>JAOXNO010000001.1:116511506-116531250 GCA_028565335.1 Limnodromus scolopaceus
TTACCTCTTTTTACAGCAAAACCTGCTTCCAGAAGAATCTCGATTACTTTCTTACCTTTCTGGAAAACTTCTTTTGCCGTATTACCCCACACAATGATGTCATCAATGTATTGTAGGTGTTCTGGGACAGTGATGTGAGTCTGCCAGAAGAATGGATGCAGAGTATTGTTAATCCCCACTTTGCGTCCAAAAACGTGTAGAGAAAGCAAATGTTTCAAACGTCCCAGTGACGCAGGTTACTGCCATTTCAGTGTTGATACACTACGTCACAGATAGGCCTTATCATGTTTGTGAAAAAGCTGACAGAGTTAGCCTAGGTTTTCTTTCTGCCAAATCAGGAACAAACACTGTCTTAACCCAAATCTGCTTAGAGTAGGAAAAAAAATGGAACAAATGTAGCAAATCTCCTGCGTTCACTCAGTGGCTTGTTTTAAGCTTGCGGACCTAAAATCACTCCTGTGCTCCCAGTAGCAGACAAGTTCCCTAACCGTGCAGCCACCTGGGATTAAGGAAAAACAACCGTACCCCACTCTCTCCTATTTCCTCCCGTATCTCTAATCTAGGCAATTAGGGATATGAACCTTAAAACAAAATGAAACAAAACACACCAAAAAAAAAAAACAAAAAACCAAAGCCAATCAACAAAAACACCCATAAAAAGCCCTCCAAACAAACCAAAAACCCTCACTATCATAAAGAGGGCTACAAGGAACTGAAAAGTTCATCTCATCTGTTTCCTCATGTCAATGCTGAATCAGCTCAATCTGAATAATTCTGATTGGCATCAGTTTGATCTTATATATCTTATTGCTCCTTCCCTGCAAAGGTGCTGATTTTCCCTTTCCTCAACCTTTCATTACTTAGCATATAATGTCTCCGAGCCAGAGCTGGTCTCCTACTGCATGTTTGCATAATGAGCAGTACCTCAGAAGGGCACTGATTTCAACCTCTGGGTTCTATAGTAATAGTAACAGGTAATAGTTTAACTAGAGTAATTTGCACTACTTCAATAACTCATGGTGTTTATAAAATTAACATACATCACTATGCATAAACGACAAGACTTTTGCTCCTTATTGTAAAAGGTTTTTTACATCCCCTCATTGCAGGGCTGAATTTTGGTCTCCACGCCCATGGACATGGGCTGGAGGTCCCACGTGAGGCTGTCAGGGCCATTCAGGCCTTTTAGTGCCCTCTGAACCCTGATGTCTACCCTTGAAAGAAGCAGCCAATTTATACACAAACAGAATTTGGTCCATATTGAAAAGTTATACCCTGCCTTCTCAGATGTCTTCTTGCAACACAAAGGCTTTTAAGCTAGTTATACTCACATTTTATCTACGTTATTTCTGGCAGAAGAAAAAAAAGTATAAAGCAATACAAACTGGGAAAATGGGAATATGATCATGCATTGTCCTTCAGATGAGATACGTTCATTATCAAGTGAAACACATTGTAGGGAAATCTGATTTCAATTTTTGCAGTGAGTAGAGCTGTTGAGAAAGCTACTTTATCTGTAATTTGAGGAAAAGAACAGACACAGCAGGCTTCCAGTATTTGAGTTAGTTTTGAACTACTTTGTTCAGTGTACCTCTCTTTAATTTAAAGGTAAGTGCAAGGGAAGGGAAGATTAAGAAATGGAAAAATAATACTACAAAATTTAGCAGTTTGATTGGTTCTGTTGTTTTAATTTTGCAGATAGACACACAAATAGAGAAAACTGAGGCTTTAGATGTTTGCTTGTTTTTTCAAAAAGAACATAAAGTTCGGACAAGTTTGTCCATTTGAATGTGTGGAATGCTTACTGGGACTGTATTTTATTAGTACTGAAGTGTATTTAATTAGTAGACAAGTTGAAGTTACAAGAATAAGATAACATGGAATTTTTGGTACAGTAATAAGTGCTGGTAGACATTTGCAAAAAAAATCTATATATAAGAATTATGCTCTAGCATATTAATGAATGTGATTAAAAGTGGCTTAAAATACGGATAGGCGAGCTGGGTAAAATGAGATATCAACACGGTTCATTCAAAATGGCTCCTTGAGTCTTTCATGCTCCCAGTCCACACTCAAGCCTTCTCTGTAATATATGCAACATTGATATTTGCTGTCATGAGAATATGGGACAAACCAATTGATTTTTTCCATTTCACTCGTGTTGACAATACTGCATTTTTGTAAGGGTTGCAGAGAAAGATCCAATGGAGTAGAGACATTGAGGGGAAAGAGGGGACTGGGGTGATAGGGGGAAAGAAGGTGAAAGAGGGGTGTTGAGTGGAAGCTATAGAGGTTCCAAGGGCTGTGCCTATCATTTTCTGCCTTTCACTTCTCACAAAATTCCTCTGCCTCTCTACAAGCATCTCAGAACCACTTCAGCCTGGGGGTGCACAGTCAGCCTCCTTGCCATGGCTGAGCCCAAGAGAGACATGACCTAGGATGGGGAGGACAGTGGTCCAGACACAGGGTCACCTCCACTGGCTGGTCCTAGCAGCGGACACTAGGCAAAGGTAGCAGGGGACAATGCCCTCCTTGCCTTCTTCTCTTCCCATGCTCTAAGTATTGGCAGGATGAAGAGACAGGAGGCTGGAGAGTAAGGCCAGGCACTCACTTCTCCCAGAAATCACCTGCTCTGTTAATTTGTCAGCACCTAGATGTACCTTCTGCCTCCGGCTTCTGCCCAGCCATGGGAAGACAAAGAAAAAACAGCTTTGATCTTAGGAATAATATTATCTCTGACCCCCTGCTTACATAAAGCTGTTACTTCCTGTAATAATTCTGGTGTGAGAACTTCAAAATAAGCACAGGTGGCAAATGGTGATGGAGCCCTATCTCAGGCCCATATGGTGGCCACTGCCTTTGACCTTGACTTTGTTCCTGTCACTGACAAACATTTAGGTCTGTTTCTGAATGAACAGGACTGAGGTAAAATTGCTTTCTTCCCTTCTCTGCTCCTCTCTGACATTTTATATATGTGTGTGTACGCAGTCATATATATTAACCTCTTAAAAGAAAACAAAGCAGTGATTGATACAGTGGGATAAAGGTTATAAGAATTTGATTTATTGTTTGCTTCCTAATTTGCTGAATTCCTATATTCCACTGAAATATATTTAGTAGTCTTAGTAAATATTCAGAGTAGTCTTAGTAAATATTCAGGTAAATGCTTTAAACTCTTTTCACATAGTGAATTAAAGTTATTTTTAAAAATTAAATGGGTATTAATAAGAACGTTGAGATCCTTGCTGTATCTCCTGAGAAAGTTAAAAAACAAAACAAAACCTGAGTACATTTATGGGAAAGAGGATGATGAGGTCTTTTTGTGTCTGCAGAAGTAAACAGTAAATGGAACCCGTAGCCACTGGATACATAATAGGAAAATAGTGGAATTGTGAACTATTAGGGGAACTAGAAATTTCTAGTGGGTAGGCACAGCATCTCAAAATGAAGTTCTCTATAAAAACAATTACCAGCTTGAATTTTCAGTGTTCAATACACAGAGTAGCTGTTTTGCAGTCTACTGTGCAAAAAGTGAAAGCTGATGATCCGTACCATCACTGAATTGCAAATAGGAGGGTTGTTAGAAAGACAGGAAATGCTGTCACTTAAAATAATATCTACGGTCTAAGTTGCTTTTTTTTTTTCCCAAACAAAATTGTAAGGAATTCAAAACTATCCCCCAGAGGGAGTGGGTAATGGACAGAAATGTTCACCAAAAAATAGAAAATACTCTGGGATTTTTATTATTTCTAACTTTTGTATTTCACAGTAATCCTGAAAATACCAGCCATTTCAATTAACTGTATTGATTATATCATTGAATGAATACATCCAGTTAAATATGCTTAACCTTGAAAGTAACGGGAGGAGTTCAAGGAGTTAAGTATTGATAACCCAAGTATTTCAAAACAAAATATGAACAATGTCAAAAACCAAGGAGCAACACAAAGATAATCAAGCGTTACTTAGAAAGTAACAAGTTTAGAAAAAACTTGTCCCCATATGAAGAAAAGGCAGAAAACTTTCCTTTGGACTTTTAAGGATCCCATGTGCTACTGACTAGGAAGAGCAGAATAGAGATGGTGTGACAATAAAGCAAAGAAGACATCATCTTTGCTATCACCAAGATAGTGCTAATTAAGGCTCTTGAACACTATTTCACAAACATCATTATCCTCCAGACCCACTGATTGTAGGAAGAAGAATTAATGCACCAATTTCTCTATGATACTTAGTGGCAATCTCAGGACAACTGTTGATAACTGCATCTGTATGCAAAAAGTATTTTGAAATTTGCAGTCAGCTTCTAAGACACAACTAAATTACTCCATTAATCTTTTTTTAAGCACTTTCAGATAGGTCTGATTGAAATTTCAGTCTAGGCAATCTATTGAAACAGCAAAGGGCAGATGCAAAAGAATGAGAGGCCTAATGAGAGTTAGCAAACTGAGTGTTGTGTTACACAGATGAATCACATTTGGAACAAAATATGCCATTTTATATTTTATGTATAAATGTCCTATAAATTCAATTGTACAGACTTTATTCTAAGTTTCACTTAAGAAAATTTCACAGGTATCTTCATCTTCACTTTTACAGCCGTTGTTTCCCTAGAACTAAACTTTTAGGGAATCATGCTGGGCTTAAGTTTCTCTAATGTGTTATCTACACAGTCTTCATGGTACCTCCTAAATCAGACAAATCAGTTTTATTGTGGACTATATCACCTAGTTCTTACTGATGGAAAAATCCTTTGGTTTCACCAGCAGTTATTCCTAAATAGAAATTACAGGATCAGGGCCCTGTGCAGCAGCAGTTGTGAAAGAGCAAACTCTGCGGCCATATAACTTCCTTTTATCAGCTTGCATTTCTTCCTATGGCAGCATGAGGCCACTTCTCAAACGTGGCATGAGCACGACTTCCCAAGGTGCAGGCATAGCAACTTGAAAGGCGCTACACAAGCACAGTGTTTCCAAATAGACATCTCTGTCTATTCCTGATCTAGAATAGGCAGCAGCAGGGTTTTGCCAGGCTGCACGTGGATTTGCAGCCCTCTTGGATCTCCTGACAATATCAGAAATGGATCATGAGGCAGTGCTGTGAAAAAACAATCCCTGTTTTCTTCTGTGTTGAACCATGACATTGTTGCCCAGAATTTGAGGTTCTTCTATGTAGAATAACTGTACACAAAAGAGAGAAACACATATTTTTATTTTTAACAATATCATAAGTACCATAGCTTCGTCCTCATTATCTTTGGCATTCATTCTTCCATTTCTACTCACTCAGAAAGCTGAGACACAGGAAAAAAATACATTTCTGTATTCTGGTGCTTCTTTTTTTCATAAGAACTTTGTACAGGTCTTTGTACAGAGACCACTCTGCAGGATTTGTATCCCACAGTTCAGTTTTGTAGACGTATACAACTTTCACTCCACAAAACAACAAAGCCAGAATCAACTGTTTACATGAGATACAGAGGAAGTGCTGGTGACAGGAAGGATTTTGGACAGAAACTGAGAGCTTTAAACTGAGAGGAAGACTTCTAGATGCATGTTTGAAAGACACATTGATCAGCAGAGGGGTGAGAAAGTAGATTTCTAATAGTAGAGGAAGATAAGGGAGTGGAGGGGATCAATCACACAGACTGGCTAAAGAAAGAAAAAGAGAAAGGAAGTGCAGAGTACAATACCAGGAAAAGTTACAGAACCTGTGGAAAGTGAGTCCCTTAAATCTTTAATTAAAGCAACCAGACCAATCTGTTTATTCATAGAGCTCTCTTTCTATAATTTCAGTATTCTCACAGGAATCAGCAATAATATGGAAACCAGCAGAAATGACAGACAGTTGATCCAGAAAAAAAACCCCAACTATTTTCAGCTTTATTATACAACATGCTGCATCCAAAACAAAGGCTTCATTAAAAAAGCTGCTCATGATCTCTTCATAGAATCTCAAAAAGATACACACCCCAAAATTTTTTCAAACAGCTGCTATAGACTGTGTTCAGTGGTCAAAAGCGCTTTAGATTTTCTGACTGCAGAGGACATTTCAGTCCAATGTAGGAGGGACTACAAGCACCAAGCACTCTGCTCTCAGATATGCCATTAGACATTTTACCAATGCTTTAGTGAAGAAATCCGATCAATAGAGTGTATTATCCACACAACAATGGAGAAGCCACATTTTGCTCACTAACAGCTTAATTTCCCAGGAGCTATTGATAGTACTAACATCTGTGCCAATGCAGACAGAGGACATAGTTGGTTAGGCCACCTACTCCCTCAGCCCATACATAGTGTGCAGGGCTAACACATCCCTGAGCATGGCACCCAGGAGCCCTGTGCTCCCCAGAGCAGAGGAACCATGAGCACAGAAATACTTTCAATAGTCTGGTCCAAAGAAGGACAGCTTTCTGAGGGAAGTCCATCAGAAGTAGAACACTCCCCTTTCCCTGCCAAACCCATCCATAGCAGGGCTCTATGGACAGGGGAGAAATGAAAGGGGCCTGGAGAAACTTGAGGTCATGGTGAACAGAAACCTTACAGGGTTCAACAAGGAGAAGTGGCATCCGGCCCTGGAGTCCTCAGCGCAGGAAAGACATGGACCTGTTGGATCGTGGAGGGTCATACTGATGTCCTGGTAGCTTCCAAGTAGGTTTTTTTTGGGGGGTGGGGGAATGAAGGAATCATTCAGAGGGTCCTTTCTTTCAACAGACATATACATAGTCTTGTATTCTTTGCATATGGCAGCTGCCACACTCTTGGATGTGGTCTAACTTATGCAACCCATTGTTTGATGCTCATGTGTGCAAGTGGCCTTGAACAAATGCAGCAAACTCTTGGTCTTGGATTTATCAATTCTTGCAGGTTCAAGAGGACCACTAGTCTCCAGGGCTTATCAGTTCTCGGGAAACTTTCACTCACTACATTCTCAGCATGTATTCTTTTTGATACGGTGTTTTCTTGCAACATCTTTTTCCATCCAAGCTTATAAGCACCTATAGTACCCACTCATATGAAAAGAGCCTTTATGATGCTGAAGTATTACATTGTAAAGTTTAATGCATATTTTATTAACAGTAAGAAGCAACACATTAATGACATGGAAGTAAAAAGAAATAGTGGTAGTTATTACATTCATCCATCACTTATGCCAAACACTGTGCTGCATTAAGGACCGTAAGCTGACAAAACATTTCTTGAAGCTGTGTCATGTCAGTTAAGTTTCTGCAGGTTAGCACCACAAGATCATCCCCCTGACAGCTTTCTGTAAGGTACTATAATTCATCCTGGATGAAATGGTCAGATCAAACAGAACCTCCATTTTCTCAGTCCTTTTCTCCTTCCTCAAAAGTGAGTCAAAGCCGGTACCTTTTTAAAGGTTAAAATACAAGAATTAATGTGAAAAGCCAGACATAAGCGATAACATCCACCCTACTTTGATGCTACTCAAATATTGAAAGTTTGAAAAAATTGTGACTAGAAAGGAAAATGCTGTATTTTTCCTCTGTGAATTATGAAGCGAGGACTGGTGTTGCATCTCTCCCACCTCAGGAAAAATAAATGGCTCCATTTCACACGTAGTGTGCTCCTTCCAATGTGAAACCACTTTTCTAAACATCTCTGTCTTGGTGGGACTTGCTCAACAGGAACAATAGAAAACTAGGGTGGTCCTAATGTTTAAAACCATAAAAAGTGAGAGGAGACCAAAAAGGTCATAGCAGAAAAAATACACAAGGTCAGAGAAAGCTGGCTGCAGGAAGTAGTGACTCTCTGATCTAGACAAATCAGGCTAAGGAGGAGAAATCCTAGATGACACCAACTGAACCCCAAGCTGTACTCAGGATTAATGTGAAAACCGAGGGCAAGGAAGGCATCAGGGTGTTTGTCTGGTTTGTCTTGGTATCTATAGTAAAGGGCACATGGGCTAGAAATCCCTGCAAAGTACATGCACAATACACTTTCTTGGAGAAGGTCCTTGAAAGATAAACTTTTGTCAGAGCATGCTTTGGATTGCAGTACTAGGGAAAGGTATGCTTGTTTCCATGCTACAGCAGTCTGCACGCATCTTGGCAAATGCTAGAAGTTCCATTTCTATGGGTCTTTGTCCAGGAAGAAAAACAGAGAAGCCAAATGAAGAGACACGGAGTGTTACCAGAAAAGGAGAAACAGGAAAGCATCATTGTCTACAAAACATGTTAGGCTTCAGCAGAAGATGAAGGCTCAAGAAGGTCATGGTACCTGGCATTAGAGAAAACCCACCCATTTAAGCTTAGGAAAACATGCCCTCATGGTACAGATCTGAATAGCTGCTATGTTTTCTGAACACTGCAAGACAAGATTTGAATCATATATTTTCCCTGATTTTTGAATGACTACTCAAACAACATACGTTTCACTGTCCTTGTTTGTCACCAGAATATCTTGTACAGAATGATGGTCTTTAAGTTAATCAGTTCTCTCCCCTTTTATTCTGTTTTGAGGGATATGTCCTTCTCTGCAGTTTTAGTCAAGACCTAGCAAGTGAATATGAAACCCACTGCTGCCCTTTTAAGTTTTTTCCAACAACATACTTGCACACCCAATCTTGAATAGACTGGCTGGAAGAGAAGGTTGTGCCTGTGCATATACATTATGATGCATATATATTATCTTCCTGCACCTTTTTTAGAACTTCTACAGCTTTCAAGTGGAATTTATCATCTTATTAGAAGGGTGGGAACAGAGAAAAGGGCAGAGTTATAAAGGAAATGTTGATGATCAGAGGGCTGGAGCACCTCTCCTATGAAGATAGGCTGAGAGAGTTGCGGTTGTTCAGCCCGGAGAAGAGAAGGCTCCAGGGAGACCTTATAGCAGCCTTCCAGTACCTGAAGGAGGCCTACAGGAGAGATGGGGAGGGACTCTTCATCAGGGAGTATAGTGACAGGATGAGGGGTAATGGTTTTAAACTGAAAGACAGTAGATTTAGATGAGATATTAGGAAGAAATTCTTTACTCTGAGGATGGTGAGACATTGGAACAGGTTGCCCAGAGAAGTTGTGGATGCCTCATGCCTGGTGGAATTCAAGGCCAGGTTGGATGGGGCTTTGATTAACTTGGTCTAGTGGGAGGTGTCTCTGTGTACGGAAGGGGTGTTGGAACTAGATGATCTTTAAGGTCCCTTGCAACCTAAATCATTCTATGATTCTATGATTCATTTCAGTTGCTGAATAACTTCACCTAAACAATAATAAGGGAGAAAAAAAGTAAAGCTTTTCTTTTCTTGTTGTGCTGAAATCTGTTGGTGTAACCAGGGAGCTTTTACAAGGAAAGTATGATAGTTGGAAGTCACTTGAAGAGGAGGGGAATGGAAAGGGATCGGGAAGAAGTGGGAAGACTGTACTTCCTAAATAAAGACAGATGGTGCCTGTGGTTTCTATCGTAGGTGTGTTCTTGTTTCCTTGGGTGTGTTTGCAATTGCATGCAGTTTGGTCACCGTCTGACATGTTTATAAAAAACTGCTTATTGGATTGACGAACCCACTGATTTCTGTTGGCTTTCTTAAAGACTTCAGAAGAACCGTGTAATAAAAGAAATTGAAAAAACAGAGTGGACATCAACAGTGTGGCTTACTTCTGCCATGTAACTTCCTGAGATTTAGTAAAGAAATACATCTTCTTCAACATCCCCACAATCCCACCCTATTGTCTCCCATATAGTACTGCATTGTGTTCACATTTATAGCTCAATATATTGTTTCATTCCACACAGGAAAGGCAAGAACATGGAAAGACTGCCTGGCACCACAGCTTACCCCATCTGTAGTAGCTGGAAAACACAAAGGTCTGGAGAAATGAGCATTAACAAGTAACTAGACAGAATGAGAGACACAACTATGGTTATTTTTTGAAAGACAAAATGCACCGAGGTGTTTTTTACAGCAGCAAAATGATCAAAAACACATGACAGCTTCTGCTTACAGGTATTCTGTCATGTCACCCTTCTTTTTGTATGAAGCGCCTTCACTCCCTAGAAATAGTTGTGTCTGATAAAGATTAAAAGAGAGGATTTAAGGCTCAGAGTGTATGTGCATACCATCCTGTCCTGTTCCTCTCTGATCATTCATAAAGAAAACTCCCAGGCTGCAATTTTTGCAACACTTGCTTCATTCCACATTACACTCTTCAGCCCTTCATTTCCTGTGGTTTTAGTCTATCTCTGTAATAAGGGAGGACAGTATACTTGTTTCTCCCATTTAAAGTTCCAGTTTTGATTCATAAGCAATTTTATCAGGCTGGCAGGAAGGAGATCTCAATTCCTTCAAAATAAACATTCAGCAAATTAATTTTCTCTCTTTCTCTACCCATTCCTGCATAAATCCTGAAAAAGCATATGGAAGATAAATCCATACATGTTCATAGTTCTAGTCATACCCCAAAGGAATGGCAAAGGTTCCTAGGACCATGGCTAAACAAATCCTTTGTTTCTCACTAGTAATGGATCCAAAAGGTCATGTGTTCATCTTCACTTCTGAGCTTTTCTGACAGCTCTTGTATCTGATCTGGGAGCTGCAGTGTAAGCCAAGACACAATCAGTTCAATATCACAGGACTTACCTTGTCAGTTGGTACAGTCACCCATGATGGACCGACAGCTTGGTCCAGAAAGGCTTATTCTTAATGCATCTTCTGCTGAAGAGCTTCAGAGCAAGAGAAGGTCTGGAGATCATACCCATATTACTTGCATTTGTCCATCAGTTGAGGTAGCCCCACTCACTCAGTACCTCAGATTAGGGGATCTGTACATTTTCATATATGAATGGTAGAGAAGGCTTATATTATCCCAGCTGCCCATCCACATCCAGATGACTGACCCAGACAACACATCCAGTCACTGCCCCTCATGTAGACCTTCCTGTATTTATGAATTTATCACCACTCCTGTCCTCAAATATATTTACTGAATTTATAAGACTATAATCAAGTATATTGGAGGCGCCAAGGAAAGTCCAAGGAAATTATTTAGGATTAAGACATAACTATATTAACTGGACATTTCTGCTAAATTGATTAACAGTGAAATTAGCTACATTAGCTTTTCCCAACTTTAGGTTTCAAGTTGACCCAATAGATTAATTTGGGCAATTCATACATCTTAGAGTTATTGCTACTGCTGCCGTCTGATTGCTGCCTACAGGAGCTGTCACTGCACCAGTCAGAGATCGTTCATGTTATATTTTTTTTTAAAACAGCTCTCTGCATAGCTACAGGGGCTAGAAGTACTGGGCTTGATTCAGCCATGCAGACCTAGACAAAGTAGATGGTAAAAATTGCCTCTTGCTCATCTTGGGGGTGGCTGTTTCTGGCAGCGGGGGGGGAATATTTCATAACTGCACGGGAGGCAATCACTCCTGACAGCTGTGATTTCCTGCCCTGCCATAGATTTCGGCAGTGACTCACTGTGGATTGTGTGCTGCTGAATGCAGCCCCTGAATGATGAAGTAACTCCTTTTCCCTCTCCCAGAAAGGACCATTGTCCAGTATAAAATGTACCCAGCTGCACAGCCAGTGATGGAGCCAATGCTAACATTTTGAATTGCACGTGCTCTTCCTTGACACAGTACTGTCCACTCATTTGAAGCTGAGATCCTCCGGGCAGTTCATTCCAAGGTTATGACTACTGATAACATTAATAACTGTTCTTATTTATGATATTAAATCCATCCTCACAAAACCGGAAACCATTAGAGGTTTGTTCACTGAATGCAGCAAGTAGAATACATGAACTGACATGGATCAATAGGAGTTTATCATATCAAACACTAATGTAAAGACACAAAGCCTCATGCAGGCACATCATATATAGGCAGGAGAGAGGTGCCTTGCTTTCCAGAGACCCTTAGCACTTTGCTAGTGAAACTTTGGAGCTCCCATGGGCTGACATCCACTGAGACTCGATGATCTCAGAGGTCCCTTCCAACCACTAATATTCTGTGAGACCGTGTGAATCTGGGCAGGAAACTGGAAGTGTAAAGGCACAGTCAGAGCCAGCTCATAGCTCAAGGTGGGGACACAACATTATCTGACTTAGCAGGAAAGTTCTATTCTCCACTGCTAATATCTACAGCGGTAGTATTCAGTCAGTTCAAAACAAGAAATCTGTAGAACTTATCTCAGAGCTCATGAGACACCATCATGAATGATCAAGTTGGGAGATGCCCGTGTGAATTCCCTAGTGACCCTCACTTCTGACCTTAGAACAGCAAAAACAACTAACTTTGAATAACAACTCACTGTACCTGTTCTGAGCAGTACCTTCTGCTGTGGCCAATGAAAGCAAACATGTCTTCTATGTTCTTCTGCATTTGACAGGATATGGTTTAGTAATGGTGTTTGTCAGTGTTAGGATGGACTAGATGATCTGAAAGGTCTCCTTCTAATCTAGGCAATTCTATGATTCTACGATGAATACCCCCAGGTATTTATGGGGGCAATGCCGGTACTTCCTTGTTGTGACTCTGTTCTCCAGTGAAAACATCCATGCCCTAAAACATCCAACCCATGACAATCAGAACTGTGAGTTTTTCCTGCCTCTCCAGATCACAATGCTAATACTGTTCATGTCTTATGAAATGTTCAATACAATATGTTCATCATCTTTTGAAGAACCCTGCTGTCTTTTTTGGAGAAAGAAAACTCAGATAAATCCTCAGCCCAGGTATTCCCTACCACGGCACTTTGCTCTCACTGCTAAATCAAAGAGTATTCTAATGCAAAGCAGCTCTGTATTGCAAATTAGCTTCACAAGAAACATCACACCAGCTTGGAGCTCAGGCCAGTAATCATGAAGTTTGGATACAAAACGTATTTTACAATATTGTTCAAACATAATAAATACCTCAGGCAAGTTTTTCAAATACGTCAACTGACTGAAAAATGATGTCCCATCAGAGGCTGCTGAAAATGTTACCCCTGTCGTCATTGCACCTTAGGAACAGTAATTGTTTCTCAAACTTGGAGCCACAGGAAATGCAGCGACAAGCTGTATCTACATTCATCACTACCCTCCACATACAGGGTAACATCATCCATTCCCTTCTCACCTTGACAGTTTTAATGATGCTCTCCAGGAAATTCTGGGAAATAGAAAGCAATCCCTATCTCTCACACAGGACACAGGACCAAAAATGTCTGGTAGCAACAGAGCAAGATTAGTAAAGCTCTATTTAAAGGAAAATTGTGAGAAAATCTTAGCTGTGCTGCTGCTACTTCTGTTTTATGTAGATATGTGTCCAGTTCAGCTGGAGTAATCTTCAAGAGACATTAGAATACTTTATAGCTGTAGAAAATAATTCATTAACCCTGTAGAAGATCAAAAAGCTGGCAATGACAGATGAAATTCAGGTTGAGGCAGGCATGTGTCTCCATCTACTCTACTATCATGCATCAGCACAGCTCCTCTCAGCATTGCTTGACACCTGCAGCAATTTGATTCTTAATGTCAGGCTGAACTGTCTGGATGGCTGTTGCTGGGGTTGCTGGTGCTACTTGTTGACTACTTTTTGAACTGGTGAATGGAGGAAGTCACCAATAACTTCCACATGAATTATCAGTCTTGTCCCTAAATTGCTCAGCTTAGCTCTCTTGCAAGCACACTTTCTGCATTGGTACAGATAGGGGAGAAGACTATAATCTGTTATTACGAATTTTAATGCAATACTTTATATTTATACCCAAGCTGTATTCCATAAAACTGAAATGAATTTCTAATGCTGTAAGTATTATTTGCTATTTTCCATTCTGGTTGCCATTTCATTCAGATTTTCTTTAATAATGTATTTTTATAGGCCTGTACCTCTGCAACTCTCATCTGCCAGCTCAAGTCTTCTGCTAACAGTAGCAATGCTTCACAAAGCTCTGTGATTTGAAGTGACCTTGGGACTACCCTTTTCCCTGTTCTCCCCAGGCTGGTAAAAATCATAGCATTAGCTGAAAGCAGCCCTGAATTTCCTGGCTTTTCTTAGCTTATCTAGGATTCTCCTGACATGCATTTTAGATGTTTAATTTCTTTTGTATTTGGCCACCTCTTTAAACTAAAAGGGGAGCAAAGCACCTCTTCCCAAACAACAGCCAGGAGCATCAACAGCCATCTGCACACTGACAGAAAGCATCTTACCACTGAACCTCCCAATCAGCGTAACCGTCACCTCATCAGCACGGTCGTCACGTACCTCCAATCTCTGCGTCGGTGCATAGATGAGGCTGCTAAAGGTTGCAAAAAGAGGCAAGTTTCCTGAAAGCACCCTGCTGCTGACTCCCTGCCTCATGACTGGCATGCTGATGATACCACGTGTCAAGTGTCATTCCATTGCCTCCCTCCCCAGGCAGATACCCTTCTAGCTCATGGAATACAGCCTTTGGCAAATTAAGAACAACAAGCCCTCCATGCCGTCGTCTCGTCATCTTCCTTGGACTTGCCACTTCAATTGAGCCCTGGAATTTTTCTTTCTGTTATTGCCTGGCATCCCTCCCTCTGTGGTGGTGCTCTTCCCCACCCTCCCCCCTCACCTCCTCCTTCTTCATCTTACAGCAGCAGAAATGCGTGCTAACGAGGGAAAACTTTTTCCAGCCCCAGATGGCTCATCCTGTTGACATCTCTGAATATGAGGTCATGTTCATCTCATACACTCATAAGGAGTGGAAAATACTTTTGGCCAGGTGGTCCTTGCAGCTGCTTTGCCATATCAGCTAATACTGTTTAACATGTAGTTGGATGCTGAGCTATCTTTTCCAAGTAGCATATGGACAAACGCTTGTTCAGGTTTGTATCACATACCCAGGATAACCAACCTCTTTCCTTCAAGAGAAGTACACCTAATTTGGCCTGCTGTAACAATGGGGTCTATTCATGTACCAAAGGACCAGAGAAGAAGACACCAAAATAAATTACTGAAATATAGTTCGACTTGGTATAAATTAAGGAAGATCCCTGTCTCTTTAGTGGTGACTCAGCAAGCAATCTAACCTTCCTGGCTTGACCTCACACAATACTGAGTGCATATAAGCAGTTTTAAAGCTAAACACTAAATAAACATGCAGAGAACTTTCTGGAACATTTCTCAAGGTTTCTGAAACATTTCTCAAGGCTTTGAAAACATCAGTTTTAAGACATAATTTACTGTCCACTACCACAACAAAACAAATACCATAGACTAAAGCAAGATGTGTTTTTGAGTCTACAAAATATGGAAATAATCTACATGGAAAATGGAAATATTCCTAACCACCTGGAACCTAAGCATTTGCCATCAATATTAGATCCAGCAGCACTGTAACTAGTTAGCATTTTGTCACTGCTTTCAATGAGGCCAGGAATCATAGACAGTCACAAGCGTTTGGAAATGGAAGCACAGCACTGGATAAGCAGAAGTCACTTTCAGCAATTGTGAGGTTAGGGTCGCTCAGCTGGTTGGGTGATTTTATAGCTTTGCTTGCAAGATAGTAGGAAAGGGGAGGAAGAATTAAAAAAAAAAAAAAAAGTTGTTTTTTCCCTTGATGTTCCTCTTAATTACTTTGGATCATTGTAAAACTCCTACCAGAAAATTACTGTCATATGTTATGTAAGATATATGCCTAAGCAAGCCAGAGCAGGAGCTGGAAGTTTGGAACTCGCTGCATAAAATATATTATTTTGTACCCTTTCATGCAAAAATCTGCATTTCATGCAACGCAAAATAAAATCTGTTCATTATGCACCATGGGGGCGGCACAAGCAGGTGCATTGTTCCCTTATGCTGCTCTGCCAGCGGGAATGGTCAGCATTTAACAAAGATCGTGAGCGTTACTGGAGTATTAGTGTAGGCTCAACTCTCATAGACTGCAAAAGTTTTGCTGGGAGGCGGGTGGCTTCTCTCCAGAGTTCCTCCAAACCCATCCAAAGTCTCTCAAAACATCTCAGAAGTTCCCTCCTTGTCATTCCCTTAGCTACTATACCAGGAGTTAACCTTTTAAGGGTACATGGATGGTAACTGTAGCCTATGATTAGTACAGGGAAATAAACCAGCTGAAAAATCTAAAATAGCCCATGCCCACACCTTGCAAATGAGTGTCTTACCAGGTGGCAAGGTTGCAGCATGAAATCTGGGTATGTTTTCAGTACAATCTGTTTTGGACACTCACTGCAGGATTCAGCAGAAAGAGGGAGTAGAGAACATTTAGTCACTATCGTCCCAGCTGCCTCACCAGGAAGGTGTATGTCTCTCCTAGGGCCCGCATCACATCTACCAGCTCTTGGCTGGTGTTTTGGGTACCCTAGAGAGTCTCCAATGGCATTACCTGCCTGTTGTTAGATGACACCATCACACCCTCTGATTCACTCCTTGACCAGAGATGGCCACAAAGACAACGCAGGAAAATCTGTTCTCCAGGCCTTTTTTGCAACTTCTCAATTAAGAGGAATTCTACTTCACAAAATCCCAGGCACAAAATTTCTTTGAAGATTGTCTGCTGACCAGACACCAAAAAACCCTGCAACATTAAATTAAATACCACTGCAGTTAGTTGCCACTCTTAAATCATTTCATTAAAAGCAACCTAAGTGTTTACAATGAAGGAATATTATAGTGACATGAAGAAAGGTGAGTACTCAAATATAACCAATATTTGTGCATCACACAGTCTTTTCAATATATATTGCAAGTGGTAGGTGTGTGGTAGATAGCACACTGGCTCCAAAAACACTCTGCAGCATGGAGAGGACAGCCCCACAGCAGGTTGCAGATGTGCTTCAGGGAACATTGCCGTGGTGGAGCTCAATAGCCAGAGAGACTGAAATGGTACAGGAGAAGAGCCTGTGGGAGGGAGTTGAATACAGAGGGGAGAAACGTGAGGTATGCTGAAAGGAGGGATGCGAGTGCACGCAGTGAGCGTGAAGGTGATAGAGAAAGACATCGTCGCCATGCAGCCTCTCTGCAAGCAGCTGCAGGCAGGCAGACCCGGTGCTCCTGCAAAGTGCCTCTGCAGTCCATGAGCTCCGCACAAATCCTGGGGTCCTCCCACCCGCTGCAAGCAGCCTGCAGTGCTCAGGTGATGAGAACGCCTTCCTCTGCAAGGGGGGGAGCGAGGGAGGGGTTAGGAAATGAAAGGACAGAGGTAGAGACAGGTGGGGTTTCACTAGGACAAGGTGTTTGAAATGGACACGGCAGGTAGAAAAACCTCGCTGGCAGGAATCCTGAAATGGAGAAATGCAATCTACGTTTAGGGAGGAGAGAGACACAATTTTGCATCGCGTTGCAATGACTCGGAGGGAGGGAGAGAAAGATTGAGGAAGCTGTATCTTGCAGAAGAGAATCAAAACACAGGGTAAGCAGCAAAGCCATAGAGAAAGAGAGGAAGGGTCAAATATTAGATGTGGGGGTGAGGAGAGCGGAACAGCATGAATTCTTGTAAAGAGTTGTAATAATCAAAACATTGGCAGGGCCTTAACTAGGCAGCCCTGCTGGGTGCCCAGATAATACAGCTGATTTTAATTGCTGATGTGTGCATTTTATGTCATTTGCCTGATTCACAGCCCTTTTATGACTGTTGCGTTTGACCACAAATCACAGATGGCCATAAAGTATCACGCAAATGACCTCCTCCCCAAATAGGCTGTATTATTTTTATTGATATTCAATATATAGATTTTAATAGAGATAGATGGATAGGCATAAGGACAGAAGAAAGATGGGGCAGAGAGAAACTGATTTGAAATAAACAGGTTGACAAAACATAAAGGCAGGAGGCAAGAGACAGATGAATACTCAGGGAGGTGCCTGCCACCAAGGTAGGCAGATATCATCTGGAGGCAGACTACTCCGGAAAGGCTGACGAATGACCAAACTGTCAGGCAACAGAGAAATATGAGTATGAAATGGGAAAAGAAGGACCAAGGAGACTGAAAAGAAAAATAATTTCATACACAAATCCCGCTATTTCCACACATTCCCCCTTCCTCTACCTCACCACTTCGCTCCTTCCTACCTCTCCCCATTTCCAAGTAATGCGATATAAAAGGTTTGATTTCAGTACTAGCGTGCTACCTATTTTCAGATGTAGCATTGTTAGCTGGAGGTCTACCAGAGGATGCATATTGCTTCTCTCCCACCTGCTGTTCATTTCATAAACTGCAATCAGTACACAGTCAGTCAACACCTCTCCTGTTTATTACATGGTACAGCAGGAGATTTCGTTAGACCTTTAAAGCATTGGACCAAATGCCACACACCCCAAGTCATGACAGTGCGTGAGACAGAAATCTGTGTAGCACATCCACCCCGTCTGTCCACAGATCTCACAGGTTGGTTTCTTTCTCATACGTATACCTTTGAATAGTATTACTTTGAATTCTTTCACATTACCTTGAATTTCTGCTCCCATACTCACTGTTGACTCACTTGTTGTTATTATAGAGACCAAAATTAGCATCCATTTCTGCAGAACAGAAACAAATGACTTGCACTGTCAGATATTTATCGTATCTATAGCATGACACAGGAAGTAGATATTTGCTCCTGTCAAGGAGGAGGAATCTCATGTCCAGACTAGACTGCTTTAGACACAGGGCCAAAACTGAGGGGCTGCCTACCACAGATACCAGATAATGCTTCCAGCCTACTCTAGAAGCATCCACACCTTCATTTGCATGTGTGTGACTAAGTTCCTTAGACCTTTACTCTTAAAAGCCTAGCAGTCATCACCTTCATGGGGCACATGCATTTGCTTCACAGATCTTTCTATATAGTCGATGCAAAGAAAGAGGTCTGACAGAACATGGACTGGCTATCCCTCTGCTAGTCTAGAATCCCCTGGATAGACACAGTGTACATGCATGGCTTAGGCTGTGTCATGCACTGAGCCTCCTGGAAACTCTCACAGATCATGCACATGCCTAGAGTGAGAAAAAGACATGGCAATGCTTTCCAAAAGTCCCAGTGAAGCATATCAGTTACACAGCTGCATCAGGCTTACAAGGTTGTCTGAAGGTATGGTGGCCTCTGATGAAAGGCTCAAGATGCCATCTCATTGTACAGAACATGCAGATATATTGTCCCCTCTTTGAAGAAAAGGGTATTACTGACTAGAAATTCCAGACAAACACAGGAATTCCTTGTTACTTGCCTGCATATGTTTTCTAGTCACAGGACAAAGACTGTGTCTCAAACTTCATTCTTAGAATCACTGGATCATAGAATTGTAGAATCATAGAGTTGCCTAGGTTGGAAGGGAACTTTCAGATCATCTAGCCCAACCATCAACCTAACACTGACAAAACCCATCACTAAGCCATATCACTAAGCATTACGTCTACCAGTCTCTTAAATACATCCAGGGATGGTGACTCAACCACTTCCCTGGGCAGCCTCTTCCAATGCTTAATAACCCTTTCAGTGCAAATATTTTTCCTAATATCTATCCTAAACCTCCCCTTGCGCAACTTGAGACCATTTCCTCATCTTATCGCTTATTACGCAGCAGAAGAGACCAACACCTCTCTACAACTTCCTTTCAGGTAGTTGTACAGAGCGACGAGGTCTTCCCTCAGCCACCTTTTCTCCAGGTTAAACAATCCCAGCTCCCTCAGTCACTCCTCGTAAGACTTGTTCTCCAGACCTCTCACCAGCTTCATTGCCCTTCTCTGGACACACTCCAGCACCTCAATGTCTTTCTTGTAGTGAGGGGCCCAAAACTGGACACAGTACTCAAGGTGGGGCCTCACCAGTGCCAA
>JAOXNO010000001.1:116531350-116545619 GCA_028565335.1 Limnodromus scolopaceus
AGCACCTCAATGTCTTTCTTGTAGTGAGGGGCCCAAAACTGGACACAGTACTCAAGGTGGGGCCTCACCAGTGCCAAGTACAGGGAAATATTCTTCATGAGAGGGGAACAATATAATCTTTTCCCCTTTTTAGAGATAGGATCATTTGCCAGTTGTATATTTCTCTCCCTGCAGAAGTGAAATTATGACTTCAGCTGTAAGGGGGCAGACTCAGACATCCACCAATGCCTCATATTGTCTTTCCACATGAATGTACGAAGAGTGGGTACTTGTCAGTGACATCTCTAAGTGCCCACACTCCTCAAAATCAGAAATAAAATCCAAGAAATATCCTTCAAACGTTTGTAGCTAGTAAACAGTATATGACCCCCTAACAATGTATTCCAGTCTTTTCTCATGGATAATAGATAGAAGAAAAGTCAGTTACTGCTCCCTGACATTCACGGGGTTCATGAGGTTGAGACCTGAACTGGGAATCTAAATGAATACTGGTACAAAGGACTCAGTAAGGCTTCTTATGATTTGATTTCGATCTTCTGAGTTTTTTTTAAAGAATTACATTCAAAAAGTTGCATTGCTCAACTAAACACTTTAAAAAATAAAGAAAAAGAGTCACAACAAAATGGTCCTATGAAACCGTAAATCTGTCTGGCTCCTTATTCGTGCATAGCTTTTATTATGCAATCACATACTCTGATCTCTAAGCTTTCTCTGTACAGGATGAGAAGACTAAGCACACGCTACAGTGAAAACAGATTGCAAGAGCTGACTTTTTCAGCTTTGGAACTCCTTTGATGTAAGACAGTGTGCTTGCACTGTACTGTGGGCAGGTTTGGAGTTTGCTGACAAAGATCATGCCTGCCCCTATTCCCACAGTATCCTGCATTCTCTTATCCACTGTAAAGCGTGGCAGTGCACTAACCTCCTCTATTGGGAAAACAAGAATGAGTAAACATTACATATCTTTCTTGGTTAGCATGAAACGGCTCATTGGGAGCTGGATCAAACCCAATTAATGCCTTAACAAAGACAACACAGTATTGCTGACCCAACTTCAGCTTTGCATGACAGGTAGTCAAATAGTGTGGAACAGAGACACGACATATAAGGGTGGATGTGGACTGATATAAGCATGGAAATGGTAGAATGGAGATAAAGAGGAAAATGCCATTTGCATTAAAAATGAGAAAGTTATTAATTCAGGTAGGATGATCAACATTATCAGGATGTTCATCTGAGGTCACGGATCTCCATTCCCTTTTCCACTGAGGTGCATAAGTGTGAGGGAGGAACTGGAAAATCTGTGTACCAGATAAAGAGGCACTTAGAGCCAGACCTGAACCAGCACAGCTATTACTGGTACAGACCATGAATAGATTGTAATAGACTATACCCCTTCCTTTGGGAGAAAGAGCTGCTACAGAACCTCTTTTCTATGAGATGTTCTCAGATTCCATCAAGTCTGAGCATTCACAGGTCATTGCAACCCTGGAAAAGGAACCTGTGTTGCTTCTGAAGAGGTTCAGATTTGGCCTCGTTCTCATTTGTGAGTAAATAGGACAGTAAGATGTATCAAATCTGTAAAAGGAGATCCAGAAAGGGAACCTGTTTACGTGGAAAATTATACTTTCACAGCCTCTTATTTAGAGGGACTTTCAGAAGACAGGGAGAGGTTATTTAGAGAGTCTTGCTTTCTGTTGGCAAAGCATTCCAGAAAAACCTCGGAGATGGAGATAACAGCTGAGTGAAACACCTGAAGAGTCTGTCTGAAGTGCTAAAAACTAATTTGTAGTGCCCAGGAGTTTGCAACCTGGTCACCCTGTGACAGCTTGCACTCCCCAAGAGCTCGTTCACAAAAATGGCCTCCCCTCACCTCACCTGCATTGAAGGTCACCTCTATGGAACAGCAAATCATTACCCATGAAGGTATGGAGCAGCTCTCCTCAGAAAAAAATAATATAGTGAGAAAGGGTCAAACTGCCCTACTGGCAGGGCCAGCCGCTTCCCAGGTGGCCTTGGATACTGCATGTGAGGAACTGACCTGCAAGGCTTGAAGCCTGGCCTGCACCAAATGCCTTGCAAATCCATTTCACAGACAGGGATGCTGAGCCCATGCAGGCAATATACATGGATGACTGGTAAGGATCTGAGGTGAAAATGTGAAAGCTTCTCCGTAATAGTGAGGACAAATCAAGCCAAAATCAAAAAGCTGGTTCCTTAACTCTTTTCATGTAGAGTTTTTCAGTAAAAAGAAAAAGCCAAACAGACCCACATCTGCCTAGGTAGGGGAGGATCAGAAGTGAAAAGAAAGGCTCCTCAGTTTGGTGATTTTCCCCCATTTTATCTCTGTTCCAGGGAGCTGGACTCTGAAGAGCCAGATACTTGTTTGCCAAAACTGAAAATAATTTGGGCATGAAGATTTCATTGAAAGATGCTCTCCAGGACAAAAATCTTTCCCTCCATGTTCATTCATCCTGGCTCAAGAGACAGTTTTCAATTTTTAAAACAAAAATGCTTCCACAGAATGGTGTCAGTTATCTTTTAAAGTCCAGTCTTTCCTTCATCGCTGTGGTACCTATATCCCCCCTCCAGAAATGGAGACACCTGGGGTGATCAAAACCAAAAGAAGCTTGAGAAGTTCACATTAAAACTCCCCCTCCCAGAGGAACGGACTAGACAATTCCACAAAGTCTCCCAGAGCCCAGCACTGTGCTCAACATACATCCCAGCCTTGCAGAGCCATCCTGGCCCAACAAGACTAACAAAGACCAGCTCCAGGGACAACCTCAGAGCTGCACACTTGAGCAGTTACTGAAGCAGCTGTGAGGACCACAGCCAGTCCCCTGCTGTCTCAGCCTCTCTGAAGCAGTGTTCAAACCCCCTCGCCCAAGAGCACACCTCCAGGAGTGGGTCTCTACCAGCCAGGCACGGAAGTTACTTACGTGAGATGTGCCCTCAGGACTTGAGACCAGATACAGGATGATCTGTGGCAGAACCCAGCCTTCAGAGGGCTGAAAGTGGGAACAATTTCTGAGTGAGTCAAACAGATGAAGATCAAGCAGCAATCAGTCACAGCTGTATCACTGCCACACTTCAAGCTAGATAACAAGGCCCTTTCTTGCTGTAGAATGGTACTTACTGTATTCAGGATGGTCTGACAGTGAAGAGGGAGATGCCATCTACAGCTTTCTGGCTTTTTAATATTACATATGCATGGCTGGAGCCAGTATGTCTTCCACTGACACAAGCCCCAAGGTGCAGACAGTTCCAAGAAGCAGACTGAGCACACAAAACAAGGCAGCAGATATATGTTGCCATTACCTATAGGAGTGAGTTGCCACTGCCGTTTGCTATTTGCACAAAAAACAAGCGCCAGAAGCCCCAGCCAGCACCCACGTCTGACTTTACTGACTAATATATGCCTGTAATATTGCATGGCATTTATGAAATAAATTAAATACAGTTATAGTTATGCTCCACAACAGTTCTGAAGTTGTTTTTCTTGAGTAGCAGCACACTCGCAAGGGTTGCTATTCAGTTGAGGTCCTCTGCAGCCATCACTTTTGCAAACTCACAGTGCATTCCAGGAAAAATCCCAGAGCAATTTTCTATTTTTGAGAGAGAGAAGTCTGCAGAGGGTGAGATGCTGAGAGTTTCTAGTCCAGAATCCAGAAATGTCATCAATAGAAAGAACAGGAGATGGGAATTTGTGAATGACAGATACTTTCATATCATCCTCTACAGGCAGCTCTAGATTTCCCGCTAAATACAGAAAAAATGGGGTCTCTCAGTCAGGGCAATAGTCAAACGTCCTTGAGGTAGGAGACAAAGACAGAAAACTTCCAAGATGGGTAGCTCCCCAAATGTGCGGTTGGCATGCTTCTCTTTGAAAAGAATGTGAGGATATAGTGACCCACTGTTACCCCTCCAAAAGGAAGTGTTTAACTCTGCAGATAACTAGATGAAGAAAATGGACAAAGGGGTTAGAGGTTAGGTTTTCCCACTCTCTTTACTCCATAAGGACACTTTTTGAACTTTCAGAAAGTGAACATGTGTTATTATATAAGGAATGTAAAAGGGATCTCAGTTTTCCTGAACTCATTTTTAATCCCTGGAAAGTTTTGTGTACAGATCTACCTAATTTGCCAAGTCTACATGGCTCCCTGCTTTGTGAGACATTTCAGTACAGAGAAATTTGCAACTTTCCAAATGATGGTCTTCTTGTTTCCCTCTTGAGCCCCAGAAAAGGGAACTTCTCCCTAGAGATCATTTCTTCTGTATGTTTCTGAGGTACCTGATTGATGGGTACCAAAGTAGTTTGTTATACTTAAGCGGTGTACAGGTACAACTCTTCAATTAAGACCTCATTGCAACACTGCTCATCTCAGTGTCAGGAATATGTAACCTACATAGGGAACGTCCAAGGACATGGGTTGGGGGGCATTAAAGTTCAAATGAAAATCTTCCAGAGACTTTATCAGAACTGGAATAACAGTAAAGAAAATTCATGGCAGATGGTTAATATTCTGCTATGCAATATAATGTTAACCACTGAAAAAAAAGGAAACCAGAAGTAAACATATATATTGGACTTATCCCTTGCAGCATGCTTAGAGAAAGTAGTGTTTTAGGATTACAAAGTCTTTACGTGTGCAAACAGTTTGGAGGGAACACATATGGATACACATATGGATGTCTGTGTCCTTTGGGTTGGTGAGAAGAATGAGCAATGAAAATTGCATTCTTGATCTTCCCTTCACTTGCAATAGAAACCCCATATTTTCTGGTCTGTATCTTTACACCAAAAGAAAATAGAACTATACACAATTACTCTGAGAGCCACTGCCTCTTTCTCCAGAGGGTACCTATATCATGAGGGTACCTATGTATCATATTCTTCTCTCACTATCTCACTGTCCTCATTGAAGTCAATAGCAAATTTATCGTCAGGAATTTGCTTTAGCCTTCATTAGTGTATTTCAAGAAATGCATGTGGACATGAACCTTTTTTTTTTTTTTAAACCAAGCTGCCTACAGAAGTTTCTCTTGCCTAGATAAAAACATCTGTATAGCTTTCTGCTATCAAAAGGCTAAGACAACCATTTTGATAGCAGTATATTTCACAAAGTACAGTAATGGTGTGCTAGAAGTAAGGTTTTCTTCCACATCCATTGCAATAATGAGGAAAAATAAAACATAGATTAGGCTGGGAAACTTTCTTCAGTCTTCCACTACAATTTTTGCTTTCCCCATCTTATTCCCAGTTGTAAACATGGCTCATATATAGGGTTCATGATATTTATGTCACCATGCATCTGCATGCAGTGCTGATTACACTGTTAATATCTGAATTTATAATAATAGGAAGGTGGGTAAGATTTAAGGGGCTAGTATAACTGTAAGAGGATACCACTTAAATTTCCACATTAACTGCAAGAGTCAGCATAAACATGCTACCAGGCATACTACAGCAATGAAAGTCTAAATTCAGCCAAGGCTACTTGCGCTTTTCTAACATGCAATTCCTAATGGAAGTTCTAATTCACAGTATGATCAATTCCTCTTAAAAATAGGTTAACCAAACATGGGGAAAATAGCTTCATTTTAGGCACCAGGCAAACACAAAAATTCTCTCTTTACTCTCATGCCTCCAGACTGTATGTCTCCAAACAATACCAAGTCTTAGAATTGAAAACATAGCAGAGATATTCTTGAATTGTCAGAATACGGTTCCAAAGAAGTGCTTTCCAGATTGAGAATGATGGTACATTCCACTTAGAGTTGTGAGAGAAGTTAATTAGACAGAGACAATAAACCACCTAGTAATTTCGAAGTAACTCCAGTGGAAATGATGGTAATTACACAGTCACTGAAGTAAAAAGGTCCTAAATAGAAAAACAGAGCTCAAATATCTATGTACATGTAGGTACTTTAAGTTCAGCTTCTTTTTTTCCCCTCTAACAGTTCAAAATACTGAGTACCCATCCACCTTGTGTGCATGTTTCTTGACAATTCGTGGCTCAGTGTGAAGTATTGTATCATTTTGAGAGACTCTCTGAAAGCAGTCAGATGCCTAAGGGCTTTGCCAGACTGGAGCTACAGCATTTGACAGAGTGCATGACTGAGCCCTTGGCCGTTTCACCTCCGCTACATGATACCACTCCATTAAACCTCATTTCTGGCTAGAGGACAGAAGCACAGCCAAAAGGAAAAAAAAAAAAGAAAAAATATTGGAGGAAAAGCTCATGTGAAAGGTGATTTCTTGCTCAGAATGCCATGCCAAATTTAGAGTATGCTTTGCTTTGGGTCTTGGGCCAAAAATTTGGCTTCCATTCCTTGTCTTCACATGTGCCAATATCATGTCTACTGACTTCACTGGAATTAACTCCAGTGTAAATGAAATGAGAATGGAGCTCTAGTGCTTTATTTGTTTCTAAAGAAACACATCTGTATGCTTGAGAAGAAATGAAAGTATACACTGAAATACTGAGAAGCCCTTTTTGAACACTAAAACTAGACGTTGCTAGAGTGGGAAAAGCAGACTACTGGCATCCAGAGCACAGACACACTACCTTTCCCACTCAGGACTAAAAGGGCTTCCCCGAGGCACAGTGGCAGGAGAGTGGAGCCAGTGACTGTCAGTCATCCCAGCCCATGGCCAACACCATATTCCCCAGGAAACGGCAAGGTGAAGCTGAAAGGCCCAGTGGCAAGGACTAGGATTGTCCCTTCATGGTGTTTCCATCAGGAGCCATACAGTAGCTGAAGCAAAACACTTCCTAAATCCCTCTGAGGAAAGCAGATTGTGAAGAGTAGAAGGGGATTGCTACAGTCTCTGAGGACAATGGAAAAGCTTCAGGAAGGAGTGGCACGCAGTGTCCCAGATATGCCGTGCAAGGAGGGAACAGTTTGCCTCCTCACATGCAGTCAAGTACAAGCTGGAGGAAAAAAAAAGAAATCCTTCAGCTACTCAAACATGTATTCATGTATTGCTCCCCCCCAATAGAGATTTCATTGTGTGACTCATGAAACATGTCATTTCAAAACCTTAGAGGATAAGTTGTCAGAATATATTGTGCTTTAAAACCTTTCTTTGGTCTCTTATGTAAATCTTTGAAAGACTTATAAGTTATTTTTTCGCGTTCACTTTGGTTTTAGTATTGCAGAGATGAATGTGCCTTCCCTCTTATGAGTTAAGCGCTTAAAATATTCTAGATAAATAAACTGTGAGGCATGAATTGTGAAAATGACAATTGTTCCTTATGGCCCTCTATATGCAGAGCAGGTCCGAGTCTCACAGACCCTTCAGACTTCCATCTCCTCCTTTGGTGGTTACAGCTTAACACCACACTGATAATAAAAGGTAAATGAGTTCCCGCAGCAGAATAAGTATCATCAAGTATATGAAGCTTTTGTGAACGTGGATGCTGCTCTTACCATTATGGGCAATTAGAGGGCTTTGAAAGTGTGTTGCCTGACTTTCTGTTGCTTGGTAACTGTGCACCTAATTCTTTCTCTAAGAGGTCACAGAAATGTCAGAAAATCCATTTTGTTGGCGGGGCGGGGGGAGACGAATGCCCCCATCAGAACAGCAGCATATAGATTCGTTAAAAGAACTTCATGTCTTCCATTAGCAGATAGAAAATAGTATTATTATTTGCCTAGCACTACAAAGCTGTGCAATTTCCAAGCGGTGCCAACTATATAACATGCTTACTGTGCCAAAGAGCTTAGGAACTGCAAACACACTGATGAAATTTGGCATGATACAGGTCAATATAACTCATGGATACACTGACAAATAGACGTTATTGGCCTGATGCAGAGCCTGGTCAAGCCAATGGAAAAACACACTGAAACAGCTATAGTACTGTAAAAGTTTTAAGGAGTTTCTGAGATTGGAAGCTTTGCAAACATTGCCTGACACGGGAAAACAAATGAACTTAGAAGGAAGCTAATGAGACAGCAGATAAAATTCTCTTCTCCAAAGAGATCCAAGTTGAAGTTTCCGCAGCCCCAGAAATACTTAACGGTTTTCACTGAGGGAGAACAAATTAAGTGATATCTTTGAGGGAAGAGTCTGACTATTTTTACCTGCTTTTTAAGGAACAGGACTTTGGAAGTATATCTCATCTTCAGAAAATTCTCAGATCTTTCTACTTTGAGACAGGTTTAGTAATACACACTCCGTGTTACACACTATTCCTCACAAATGGATACTGTCAAAAAAACCAACTTCCCTTCAACTTGAGCAGTGTGCTCAAGTTTGCAAAATGCAGTTTAGATTAAATGAATGCCCCTGAGATTAAATGAATGCATTTCAACAGGGACGCAATATGCAGGTGTTCACCACTGACCATCAATCATTTTCTTGCAGAGCCGGAGGCTTCCCGCAGTTGTCACTATAATCGTTCCGCAAGAATTTGCAATCGTTTTCTAAAAGCGTGTTTAGGAGGAAAGAGAGGCAGACAATACATTCTGTGCTTAAGAAACCGGGTCCATATCATCATCAAAATAAAACACATTCCTGTATTGAAAGAGTCTGCCCCATTTATGAAATAGCACTCGCATACGCCCTTTAGACCCTTCCATAGGACAAATCTTGTGGTTGTGGGCAGCGTGGAAAGCTGAAAATCTAGGTCCCAGGCTAGCTTTCACCACAAATTCACTGCACAATATTAAATAAATTGAACTCAGGCCATCACCTAGCGAGGGCAGATGTATTGATGGAAAGCAACAACTTCATTTTAATGTGTTGCCAGAAGACAAACTAGATTTTTCTTTGTGCTCTTTGGCTGGAAGGACTTATTCAGGTTAGAATTATCAAAAGGATGCAAGTACCTATCTGTTGCTGACAGTAAATGATTCTGTAACACAAATCACTAATATCATTAAAAGAAAAATAAAAACACAAATCACTAAAAGAAGTAAGTCTTTAAGGGGGAGAAGAAAATGCAATCAAGCAACAATAATGTCTGCTATTCTTTAAATACATACATGTATTTCAATCACCACTTTTTATTCAGAGTTTTGAGGTAAATGCAGGAAAGCATAGCCTTTGGATGCTATCATTGGTTTATATACAGACAGAGTTAATGTGATTCAAGAAATTACACCAATAAAGATTTCGTGCATCCCCAAAATAAAGGAGTAGCACAGGCTACTCTAAGAAATACATGCTGGCAAAATGCAGCAAAACTTTGAGAAGATGCTGGTACCATTATTCTGGCCCACAGACTAACATGAATTCAGAAGTACTTTAATGTACAATTAAATTCTGCTGTGCTCAGTATGTTTCTTCTGACATGATTCACTAAGATGGAAAAATGTATTATATAACCCCTAAAAAAATATACATTTACAGGAAAAACTCCTGAAATATATTTGAGGCAATCCAAGTTCTGTGGAATTTAGGTGGGTTGAAGATTTTAGGGGAAAATGCACCCTAGAAAGAAAAAAGGAGTCCAGGAGTGAATAACCAGAAAAACATGAAAACAATAATGTTGCAATAAAAGAATTTTTTTTTTCCGTATTGACTGTGGATGCAAATTTATCATTGCCCAAGAATGAGCTTTGTAGGCTGCATGGAGAACCATGCAGGTAATGAATGTGTTGTCTTTTAAACCTTCTCGCCTCTTCCTGTGGATGGTTTAAAAGCACTGCAAAGTTTATCAATGTAGTGAAAGGATACTAAACTGCCACTGGTATTTAGGCAGCACAAAAACTGCAGATGAACACAAAAATCCACACACCCACACATCTTCTGTAAATAATCTGTCATCTTCAAGTTCAATGACTGCATTTTGCTGCTCCACATACTGTCTCATTGGAACCAGCAAACTGATTCAAGTAAGAATTGTTCCACAAGCATAAGTCCACCTGGCCAGGGCCTCAAGCCCATGTTTCCAAAGGGACTAGTGTTTAGCTCAGATGGAGGAAGCAGAACGTTTAGCTAGCATGGAGCAACTTTCCTGATGTGCCCCTCACTAAAGCACTAAGACACATATCTGAACTCCATGTACAATTTTTTTTCCATGGGAGCTGGCAGAGGAGGCTGCAGGTCACACCAAAGTCAAGGGGACTCCTTCCAAATGCTTTCAGCAAGCCTCAAGTCTGGACCCGGGTCCCTTCTATCTTGATTTGCTTTTTTGCAGGATTAAAGTTGTGCTAGGAGAGAAGGTAAAATGTAGTTAGACTGAAAGGGCGAAGCACTAAACTGGAACTGGGCATTACTTGAGATTGTCTTTGAAGACCCAACATTGTGCACATCCCTCATCTATGTCAGTGTTATTAGTTTCACATCAAAAGCAGTTCTGAGGTTTTTTAGGGTATAACTGTATTTGTTTATGTTTCAAATTAAACAAGTCAGTAGTTCTTCTTTAATTGTCCCTATGTAGCTAAAAGAACATGCTGTTTGAGCAAAACACTTTTTAAAGAGTGTAAGTCTGATAGACTACCTTACCATGTCATAATACTAAGGGCTGAACCCAATGCATGTGTCATTTTGAAGTCCAGTGTCTCAGTAAAATTCTCTCAATAAATCCTTCTGAGTCCCAAAGCCTGTTCTTTGGAAAATCAGAATCCTCTCGAGGTGGCATGCAGTTGTAAACTAATTTTCTTCAGAAAGGAAAAAAGAAATTATTTTCTATTTTAGAAATCTTTGCGGTTTTGTCTTAAAGAAAATTAAAGGAGATTAATGTGTCATTATGTTAGCCATTTAAAAAACAAACAAACAAATAAACAAAACAAAAAACCCAGGTCCACTTTTGGAGCTTTAATATAGACTAGAGGGATGTACTGGGAAAAGTACAGGAGTTAATAGCACAAATGTGAAAACTGTATTAGTTTAGAATGGTTGTGTGTATATACTGGGCACACCTCATTGTGCTTTGCTATTATTACCAGCAACAAAATCAGTTTGCCCTCTCATGTACAAAATGAATGAAGCATTTTTGACTGAAATAAAGGAAATGCTTTGTCAATCTTACACAACTTTGCACTCACATTTTTAAAAAGACTTCCACGGGCTGGAAAGTTCTTCCAGTTAATAAAAAGGCATAATTTCCTCATTCAGCAGTTGAAGCCACACTCACACCATCTCACGTGGCTACCGTGGGAAGAACACATACACTGGCAGCCTACCCACAGCCAGTCCGTGTGGGCAGGCACCCTCCCTAGAAAAATCAAGATGTAGAAGTTTCTTAAAGGAGGACTCCTTTAACATGTTTCCACATTTTCTGAAGTGGTGTAAAACTGCAGCCTCCCTCTTTCCTTCCTCTGAAGGAGGTGAATTTCCTGATAGCACTGCTGTCAGAGCTCCCTCCTGTGTAAGCTGTGGCAGTATTTTGGTGAACACTCAAATACCTAGACACCACTCTGACCACCGCTTTGCTGAGCTAGCATAGGTGATCTGTCAGCAGCCTCTCCAACACGACATTCATGGGACAGACTCCAAAAGAGTGTTTCAGTTGTTCCCAACATGCATTTTTATGCTTTGGTGAAAAGTCAGTGGCAGAGAAAGTTCCTCAGGCAAACACCACTGTGACCTTTCCCTCTCCCATTGCCCACTTCTGGAATATCTCTTGCTTCATATAGCACCTAATTTTACCTTCCAGTCCCTTCTTAAAGCTCAATGTATCAAATCAGCTCTTAGGTATATATTTGTGTAAATACAATTGCAAAGGATATTGGCATCATTGCTTTGCAGTAAGGCAAAGCATACTGTGCAGTCTTTATGACTGCACAACCGCTGGCCTTCTGCCCTTTCCCTAACGCTTGCCTTCACCGCACCACAGCTGCTACTTCTACCTCTCCTATAAATGCATCTGAGTAGTCCCACTGGAAACTCTACAGTTCAACCTTGAGAGAAAGGAAAAATGTTATCACGCTCTCCTTGCTGGTCTGACATCCAGCACGCTCCATGGCTCAGCTAGAAAGCTTGAGGGAGGATTACATTATCTTTCTCAACGGGCTGCCACATCCACACGCTCTGCCCAGCTCTGCTGATGCTAGTGGCAATTCTCCCCAAATGGCTGGTGCTCTGTTGCTAAAAATTACTGCATATAAATATATGTTTATACACAAGCCGAAGGAAGACCACAAGGTACAATATTTTGGTTTGGGGAAAAAACAAGAAAGGAGTCTTTCAGAGCATGGGAAGTCTAAGTGAATACACTCCTAGATCCAAAGACAAGGACTATGGTAATTTCAGACAGAAATCAAATGAAGTCTTATCTGTTGAGCAAGGAAAGGGGGGAAAGCAGATATACCATGAGCTTCTGTGAGATTCCTCTAGTGTGTTATTCTTTTTAAGTGGAAACATGTGGTGGAAGATTAAGCAGCATCCTTTTAATCTCCGATTGTCCAGCTCCCCCTGCTGTAATTACATATTGGACACAAATGGCAACAGATGTTCAGCGTCTAAGCTAAGAATTATATACTTACTCAATATCCCATTGATTCAAAACACTGATTGGGAGGCTAGAATTTAAATTTACATGAAGTGACAAATGAAAGAATTCCTAGCCATGGGTAAGGCACAGAGAATATTAATGTGAACTTGAAGATGCACCCTTAATGGAAGGAGACAAACAGATTCGGGATACTAGTTAGAGTGTTTTTAATTACTGCAATTTCTCCATGAATTATTTTAACCCAATCTCATCCTTATAAAGCTGAGCCTCCATTGTTATTTTTCACATAACTTAATCAAATCTCTGCAATCCTGTGTGTACAGATAGATAGAAGGTTCTATCTAATCATTCCATTATAAATCCAGTAGGCAGTCTAATTTCCCCATATTAAACCTAATAAGAACAGATCTATCAGCATGCATTTTATCTTGTTTGTTTTCCTTGAAATACGCACTTGTCCATAATCCAACTACATAAAAGATTTTTGCCTGATTTGTTGAGAATTTTAAACAAATAGTTACTTCTTCCTTTCTCTGGACTTCCTTTTCCTTGGACTATCACAGTACTAGGAAAGAAGATGCTTTAAACTGGAGAGATGCCTTACCCAACGTAGACATGAATCAATCTTCCCCAAAATTTCAGGGGTAACAAAATCAGAGAGAGAAAGCAATTCTAGGGGAACTCAGGCATGTGAACTTCCACAGATTGTATCTCACTGCAATCAGTCTCTAACCTCCTAAAAGAGCAGACTTGCTCCACTTTCTCCCAAACATACAACTACTTCTACCCATACTTTGGGTACCAGTTCAAATGCCATAATCTAATTCCTCCCACTGTAGTGGCTCAGGGAGAAATGCAGATTTGAATATTCTGAACACTCAGAGGGTGCATATGCCCACAAACAACAGTGTGTCTGAGCATGACATAAATCCCTTTACTCATATGCACATCGCAATTGAGACCAAACACTTGTTTACCAAAACATTTTCTGACAGATAACTGGAAACACTTTTAAGTCCATTAGTTCCACTGAACATTACTGAAAACGTCTTTTAAAAGTGCATTTTATTATATATGATTTAATTTTTCTTGCAAGATCACAGGCTGGGATGCAAACCAATCTACTGTTTGCTGCCAGATGGTATGTTGGAAGGGTATAAACTTATTTCACACAGAGCGCTATGTGGCATGAGAATGCTGTTCTTACACTTCTAAGCAGTCGTGCCTCTTTGAATGGTTTAGATTTACATTATTCTTTCAGTAAGCTCATAAGCTCTTCCCATTTTAGCTAAAGCCTTGTGAAGTTATGAGATAAATACCACCTTCAGTGCAATAGTTACAGATAGTTATTCTGTCTCTCCCTCCTTAAATTTACTACCTGCAGAGCTCCAAAAGGATAGCAGGGCAGCTGACCCAGGCTCTGGGCTGGTGTGCATAAGCTCAGAAAAAACCACCATTGACAGGTATTAAAGCAGCCGAGAAACTGATTCACAGACCCTGATGCAAACACATTCTGATAAACGAAGTAACCTCAGTGCGACCCACTGTGCCTCCACCCTGCACCAGGTCCCCATCAAGACAGGGACAATCTGAAGCCAAGAAGGCCAATGGCATGCTGGGGTGCATCAAGAAGAGCGTGACCAGCAGGTCGAGGGACGTTATCCTCCCCCTTTACTCTGCCCTGGTGAGGCCACATCTGGAGTACTGGGCTCTCCAGTTCAGGGCTCCCCAGTTGACGAAGGACAGGGAACTGCTGGAGAGGATACAACAGAGGGCAACAAAGATGATTAGGGGCCTAGAACATCTCTCTTACGAGGAGAGGCTGAGGGACTTGGGTCTTTTTAGTCTGGAGAAGA
>JAOXNO010000001.1:116545719-116569287 GCA_028565335.1 Limnodromus scolopaceus
GTGGTGCCCAGTGACAGGACAAGAGGTAACAGGCACAAACTTGAACATAAGAAGTTCCATCTAAACATGAGGAGGAATTTCTTTACTTTGAGGGTGGCAGAGCACTGGAATAGGCTGCCCAGAGAGGTGGTGGAGTCTCCGTCTCTGGAGACATTCAAAACCCACCTGGTCATGTTCCTGTGCAACTTGCTCTAGGTGGACCTGCTTTGATAGGGGGGTTGGACTAGATGATCTCCAGAGGTCCCTCCCAACCCCATAGCATTCTGTGATTCTGTGAAGCACATGCTCCACCAGCCCGTAGCCTTGGTTTGCCATGGGAAAGAGCTGATGATGTCTCCAACAGCAACAGGATCTCCAGAAAGACCATCTATGTATTTTACCTGAATTATGAGAACAAAGATTAAATCCTTCAAAACGCTTTGGGAAGCATGCTGATGGGCACATGCCACGTGTCAAAACATAGCCATCATGTAGACAAAGCAAGCAGTGTTCAATTTGTGCCTCAATTTCACAGCCTCTATGTAGCAATCCTACATGGCTACCATGTGCATTTCAATTTTCTACATAATTGCTTTGGAAAAGGAGGTGGAAAACCTCTCTCTCTCTTTCCTTCGGCAAAGCAACACACAGTCTGCACCCACTGCTAAAAATTGTATCAGTATCAATCTCCTCAGCATCACAAACACACCCACATGTGTCTGAATCCTGAAATGCTTATTTTGCAAAGAGTGTGCCAAAAGATTTACTTACTCTTTAGAACTGTTTAATGATGTTGTGGGGATCAAAGGAGCAAGTATTTTCATGACAAAAGGAATTTGTACTCCAGGCTCTACAGCACAGACAGTGATTAGTGAGTCACACATAAGAAGTGTCTCGCTTTTCTTTCTTAAATAGCTGTTGTAGCATTTACCTAAACATTACGGTGCTGAATCAGTAGTTTCGCAAGTCTTCCCAGTGATTGCCTGAACTGCTCACCTTTACCTGGTAATATCCTGGTGATAATTCATCCCCTGAAAAATGTGTTCAGCGCAGTTACTTGGCTTCTAGCAGCCAGGCAGACATTAAGTATGCATTCAGGATTTCGTGGAGGGTTAGGATAGCAACCATTGTATCTGAAGGAGATTTAAAATATCAGTTCTGAAAAATATATTTTTTCACAAACACAAAAGAATTAGGAAGTGTCTCACTGTGGAGTTCAGCTAACCCAAAGCAACGTGTGAATTTACTTACCTAATTTCTCTAAAAAAAAGGAAAAAAAATAAAACAAACCAAAAAAGCTACCCAGGTCTGAAACATCTACTCTCATTGCAATACACCCTCCTCTTGACTTAGAACCTTCAGATTTATGCCTCACTGCTCCCTCCTCCCGCACTACAGACCCCACCTTGCTGCCTGCCTTCCTAAACAATTCTATTTCTCTTTCCAAAATAGTGGTGGATGATGATGATGACAAGCCTTCACCTGCCCTTACTGCTCTCCCTGCCTCTTTCCCTGCAGAGTGTCCCTGCAGTACCGTTCCCTCTGCAGCTTTGTCATATTGGTGCTCCTCAGATGGTTCATCCCATGGTGGTACTGGTTTGCAGTTGGAAATTGGGAGCCGGTAAGAGGGGAGAACAGGATTTTCTTTTTTAATTGTATAGAATAAATGGCTGTTTTGTTGATGCTGTGGTCATAGTCTGACATCTGAAAATATTTAAGTTAAGTGAGTTGGGGTTTTCTTCAATCCGTATTCTCTCTCACTAAACAAGGGAAGATTTCCATGCTGAAAACGGAAAGCTTTGCAGAGACTTTCCTTTAACTGGTGCTCTAGGAAAAGCCTACAGAATCTTGACAGAAATTAAAACTGCATGAAAACAAGCCATTTTCTCCCAAAAAGCATTTATGAAGAAAAATATTAAAACCCTCCAAAATTACTGTCTAAACCGGGATCACTTATTTTTGATCTGCTAAGATTATTTTTCCCCTTTTACAGATGTGCCACTAAACACTCATTCTTTCACTAGCAATTCCCTTCAGAGAGTTCATTAGCAATCTCCCTTCATTTTTTGTTGTTTTTCCTCAGTGTGTCAACTGGGGGGACCTTCAGGTATCAGATTTGATACTATAGTGACAGAGGCTCCAGTGGGTGGCATACCCCATAGCCTCTTCCGCGTCATAGAATCATTTAGGTTGGAAAAGACCTTCAAGATCATTGAGTCCAACATTTAACCTAGCACTGCCAAGTCTACCACTAAACCATGTCCCTAAGTGCCACATGTACACATCTTTTAAATACCTCCAGGGATGGTGACTCAACCAGTTCCCTGGGCAGCCTGTTCCAATGTTTCACAACCCTTTTAGTGTGGAATTTTTTTCCTAATATCCAATCTAAACCTCCTCTGGCACTACTTGAGGCCATTTCCTCTTGTCCTATCACTTGTTGCTTGAAAGAAGAGACTGACCCCCAGCTCTCTGCAACACCCTTTCAGGTAGTTGCAGGAAGCAATAAAGTCTCCCCTCAGCCTCCTCTTCTCCAGGCTGAACAATGCCAGCTCCCTCAGCTGCTCCTCATAAGACTTCTGCTCTAGACCCCTCATCAGCTTCGTTGCCTTTCTCTGGACATTCTCCTCCACGTCAGTATCTTTCTGTTAGTGAGGGGCCCAAAACTCATGTGGCTTAGTTCCCTCATGCATGATAACCCCTGACACGACCCTATTCTTGTGAAAAAGCAGCTAAGACACTTCTCTGTCTTCTTTGGTGCCTGTCTTAAAACCCCTGCTCTGTGGAGTGGGAAAATATATTTCATCCTGGGGCATGGTCCTAGCCCTGCCACTGTCCTCGTCTGCCAGCCCACGGTCCTGCCACTAAGCCCAGATGGCTTCAGCGCAGGTGCTTCTCCTCACCTATGCACCAGCTGTATGTCAGAGCGTGGTGCATATTTCTGCTGCCAGATACTCTATTTTAAGAGCAGACACTCTGTTACCAGGAACTCTGAAAAACTTAGGGTCCCAGATTGTAGGAAAAAACACTGTTCAAAAGAAAATGTTACTGGAGTGAGAGCGTTATGCATGATTCATGGGCAACACGATACCTGAAATATTTCTGTGATGCATTTTTCTCAAAGAGCAGCGTTAGGATTTCAAGAGAACATGCCAATGTACCCACAGTATTTCTGTACAGCTCCTTGAATAGATACTGGTAAATGTATCTGAAGGAAAGATTTTAAAGCTGTACTGACTCCTGTGTCAAGTACAAGCCAAAAACTTGCCATTTTCCCTTGCCTGGTGGCTTAGTACTAAGCAGGGAGGAAATGCAAATATATTTGTTTTTCTGCCACTAAGAAAAATAATTTAATATCCTGACAAAGCACGTTTCAGAGATGCTAACTCAAGATCCCTAGCCAAATAATCATTTCCCAAAAATGGGGCATATTCAGATTAAAACTCCAGGCTTGGGCAGAGTAGAGAGAAAAGTCTGCAATACCATCAGTCATATTAGATTGGGAGACTGGCATAGAAAGCAGATTGCTCTGCTGGAACTGATGCTTAGCTTTTTGAGGAAACAAGTAAGTTATTCTGTCTCATGGGGCGAAAGGTGCACACAGCTAAGGCAAAGATGGCTTGCAGGATGCCGATGCCACGTGCCTAGGGAGATGTTTTCCCTTTAGCTGAAGAACAGAGGGAGCTTCTTTCTGGGTTGGGAGGAGAGATGGCTTCAAGGTGTGAGACAAAATCAGCTTGCTGTTGATTCCAAATGAGAATTTCAGAGCCAGTCAATAAAATTCATATTCCTGGCTTCATGTCTAATCTCCTAGGTAGAAATGCTCTGAGAGGCACGGAACACCTGCAAGTCTTACTTATGCTAACAGCAGCTGCAGGAATTCTGTATCTTTGAAACTTCAGGTCATTTTACATAGCCACCTTTTGACAGGCTGAAGCATTTAATATTTTAAATGTGGTATTTTTTATTATCATGTCAAATATTTGAGATCTGCAACTTCCCCTTTGCTAAGGCAAATTGCGCAGACCTCACATGGTTCATTGCCTCTAACTTGTCAACATTCTTTTGTTAAAGCGTTGACACCCGAACAGATGGTATTCCCGGAGTGATCTCGCTAATAATCAGAAGTACTGCCCCCTGCCTCCTTTTTTCATTGCTATTTAGCTATGCCGCTGCACTGGAGCTCATGCTTGATTGATTACCTGCTATTGCCTCTGCCTCCTTTGCAGATCTACTGCCTCAGGACTGCACTGCCCCATCTTACAAGACCTCCTTTCTTTGTCCCTGGATGTGTGCCCTGGCATGTCACATTAGTAAAGTGCATGTTGTTCAGATGAATCCACCTCCTCAAGAGATCAAGGCGTCTGTATCAGGAACAAGTTCTCTTTACTGTTTATTTATGTCTGTGCCATCACCTGGGATTTATTGTGATTAGTTCTGAAGACACTAAGCAGCACTGAACCAAGAACAGATTCCTGGAGAAACCTGATGTTAACACCCACATTACCTGTATTACTCCCATGGCCCATGAGCAAGGATGATTTTAACCCACCTTACTGCTTCCTTTGTACTGTTGCGATTTTTCATTTATCAGAGGGAACTATTCAGATAACTCTCAGAAATCAGAGTAAATCATGTCAACACTGACTTCTTGCTTTATTTAAAACTATGAAGTTGGAGAAAATTTATTCTACCTGGAAGTAATGTTGAATAACATTTTGCAATCACATTTTAATTTTTGCCCCACTCTTGGTAAGGCAAAAGGTTTTCCAGGAGTCTTCTTAGAATCAATATCAAATGAGCCGGTTTAAAGTTTCTAGGGCCAAGCCAACTACAGTTTCTGAAAGTCAGCATATCATTAACTTCTACCAGCACTTTGCAACTTCCTTGCTAAAAGTCAACAGTGAATGTTCATCAAAAGTCTCAGCCAGTTCTTGCTTTGCCAACAAACACTACCATGCATCGTATTTATCAGCTGTCTTCCTTCTGTCTTCATGAATTTATTATTTTTTTTTCACATGATCAGGTTATGAAAAGTTGTCCTCCTTAAATCCCTTTCCCACAGCAATCTTTCTTTTCTTCTCTCTGGCTTCTCCTCCAGTCTGAACTCTTTCCACTCTAGGTTTTATTTACCCAGATGACTTAGGGTTGGGCGTTTTTTCTCCCCCCTACTCTGATGATTCTTTTCCAGGAAGGAGCTGCCATATTTGATGAGATCCAAAGCCCTCCTGTTTCATCCTCTTGGCTCTGGCGCTGGCTAGCTTCAACTGCTTTAGAGGCAGATATTGGCTAGCCTGCTGTCCAAGGAGCCTCTTACTGATTACTGATGCTTAAGGGTTGTTTTCAACTTCATCCTTTCTCCCTTCTCCTTTTCCACAATCATATTTTTAAAGGACACTTCAGTATAACTAGAGGCAGGATAATGACAGTAAAATCCAATCACCTGTTTTTCACGGGGATCAACCGTGAATCTTCTGAGCCAAGCGTTTGACAGAGAAATAGGCAGTTTCCATAATGCAACTGTGAATCAAAACATATTCCATTGACGGTGGGAGGGATTATTATTGAGCTACCATCCTATAAAATGGAAATGCATTTTTGAGCTATTGCTTTTTGTACATATTACTTCATATTCACTATACTTAAGCACATAGCATACCTTGGTTTCAAGAGACAATTCATTATTGCTGTGTGAAATTTCAGTCGTTACTCTTACTGCAATACTTAGAACATGTAACTTTAAAACTTTGTAAGTATGTTATATTAAATGCATACAGTCAAAATGAATAGGATATATTATATAGATAATACAATATGCATAATGAGTATCACACATGAATAATACACAGCAATAACGTATCATGCTCCTGAAAGTATTTCTATATATTCATACCAGCCTCTCTGACAGATTCAAGGGTTACACATACTAAATGCTGCACATTTTCTAATTAATGCTGACCGAAGATGTGACACCAAGTTAATTGTTCTAAATGCAGTAGAAAACCAATAATAGCATATTCTGTGAATGAACAAAAAAAATGCAAGCAAATTTTTGGGTCTTTTTCTTCACTCAGGAAGGGAACAAACCACCTCAGACCTTACAAAATTACAGAGAAGACCTAGTAGAAAAACAGGCCACAGAGCTCAAATGGTGCCACGATGCCATGGCCATAGGCTGCCCTCCTTATTAGAAGGCTGTTGACAATGCCAAAGCTACTGCATAGACCTGCAACTGACCTTTGGGGCACCCAGCATCAGCAGCTTGTTTTCAGCTTGTCATGGTTAACTTCGGTGTTTTCCATCACATCTCAAGTCCTGGAGGCAAGCAATTGTATCACTACCTTAAGTTACTTGTTTTTCCAAAGCGATTTCTAGCCTCAAAGTTTGCAGAGAAGTGCCTAACAAATGTGCTGTGAATAACTCAGAAGCTAGAAGGCAAATGTGAAAGATTTTTAACTTATTTTCCCAAGTCTTATGTGTTACACTTCCATGCCTATTTTAGCCTGACTCATCTTGACTAAAAGCTTGGCAATAGCAAAGGTTGCCAGTGACTCTAAACAACACTTGGGTGAGAAACTAGAAGGCTGGCAGAGGTAACAGGGTTTGCTGATAAAAAATAAATCTCCCAGTTAATCTGCAAAGTCATGTAGCTAGTAGCCTCACCACTTGAACCCCAGGCGTGCTGGATGGCATGTCATGGAGGAGCACAGAGCAGGGAGGAGAAACTGCTGGAGTGAGCCCATGCATCCAGCACCAGGCTGCCCTTGACAGCTCACCTGCCACAGCTCCAGAAAGCACACCGCTGAAACCTGCAGTTCAGCACACAAGAAATGAGCTGTAACTTATTCTTTGCCCTGGCCCCAGTTTAGCAAGTGCATGCCCAATTGTTTGCAGGATCAGAAGCAAAAGTGAAATTACATTTTTCAGTGGCCTATATACTACATGTTACAAGGAGGAATTTTTAAAGAAAAAAAAAAGACTCAAAATTGTATTTTTTCTCTTGGTTATCAGAGTATTCTAAAGCATTCCTCTTAAGGCACCATTCATAATATTTGACTAACCAGCCATCTGTGATATGAATATGAATGTGTTTTCAGGTTTTGCACCTTATTTTAGGGGCTCTTCATGTACTTGTTACACCCTGAAAATAACAGAACACTAAGCACTGGAAGTCATCTGAGCACAAAGCTGACCTTTTGTTTGCTAGCAGCTGATGAAGTTTCCTATAGGTAAGATAAACAACAGGAGAAACTAATTCTATAATAATATATCTCTTTAAAGAAAAACATAAACATCTGTAACTTCTCAGACAACAACAAATGCATGTTTAACATTTCCCTAATGTCTTCTGCCTGCAACACTCCCAGAAATTAGCTTATCTTCCATGACATATTTTATCTGCCCAAGCAGCTGATTGGGGCAGCCTCAGCGTTCCCCAGATTCAGGCTTACCCAGTGGTGAACTCCCAGAGCCAGAGCAACTGTGATGCTACAGTGAAAGTAAGCCAGTGCACAGTGATTCCAAAAGGCTGAAAAGCCTTAGAATTGGAGCTAATTCTCATGGCCTTTAAAGACTGCTAGAAACACAAAGCCAGCACCAGGGATTGGGACAGGACTGTTAGCAGCCTAGACTTACGTTGGCTTGAGTCACTCAAAAAAACACTCACAGCAGCATGAGTCAGTCATTCCAGAAGATTTTAGGCAATTATTCCTATTTTCACAGAATCATAGAAGCATTTAGGTTGGAAAGGACCTATTGAGATCCCCAAGTTCAACCTCCCTGTGCAAGCAGGGTCAGCTAGACAAGATTGCCCAGAACTGTGTCCAGTCACTTTTTAATACCTCCAAGGAGACTCCATAGCATCTCTGGGCAAGCTGTGACAGTGTTTGACTACATTCACAGGAAAGTGTTTTATTGAGTTCAGATGGAAATCCATATGTTTTCATTTGTGTTCATTGCCTCTTGTCCTGTCACTGGGCACCACTGAGAAGGGACTGGCTCCATCTTCTGCATCCCTTCCCATCAGGTATTTATTGATTGATAAGACCCCCACAAACCTTCTCTTCTTCTGGCTGAACTTTCCAGTCCCAGCTCACCTCATATGAAATATGTTCTAGTGCCTTGACTGTTTTCCCCCTATTGTTCATTTTAAAGTATTAGGACATCACAGATAAGCAGCTGCGTATTTTCAAAATTACAGGGTTTGGTATGTAAGATCCTTTATGTTGAGTAAGTAAGCCCAGAAGAATTATACTGTCTGAAGCAATGAAAGGTCTGCGCTTCAGAAACCTGCCCCACTGTGACTGATGAGCTGCAATCAGACCTGGCAAATTGAACTTCTCTCATAGCACAAACTTATGTGATTTTGGAGAAAGTCCCTTATGTCAGCTGTAAGATGGCTGCTGATGCAATCACAATGGTGAGGAGGCAATGAAAATTGGCTTGTGACTGTGACCGAAACCACAGAGCTTGTCACAACTGAATTGTGCTTTTTGGAAATAAAGGCTTCTGGAGGGAAGCAGGAGTGGGGGTGAGGGTACACTCTAGAATGTGACCCGGAGTTCTGTTGACAAGAACTATCTCCATAACAGAAGCACTTTGTTGGTAGGAAATGCCTTTATACCAGCTCCACAAAACCACATCTAAGGATACTTTGAGCATCATGCGTTTAATAGAGACATGCAATGTCTCTATTAATGTCTCTCTTCTCATGCCTTCCCCTGCAGCTCAGCTGGTATTTCACACATTTCCAAAGCAGAGATGAAGTCTCTTTACCATGCCACGCGCAGACCCAGCAGTTGGTCTGATCTGAGACCCACCACTCAGCTGTGACTTGAGTAAAAGGCTGGGGACACAGGAGTCCATGGCAGGGCTCTGCAACTGGAGCAACACTCTAGCCAAGCCTAGTCCTCCAGCCCCGCTCTTGCAAGATCCAGTATGAATCCTGAGGACTGTTAAACAGAGTTTTTTTATGGATGGCAAGAGAAGAGATCTAAAAGATTTGCTCCCGGTCTTGACCAGGACTTTTCCACCCAGCAACCCACCTTTGCCTGGGTTTCTGAGCACTTCCATTTTCCACCATGTTCCAACAGGGAGGGCAGTAAAGGGGGAGATGTCCACTGGTTCTAGTAAGGGCAGGAGGTCACACACATGCACCCATAAATGGACAGAATTGATGGACCAGAAATTACACAGTCCCAAGAAATCCACCCCAATGGCAAAAACTTCTTTAAAGAAAAAAAAAAAAAAGACTGAAAGTGTGTGGAACAGTGTGATCAATTAGCATTTTTTTGCCTTGTGGATTTGTTTCAGTTTGGTTTTTGTAATTACTTAAATGCAGTGTTCTTCACAACAGACATAATTCACAGGCCTTTAATGCCGTGCCTTTCAAAACAAACATGAGTCACAGCCCCTAGGTAAACTTCCTGGGCTGGCAGTGAATATCATTATTGTGTGATAGAGTGCAGCAAGCTGTTTGCCAGATTACTCAAGCTCCTAAAGCTAGCAAAATGCATTGCGATTTATTTATTATGCTCATGATAATTACAATTATCATCACTGCAGTGCCAATCTGTTTGCTGCAGAATGAAGGCCTCTTCATGATGTCTCCAAGGATTCAATGTTAGGCCTGAGTAGTTAGCCAAATTATGGGGCCTTGCAGGATTTTTTTCTGCAAGAATGAGGACTTACTAAGAGGTATCAAGCAGCATTCTCCTGCTCAATTAACAACCATGTGCAGGAATGCCAGGAAACTCCTGCTACAAACCTCACATTCTGTACAAAGTCCTGTTTTGGTCTGGTTTGGGCACTAACTGTTTTCCAAGACAATATCCAAGCACAGGTTTCAGCTCAGCATCATGTACACTGAACTTAAACATTAATATATATTTCCATTTCCCCACAATGTATATATAAGGCTCCATAGAAATTACATAATGTCTGAGTATGTGTACAAAGTAAACATGAATCTGCCTCTGCCTTTATTTCTAGCCCATTCCTCATTACGTTTTAGCACCAAGAAGGAGGAGTCAGAACATACTGAGACATTAGGCCAGGGAGAGTAGCGAAACCCAGATTGTGAGCAGAGGGGGTGGAAACATAGAGTGTAGGCAGGTGAGAAATGTGAGATCATTTATCCAACCCTGCAGCAGTCTAAAAGAATACTTAGCCTCATATGGTGTTTTAAATCTTCAAAATCCTCAACGAACATTAATCAAACTAATGAAATTAATCATCTAAGGTCATATTCTTTTTATTTTCATTTTAAAGGAATTTTTCTTAGATGATTTTGATGAGTTGCATTAATTTAAGACCCTACAAATGAGTTCTCTTAACTCGCCTTGCATTTCCCTTCACATATTTCTGGTAGAGTATCTCCAGGTTCTCTGAGCATTGGTTCCTTGAAGGGTCTTGACATAATCAAATAGTATGTTTCCTGGTAACACATGTTACAGTGTTAGGTGACATTTCTCAAACAAGATAAGACTAGATCTTTGGGATTCACTTTAGCTAATTGGGTTTAAAGAGTTGTCACTGCACCTTCACTTTACTGAGGCACAAGTATGTTCAGTACAAATGCATTAATCTCTTTCATTTTCATACACAATGAGATGCTAAATTACAGCACTTAATATAAGCCACTACGCTTACCTCAGTGGGAGTTGTAGATGATCCTCACTAGCGTAAAATCATTGCAAATCATCTCGCCACACTGTACCTTGGCAGTTCAAATATGGATCTAAAACTGAACTGCAAACTGAGGTCAGCTCTTGGATTGTATTAGTGTTCTTACTAGTCATTTGCATTCTCTTAATTATGAACCACTAGATAGTAAGATATGTGATATAAATAGCATATCTGGTCACGCTTTGGACACAGGGCACTAGCAGGAGTCTGTCTCTGCAGAACAGTAAACTAAATCATGCATCACCCAACTTCTAAACATACCAAGGAACTTTTTGATAGGCATTTGTTATTATTCTGCAGTGAGAGGGAATGTGAGGGGAGAAAAGCGATTCCTGAACATTCACCTTGTCAAATCTCCCAGAACGATGAATGATAAAGGTTCTTAGTAACTGACACGTATTGCATGGTAGCAATTTAGGCAAAAATTACCAAGAGCTGAAACTGTTTATCCTTCATTTTGCTACCATGCATAATAAACCAATTAAGATATATCATGAGCTGCTCACTGATGTTAGACATAAGATAGAGGAACACAATAGATGGAAACTAAATCAGATTGCCAAGGACAAGTATAAAAGAATAACATAAACAGATAAGGGTAAAGGAGAAAGCAATGAGCAGGAGACATAGAGGGTAACAAGATTGATTCCATAAATACATTAATAGTAAGAAAGAGACTGAGAAAAGCTTTGTTCACTATAAAAAGGAAAGTGTTACTCTGCTATTTGACAGGGAGGGAAAGTGACTGACTGATGATGCTGAGAAGACCACGATGGTTAATGCCCTTTTTGCATCAAGTCTTCCCTAGGAAAGTGTACCCTGTAAACTACTCTGTTACTATTAGTAACAAAAGACATAATAAAAATAGAGAACCAAAGATCCTTCCATTATGAAGGAAAGAAGACAGCAATTGGCTTGGCATGATGGACTTCATCCTAGCATTTCTACAGAACTGTCACAAACAACCTCAAAGTCACCAGCAGTCATCTCTCAGGACAGGAGGAGGACAGATGAGGTGGCAGTAGAAGACTGCAATGGTGCAAAACAGGGCATATCATTAAAAAGGGAAAACCAGAAAAAAGAGGGAATTGCAGATTGGTTTTTGTAACTGCCACTCCTGTAAACATTCTGGAGCAAATGAACATATTCACAAGCTTGCAAAAGGTTTTTACTTCAAATCAGTTTAATTTCTACCTATAAAAGTATAAGAGGGTCTTTTGAATATAGGCAAGGCAGAAGATGTCCTCTGTTATGACTTTAATAAGATTTTTTTATGAGCTGACATACCATTTACACAAGCAAGTTGCAAAACCCAGTCTAGAAGGAACAGTGTACATATGTATACACAATATTCATTCCTGTTCAGTGTTTTTATTAATAGCTACGACCATGGAATAAGGCTAGAAGAAACTAGAGGCACATGGGAATAGAATGCAAAATTATATTTGCAAGCTAGAAAAATAGGGGGAAAAAATACAGTTCAACAGATGCAGTTGTAATATCCTGCACTCAACAGACTGTGCAAATGCAAGATGGCGAGAAACAGGTTAGGTAACAGCTCTGCAAAGAAGGAGGTAGGTGTTACAGTCAATGACAAACCGAGCATGAGTCAGCAGCATCACATTGTTGTGAAAATGGCAAGTGTCATACTGAGATATAGAAACAGAAATAAGGTTTTTGAGACATGAATTGATCCTCCTGTTCTGCTCAGCACTGCTAAGAACACAGCTGGGCTGGGGCACTGTGCTCCAGGAAGGTGTGGACTAGAAGAAAAGAGTTCAGAGGGGAGGAAACACTGAAAGAACTGGGGTATTCAGCTGAAAGTAGAGTAAAACATACAGGGTAGCCATCTTCAAATAAATAGAAAGCTATCACAAAGAGTAAGGGAATAATCTGTTCCTTGTGGAAATAGTAGCTAGGAGAGAAGGTTTAATTTGCAGCAAGAAAGATTAAACAGTAGGAAAAACATTTTACTGGAAAGCCTAGTGAAGCAGTGATGTAGATTTCCTGCTGAGGCTGTCTCTCCATCACTAGAGATCTAGTAATAAGTTAGAGAAATATCTGCCAGAAATCATATAGGTCTACTTGATCATCTTTAGGGGAACGGACTAGATGACCTCTGGAGGTCCCTTGGACTCTAGGACTATCCTTCAGTTGACACCTGTGTCATTTACATTGCATAAGCTGACCACAGCAAATGAACCTCAGTCTTAATGAGTGAACTTGCTCCTACTGCTTTTGTACATCACTCCACACCTCACCATCAATGTGTTTCTGAACACAAACAAATCCTGCAGCACATGTTACAGCTCCCCCTTCTAAATAAGCAACATTGTTGCTTATTTATCTACCTTGTGTTTAAATAGTCTTGTTTCAGAAAATGTATACATACTTCTCTCTTAAAAAATAAATAATCCTCTGTTTAAAATGCATTCCAAACAGATGTAATATTTTACTAGTACTTTCTGTCCTTTTAAGGAACATCACAAAGATTAAAATTTACTACTCAGTAACTCTAATAGCAAAAAAAAACAACCAAGCAAATGCTGTATCATTTCATTCCAAACAAGGATTTATCTGTAAGCAACCCATATCAATCGAACTAGAAACCCAAGTTACTTTACATCATGTGCAAGTTCTTTCACAACGCTGGCTTTCCTGTCCCCGTGGGAAAACTCTGAACTGAATTCTGCTCCTGCCAACATTTACAACACAACTGCTGTAATCAATACTTGCTTAGTGCCTTCCATCAGGGACCCTCAAATAACTGATCAAAACCTGATGCTATTCTCATTTTTCCAATGGGAAAATACCAGCAGCCCTGCCTTCACCCAAGATTAAAGACTTCTCGAGGTCAAACAGGAAATCAGTGCCCACATCAGGAATTTTGCCCTTCAGCCCCTACACTTCTTTATGGGTCTGGCTCTAATACCGTTGGTTTGAGATGTCATGTTTTCCTACATAATGCTGATGCCAAATGCCCAGTTTTAGACTGAGCTCCCTTTTGTGCATAACTATAGAGTCACAACGAGCACCCCATAGATTTTTTTTTTCAGAATAAACTGTACAGTGTTAACCATTGATGTTTTATTGTCATTGATTTAGTAGCTGCCAGAGAGTTACAGCAGGAGATAGATTGCTCTTATTTTAGCCTATAAAAGGTCATATGCCTCTGTCAGCAAACACTTTGGTTCCTTAAAATAATAAGTAATCTGAAAGAAAACATACAAGATGGAGAAATCTTTTGGAAAAAATTTTTCTTTCTTTCTTTCTTTCTTTCTTTCTTTCTTTCTTTCTTTCTTTCTATTTTAAATGCTGCATTGACTGTTTCTGGATAACAGAGCTGTGTACAGCTTTTCATGTTTTATAGGCACCTAGAGGGTAAGCTAGGACATTATTCATGCCCCAATGAGAATACTTGTACTGGGCAAAGCTGACAGGCTTTGGGTAGCAGAGGACTGCTGGGGTGACCTGTGTGGGAGGAGGCCATGAACTGCCTTGGACTGATCACAGGCATGTCCAGGCAGCTCTGAAGCACGAAAACAACCCATACCTCAAAATTTCAAGCAGTCAGAGGAGCATATGCTCCTCTCTTCAGACATATTTAAGAAATGGTGGCAAGCACTGGGGGCAGGAGACACAGGAGGACACACCAAAGAAGACCCATGAAGACAAAGTAGAGACAGATTTGGAGGAATGGAAGGGGAGAGGGCACATGGAAAATGCTGCTGGGGGCACTGCTGGAGATGCCCCCATGGAAGGAGTCACTCCCTGCCAGAATAAATTTCCTTCTGAGGGACTGCAGCCCATGGGTGACTCACAAGGGGGAAAAGGACACCCTATAGAGACTACGGCATGGATGAGCCATGCTGGAGCAGTGATCCCAGAGAGACTGTACTGAGGGCAACTCATACTGAAGTGAAGACACTGAAGAAGGCCTGCAGCTGTGGGTGATTCACACCAGGGTAGGGATAACCCTCAGGGACAGCAGCCCAGGGGCAACACACACTGTGGCAGGGACAGCCCCAATGTATGGCAGCTTGCAGATAAGTCATGCCAGATCAGGGGTATCCCCAAAGGAATGGTGGCTGATGGAGGATCCCAGGCCAGAGCAGAGAGAAGTAAGGAGCAGTCAAGGAAAAGAGCAAGAAGCAAGCATTAGCAGAAAGAAACCATCAAATGGTGACCCAACCTCCTGTCCTGCCCGTTGCCTGCCCAAAGGAGTTAGTGGGGACTTACTGTAGCACACAGGAACAAGGGACGTGGAGACTAGGAAGAAGGGAGGAGAGACACTGGACTTAAGTTTATCCTGAGGAAGGGGAGGAAATGTTTTTTTAGTGTTTGCCTTCCCATCTTTTCTCAATGTCTGAAACAGTAACTAATGGCTTATATTAAATGGCAATAAATTAAGTGAAATTCCTTGAGTAGACATATTTTTTTCTGTGGCAATACTTTGTGCTTTCTCAGTATTCTGGAAAGCAACTTTTCAGATACAGTCATGTAAGCAAATCCACCTTTTGTTTCCTACTTCCTAACTCAGATTCTAAATTCAGGCCTGCTGCAGCATAAGCCAGGTTCAGCCCGTGAATCTAAATTGGCCACTGACATCAGAAGGACATTTCAGAAAAAATTCACCTATTCAGAGCATCAGCAAGAAATGCTATTGTCTTGCAACTAGTTTTTCCAGCTGTGCTCAAAATGACAACATGCACTTATGGTACTGTACCTTCAGTGAGTAAGAAAACTCACCAGCACTGGGAATGTCTGTGCAGCGTAAGCACAGGCAAAGCAGGAGAGTGTTATTGGTGTTTTCATGAAACATCAACTTTGAACAGTTAGCATTTAGCCAAAAGCTAAGGACTTGGCCAACAAACTTCAATTATCTAATTTGTAGGGCTATGTTTCATATATGTTTTAGATTGATTTAATTAGTGTTAATTAACATATCTTTATGTATTATGAGAGACAGCAGATACCCATAAAGATTTTTATATTGAGCCATATGGCAGTCTGCAATACACTAGCCAAAAAAGTATAATGAGGCATATAAAAAAGTCTGCTGCACAACACTCCTTGGTAATTTTGAAAAATGAATGTCAGAGTTTGCACAATACAAGAGATGCCATCCTGTTCTTGCCTTACCCAGCCTGGCTATGGAAGCTGGATCAAGCTCCTGTTAGGATTATGGAAGATTGCAGACTCCATAGTACCAAGGCTGATCTGAAGGGTGCCAGTTCACATCTCTGGATTTTCCTCTTCCCCACAAAGAACACTAGATGGAAGTGGTTTTTTTAAGGTTAGGTAGTGTCCAGATGGAAGATATGTCCTAAATGCTTCCCTAGAATCAGGAGATAGGCAGTTATCTCTCTTGATCTTTTTTGAGGAGTCTCAAAGGTTTTGCATCATTTGCTGTTAGCCAGTTTTGTAAGATGGTGGCCTTGAGATTCTGCCTCGTCCTTTCCAACCCCACCTTGCTAAACCAGGGACAAACAGAGCTTGATGTGAAGAAGGTGACCAATCTCCATCTCCATCCATGACCTGTCACAGGACAGGAAGGAACCCAAAGCATGAAGCTGTGGGAAAAGCCAAAGAGGCTGAGGAATGGCAGACACATATTCGCAGACAGCATGAGAAACAAACAAATGGTAAGGACAGCAATAAAGTTGCCTTACCTCCTACAGTAAATGTCCACCCACCAATCCCAGGCACAGTCACCTCTGGTCAGGAATCTTGTCCCATGCGGAAGAAAATAGGCCTGGCCTTTTAGTAGCACCTTCCTTTAATTGCTTTGCTGTCACCCATGCAGGCAGAATTCAGGAGTCTTCAGTGACTCAATTTGCCAGGAATGAGACAAGGTGGCTGAAAAACCAAACAAACAAACAACAAGCAACTCTACAAGAAGACTTCCTATTACCTTCTCCCAGTGTTCAAAGCGGCACTTTGGGAAGAATGCCTTTCACATGGCCATATCTTCATTTTCAGATGATTTTAAGGCCAATTTCAGAGATAAGGTGGGGGAAGAGATGTTTTAATAATATAGGAAAAACTGGAAGATGTGAACATTGCAAGGACAAAAGGTTCCAATTAAGTGCAATTACTGCTCTAGAGATAGAAACTTCAAGGAGGTGTTAGAGAGATGAAGAAGCAGGGTTTTTTTTCTCACTTTCTGGCCACAGGAATGTATCATGAAAAACAGTACAACCAGAAAACCCAAGATACTCATAAACAAATGCAATCTCCTTCCTGCCACTTGTCCTAATTACTGAACATCTCTACACTCCAGACTCTGCCCTGAATTCAAAATCAGAGACTTGACCTTGGCATTTTGGCATCTTGGGTGAGTGCCAGCACCACCAGAGTAAAGGCTGTTCCTTATAGACTCCATTATCCTGGACCCAAAGAGATGAATGTGCCTTACAAGACTGCCACGACTAATAAACTCTGGCAGAAAAGCTTTGCAGGGCTGGAATATTTTTTCTTGCGCTGGTGCTTCTTTTTAACTATATCATACTGACATCTGGTGGGGATGGGCATGAATTGACCTATGTGAGCGGGATTGGACTGTTTCTGCTTTAAAGTAATGGCAGACAAGAATGAATCCCGAAATGAAAACAAGTTATGTGAGCAGAAAGTGAAATTTTTTTATAATTAGTCTTCTTTTTAACAATTTAAAGCCTTTCAAATGTGGCTTTTTTAGAGAAATCTGTGAAATATTATTTATCGGTTTTCTTTCTGTCGTTCTTTTCTATGATAAAATAAAAAAATTGTGTGCAAAAAATTTAAAGCACACAGTTAACACAGGATACATGGTTGTTATTCAAACAGAATTTTTCACTATGCTTACTACTTCTTTTTATGATGAATCAATGCCAAAACACAAACACTTTTTTAGATAGAAGCTGATGATCCCATCTTTGCAAAACCAAAGATTGGAAATAAGCTTAACAAAAGACATTCCCCTACCTTCTCAGTTTGTTCAAATGTGCAAACAGAATTAAATTGCTGTGCAGATAAAGAGTATTTTTCTTTCATATAGTATGCAAAATATAACCACAAAAATTAACAATACTTTAAAATATTATCTTCTGAAAGAAAAAGCATTCCAGTAACAAGGACAAGATTATACAGTGAGTGTCTGAGCTCTTTATCAGCTGCACCAGTTATCTCATTTACACATCTCAGGGCAATATTGTTCAATTAGGAAGCTAATTAGTGGTCAGAAAGCTCAGAACTTGGAGAAGTCAACATTCCCAGGGAGAACAGAGGTCTCTGCATTTACAGAGCTAACTCCTACATAACTGAACGTAACTGAAGTCAAGATCAGTGATATAATCTTCTCAGTAAACAACATCACAGTAACTATTCTGGATTGAAAGCTCTTGTATTCAAAGTGTTTTACAGTAGGATGTCCGCTTTCAGTATCACAGACTCTTCACCAACTTGATCAAATTGCCAACAGCAGACCATAACAACTATCTCAGGTTCCTCCCTTGATCTGGTACCAAAAATATCACCAGTTTTTCTAGACCTCTGAGGACTCACTATCCTCAAAAGAAAAAATGAAAGCTTTTCCCTCTTCAAAAGCGAAGAGTGTATGTGACCAGTTATTCCATACGGTTGCTACTAGGTCTGATACTGTTGCTGGTCTAAGAGTTTCATGAGTGAGACAATCAGTGGTCCAGCTTTCTTGTCCTCTGCTACAACTGCATTTTCATGAGATTCTCTATAAACATATTGACACCTCATTGGGCTTAAACAAAATCTTTCTCCACAAATTACAGTGTATAACAAAATGCTAAATGGAAAATATTCCAGATAGTACAGAAATGAAATCTTGCCTCACACACATAAGAGTACCCTCATCAATGGAAAAGTACTGTTGTAAGTACTTTCATGACTTAAATGAGAGGCTGAGGTGGGTGACTTGATACATCAGCATGCAAGGAGTCTACTACACCATTTTTCACTGAGAATGCTTTAAAATGCAAAGTCCTTCATAACCTTCATCATTAGTCATTTCACTGACTACAACAGCTATCTTTCACTTTCTTCTCAGATCTGATTCACTCCGTAATACAAGTATCTGTAAACTATGCATCATACATGACTGGTAACCCCTTGAAATTTCATCAGCATACTTGGCACAAGCATGGAGAAACTGTCAGGCTGAGGGACTCCCTCTCATAGATCACCAAGTAACCTCTGCATAAGTTCAAGCCCAGTTCTCAGCAGCTTTCAGCTGTCCTAACTCTACAATTTATGATGGTCCTCTCAAATCAGACTGTCCTTGCTTTAAACATGTTGTGATCTATGCAAGTGGTTAATTACTTACTAATTTATTTCCATGGTCAAATGCGATGTTGCATATTTCACAAAACAAAGTTTCTCAGTGTTTCAGGCTGTTCTCTAAAAAAAGAAAAGTTCATAACCTGGTGACATCTGGCCTGTCACAGCAGAGAATTTACAAAGCCAAGCAAGCACATGATCCGGACAGTCATGAACCACTGTCTCCTAAATGAATATCCCACTGGGTGTGGGGTACTGACCATCCTGTGGTCAGATGGCTGCACTGCCCCAGGGTGATTAGAGATTACACCAAGGCTCTTCTCTCATAGTTTCACTTTTATAGCAGTTGAAGTAAATCAAAGTCCACCAGCCCAGATTTCTTTCTCAGTAACAGTTACAGCTGTCCAATCATTGCTATAGGTAACCCACTTGGACTTTCTGCCTAGTAACACTTTTTACTTGCATAAGAATGTAGCCAACCATGTATTTTAAATACACTAAACATATTTTAGCTTCCATCTAGCTATTGCAGTCTAACCCCAAAAAGGAAAGTTTTTCATGCATTTACCTATTTTGTACTTAAACAGAAACAAACATTATAATTATCAAACTTTTCCCCTTGTGTATGTAGACATAACATCCTTCCAAGCTTTTAGACGACTAGAAGTCCTTTCTGTTAAGAAAGCTTACAGTTTAGGCCAATACATGCAAAATCAAATATTTTTTATAAAGTAATTTTGGTGTATTACTGTAGAAATCGTTGGGATGTAAAAAGACTAGAGTCTAATATATACTCTGTCCTCTCTAACTGGACTTAGAAGAGCTCAATAGTTTGCATAAAAGGGATCTAGAATATTTCTATACAGTGTTAGTCTCAAGAAATTTTTCAGACTAGTTTTAAATTACTTAAACAATTCTGCTACATCCCTTGAAGTCTTGCAGTGAAAGGCTTCCCAGTTATCTGTCCTAAACCTTCCTCTTCATTTCACACTGTTACATCTAATTGCACAATAATTCTCTTCCTAGCCTGATATTTATGTTGTTTAAAAACATGTTGGAAGTGTTTTTAGACAAGACAGATAACATAATACAATGCAACGTTTCTCTGATAAGGGGAGAAAAAATACAGCATAAAATTTCAGTTCCCATGACCTTAGAAATGAGATAAAGTCCATAAGAGAAAAATCAAGGCTGAATAAAGAAACTGTGCAAGGTTCCCGGCACAAAGAGAAGACTCCGGCTATTATGTTCTTTGGAATTCTGCCCTGCAGCCAAAATAGGAAACAGATATTAATCTCATGCCTTATGCCCTCTGCTTTTTCCCTGGGGACACCTCTTTCAGCATGTAGAATCATAAAAAGATTCAGATTAGATGGGACTTCTGGTCCACACTACACAGGGCTTGGCTAGCTTCATAGTGAAATCAGTTTGCTCTGGGACCCATCCAAGTTTGGAAAATCTCTGAGGATGGAGATATCATAACCCTCTGCAGGCACCTGTTCCAGTATTGAACCACTATCCTGCATGGGATATTCCTCCCAGTTCCAGTATTTCCTTCTTTGCCAAAGAATAATGAGATGAATGACGTCTTCCTGTAATTTATTAATCAAGAAACTACACCACGCTCCAAGTATGACATTTGCAGTCCAAAGTACACATTTTGGCCAGTTTCAAGTTACTTTCTATTCTTCTCAGTATCCCCATAGTGGTCTGGTGCAACTTCAGAAATTCCACATAAAAAATCTAAAAGTCAGCACAAACTTCTCCCCAGATATCTTTTGGAGTCCCTCAGCAGTCAACAGGTAGTAATTTGCTCAAACCCTCCCTGGTCCCAGGATCATTCACCCAGTCGAATAGTTTCAAGCTAGCTTTCATGAAGAAGCGATAAGAATAAAGTTTTGTCTCGTACGAAGGTTGACAGTCATTTTTAATTCCTTGATTCACTTTCCCAGTAGTCTGCAGTTCTGAGCAGTCCCCTAGATTACAATCCCTAGCTGACATAAATATTTTAAGAAAAACATAAACTTAGAACATTTTGCCATCCCAAATGTTCAGTGTATGTATCACCAGAATATTAAATAGTAAGCAGAGAGACAGCATTGACACTTGGCCTAAGGCTGGCACAGCCAAGTGATGTTTAAGAATGTCTCTTTGAATTCTGAAGCACTCTTATGCTCTTTTCTGTTCATGTACCCCTGCTTTGAAGTTCATAAACATTCCAGTGAATAGCTTTTTGATTCATGTGAATGCTTGAAAAATATCTATTCTCTGCAAAATGCCTGCACATAATTGAGTTTTTCAATGCAGCAGCACAAATATTTACTGTTCAGTATTCTACTGCCTAAAAATCTGTCCTTCAGTCCAGGAGCAACTACGTAGCCACTCAACCAGCCATATATCAGAGGGGGCAAATAGTCAAGCTAAGTAGTATGCACATGTAAATTGAAAATCATTCATCTATATGGTCCATTGAACAGATTTTCAGAATCCAAATACAGTTTACAAACAGTTCATGAACAGCTAAAAGTATTTTCGCAGCAATCTGTATTTTCACTTTTTGGGCCATTATTCCTTATTACCTTTTGCTTAAAGGCATGAAAACTACCAGATATTTAAGTGCAATTTATTTTCATGTGCATTGATGACAATGAACAATGAGAGTCTGCTGCATTTCTCACCTGCAGATGAGATAGTTCGGTACTTCAAATCACCACAACGTTGCCTTGGAGTAAGTACCTCAGCACACTAATAGCCTCACATAGGACTTGCTGGACAATTATTTAGTCACGGAAGTTTTTATTATTAAAGAGATAGCAGTGTTTTACAATCTTCACACACTACTCTTCCATAGACAAAAAGAGAAGAGTTGTGACTCGAAGTCCAGCATTTATGAGAACCACTAAGCTTCAGATATTCCCGAGGAAAAAAAGAAATCCATAGAGTACCTGACTGTTAGTATACTTCTGTGACTGAAAGTACTCCTTGTGAGCTTAATTCTGCATGTTAAACTTGTGGCCTGAAACATTACCTATATTCCCAGATGTATTTTTAGGATAGATACAAACCTTACCTTTTGATGTTGTGGGACGGCAGAAATAGTAAAAGGCAACATGAGGCTTTACACAAGGCTCATTTTAAGCTAACACAATGGGCTTTTGCTGGCATTTCTCCCAATTCCTGCTGAAGGAGGGTCCATTGAGATGATGCTGGCACATAGGACACAAAAGGGAGCAGCATGGCTTGTTGATCCCACCTCTTTCTTCTTCACACAGTTACAAGGGGCCTAGGGACTTAGCAAGTGAATGAAGCTTTCCCGAAACCACTCCAAATTATGCCAGGCATTGGGTGGATGTTTGCCAGGCTCTGAGCTCAGAAGGCACATGGTCTGCTGTGGCTTCCTCAGTGTTCCTCAGTTCCTGTCCTACAAGGAAATGAGCCCTTCATCTCTGTTGCCTGCAGCAGGTCGCTATTAGACAAAGCACTTGCAGTTTGACTTGTTTGTTATGAACTCACGGCCTTTCATTCTCGTAAGGAAACTTCTTCTTCTTTGAAGTGGGAGTTTCAGGGAAAAAAAATGGTTTGTTTCATAATCTTTTAATCTGAACTCTTTACCAAGTTACACAAGCACTATGTCTAAGCATCCCATTGTGCAGAGGCATGCCTTCGTCCTGCAGTTCTAGTCCACTGCCATCAAATTCTTCTGATCTCTCAGATAATTTGATTATCTCTTGTTTCAGATGATAGCAGACTGGCCTGGTCAACTCTTGTGTGCATCATTACCTATCAGTAGAAGTAAAACAAGGGAGGATGTCAGTCTCATACAGTTCTGTTGCCCTTGTCCTGGTGGGAACACAAACACCCTAAACAAAACAAATGCCCTGAGTATGAAGAATAATCTGTTTCCCTCCACATTACTTTTGTGGAGCCCCCTCCAAAGCACACTGAAGACTACATCACATTGCAACTTAAGAAATAGAATCATAGAATCATAGAATCATCTGGGCCGGAAGGGACCTTCAAAGGTCATCTAGTCTGACCCCCCTGCAGTCACAGGGACACCCCCAACTAGACCAGGTTTCCCAGGGCCTTGTTGACCCTCACCTTGAATGTCTCCAGGGAAGGAGCCTCAACCACCTCCCTGGGCAACCCGTTCCAGTGCTTCACGACCCCCACAAATTCCATGTACCAGATGAGCTATGTTTATTATATCAGTATTATTGTGCTCTGAAACCATATAAAACCTCAAGGTAGGTATTTAACACTGATGCAATTATATTTTATGTTATATAAAATGCAGTTGCAGAGCGTGATTGTTTCATCAAAATGAAGCTTGTCTGTGACATTTTCAACAGATATTTTCAAACAGAACATGCTGCACCTCAGCTAAGACAAGGTTTTGAGTACTACAAAGAGGGTCAATCTGCTACAATGTATGCAAAATCATGGCAATCGGGGAAGGTGACTTGACTAGCAGGAAAAGTGGAGTAGTTGACATGCTGAATGGTAGAGCTTGAATCCAAAGGAACCTTGTAGGAGGATTTGGCCAACAGAAACCTCCTGGCTTTCAGCAAGGAGAAGCACAAAGGTTTGTAGCTGAGAGGAAACAACTCCATGCAT
>JAOXNO010000001.1:116585499-116595547 GCA_028565335.1 Limnodromus scolopaceus
GGGAAGGGGAGGAGGGGGCGGGCAAACTTCTCCCAAACGCAACTTTCTCCCCGAAAGCCGGTGCCGGTGCAGGGGAGCGGCGGCGGTAGCAGTAGCGAGTTTCCGCGGGCCGGGCGGGAGGCGCGTCCCCGCCGCCCTCCCTTCCCTCCCGGGGACCCGGCTCGCCGGGTCCCCGGGAGGGAAGGGAGGGCGGTGGCGACGCGGGGCGGCGAAGGAGGTCCTTCGGAAGCCGGTCCCCGGTTTCATGCTGTCTCATGGGATTTTGATTCGAAGCTAGTTGTTCTGTCAGTCGAAATGACTGTGTTTTAGAGTCACAGGGTGTGTGTGGGGGGGTGTGTATGTGTGTTATTCTTTTATTTCCTTTTTTTTTAAGCTGCTTTGCATTGTGATTGGGCGCTTTGATAGAGCCCCCCCCCCCCGGGAGAAGCACTCGAAATCTTCCTGCAGAAGTAAGTGATGGCTAGGCAAAACCAGCCCCTTCTTTCGGGAATTCACGTGTTATTCATTAATAACACAAAGAACGTGTGTGTTTTGAATATTGTTTTCAAACAGACCGTTTCCTTAAATCTTCTCCAACTGCCTTCACTAGCATTGCTGAAGTTTTTTTGCAATGTAGTTGCTCTTTCATCTGTGTCATGAGATCCCAGGAGGAGCGGTGCTGGGCTGCTGGTGGGGATGACTAGTCAGCTGAGTGGGGATTAATTTCCTGAAAGCCCTCGGGGCTTTTCCTCAGAACTTTGTGTTTGCTACGGGAGTTTAGGTCCTTGCATTCCCAGTGTACACACAAAAAAAATAAATTCCTTATTCTTCTCCTTTAGCTCCTCTCCATAATAAAAAGCCAAGGAATACTAAAATGCCTAGCCAACAGGGAGTGTTCAGCCGTTGTTACGTTTTTGGACTTCTGTGAGCTTTTTCTTTTCTTACACCTTGAATGTTAAGAGGACTGGCCACATCGTCACTCTAATTGAAATGTATGACGGTAGGATCAATACATGTATTGAGAATGAGTGGCATTGTTTTATGATCAATAAATGGAGTTTAAAAAATAAAAAGAAAAGCTAACTAGGTCTGATGTATCAAGGTGTGGCCCAACAGCCACAAAGGCTGTGAAATAATTTTTCCTCCCTGTTGTGGGCTGTATATTTGACTAGTTCTATTAGTGTGGCGTTGTGTGTGCTTCATTTCTCTAGGGAATGTTCAATATTGGTTTCTGCCAGAATCAAGATACCAGATTTGATTGGACTAATAATCCAATTCAGTATGTCTCAAATGAAAAAAATAATTTTAGGTAGAAAAAGTGACTATCAAGCATATCCTTACACGTCTAGGGGGATTCTGAAATTGGAAGAAACGGAGAAGGAATAATGTGACAGGCTTTTGATAATGTGACTGGAGGTCTAAGAGGGAGAATGTGCTGCCCTCAGTGCACCTGGAGGCTTCACTTACACTTAACAGCTAGTATTACTTGTATTACATGTGATGCATGGTTTCAGATAAACTTGCCTCAGTGACTTTTTACCTTCTAGAAAAAAAAGCTCTGAATCTGGTTGCAAAGCTTTTACTATTTTGAACTAGTTCTGAGTTCTTACAAAGTTAATTATTTAAAAGACCGCCACTGGTGTTTAACACATGTGAAGATTTATTCACGAGTAGGCCCACCAAGGTTCTAAGTAAGGTTATAAATGCGCTCGTGTTTCCAAAATCAGATCTTGGCGTGTAGTGACTCAGTATGAGTGCAGTTAAAATTTATTCTGTACTTCTGATGGAGACGAATTTGTTATCTCTTTCCCTGCTTAAAACTGGAAGACTTAAAGATCACAAATGTACTTGTTGTTTTTCTGCTTTGCAATGAATAGTATAAGGCTCCAAAGCCGCTACAGGCTAGTGCTGCTTGAATCCTTCACAGTGCTGACACTAAAAGCAAGTATCTTGATACTGTCGAGTGTTGGGATCGTGTTAAACACCTTGGGCAAGTATTCACTGGATTGAGGATGCGCCATGATCATGTAGAAATGGAGAGATGTCTCTTGCTGATTTAAATGCTCCTCCCAACCTGACTTGGCCTCTAGTTAGAAGTTACAATGTAAAGTGATGCTTGGACACCTATCTTTACTCTTGCCTTCTGGCACAGGACTTTTCCCCAAGCTAATTCCCTTCCTCACCCAAGCCTCTCCCAGGACAGCCAAGCCCTCGCACAGGGTAACGCTGCCCTGACGTTGCACCAAGGAGGAAGACGGTTATTGGCAGCGAAGAAGACCTGCAGAGCAGCACTGCTTCCCTTCCCCGCTGTCGGAGCAGCAAGGCGGATGGCAGAGCTGCTGCTCCAGACGGTGTCGCAGAGAGGGAATGGGTAAATGCAAACAAGGCAGTGGTGGACCAAGACCAAATAGCAGGTTGTGAGAAGAGGCACAAGACTTAATGTCGCAGTTACGATAGCGTTGGTGCCTGGTAACTTTGGAAGTGTGTGCGTGAAGTGTTGAAAGCTACTGTGCCAGTGTGAGGAATGAGCATTTGTGAAAGGCTTCAGCACTACTGAGCTTGCTTTACTGCTCAATTGCATTTTTAGAAATTTTCCTTTTTTAATTTCTGTTCTTGGAAGGAAGCCGCTACGAAAGAATTTCGTTTTTCAGGTCATTTAAGGCACACTGTTTGGCTTTCGTTCCAATTCAGATTTGTCATATAGCAGATAAACACAGCACAGAACTGAGTTTCACAATGGCAGTTCTGAAATACTTGTTCTGACGATATAAAAATAGAGCAGCTGTGGGAAGTTAAATTTATTTTATTTTCAAGAGAGGAAATTTCAGTGCAGTCAATCCAGTTTTGCAAAGTGTTTGCAGCCAAAGTGTTTCTGATCATTTCCAGTTTTATAATACAGTATCCTTCCTAATCGTATCGGATCTCCAGACTAACTACTAGGGCAGTGTCAACTGTCATTACCTCCATTAATTCTCTTTCATTCACATGCAGATCTACTTAAGAATTAAGTGAAAGGTGAAAAAGAAGTTCTACTGTATTGAAGAATATGATATATTTGTCTCTTATTTCATGGATTTATTATTATGTGTCCTACTTCTGACGGATTATGTGCTTTACACCTGTCTGTATAGGTGCACTTCTTCCAATTCCAGATTTAAATAAGAGGTGGCAAGTGCCCAATATGAATTGTGTGCACTGCTCTTACTTCTTATTTCTTTAAATAATCTGATGGAATTCCTTTGCTCTATCTTTTATTATTTTGCCTGCCCTGAGATTATAAGCACTGTGAGGAACTGAATCTAAGATCATTTAGGGGTTTTTCCACTGTCTTCGCTGCAGTTCTGTTTATATTAATTTTGTTTCTCCTACGAGGTCTTGACCAATAGAATAGTCAAACTCTTAGAGCACCCCATGTTCTTCACAGCTTTCTTGAAGTCCATCTGGACTGCATTAAATGTTTGCAAGGAAAGTACTGTTGCCTCATCTTGCCTCCTGTGCTTGTCTTCATTGTATGAGGTGCTGGTAAACCCACCAGTCCCACTGCATTTCCAAATTGTGGTTTTATTGAGAGGCCAGGTAAATGTTATTCCTGCAACTTCATTGCAAAGAAAGGCTGGCCACGTGCCTGCTGAGAGTCACGTAGCTGTGGTCTGATTAGCAGGTTATTGAAACCACGATAGGATCTGACTTGTGCTCTGAATGCCACAGCTCCTTTTTGAAATTTCAGCGTCAATTTGTCATTCTATGCATGAAGAGGTTTGGTATATTGTTTTTCCTAATGGCAGTTTGTTCTGTGTGGGGGGTAAGCAAAACCCTGTTCTGTAAACTCGTTCTGAAGTTTTAAGGTCACTGTGAATGTTGGGTCTAAGGGCCTTCACTGCAAAACACAAACTTGCGTTTTCATCTGATTGTTGGGAGGTTATCTTCAGTTTCTTCCATCTGTTAAAAAAAAGAAGGACAAAGAAGGATTTATATTAGACACCTCAAGTGTTTTATGGACTCTTATGATTTGTAGCGTGGTATTTTGAAGGTGATGAACAGACACATTAGCAATTTCTGAACACGCCAGCCATTCTTCCTTAATTGTTGATAGTTCTTATTTCCTGAGTGTTGGACGGAATGAAGATTGTGAGGAAAGATTCAACTGCTCTTGTAATTTCATCACTTCACTAGTCTTGCTATATTAGGTGATAAGGGCTGATTTGTGGCACTATGTTATTTCCTAAGAAGCTAAGCTCTGCTTTCTTAATTTTGATGAAAGGGGGGTTACTGCCTTTCTAGATACAAGAAGTTTTGAAAATGTGATCCTTCCAGGTTCAAATACCAGAAGGCAAGCTCCAACTCGAGTCTCTCTCTCTCTCTCTTTCTTTTTTTAAATAATAATTACATGGGTCTTTTGTGTTTATTTTTGAGCTCTTTATGAAAACTGAAAAAAAGGAAGGGTTCAGGAGAAAAGACGTGTGCTGTGGTGTATTGGAGTATTTTGAGGTCCTGGTGTCAAAATTCCTCCAGATCCTGCTAATGGAAGTACTATTGAAATGCAAAACATTCCTGTTGTTACATGATGCGTTGGGTAGATTTTAGTGGTTGTTGTTGTATGTCTGCAAAATAGAAAGAACAAGGACCTGAAAGTCCTAAGACAGGACTAATACAGTGATGTACTGTGGTGCGGTGGGGTGTAATGTATTTTTGACCAAAGACAAAGCAAACAAACATTCCGGGATTGGGTTGACAGAAAGGTCCCTGCCTTTACGAATTAACATTCTGGCACCTCCTTCCATACAAAATTAGCCCTTGCAAAAGGGGCTGCGTGGAGGTAGTGGAGCCTGTACTATAAAAATAACCCAAAACACGAGTATTAATTACATTGCAGTTGCCCTGAGTATAGCACAGTTACTGTTTTGTAGCAAGGCTTTGCCTTGCTGTGTTTTTAAGTGGGCTGCAATGGCCTGTGATGTCTATGTGAAGAATGACACTGAATGGAAGAGGCTCATCGTGGTCGTTCCTCAGGATGTGCTCCTCTCTTAGGGTCAGTTGGATTAGAACCCCACTAACTGCTCCTTTAGAGGCACTTTCTCTCCTTCAGAGAAATGGTGGGAGCTTTATTATCCAGAGTCGCCAATCACAGCAATGATGCATTCAGATCCTGGTGGGTCAGGGCAGAAGATCTGTTGTGAGGAACAGGGGTGGTGGCGGTAGGTGTCAGGTTCATGCTTTTTACCGCTCCTCACATTTCATTCCACACCAAGGCAAAAGCTTCAATTAAATTTGGAAAGAGTAAAATAGAGGGTGAGCAAATAACTGTTTTGCCTGTTATTAAGGAGTAAATTAGTTGGAACTTGGAGTAGAAGTGAGATGAAAACAAACCAGTGGACAAAAGAAAGCCCATGTGAAAATCCTGTATGTTTGGGATTATTAAGGAAGGAGTCTTTTTTTTTTTTTTTTTTTTCTTGGGAGGGTTGGTTTTTTGTTTTTTTTTTTTTTTCCCCGCTCCTCTAACCAGAGGGCTGTAACCTCTAGGGATAGTGTCTGGCAAGACAGGTTTAAAAACTACTACACCCTGCGGGGGTCTTTATTATTGTGAAGGGCACTTGCGACTTTGAGTCTGTGAGGACATGCTAGCTATCACACTGCCTCCACTGTTTATTATCTTTGAAAATTTCTCACTTATTGTAGGTGCAGGAGTCTAACACAAAATGTGATCTGGTCATTGTCAAGTACAGCTACATTTGAAAAAGGAAGCTGATACAATAGCATACCCTTGCACATGTGCATGTCCATGTACCTCTCTCCCTTATCTTACTGGCTGTAAAATACAGATTTAATCATAATTCGTGTAAATAAGTGAAGGAACTTGTTGCTCCTATTTCTACCCAGATTAGGCACTCATTAAAAGGAAGTGGTTTTTTCCTGCCATTGATGGGACTGTCATATATCTTGCTGCTTTTCAGCCTGGTTTTGCTATGTAGATCTAATCTTGTGAAGCAAATGCTGTATGTGTTCTACAGACACCAGACCACTGTTAAAGTCAAAAGTTTTACATTTGAATTTGTATCTGTTAGTTCGGTGTCCTCCAAAGCACTTGAAATAGCCCAAGACTAAAATAGATTTTATTTGCACTTTTTTGCACATGAACTCCCTTAGTTTTAAAATACTGACTTAGCTGACTATCTGTCTCCTCTGCATATGCCTACATTGCAGCCATCCATGCGATTGGATTGTGTGCAGCTAGCTAGCAGAAACCAGCTTACTTGGGTTGGTCATGGTCTGGTTGTGACAACAGGGACCTCTGCACGAGCGGTCTACTGTGCTTTTCCGGGTGGCTCTGCAACACGCAGTGAGCTCCATTACTGCCGGCGGCACCCGATGTAGCTCGAGCACGTCTGCATCAACTGTGGGTTTTGGTTTTGCTACAGCAAAGGCTGCAACAGCTCAGAACTTCCCGAGAGCCTCGTTGAGGAGCTCGGTAAACTTCTCCCGCTTGGGATGAAAGTTTGGCCACAAAGAACCTTCCCTTGCCTGCGGACCCAGCCCTTTCAGTGGACTTCCTCCAAGCATGGCTCTCCGATGGGCTTTCAGCCGCGCTCGTAGGAGAGCAGTCACGTAGCACAGTCGGCTCACGTGCCTTCAGAAAGCCTGGGGCCAGAGTCAACATTTGCTCCCTCTTTTGCCAAGAGCTGATAAAATAATGCCTTTTTCCCCGCCTCTTCTCTCTCCTCCCTCAGAGTTCTTCCGTCATTCTTCCTCTTGCCTGTCTCTCCTTCTTCTGCTCTGGCTGCCTTTTTATGACTTAAGAGTACTTTACGGGGAGGGCAGCAGGGGACAGATGTTCCAGACCTTTGTTTCAGTTTTTTAAGAGTCCTCCTCAAATAGATGAAACCTGTGGAGTATGGTGGAATGGGAATTTGAGGAAAATAAGCTAGGTGGGGGAAAAAATCTTATTCAAGTGAAAATTACAATTCATTGAATACAATTAATGTGTCATAATTAAAAGGTTCTTTTGAAGGGAATCTGTTAAGACAGTAATTGCACTCTACAATCCTTTTTTCTCCTCACCACTGCTTACTAATAATTTGAAATTGTAAAAAATAAATTACTTGCAGATTTTGTCCTCTTTGCTCAGCTTGTGAGTACTAAAATTAGTTGATTTTATTTAGCTTTAGGGTTGGTTTATTTTTGTACCTACTTCCTAGCAAAAACTGCTGTTAAGCTAGACTGCTTAACAGTGTTTAGGGCAGATGCTTGTCTCAAAGTCATTGCTAGTCTGGTCCTATTTTAGAAGAGGAAAGGTATTAACGCTGCAGTAACACTTGGTAAGCTTCTCCTCCTTGAAGGCACAAATGAATCCATTCCCAGGGAACTAAAACTGCACGGTAACACTACTCCTTCCCACTGTTGGCATTTTTGTTTTAAAGAAAAACAGATGACAACTCAAGAACTGAGAGTCACCTCTCCACTTGAGGGAGGAAGCATAAGCCTTCTCACATTAAATGGCCAGCTCCAGCCATTTGACAGGAAAAAAGTAATCGGATCTTTTTGGTGGCCATCTCTCAGATAATTCCTTGATATTTGTTTGTGGAGCTGCCTGTGAGAGTGGTCCATAGGAGAGCGCCACAGAGCCTGCCATGGTGCTGCGGCTAGTGCTCAGGCTCACGTCAAGGCCAGATGCGAGAATTTTCTCACCCACCCAGGCTCTTTCTGTTTCTTACTTTGCTTCCATAGGAAGCTTCATACCAGAGAAGATCAGCCATTTGGGCCTTATACAGAAAGAAAAGGCTTATCTGCTCAGCCATTGTACGGAAAGCTGGGTCCTGCGTGTCCCCCCTTGAAAATTTTTGTTGTGGTATTAGGGAAGGAAAAAATAGATCAGGACAGCTGAAGGTAAATGTTGAAGATTGCCTTTGGCAGCAATAGTTTTGGTACAGAAAATAATATACTAGGATGTCTATTTCGACTGCAGGCTTCAGATCTATTTTCAAAATTGCAACTGCAAAATTTTGAGAGAGGTTTTTTTCTCTCTTTTTTTTTCTAACTAATTGGAAACTTTATTTCCAAAATTCTGTTATGGTACCTGTTGATAAAGAAACCTTGACTGTCAGTGTTTGCGGCATAAGAAATTAACAGTTGTAACATCTTTCCAAGACAGAGCATGCTATACCCATTTGGAAGGTCTTCAGGGCAATATTACCATGCTGCTTAAACACAGTATGGAAAGACCTATGCTTTCATTCACTGTGATGTTTAGTAGTTATCTGTTATGGGTAAGAATGAAATGTGAGGCATGTCAGAAAATGATTCATCAGTCCCACTGATAACTTTTCTGTGACTAAAGAGATTTTTATTTAATTCATTCGTTTTTCTTCTCGGAAACTCTCAGGTTGCAAATAAGACAGAGGAGCCCAAAGGTGGTCACACTTTCCAACAGTCTGAGAAGTGCTGTAGCAAGATAACATCTGATGCAGTCACAGTGCTTCAGTTTATCTGTCACAGGGTAATCTTCTCATTACTTCACGGATGCAAAGTCCTTCAGGGAATAACACAAACATTTCGCATGATCCCAAGTGCCAGATTTTTGCATTTGGACTGCTAAGATAAATAATGTATGGGGGGAAAAAAAAAGCTCAGAAAATTTCTCAGCAGCTGCAGTTATGAACGCTGGCACATGTTACACGTTCTAGCTAAAATTAACTTTCATTTGTGCTCTGCTGAGCCTTTGGGTTAACCTTTTCTTGGCAAGTGACCAAATACTAGTGATACTACCTGCATGTTTTTGTTCAGGTTTGGAAACTTGCTCCACAGCAGGTGTGCCCAACAACATTTGCTGTTGCTAATGGGCAAAATTCCACAATTCCAGTAGCCTGAGCACCATCAGCCTGTCGTGGCTGCACTTGCTACCTTCCTCGTAGTGCGGAGCCCTGGGCTACTGTAGGACTTGAGGTACCATCATAACACAGTGGGTTGTAACCCCTGGCTGAAGTAGAAGACAGCTTAGTCCTACATACAAGTTGAGATGTGGAGGAATGGATAGAGGGGAGCTGTCTTCTGTGTGATGCTGCAGTATGTAGTAGCAGACTTCATCAACCTCAGAGCATAAAAAAAGTCTTTTAACTTCCTGCCCTACAAACTCAACCTGCTATCTGAAAATAAAACTGTGTTCTTGCATGCCTCTGTGTTCTCCTGTGTAATAAAGATTTTTATAGTGGAACTTGGTTAACAATTGTAATGATGTATGGGCCACAGGCGAAGCTAGTTCATTTCCCAGAGCTGCTGCCTCTACAGTATTAGCCAGGGTAAAGAGTAAAGTGTGCATGTTTGGGAAGGAGAGAGAAAAATAAATGAGTGTGATAGCAGGGGGGCAAACCCTGCTGCTTTTTTAAAAAAAAAAAAAAAATTAAAAAAACTCACATCTTAATTCACTTGAGAATCAAATCTGCATTTTAAATTGCCCTGCCCAATATCTTAAGAAAAAAATGTTAGAATAAATATGAATTTAAAATATTTTTCTTCTTTAATAAATCAAACATGTCATTGTGACATTGTTTAACAGCTTTTTTTTTTTGCTTCCCTCCCTACCCCCCCAACCAAATAGTCTTTCCTGGTATTATGGAGTGGAAAGCTGTTTTCTGTTTGTGCCTTTGAACTCCCCTGTATAATTCCAAGAAATACCCATGATGACAATCAAATCCAGCTCCTTGGTAATATCCTAAATAGGTCAGGTGGAATGGGGAGCAAAAGCCTTCTGCTTGTTGTATTCCCTTCATTAATTACCAGGGAAATAAAAACACCAGAGTTGCATCACCTTGTTTGTGCTCTGAGACCTGGGGCCGCCTGCATACATTCATGTGGTCGCTGAGGATGGCACGGACCACCGGGCGGCTGCCTGACCCTATGCTGTTCCCCAGAGATGTGGTGCAGCTTTTCTAGCTGGGAATACAATCAGAATAACCAAATTCCACTCCTTGTGCTTGACATAGCTGGGCTTGCTTTACTGTTTTTTTTTCTTCTCCCCACACCACCCCCACACCACCCCCCCGATCTCTTCCCTCCCTCCCCTTGCCTGCAGCAGCAG
>JAOXNO010000001.1:116595660-116609558 GCA_028565335.1 Limnodromus scolopaceus
CCCAGTTTGGTATCATCAGCGAACTTGCTGAGGATACACTCTGTCCCCTCGTCCAGGTCACTGATGAATATGTTGAAGGAAATCTGGCAGTGCTGCAAATCCAGTCCTGAAGAACAAGGTAGTGGCATTTTTATAGCAGAGGTCATGTCTTGAAGTACAGTTGGTTTTCCAGGGTGTGTGCTAATTTATTTACCACTCCATGTCCAACAATCTTGGCTATTCCAGGGATCCCAGTGTGTGAACATGGGATTGTCTGTAGTATCCTGGGCTCCAGGAGGGAGAGGCTTCTTTCAAAGCCATGAAAGCAGCAAGGTGGGGTTTCCCATGTAATCATGTCTGTTGGCTTTTATGTTTGGGGAAGGTTGGTCATTTCACCACTGCAGTGTATGGATAGAGAAAATCACAGAAAGATTATGTTTATCCACTTTGATTTTGTTGTGCTGTTTTAAGGGAACAGCTGGAAAATACCATATAAGCATTCAGTGTCCTTCCTGAAGAAAAATACTGAAAAAACATAAGCAAGCCTTTCCTGAAAGCAGGCAGTAGGTGCAGCTCGGAGGACATTATAATGTGCGGCCCCACTGTGTGGGTACAGCAGCACGGCTGGGAACAGCCTGCTCTGGGTAGAACGGATCGACCTGATGTGTCAGGAGTGTCCTGCCTTCACCTCTCCTCCTCGCAGCTCTCCAGGCTTTGAAAAACCTTCGCTAACAAACACCCATCTCCAAAACTAACATCTTGACAGAGGAGGGGGAAAAAACTTGAAAAGAATCATGTCGCTACGAGAGTGAGCTGACGGGTGGAGGAGAGGGAGGAGATCAGACCTGGCGTGCAGCCTTCTCAAAACACTGATTTTTCTCACTGCTGTCCTGCAAACTTCTTTTTCTTCCTGCCTGTCTCCAAAACGTAGCCTTTTTCAAAGTTAGTCATTGCCTTCAAAAGCTTCTTAAATATTGCAGGAGCAGCTTTGGCTCTTAGTTTCATATCTCCAGTTCAATTTGAAATCCAAGGGTTTATTTAAATTTGAGATTGAATTTCAGATCTTTGGTGAGAGAGAGACCTTTTAATGGAGGTAGAAATACAGGAATGAGACTGAACCTCTCCTGAGAGGATTCTGCCTGCTAGTGAAGGGCAAGGGGACTGTGGTGTCTTTGACAAAAGGTAGATTACCAAAAACAAGTACAGCACTCATGAGGCTGGAGATAACTCCTAGCCTATGCTCAAGAGCATTAGGAATGGGCTTCATAAGCTGTGTTGAAGCTTGAAAGGTGGCCCTTGATTAATTCTGTTATTTCCAAATGGCACAGTAAACATGGGCAGTGACTCACAGCATAGAAGCTTGTACAGCACGAGGAAGGTTTAAAGGTTAGTCAGTTCAACCCTTCTTGAGTTTGCTTAGTATAGTTTGGCTCAGTGCATATGTGTAAAACTGTTTCAGCCTTACAGATACTGCAGTTGGAGGGTTGTTGCTTTAGTTTCAACACAAACTTTTATTTTTTTTTTACTTAGGACTTAGGAAGCTAGGTAAAGAAGAACTAAAAATGCCTTTTTTTTCAGCCAGCAGTATCTCCGAGTCTAACGAACAATAAGTAAAAGGGTGACCTGACAAAATAAATTGGAAGCTAATTTTGGAGAGCAAAAGACTCAGAAAATTGAAATTCTGAACTGTATGCAGCTTCTAACTGTAATCATTCACTGGTTATAATACATTAACGCAAGCTTACTGATTTCATTTCCTTTAAAAAAAAGCCCTCCTTGGATATCATATTCTGAAAGCTGTATCGTATTCTTTATTAGCATGATGAGTCCCTTTCTCCTCTTTTATTTTTATTTTTTTCCTAAAAAAAAACCCTCCAAAATTGTTTGACATAAGACTGTGCTTTTTAGAAGAATCATGCCCTAAGTAGTACTGGTGAGTAGAACAGATGTAGCAGACTGTATTGGGTTTGCATGGCAAGGTTTTGGTGGCGGGGTGGCTGCAGGGGTGGCTTCTGTGAGACGGTGCTAGAACCTTTCCCCGTGTCCAACAGAGCCAATGCCAACCGGCTCCAAGACGGACCCACGTCTGGCCAGGAACAAGCCCATCAGCGACAGTGGTAGCACCTCTGTGATAACATATTTAAGAAGGCAGGGGGGGACGGGACACTGAGCAATAACAGCTGCAGCTGGAGGGAGGAGTGAGAATATGTGAGAGAAGCAGCCCTGCAGACACTAATGTCAGTGAAGCAGGAGTGGGAGGAGGTGCTCCAAGCACTGGAGCAGAGATTCCCCTGCAGCCCATGGTGAAAACCATGATGAGGCAGGCTGTCCCTCTGCAGCCCATAGAGGTTAACAGCGGCACAGATATCCACCTGCAGCCTGTGGAGCACCCCATGCCGGAGCAGGTGGATGCCTGAAAGAGGCTGTGACCCCACAGGAAGCCTGCGCTGAGCTGTGGCCCCATGGAGAGAGGAGTCCATGCTGGAGCAGGTTTGCTGGCAGGTCTTGTGACCCCATGGTGGACCCATGCTGGAGCAGTCTGTTCCTGAAGGACTGCACCCTGTAAAAAGGGACCCACGCTGGACCAGTTCATGAAGAACTAAAGCCCATGGGAAGGACTCACATTGGAGAAGTTCGTGGAGCACTGTCTTCTGTGGGAGCGACCCCACTCTGGAAGAGTGTGAGGAGCCCTCCCCCTGAGGAGGAAGGAGCGGCAGAGACAACATGTGGTGAACTGACTGCAGCCCCATTCCCTGTCCCCCTGCACCCCTGAGCAGGGGAGGCAGAGAAATCAGGAGTGAAATTGAGCCCAGGAAAAAGGGAGGGGTTGGGAGGAAGGTATTTTTAAGATTTGGTTTTTATTTCTCATTATTCTACTCTGATTTGATTGGTAATAAATTAAACTTTTTTTTTTTTCCCAAGTCAAGTCTGCTTTGCCCATGACGGCAATTGCTGAGTGATCTCTCCTTGTCCTTACCTCAACTTACGAGCCTTTTGTTATATTTTCTCTCCCCTGTCCAACTGAGGAGGCTTGAGTGATAGAGCAGCTTTGGTGGGCACCTTGCGTCCAGCCAAGGTCAACCCACCCCACAGACATTTAACCTAAGACACCTGAGGTGGATGATTTGTTCTTTTTCAGTGAGGTGGTTGTCTTTTTTTACAGAGAAAGTTTAGCTTCAGGTCAACTAAAAAAAAATTGGCGGTGGTTTTCTTCAGGAATGAAACGAGACAGGCTGTGGTTAAGCGTGAGGACAGAGGTGCATAGAGGCTTGCTGAGGGAGCCATCTAGGGACAGCAAAACCCCTTTTTGCTGGCGGGAGGTGTGTGTGCCCCTGCATTGTGAAATACAGTTGTGCAGCCCTTTGCTTGTCTCCGTCACCCTCCTATTTACTACAGAGCTAGAAGCTGTCCCTCTCCTCAAGTCCTCCTACAGTGCCCATAGCTCTGTGGACTAGTAGCCATCTGATGTGGCTGGCCATTGCTCCAAAGAGTTCAGAATCCCGCGGAGCAGTGGCCAGCAGGTCTGCTTTGCGGTGGTTACACGCAGTGGTTTCAAAGCGAGAAAGAGGTTTAGGTTGAGAAGGTGACCTTGAAGTCTGTCATGGCATTCACAAGCCTATCTCCGAAAGTCAAGTTGGTCATAGAGACAGACTTCAGGTGTTTCTTCAGTTTCTTTTTAGCTGTTGAATTATTGAATTAATAGCTGTATCTCTAACACCTTTGGCAACTGTGTTTTCTGTGGAGAGAGGGATGAGCTCTGGATGAGATGCTTACTAATTCAGATATGGCACAGACCTTAGACGTAGCCTGTCTCTAAACCAAGGCTGCGTGGGCACTGGGATTCCTCATGAGGCTTGCAGTTAGACATGAGAGTTGGTCCCAGTGGCATTTGTCTTACAGTCTCCCTTGTCTCATCAATGCTGTACTGTAATTAGCAGGAAATTGATGGATTTAATTCCTACACACCTACTAACAGGTGGAAACATGCTTTCAGATCTAACAAGAGCTCTGTGTGTACTTAAGTACAAATAGGTGATGTCTCCTGTATTCATTCTTGAATTTCAGCTTGTGTTAGTAGGGTTTTTTTAATCTTCCATTTATCTAGGCACTCATTAATCTCTCAATTCAAGAATGTGTTTAGTATAAATATAGAAAATATATATAGATTTTCCTTACTCAGATTTTGAGCATCTAGGTGCCCTATTGCTTTAGAAAGAATGAACACTCTACGTGACGTTAGTGTGCGTTACTGCTACAATGGAAAGGACTGATGAAGATACCAGTTGGCTCACATGAAATCCCTTTTTTCTGGAAGATGCGGCTCCCAGGGGGTCTCTGTGGCAACAATACGTCTGTTAAAAGATTGTCGCAGTTCTCAGTCTTCTCAAACCAGTCCAAGCCTGCCAATGGTTATTTACAGGCGAGACTTTTCTAGACCTCTGGATTATTGTTGTTACTGAACTTTCTCTAACTAGTCCAGATTTTCCTTAAAACCCAATACCTAAAGCAAGGCATGACTTCAGCTGTAGCTGGTTTACGTGAACTAGAGGGTTGCTTCACACACCTGTTTTTTTGTCAGCTCTAGAGTGTGATATGGGAGAGGGACTTGTATCTGGGGGAAAAAAAAATAGGAAAAAAAGTTTAATCTTCTCTGAAAAGGCAATGAGACAAAATTGCTACGATTCACACAGCTCTAAGATAAGCAAGTAATAGCTCATGTTCAACAGCAAAGCATGTTCATATAGCATGAATAGGATGGATGTGTTGTATGATAAATCTAGACATAGCAAATAAATTTCAGCCTGAAAAATAAGATACCACATGAGACAGCATGTGCAGAAAGAATGCTAATGTTTAGGGAACTGAAGGCATTGGCAGAAAGGAGAGTGCAGAAATGAAGAATAGATATTTTGTTTTGTTACCAGGATTGATTGGCTGACTATTTTTTTTGTCTTTAAACCATAATAGCCTTCCCTTATTGTCAAAATGATAATATATATAAAGCACTTCCTGTAATATTTCTCTTCAAAATGACTATTCATCAGTCCCAGAGTCAGATGCTCATATTTCAACTCACAATTTAGTTTAGCAAGTTTATACTTCAGCGCAATCAGTCATTTTAGCATTTGTGTTTTTAATACAAATCTCAACTACAGAAGCACGCAGTGCTCTTAAGCACGGATAGATTGGCTAATCCAGATAGTACTTTGTAATCTTCTGGCAAAGAAAGAGATTATTGCTTTTCAGAGAGAAAAAAAAATAAGCTATTCCTCCCAGTCTAGCGGTGCAGATCTTGAAAAGATTGAGGGCAAAGACTCTGTCTTCTGCTGGGCCCAGTGCAGGTGTGAGAGTGTCAAGGGATAGGTGTGTTTTAGGTGGCTGGAGAAGAGAGTGAATTTAAAGATAGTATGGATATGGGTTCAAATCCCAGGTCCTGATGCCAGCTGGGCATGTGATGAAGGGAATGGCAGCAAACACCAAACAGGTTCTGGTGGGCTTGATCTGCTGCTGCCCGTAAGAGCCTTCGTTAGCCATTTGTTCTCTTGCTTACTCCACAACCTACAAACACGCCACAGTTTCTGTCGCATACTTCTGCCATTGCGAAAGCAGGAATTATGTTTGGTGATATATTTGATTTCCTGTTTGGCTGAATTTTCATGCTGCAGTAAATCACCTTCCCCTGTGTCCCCAGTATGACGTTGCAGTGAAACGTAGGCACCACCCGCTGAACAAATGGCATTAGTAAATCATTATTTTCCATTCCATTTTTCTTTCTTACACCATCTCTCTTATCTCGGCTGCATGGTTAAACCCCTCTTACAACTAGAGGAGGATTTTTTGGGAAGGTAGTAGCAAATAGGTCTGTTTTCACTGGTGAGGTGACCTTCTTTAGGGCACCACAGGAAATAGTCCGTCTCCTCAGACTGGGCATAACATGTGGGGCTGCCCCCTTCCTCCTCCACCTCCTCAAAGGTGAGGTTTGATGCTGTCCAAGCTGCAGAGTGTCGTTCGGCTCTGGGTGGTGTGCTTCTCCAGTGTTACCAGTTGCTGTCAGCCAAAAAGCTCAGTTATTTTCTGGATTCCTCTACTGGGCACTGGTGAGGCCACACCCGGAGTCCTACACCTAGCTCTGGCCTCCCCAGTAAAAGCGAGACATACTGGACATACCGGAGAGAGTCCAGCGAAGGGTCGTGAAGACATTTAAGGAATTGGAGCATGTGAGGAATGGCTGAGAGAGGTGGGACTGCTCAGCCCGGAGAAGAGAAGGCTCAGGTGGATCTCACTGATCTATATAAACGCCTGAAGGGAGGGTGCAAAGAGGACAGAGACAGGCTCTTTCCAGAGTGACCACTGACAAGACCAGAGGCAGTGGGTGCAAACAGAAGAACAGGGGTTCCCTCTAAACACTTTTGTACTGTGAGGGTGACCAAGCACTGGTGCGTGCTGCCCAAGGATGTTCTGGAGTCTTCACCCTTGGAGGTACTCAGAATCTATCTGGGCATGGTCCTGGGCAGCTGGCTCTAGGTGGCCTGCTTGAGCAGGGAGTTGGACTGGATGACCTCCAGAGGTCTTTTCCAACATCAGCCATTCTGTGAAGTGCTGCAGAGCAATGAGGACTGGGCTGCTCCAGTCCAGGGACTGCTTATGATCAATGAAAATGGGAGAGTCCCATCCCTGCCCCACTGTTCGGGGGCAGTGTGCCAGTCTATCGTAGAGACCAACAAACTTACCCTTTTTTGGTTTCAGTCTTACCTGTTCAGCAAAATACGTATAATTCTGCAAGCAGAAATGTGTTCTTGTGGAGGCTTTTTTCAGTTTATGTCTAACTTTGCAGGCTTCTGCATCTAGAAACGCTTCCAAAGATTCCTCTAACTCATCTTCTAATTAGGTTTTATTTCTGTATCTTAAGAGGAACAGATGAAGAACCTATATTAAAGCCTAGCCTTCTGAATTTGTTTATTAGAAAGTAGGCTGTAAATGCTAATTTCAAGTAACACAGGGAAAAAAAAGCATACAGTATCTCTGCTTAAAAAGCTGCTGTATATTGTAACTTTAATAATTTGTAGAAACAAATTGCTGAACTAACCTGAATGACAGTCTGCGCGTAACACGTAATAACTGTGGGCAAACACAGCGTCTAGTTGCTAGTGTGTTTTCTTTTTCACATGATGGTTGTAAGCAACTCTTGCCAGATGGGCTGATAATGTAATTAGGAATTGTTGTGTTAAATGAGGCAGTATTTAAATTGGCAAATAATTTTCCTATCTATTAACCAGCTTGAAAAAGAAGGGCTGTTACCCAAATGATTTCTAGCTGCTAATCCCTAACAAGAAACGTAGCACTTCTTTGCACCTTTTTTTAAGCACTGTCTAGCAAATTATTTTCTGTAGGGTTTATTATGTGTGGGACAAAATAAGAAAGAGAGGGAGTTAAAGAGATGTTACAAATTCAGAGGTTGTTAGATGGGGTGGACTTCTACTAAGCCAGTACATCATCCTGATGTGTGGTAACAGCTCATGAGCCGGCAATAGGATGCTTCCTATTTATAGTCTCTACATGTGGACAAATTTTTTTTTTTACTTTGTGATAGTTCACTGTGTGACATACTCCACCAAGCAGAGTAGGACTATAAGCCCTATTTTAAGTCTGTGCGTGGGAGAAGTCATGAAAGCACAGCAGGACAAGATTCTGAACAGCATATGAATGTTACTAGTGTGGACTGGTTGCTCTCTTTATTTGAGATGGGAGAGAATGGCACAGAAAGGGGTGCTCTTGGGCCAAGTTCAAATCCCATAGAAGGCATGATCACTTGTAGTTTTCATCATGAACTCTTATGGAGCCAGCTTCTTTGGTCTGCTGGCTTGTGCAGTGGAAACTATCAATTGTCTATCATTAAGATTTTGACTGAACCCCAGAGTAATCATAAGGCTGAATTAAATTGATTATTATATTTATGGCTCTATCTGTGCAAATCTTACTCCTTTTTTTTTTCTCTCCCATGTTTCAGCTGAAGCAGGGATGAAGAGCCAAATACATTTTTGCAGTCTGGTTTCTTCTGTCCAGTGGTGAAACTTTATTGCTTGACCTAAAAGAATCAGACCTGTTAACTTGAAAAAAAACTACAGTGGATTTTTCCATGGGCCAGTCTTTTAATGGGGATGAAGATTATCATAAGCACAGTATGGGTTACCCACGGAATCGCATCAAAAGCAACAGCACGACAGGGTTGCGTGCAAGCCATAGGATTCCACACCTGGAAAAGGCTGTGTATGCTAAATCATGCAGAGAGCTGCTTCAAAGAAATGCATTATGCACTTGTAGCTTATGGGATTTCTTTTGCGTATTTTTCTGAAAGTTACCAAAACCTCCCAACCTCAAACTAAAATGGGAAAGAGAAACTTACACGAATTCTGAGGACGTGTAAGGAGATCAGAACAGAGGTAAGGTCTGTCCCTGCTACAGAATGCTAGCAACCTATCTGCAGCAAAAATTGAACGATTGCTACATTTTATGACTTTTTCTTGAAAATGTGAAGGAAGTCACTTTCTGAATGCATGGTGGGATAACTGCAAATTGCTGTTCACCAGGGAGTGAAATGAGGCATAGATAATGCCCAGTGTTGATGACGTTGTATTGACGCCACTTGCTGTAACAGATAGGGCAGGTGCCCCAACCACAGGCAGATGAAGCTTTGCTGAATGAAAAAAAGATGACAGATCAATAGGCAACTTTTTTTTTTAATATCAAAATACATAAATGTGCAGCAATTGAAAGCTTAAAAATATTAAAGACGTAATGGTAAGTTAAATTATTGAGGCAGGATAGCATACAGTAAGTGCTATTTGATGTTGGCGCTAAATCAAGCACTGGAAAGTTTGAGGGGTCCTTAAAATATTGACAATGTGTTTGACTTCCAGTTGAAATAAATCATTACTGGGTTTTTTTTTCAGTGTCTCTACCCCTTCAGAGTAGATAACATGTAAAATGCATGGCCTAAGGAGGCTTTTGCTTTCGATGTTCCTGACTTTCAGTAAACAGTTTGGGATTTGTTTCTTTTTATAAGCACAACTTAATGGCATATAGATGGGGTGTCAGATTTCCTCTGCAAGTTTGTCATGGCAGAGGTGGATGTTACTATCTTGCTTACTCTATAGCTCAGGATCTTTATGAACCTCTTACTAATATTCACGCTATTTCCATATAGGAAATGCATCCAGCAAAATAATCTCCAGGGATGGTACTAGGTACAGATTTTATGTCCCACAGCTGTGGTAAAGGTGACCTTCAGAGGAAAAAAAAAAGGCCTTTTGCACTTGCTGTCTGCTTTCTGCTGTGTAAGTCTGAAATTGAACTTGGAAGACACAATTAAAAAAAACCCCAAGGCTTTCCTTCTGTGCCTCCAAAAGTGAACAGAAAGTAGTCTTTTCTTGTTTTTAATGCTGGGCATGTGATCCGTCAGCAGTCTTTGGGCAGTTTTTCCTTCCCAGCTTCATTCAGCTGTGTCCCTCCAACCTTGGCTTTCACAAAATCTGACTTCATCTGACACTTTCTGACAACACAGGGTGATCACTAAATAATCAGCTCCCGGTGACAGGAATGATTCGCTCGAGGTGGCCATAATAAACCCAAGGAACCTGCTCCGCCTGCCCGCGAGATTCACCATCTCTGGGGCTTCATGAGGAGGCAGCTGGAAAGGACGCTTCCACCGTTGTTGGCTCTGCCTTGGCATCAGGGTCTTCTGTCCCCATGGCAGAAAGGTAAAGGCACAGAGAGGTACGACCACTTTCCAGCTGTCACAGTGTGTAGCTCAGTAGATCAAGTGGAGGTGCCGTTGATTTTGGTTTTCATTAGTAAGCCGGGCTGTGAAACGCAGCAGCTGGGGAGTTAGTGCCCAGTGCATTTAACTTCGTCTTTTGGGCGAGGGCAGGGCTGACCTCTGGAGATGGAGCAGGACGGGCAGCCCTGGACCATAGCTCCTTTGGTTGCCACCCTGTGACTCGCTGGGGCTTGCCTGAAGCTCCTCCAGCAGCACCATTAAACAGGCAGCAGGCAGTATGGAATAAAGTAGGCTCCAGTGGTGACAACATGAAAGTGGTTCTTAATGAGACGTGAAGGCACTAAAGAAAATTCAGACCCAAAGGGTAGCCAGGAGAGAAAGAGAACTCAGTAAGTTATACCCACCCCAAAATGAGCTGCTAATCACTGGCGCTATTGTGAGGACTACAATAAATCAGTGTCTGCCCTGGCCGCCTGCATCTCATTATGCACAAACATGCGGATGGAGAATGTCAGCCTCAATAGCGATCTGTCATGTGAATGCTGCTGTGTCCGAGTGGGCTGGCGCTTGCATGGTTAGCTGGCTTTGTATTTTCTTTTTTTTTTCTTTTTTTTTTTTGTGGGGGATATCTATTTTCTTTTGGAAATGTTGGTTTCCTCTGTACTGTGGGTAGTAAATTTGCCCTTTTCTTCAGTGATTTGTGAATTCTGTGATGATAACATTGTATTTCGGGTGTGGGGGTAAAGTATCTTTCATATATGTCATATTCAGTGACTGGGGTCTTGTTTGGTTTTGGTTTTTTCCCCTCCAAGCACTGCTTCGTGTATGGTGTTATGAATATTACTGAAGCTAGGGCAACACCTACGAGTATTTATGCAGCTGATGTATAGTGCCCATTACTCAAGCATCACAGACTGCCTTGGAAAGGCTAATTAATTTAAGCCCTGCAGCACCCCTTCGAGGCAACTTTTGTTAGTCCTGATAGATGCACACATTGTAGCCGCTCTTTGTTATTTATTTTTAGTATAATTTTTATACCAGAGAGGGGGGAAAATGATTAGTTATTCCTTTGTTAGGTAGTTGACAAAACATTAGGCTTTTGATATCATTGAAATAAAGTAAGCAGCAAACTTTGGATTTTATTACAAGTCATGCCTCAGAGGTTCTTACTTTCTTTTAAAGCCTCAGCTCCTAGAGCCAAGTGAGCTTGTAGGTGTCCTTTTGCTTTTAAATATCTGTGTTTGAATGTCTGTGTATGTGGTTGCAAAATAATTGCAATGTATTGTCTCCACTTAATTTAAAATCTTGGATGCAGTAAGGCAGGTAAATAACTTAACTAAGTTTGTGGCTTTCTTTCTTTTTGGTCTTGAAATTTTTGCATGATTAGGACTGGAAATACCAATAACAGTGTGCATGCAGTTCAAAATAGAGTCCCACAGATTACTAGTTGGTTTTGTGTTCATGGTTTAATTTCAGAACTCCCCGGTCCCATACTATATTAAGTATGCAAAACAATGGCAACCACCTCCTCCTTCCTTCTCCACGTGCAAACCAAAGATGATTTTGAACATCAACTCACTTTTTCTGTCTATCCTCATTCTTAATTCTATTAAAGAAAAATTCATCATGTCTTCTCCGCATATTTATCCTCCCTTGTCTTTACGCTCCTTTCTCAGCTTGGTCATTTCTCCGCTTCCTTTGTCAACACTAAATTTGTTTCCCCTGTCGTTCTCTCTTAGCCTTCCCACATCCACTTTCAGTGCTAGATCTCTAATTACCTCACGTCTTAAGGAGTGATGAGGACTACCAAAGTGGCTGGTTCGATCTAGAGTCAAACCACAGGCAACACAGTCCTGATGTCTCGGTCCAACCTACAGGAAAATTCTTGATTCCTTAGTATTTTTCTGGGGAGCAGGCGCCCCTTACTGCCTAGGGCATAATTTCACAATCATTTTAGTCCAAACTGAGACCACACTGTCACCAAAAGAGGCAATCACCCTTTTGTAGTGTCTGTTCCTACCATTTCTTTTCAAGTGGCTGTCTGATACGGCAGATTGCTAACTTTTTTTGGTAACCATAGGTGAGGAGCCTGATCTGATTTGCAGCACAGCCCCGTGGCTGCTAGTGCTAATGCCAAGAAGCCACAGGAAGCATCCAGCCATGAGCAGGAAAAAAGCGTGACCACTGCTTTTGGTAGCAGCACAGGCTCTGACTGACTTAAATTATCATTTAATGACACCGTAGTTTCAAGGTCTCACTGAAAGAGGTGATCCCGCATCTGGCTGCTGGCTCCCGTGCTGCTACCTTCTGATTCATGCTAGCACAAGCTGTCATGCAGCTGTGGTGAACCAGCCTGCTGACCTGAGCCAAATGGGGAAAGGAGGTGTCTCGTTTTGTCCGTGTGGTTTTTTGTTAGGCAATTTTTGGCCTAAATCGTCCTCCCAATCAACCGAACCGGTGGCCCGCTCTTAGGCCACCTCTCAATCCGTGCTTTTCACAGTGTTTATAAATCTCCCATCCTCCTATTTAAAGGCAGTGAAAGCTGTGGTAGGTTGCTGCTGCTCGGGACGAACCGGGCAATGTTCCCGTGCTCTCCAAGCCACGAGGCAGCTTCATGCTTCTGCTTATTTCTGCTCAGACTTGCACTCAGCCCCTACCTAGAAACCTCATAAGCCCTAAGGCAAACAGTGCTTTAAACAGTACGCAATTCAGTCTGTGTCCTGGACGAACCAGGTTGCCAAGACACATGGGTTGGGCCAAATAGAAATTTGAGATGCTTGTGAATTCATCTGCTGTGTGAATGTGGGCTTGGCAGGTTTTCCCCCTTCCAGGAACATGACTATTTTAAAGCACGTCAGCATGGTCAGCTGTTTTGAAGGGGCTCCAGCAGCCTATCTTTCCCAAAAGTGATGCTTCATATTCATTTTTCAGGACAACTTCCGTCGTCATTTTAAAATTGAAAGTAGTTTCGACAAAAACTTTAATGATTTTGTTTGTTTGTTTGTTTAGTTGGATATGAAAACCACCTCTCCTTTCTTCTGTTTCGGCAGTTAAATATTCTGGTTGACACTGGGAGCAGTAACTTCGCTGTAGCAGGTGTGCCTGATCCTGATGTCACCTCCTACTTCAATACCGAGCTGTAAGTACCTGTTCCGCACACCTTGGTGTGTTAGGATGTCTTTTAGATTTGGGCTCCTCCATGCGAAAGAGTATGATAAGGCAGTTCGTGAGACTCCTGTGACATCCCATGAGAGTGCGATGTTTGTTCCCTGAATGGGAAGGTTGGCCTTGCCTGATGCGAAGTCCTGCCTGACACCGTGAACAGTCCTAGTCTTGGCAGCGCAACTGAGCTCTGAGCGCAGCACTGATCAGAGCTAGAGAAAAGGGAAGAAGATGACAGGGTAAAAATTGTTTGCAGAATCACAGAATGATATGGGGTTGGAAGGGACCTCTGGAGATCATCTAGTCCATCCCCTCTGCCAAAGTAGGTCCTCCTAGAGCAGGTTGCACACCAATTTCAGCCAATTTATTATCCAAATAGTTTTGGAAGAAATTTAAACTTTTAATACCCTTTCACTTTGTTAAAAAACAAAAATTAAACCCCAGTAATTGTATGTTACTTGACATTTCATCCAAAACCAAAATTGGTCAAAAACTACTTTGTTGCTTGGTTTAGCCAAGGGCCTTGATCAGCTAGTGATCTGGACAGACCCTGCTGAATCTGGTTGTTTTTAAGATATGACTTAGTGGCTTTGGTGCTTGTTATGCACTAACTTTGCTGTGTTTAGCATAAACTGACATTAGTTACAGCCAAGTACAGCTTTGTCTGCCTGAATCACCCTCCGTCCTTTCTTCCTTCCTTTCTGCCCTTCTCTAGTTTAGATTATTTCAGGTAAACCTCTCCAAAACACAGGGGCTATCTTTAATTGAAGCATATAGACGAAAATACTCAGAGGGACTGGAAGTCTGGAGAATATCACCATTCTCATTACATCTTTATGTATTTTAACAAGGGGGTTTGCATTTTTTTTTTCGAATAAGATGCACTGGTAATGGTAATGGGAAATGGGAAATGGGAAACTGGTAATGGGGGGAAAGCTGATATTCCCATGCTGCTTACTTGAATAGCCTTACCTTCTGT
>JAOXNO010000001.1:116611491-116645404 GCA_028565335.1 Limnodromus scolopaceus
ATGCATGGAGTTGTTTCCTCTCAGCTACAAACCTTTGTGCTTCTCCTTGCTGAAAGCCAGGAGGTTTCTGTTGGCCAGATCCTCCTACAAGGTTCCTTTCAATTCAAGATCTGACATTCAGCACATGAACTACTCCCCTTAATATAATGTCCTGTGCAGATCACCTGAGGGTGCAGCCTGTCTATTGTGTAGGTTCTTGATGAAGATGTTGAACAATTTTTCCTCCACTCGCAACCCCTGGGGCACTATTCTTTTCATGAGCCTGATATTGAGCCAATGGTCACTGTCCTTTGGGCCCAGTGGCCTAGCCCATCTTCAACCCACACAGTGGTCTCTCTGTTCAGCCTTACATCCTCATCTTCCAAATGGGAATGCCATTGTAGACAGTGTCAAAAGTGTTACTGAAGTCAAGATGTGCTACAGCCACTGCGCTTTTCTCATCTGCTTAGCCAGTCATCTTGTTGTAGAAGGCTGTGTGGTTGGTCAGGTATGATATGCCTGTGAAATTCCTCGTTAAGTAACCTTGATTACCTTCTTGTCCTTCATGTCCTTGGGTACAGATTCCAGGAGGTTGTTCTCTGAGACTTTTCCTGACCTGAGGTGAAGCCCAGTGGCCTTGGGCCCTTGTCTCTTTTTGAGCCTGGCCTTATGATAGCCTTTTCCCAGTAGTCAGGTTACCTTCCCTGGTTGTCATGATTTTGCATAGATGGTAGACAGAGGCCTTGATATCCCAGCAGCTGGATCTGTAAAATTACCTAAGAGTGACCTTTGCCCATGTGTAAATGAGACAAAAGACCTATGGACCCTTGTCTTCCACACTATGTAGAACACTTCAAAATTAGATAAAGAGGTTTTCTCTCATCTGGTAATTATTCCTGCAGTTTTTCCCTGTATTGTCACGAAGTGCTTCCATATCAAAGTCATAAACTGCAAATTGAAGATGAGGGGAAAGAAGGATTAGTAATTTGTTAAGTTAATGGGACTGAGTTACAGATGTGTGCTTATCAGAATATTAATATTGTGTTGGAGAAAAAGAGTGATGGGTCTGAATTTCCTGATTGCCATGCTCTTAGTTTAATGTTATTCAAATGATCAAAATTTGAAATTAAATGCATGATTGTTTTTTGACTGAAATTGAGGCAGATGCATAGAAAAGGCATTATCTTTGTTTCTAAGGACCCAGAGGGTGTGTTATTCAGGAAGAGCCCTCCTTGAGTGTTTTAGAACTAGCTTGTTAAATGATGTTGTGTGTCGTGTAATCCATGTCCTGTAATTCTACTATTTAATTATCTGGGTCTTTCTGTACAAAATGAATAAAGCTATTATCATGACCTCTATCACAACTTGGGCTTTTAGTGGCTCTGACAACACTTTGCTGTGAAAAGTTCTGAGTCTGCTGTGGTGATCATGCTGTATAAGTCACCATGAGGTATAAGGTTTTGGGAAATGGCCTAATTTGTCCCAAACTGAAAAGAAATCACAGCGTTTGTTTCTCATGCTGTTCAAAATAACAAGTAGTTTTTGTTGAATATGCTACTTACGATAAAAGAACTACTTAAACAGATGTATAAAGGGATTTTTACACTTGAAACTAAATTATCAGTGATGGCTCTGTAGCGGTATGTGAGAGAGTGACGTACTCAGAGCTGTCAGTATTCAGCAACAGTATTCAGTTTTATTTCAGTTTGAGTACTACTGCTTCACCATCTAAAGTTTCAAGAATAAACTGCTCAAGAGGTGATCATTCCAAGAGATAGGGAGGTAAGAAAATTATGGGCAATAAATTGAGGTAATACAATAAGGTATATACCAGCAAGAAAAAGTAAGCTGCTGCTTTGCTGTATGATCCCGCAAGTTTGGTTGTGTACAGTGTACAGTTTATGCCTTGAGGGAAGTTATAAACTTGTCCCAGAACACCTGCAAATTAAATGGGACTTCTTGGTTAAAAACCAGTAACTTATGTTGTGGAAGAGTCTTTAGGCAACTAGGTCTAAAGTTGTTGGTTTTTCATGTTTGCTTTGTCTTAAAGCCATTGGCCCTGAATCACTTATTTTGTGCCATCCATATTCACTAGAGAAGGGATCAAAACTTCTGTTCAGATTTTTTGGTCTATTGGCGTTTTCTGTCCCTTCTTTGCCATTGCTGTTCATGGAGACATTGATTTGGTGCATAGGGAAAAGTGAATGGGTAAGTAGGAAAATCTGAAGTCCTGCTTTGTTGCAGGGTGGCAAGTGAGCTAGGAGACCATGGAATTAGGAAGGAATTGGATGTGTTTGGTGAGGTCAGTGTTAAGCAGGGGTTTCTGTGCAGTGGATTTGCTGTTACTGTGTTCAGCATAATATTTTGTCAATGTTTTGTTCAATGCTGTAATCTGGTAACGAGCAGTAATTCTGCATGAGAAAATTAACCTGTTGCTAGTTTTTTGAGTTGAGGTTTGAAGACCACCTTTCTGTTGACTGTTTGGAGAGAAGATAGGAACAAGAAAGGAGAGGGAGAAGGGAGTAGTGACACTACCGCACCATAATCTAAGAGGCCATTTTCCTTGCCTCTGGTGAAGATATACTCTGTCCTGCCAGAAAAGTTTAATTTCTTATTTTCTTACCGTAGCCACAATGGTTTGCTTGGAATTTTTTGTGTGCTGTGTGTTCATTTAAAACATTCAGCCTATGAATTAGAGCAAGTCTCTAGTTTTCACCTCTAAAGTTTTCTTCCTTTGGATCAGTGAGGTCGAAAAACACGGGCTTATTACAGTCAAGAAGATGGAGCAGGAACTGGTTTTGCAGAACAGAATATAGTCTACAAGGATCACGTGAGATCCCTTCCTACACTAGGTATTTTGTTCCTTGAAGGAAGTGATAAGACCTTCTCTTCAATACAACATTTGTGCACTTTACAAAGGAGATGAGTATCCTCATACGCATTTCTACAGGTGGGGAAGCTGAGGCACAGAGGGTGAGGAGGTGACTTGTCCTGCCTTTCCACAGGGAAGTTGACCAGCAGTGCTGGAAAACAAATAGAGTCTTTCTGTGTCCTGGTCCACAGCCCAATCCATCAGGCTGTTACTGCTTATGTAAGATGAGCTATGTTCTGCTGCTGTTGCTAGTCATGCAGAGTCTGTATTTGCAGATTCACATCGCTTTATTCTTCCAGCACTCACTTTTCTCTCTGATTTCAGATGTTTCCTCTTCTGCTGCACAGCCAGACACTTTTCTACATGAAGAGCCCTGTATTTTCCCTTCCTTTTCCTGCCTTTCCCTATTTTCTCTTATGTCACTACTTATTCAGGCTCTATTTTGATTTATAAAATGTACTGCTGGTATCACAGTGGTGCTCTGAAGACCCTACCTGAGCAGAGATGTCCCTTTGTTTAAGTGTCATACAAATGCAGAATTATGCGGAAAGGTAAAACAGCAGTAGCAGTAACCAGGTACAGGTAGTAACAGGATCTCTGGAATTCGTGATTTTGAAATATAGTCTCTGATGCCTATTACCTCGTTTATTTCTGCTGTCTTGGATGTAACAAGCTACTGGGCTGTGAAGGCCCCAGGAGGGCTAGGTGTTGGGAGTATCAAGAACTGCTTAGGCTTGGAGCCTGGCCTCTTACTGCTCCCCACCCTCCCTTAGCTAGGAAGAGGATCAGTCGCATGGTCCATATGGTGAAATTGTCCCTCAAGATAAAGCGTCTGCTTGAATGGGTGGGAGTGGTCTGCATTGCAATCTGCAGGTTGTTCCCCATGATAGGCAAAATTCACACTGACTTCATTCTGGTGAGTTCAGGCACAGGCGGCTCTGAAGCAACCTCATGTTTCTGGTCAGAGCACATGTTAGATTAAAGCTGCTCGGAAAAAACTGACCATACTTGATGAATCACCTACACTTTCTATTGTTCTACACACATGTAAAGGTGGTGTTATGATTGATTTTTTTTTTTTTAAATTTACTTTTAAAAATGCTATCAAACTAAAAGTCTGTTTAGATCAATCGAGCATGGTCATCTGCCTCTTTAGAAAGGGAAGTTGACTACCAACGAATGGGACCAAAATGGTTGTAAGAAGTCTAGGAGTTTTGTAGCTCTTCAGTAGTGATGAGGAAGGTGATTACTATGTTTATACTACAGGATTTTAAAATGAAAAAATCTATTGATGTTTTTTCTCACATTTTTGTTAAGCCTTCAAAACAAGATTCTTTTCCTTTCTTTGCTTGCCATACTTAACTGTTCCTTTGCCTTTGCTGCCCTGGTCTAGAAGGAACCCCTTCCTTTCCTCCAAGTCAGTGAATCATTTGTTAATAATATCCAAATCTACTTACTTCCTGATACATAGACAAAACTGCAGATTTAGAAAACCTGTGTCTTACTGCTGATACTCACAGTAATATTCCGATTTACCCCAAAGGGATTTTTAATAATATTGATGAGGTGTTAGTCTATAGCTATTCAGTTAGCCTGGCAGTCAGTTTTAGATTTGAATTCAGAAGCTTTTAATTTCCTAGCACCACTTAATATGTTCCATCTCCAGTTAAAGAGAATTGTTCCTATTGTGATGGATCAGTCTGAGAGAGGGACATAATGCAGTAGATAGCATAATACCTTAGATTTAAAAAAAAAACCAAAACAAAAAACAAACACGACAATACCAAACCAAAACAAAACCACATAGAAACCCTAGACACTGTGAAGACTTGAGTCACTGATGGCTTCAGCATGAAAACAGGGCCTCAAGGTTTTTTCTATTACTGCTGGGGTTTTTTTACTGCTTTTGCAATCCATCCCCCTTGTTCTGTGAGTATATGCAATCGACTCTGCAGACTTCACTTTTTTCCCTCTCTGGAAAAAATTAAGATTGAATATATTCTGTTGTCTCGCATTGTAAATGAACAGCTCATGCATAGGTGTATCTTTTCCTTTTAAAGGTCAAGTACCTACAAATCTCAAGGGATTGATGTCACAGTTAAGTACAGTCAAGGAAGCTGGACTGGAGTGCTGGGTACAGACGTCATTACTATTCCAAAAGGAATTGATGGCAGCTACACCATCAACATTGCTACCATTCTTGAATCCGAGAATTTCTTCTTACCAGGTGTTAAATGGCACGGGATTCTTGGTCTTGCCTACGATGCCTTAGCGAAGGTAAGTCACCCTTTCCCCAGCTATGAAAATACAGAGTGTAGATGATCTGTCAGCATTAGAGTCTTCCCTTCCACCCAATCTTTCCTATGGATCTTTTGTGTTTGTTAAGTTCCAGACAGAATAAACTGGGTTGTAATGGTACCACAGTCCCATATGTGGATTTAGGCTTTTCTGGTGATGAAGGCTCCCATTTTAGCTCCTCTGGAACGAATAAGGTTTTACAGAGTTTGTAGTACCAGAGGATGGGAGTAAAGGCTTCTGGTATGCGTGTAGAGGGCATTTATGAAGGTTGTGATGATCTCCCTCAAGATTTATCAATGGACTGATGGACTCTGTTGGCAAAGCCCTTGACAGTTCATTTGACGACATTGTCCATTCATCAAGTAGAAGTTGAGATGGAGGGCATATATGGATAATTTCAGAACAAATATTAGCTATAGTGTTTATATGAACATACAACCAAGCACATGGTGTTCTTATGGAGGTAGGAAATTCAGGTAGAAGTTTAAATTAAAACCTAAAATTTTTAGTCTGAAATTTAAGACCTTATAATCTAAAACTGAAAACACGATTGAACTACTACATAGTTTTCAACCTATACATAACCGTCTGAGAAATTCACAAACTGAGATATATCCCATTAGAACAAATGATTCAGTACTGTCTGCCTACTCTGTAATTAAAAGGCTTTATTCAAGAGTTGCGTGATCGTTGTATTGATTTCTGCTGTCCTCGCTGTCATACACTGTCAACAGACAGACAGAGAAGAGCCAGCTTCTCTGGCTTGGGCAAATAGTGTATTCAGGGTATTTATTTTCCCCTTCTTCCAAAGACTTAAGTGTTGTCAGCTTCTGAGGTTGCTCTGTGCTTTGTGTAGTAAGAGCACTTGGCATCTCGCAAGCTAACCAGGGTCTCTGCCTGTCATGAGATGTACTTGAACAGAAGTCTGAATTACAATGAAATTGCAGTGCTCTGATAACTGCAAAGACAAGCATGACATGCAGTGCAGGAAAGAACCTGTTGGCCAGTAATCAGTTGAAGTGAGTGTGCTTGGATATGAAGTTCCTTAAAAGAAAGAAGAGGAACTAAGGGCAATTGAATTCAAAGTTCATTAGAATTAAACTGTGTGTAGAACTGAAAATCTGCACTTTAAAATTCTGCCTTTTAACTGTGGAAACGTGGGAAGGGCAAGTTACATTTGACTGTTCTAATAATCCAAAGCCTTTTCCTAACAGAAAGCATTGGTGAGAGTTTCTGCCTGAAACTAGCATTTGAGTTTGAAAACTACAACTGAAAAATACTTTAGGGATTTCTATGACAGTGGTCAAGTGTAAAAGTGTTTTTAAAAACAACAGAAACAGAAAAATGACAGATGTTGGGTTTTTAATGACTTATTATATGTAGAATTTTCATCACCTGGTTGTCAGAAATTCAATTTACTCATGAAAAGTGGTCTTGTTTGAATGATTGGCTCATTTCTGCAAAGAAACTTTTTAATGAATACCTCTGCAATTCTTTTGTTTTTTGTTTTGTTTTTCAACACCTTCAAGCCTTCAAGTTCTGTGGAGACGTTCTTTGATTCTCTTGTGAGGCAGGCAAAGATCCCCAACATTTTCTCCTTGCAGATGTGTGGTGCTGGACTGCCTGTTTCTGGAAGTGGTACCAACGGAGGTAGTCTTGTGGGTATCTGTCAATCTGAGAGGGAAGATGTATCTTTGTTAACCTCTCTCCCTCTTTTCTATGACTATCCTACTTCTTCCAAATTTAGCATTTAATTATATGAAATGTTTTATATTTTTTTGAGGAAAAGTTAAGCATTTAGGCAAAACTAAAGTGTCTGTTTACTTTCATTCTCTATTCCTTTTTCTCTCTCAAGTTTGAGTAAAGTTCTGCATCTCAAGTTTAATCTTAATAAAGAAAAACATAAATGTTGTGTCCTCAGGCCAGATTCTGCTGCCTTTCTCAAACTGAGTAGTCCCTTACTCAGCTGCTAATAAAAATGCTACAGTATGTTTTTTTTACATGATGTGAAAAGGGGGAGAGGAATCAAGGCTCTTTTCCTTTTTTGTAAACAACACATTACAGGAAAAAGTCTGAAGACCAGATCTCCTGCTTGTTACTCTGGAAAGACTTCCCATCAGTTTTAGTGGGACCAAGAATTGGCCATTATTTATCTTGAATGAGGAGTTGGAATGACTGTTCCCGAATTGTGGTGACATAAGCATATCAGCACAGGTGTTGATCACAAATAGTTATTTTGCTGTGAATTCACATACTGTAAATGTTAACACACTTGATATAGATGAAGCCCATGGGAGAACTTGCTTATGTTAGTTCAGTTCAAAGTCTGATGGTCTAGTATGCTCCCAGTCAGCTTCAATGTAAGTTTTGATGGAAGCCAATAGTGATAGCAATGAGAGGATGGTCATATTCCATTGTGGATGTGTGTAAAAAAAAATGGAATGTTCTTGAGCAGTATTAAGGCTTTCCTGATCTGATAAAGTGAATTTATGATGTGCAAGTTTGATATTCTGTCCCATTTTTAAACATTGCCTAGATTAAACCACTGAAGATACTGTTTTGACTTTAAACTTTTTGAGCTTTCATAAGAGAATCAGTGTAAACTTGTAGATGAGGATGCTGGTAATTTGGCCCAATATGGGAATTCTGGTTGACTGAAGCACAATCTGCTTAATGTCTAGATGTTTCATACTGCTTTATTATTGGCAGAGAACTTGTCAGTAAAATCCTTATAAATGGTGCTAAATTAAAATTTGGATGCCTTGTGCATCGCAATTAAATATTTTCCTTTTTTTCTGTACTTGTCCCAAAACTAAGCATCTGGGATTTTAAAGCACGTGAATTCCTTTCTCTTTTCCCTCAGGTTCTGGGTGGAATTGAACCAAGTCTGTACAAGGGTGATATTTGGTACACACCTGTCAAAGAGGAGTGGTATTACCAGGTTGAAATTCTCAAACTGGAGGTTGGAGGACAGAACCTCGAATTGGACTGCAGAGAGGTATTTGCAATAATGTGTTTCTGCCTATATAAAATGCAAGCTTGGTTAAGAAAAGCATGTAATTGATCAGTTTTGTCTTTACAAGCAGATCTGTATTATGGTTTTCTCCAAGAATTAAGGTTGCATGGTAACTTTGCAAAGAAATCAACAAGCCACGTGAAATGTAGTGTGTGCATGAAGCATGCTGAAATTGCTTCAAAGAGGACTTTAAAATCATTGCTAGTATTTTTAATAAATTAGGGACTAAGCTACAATTATGAAGTGAACAGTCCACTGAAAATACTGCTGATGTGATTTGGAAGGGCTCAACCTCCTGACTAGTTTCATTTGTAACAAAGGTGTCTCAATGCTGAAGATTCAAGGAGACAACAGCCTTTAAAAAACTACAATTTACACAGTACAATCAAACCAAAGGGTTTTGAGTGGATTCTGGTCAAAGAAAGAAAAGGGAAGATTTTGGATTGACCTCTGTGGATATGTCTAAGCATGTAATTCATGATGGCAGTGGGCAGGTGTCATCCAGGGAGGCTTCCCAAAGTATCTCATCCTTTGCCTCCTTTTTTTATTTTTGTAATCCACTTTTGCTTGCTTCAGCTTTGCAAGTTATTGTTCCTGATGGATATGTTTTCTGTTTTTACTCGGAATAACGTTTGGCTGTCTCCTGATCAGTCTAATGAGACTGGGTTGTTGCTAATTTTACTACAATGCGGTTTCATTTGTTTCTGGAGGATATGTGTGTATGTGTGTGTTTCATTTGTTTCTTACTGTAGCTTGTTGCTATTCATGTTTTAATTTTAGTTCTATAATTTTCATGCCCTGTTTTCATTAGACATCTTAATTTTATCTTGTGCTTGTTCTCTTAATTGGAAATCATTAGAACATGATTATTCTGAAGTTTTTGTAGGTCATGCAAATTAAGTGAAATTCATGACAAAAATCTTACATGTGCATAAATATTGTGTTTCTGTACAAAATACGGAAATCATATTGCCATATAAAATATTTAAAATGAGTCATGTCATCTTTCAACTTAATAAGCAAAGCAAGGTCTATTTAAATGTCTCTCTCTCTGTTATATTGTTAGGAAGGCAAAACTGCTGGTCCTTTAACATAAATGTTTGTGTTGCTCTTCTTTCTTGCCTTAAAAAACTATCAACATGTTTTCAAAGAGGAGCCCTTGTACTAATGGTTTAATACATGCTGTTTCCAGAAAACAACTCACTTTAAAACCTAGCGGTGTTACGAAAGTTTCCTGTTATTGTCGCTCTTTTCTGAGCCAGGGTTTGCTGTAACATAGTGTGTATGAGCACAGTATGTTACTCACTGGTACAAAAGGCATCATTCCTTTCTTGATCAAAGGAGATGTTCCCGCAAAAATTTAGGGGAAGAAGAGTAAATTAGGGCTAGTACAATTAAAATTTGGCTAGTTAGGGGCTTGCAGAGGATGCATAATTCACTGTACAGGACGATGAACTATGTGCCCTCTCTCCTCTTAGTTGTTTTCTAGGAAATGGAACATTTTTTGTGACCGTCACCAGAGACTACTTCTTTCCTTGCAAGGGAAAAGTAGTCCCCCCGCTTCAATGCCGGGAATCTGTCCAATGTTAGCTGCAGCTGTGGCCTTGAGCCTGGCAGACCAGGGCTGAGAGAAGCACTGAGCTGCTGGCAGTGCTTAAGCTGCACTGCTAAATATTAACCAGGAAGACTAAGAAGGCACAAAGTTACAGTACACTCTACATAGTGTGAAAATCCAGGTGATTAATCCCTGGCTGCGCGATCCTGGTACCCCAGGCATTTTGCATGGTTTTATGTTAGCGGTTGTCTCTTTTGCCTATGTCTCCTACCTACTTTATTTGCAAGGGTGGCTCTACAGGATGCTGGTGATTGTGTATTTGCAGTACAGATCTATTTAAATGGACTCCACAATGCCTTGATATTTCTCTCCACTCCTTAGAAGTATTTCTGAGTGTATAGTAAATGGTTTCCTGTTTGCTTTCCTTTAATCTCTGCTTGGCAGCCTATAGCAGCTCTTCTTTCAAAAAAAAAAAAAGTTGTCAGAGTTACTTTTTTACTTTTTGGTCGGTTTTATTTTTGTCACTGCACTAAAGCTATTTCATGTGACTTGATAACATCTAAACCAATGTGTTTTAAATTCACTTGCTGTTTGACCTCTTTCTAAAAAGCTTGTGCTGTATGTTTCTTTGTTATGATTGCGCCATAAACGTGTCACTGTTCGGTTATATTGATCCTGCTGCCTAAGCTGGTGACAACAAAAGTAGTTAATGCAAACAGCTGCCACTGCTACTTGCCTTTTTTTTAACAATTAATCATCATTTTTAAGGAGTTTGTGAAAAAAATGTACCTTTTAAAATATTTATTCTTTTTTTACTGTATCTGAAGTTTAATGAAATCCCTTAATCTGAGAGTTGGGGGTTTAATAATGAAGATAAATGTTTGCTCAGCTTTCTTGTGCAGATTTTTGAGGCAGCAAGATTGAGATTTTATGTTCCTTTGCACTTGTTTTTGTCAGTGTTTTAGTATAGGCCCTCAATGAGGGTTCTTCGCTCGGTGTGCAAGACACACTGAGTCAAGACATTTGGTTTTAACTTTGTTCTTTAGACATAATTAGTGGTTTTCAGCAGTCAAGAGAGAAAGGTGTGGCATTTGGCATTTGTGCTCTTGAGCCAGTACCAAATATGACAACTAATGAGGCCTAATGCTCCCTAGTCTTAAGTTAGGCCAGTCATTGAAAGTAGGCTGCTGTATTGTGTTTAAACTCGAGTGAGTTGTTTCCATGATAGCAGAGACCTTGGTTCAGGGCTTGGATGTATATGTAAGCTACATCAGCATGCTTGGCACCAGTCTGTACTGACCGTGGGAGTGCTTTTGCCCAAAGCATGTGGGAGGTAAAGGGGATTAGCTCACACCCGTGAGAGGGGCCAGGATTTTTCTCTTTGCAGTGGTTTGGCCATTTGCACCAGCAGTGGTGACACGCAGTAATTTCTTGAGTGGTGCAGATAAACTCACTCATGGGTCTAGGCTGACTAGATCTTGCTTTTGCTCTCAGACTTCATTTGAATTCAAGCTATCAACTGGAGAGAGCTGCTGACAGATATGACATGCAGGTTTGGGAAGGCAGCTACCAAAAAGGAACAGCTTTGTTATTGTTGTGAAACAGTGGAATCTGCATTACCTTAAGTTACGGTGCATAACTTCTCCTCTTTTTTCCCCCTCCCTAGTATAATGCCGATAAAGCAATAGTAGACAGTGGAACCACACTTCTGCGCCTGCCCCAGAAAGTCTTCAGTGCTGTTGTGCAAGCAATAGCTCACACGTCCCTGGTAAGCTAATGTCATTAAGTCTGCTTAAAATGTTAGATACCTATTAAGTGATCACATAATCTTTGGAAAGAGTGTCATCTTTGCTATCTGCCTTGTAAGTCACAGGGTTTTAACCTGAGGGGAGCAGCATCTTTTCTGGTCTACTCCTGTTAATAAGTGAGAAATGACTGATAGTCTTTGATGGAAATGGAAAAGGCAAAAGAAGAGTGAAAAGGGAAAGGAAGGGGGGAAAAGGGTGTCCAAGTACAGACAAGAAGTGTGTGTATGCAAATGCATCAGAAATAGTGCAGAGATGGAATATTTTGTTCTAAGCATTTCAAAAACACTGACATAATCCCTGTTGCTCTGATTCAAAGTATTAAGAGTTCAAAAATCAGTCCTTTCTTTCTAAATAGTGTTTATAAAGTAGAACCTGCTACTGCAAGCAGTTCCTTCCCAAGTATTCTTATATTATTATTATATTCTTATTGTTGTATAGAATGGATGTCATTCATTAGGATTATTCATATCAATAAAGCTGCTTTTGACCTTCATTATTGAATTATTTATGTTTAAAAGTGTCTTTCTTTGGAAATAGAGTGGGCTTTAGAAGTAAGGCATGGGGATGGTGGATTTCTCTGACTGTAGAGTAACTGAAACAGCATTTTCTAGTTAATAAAACCTATCCAGAAATTTTGGTTGAATACAATGAACAGCGCCAAGAAGGTTAAAGATGAAGAATAAATCTCAGATATTTCAAAGTGAACAATTTTAATATTTTTGTCATGGATTCACAATCACACAGCAGTAGTCATTGGAAATCACAGGAAATACAGTAACGAGACTGTTGGCCAGCTGCCCAAAAGACAGAGAATTTGCCTGTGTGCTGATAATTCAAGATTTAGATCCTTTTCCTACCTGACTGAGAGTAAAGGTCTGGCATGAAGTGTTCTTCACTGCCTGCAGGTGTCCAGTATCTGAAATAAATGTATCAGCTATCTCATGAAGCTTGGCTTCCGCAGTTGAAAAGTTCTTCTCTTTGCAAAGCACTTAAGTATTGACTGGAATAATTTCAGTCAATGGGGGAGGAGAGAGGAGAGAATTGAAAGAAGCCTACCCAAGACCTCTTGTAATGGCACCTTGTGGACAGGGCATCCTCCTGTGAAACAGGTCACAGCAGTCCGCACTCCTCTGTGATGTTGGTCAGGACATTTGAACTAGGGCCTTCCACATGACAAGTAAATGGTCAATTGATCGATGAGGTATTAGAGGGAAACCACTCACTCACTCTGCTTAATGTTTTTTGTTCTTGCTATTAAAAATGCATAAACTAACTCTTCTCTTTTAGGGTTTCTTATTAATCTCAAGGCCCTTGCTGCTGTACCCTTTTCTTTCCACACACACCAAAAATTACTTTCACAACTCTAAATAAAGGAGACAGTCTATTAAATAAGAAGGTATTTACAAGATGTAAGGATCAGATTCCAGCTGTGTAGGAGCAATGTCAGGAAAATGGGTGTTTTCAGCAGTTGTACCATGGCATCACAACCGTATGCTTAGCACTCTGTGCTTCTGGCAGGCTACGTACCACTGAAATATAAAATCATCTGCTGTAGTCAGACATATTTCTTTGACCACCCGTGAACCAGGTTAACAAGTTCCTGTTCCTAGCAGCTTGTTACAAGCTTCCCAGGAAGATGTTATTGTCCCCTCAGATATGCTGGGATAACTGCGTGTGAAGCATTCCTTTATTCCATTAAAAACCAAGGTTGTGAGCTTTATGCTCTTTAGTGATGCAGATTGTTTTTTAAACCTTATTTATTTGGACTGAAGTCTTTTAGGGAGCAGCTACAGATGTGGTTTGATGTTGGCAGATCTGGAAGGTGGTGGTTTTGCCAGGCGGGCAGAGATAGCCAAAGAGGGGTGGCAGCTACCACACTTCACTGAGCTTAAGTTAGAACAGCGTGTCTACTCACAGTATTAATATAATGCTAAGTTAATAAGTTGAAGAAAGGAGGGCTCAAATAAACGTAATATCTTTATTTTAATAACCTTTTAGGTATCATACAGCCAAATCCCCCCCAAAGCATTTCTTCAGCATACAGAAGCAAGGCAAAGAAATGCAATGTAATAAGCAGTCTTTCTGGGAAATAAAGTAGGCACTTAAAATAGAGCACTTTATAGACTTGGTCTGTTCAGTCTGAGTGCTATCTTGCAGTTTTCCTCAGATCATAAGCTCAGTTTTCCAAGAGAAAATGGAAAGAGAGGAGAACTATATTTTTCAGCAGGTCCGGCTTGGGACTTAGCTGTGAGGGGCAGAGTATTCTGGCCTGTGCCAAGACATGTTTTCAGCATGCACTGAGAGTTAAGGGTCTGTTTGTGATGGTAAGTCTCATTGTGTGTTTACATGAGTGTACACTTGTTGGCCCAGGAACAGAGATGAGCACCCGTAAGTATTAAGTCTCTAATACTGTGCAGTCCTAAAGATTTCATTGGCAGGAATGTGGGGTGGGGTGAATACTTGTCACCTGTAAAATGCCATATAACTAATGTATGAGCAGATATTTAGAAAATAATTGACATCACAGATAAATACAAGTGAGAGGAGTGGACAGGCTGGATTCCATCTTTCTTCTTCACCCAAATAGGAGGCTTTTGCTGTGCAGCATGAAAACAAGATACTGCCTTCCTTCACGTGGGAATAAGAACTACAGGAAAGTAATGCACTCAAATAAGGAAGGTTTTTCATCTGATCTGGAAGCAGATCAGCTTCAGGGAGCACGGACATTAGACAAGATGTTTGTCTTAGGCAAACAAGCTCTGTAGGAGTTTGGGTTTTGCTTTGTTAGTGCCATGGATATATTAAGAAGTACTCTTAACCTTATTTCAAAAGCATGTCAAGTTGTATTGGTAGGGAGTGGCAGGGCAGCAAAAGAGAGAGAGGGAGACTTTGATTCCCTTAGATGCCAGGAGATGTTGGCTTAGCCCTTGGCTTCAAAACCCTAAAGTTGTGTAAGAAGCTGCAGGTATGTGAGGAAGGGAGATGACTCCATTACAGATTCATCTGGTTTGTATTTTGGTTTGTGTTTTTCAAAAAATGTCTGCTGTCTCAAAACGTTGCTGTTTTGTCAGAGCTGTTCAGAGAAGATGCTGATAGGTAGTAAAAGCCTGCTGATGCTTTGCCTCTTTGTGGTACTGTTTGCTCTGGGAGGTCATACATGTTCATTGCAGAAGAAGTAAGAAGACACAGATGGGGAGGGAAGGAAGGGCTAAACTTGCTTTTGCCTCTTCCCCCTTCTTCCAAGTCATAATGGGTTATGAAGCACCTTGATTTTTGTCTTGGGCTTTTGCTTTGATCCTTAAAGAAAAAGCTGTTCGTCAGACTTTTCTTCGTGCTTGAATTTCTCCATGGGAGTAGAAGAAATATAAAATACTGGTAGTGATCATTTACAAAAATCTATCAAAATGTATGTAATCTGCAGGTAACACTTCTTTTTCTTTTTTTTTAATAGATACAAGAATTCTCTTCTGGTTTCTGGACTGGTTCACAGCTTGCATGCTGGGACAAAACAGAAAGACCCTGGTCCTTATTTCCCAAACTTTCCATTTACTTGAGGGATGAAAACTCCAGCAGGTCATTTCGGATCTCTATCCTACCACAGGTCTCAACCTTCTTTGTTTATTCAGTTAGGATTTTATTTTTACTGTTATAAAGCACATGATCTTAAAAAATAGGAGCTATTTTTAGCAGTAATAGAGAACTGGCTTATTGCATGCAAGGGAAATCTTTTTAAATCAAATATTTTAAATCAAATTTTAAATAGGGAAAATAACAATCTTGTCAAACCTAAAACCAAAAAACTAAAAACACAGTTTCCCTCTGAGTATAGTCCATATAGTTGAAAATGATTTTTTTTCAAGTTGTCAGGAAAAATAAGCAAGTTTTTGTTTTGTTTTCGTGAGCTTTAGCCACAATAGATATCAATACAGAGTGTCTCTGCTTATTTTGATCTTGTTTTGGGAAGAAAATTGATTTGTTTTTCGTGGCCTTCTGAGCTGGAGCACTTCTTCTGAATATGACAGTCTTGGCAATGAGCCTATGTGATCTCTTCACCAGTTTCTGTAACTTAGTTGATTTAGCTTTTATTAATATTCCATCCCAGCTTTTAGAATATAATGTGCCACTTCTGTTTTTCCTCTCTGTCTTTCCCTCCCAGTATAGGTTGCAAAACATGCTAGTATCCTTTAACATTACTAAAACAGTCTTTTACCTCAGGGGATGGTCAGGAGCAAAGGGGAGAATGAACCTATTAAGTACATTCTAACTTGAAATATAGTAAAGCCTTATGATAAGCTTTTTCTGTATTGATCATGTAGCTTGGCAATCTTTCATCTTCCCTGAGGAGACAAGGGGTAATATGTGACTTGAATTTATAAATCTAGAGCCTTGAAGCTGACACCAAGTGTTCTTTGAATCAATTCCATCTGATAATTTTTTTAATAATAAAATTATTCTCTAATTTGAGTTCATATCCCAAGTTCTTTCTACGCTACCCTCCCCTTACAGAAAACAGAATAAAAAGTGGCTGTCGTGAAATTGCTGTTGACTTTCACATGGTGACTGACTGTATTCAAATTTAAGCTTAGAATCCAAGAGCTTTACCTCTTACCTGCTTGTAAGTTTTGACCAGTTTTCAATCATGTTCAGAAATCTGTTTGCCCCTACTCATTCTCTATTTTCAGGGGAGTTTGAGTGCTTGAATATAAAAATCATAAGGGCTGAACTACTAAGCGCTGTGTGTTGTTGCTTCTTACCACTCTGCCTTTTTTTTTTTTTTTTAACAGCTTTATATTCAACCCATCCTTGGAATAGGAGAGAATTTACAGTGCTACCGATTCGGCATCTCTTCCTCCACGAATGCTCTAGTTATTGGTGCTACAGTGATGGAAGGCTTCTACGTAATATTTGACAGAGCCCAGAGGAGAGTGGGCTTTGCAGTGAGTCCGTGTGCAGGTAAGAGAACTTAGGTTCAGGTCTTGGTGAGTGAGGAAACACCTTCTCTTTCAGAGAAACGCATTTGCCACTTATCTGATGGGGAAAAGCATGGTTACTCATGAAGTGTGAAGGGTGTATTTTTTAGCAATTCCAAGATACTCAGATTTCAAGGAGAGGGAATGAAAAAAAAAAAGCTGTATTGCATGCAACAGCCTTTTGGCATGAAGTAAATCAGCCTCAGCTCTGGGTATCTTAGCTGCGTTCTTCCCTCTGAGAGATCTTCTTTCTGAGACATCTGTCTGTGTGCGCAGTTTCCCCAACAGTTACATGAGACAAGTCTCTGTTTTTAATGTGGCTTCATTTTTGTGTAGTTCCTGTTCTAATTTGCGGATAAATGGATTCTTCAACTAACTTTTGCAATATGCAGTGAAGTACCTTATCCCCTCTTTGCTCTAAATGCAAATTGTGCCTTTTTAGCCTCTCAGAAATACTCAAAGAGCGAGCTAAGATCACAATGGGACTCAAATTTAGATTTGTGGTGTTTGCATTGTTTCTAAACAAATAGTTTTCTAAGTGTAAGTAGAAAGCCATTAATTTTTTAATTAGCTGCTGAGGAAATGTCAAAAAGCTTGTACTTTTTGGCTAATTTTACAGTGCTGGTTAACGTTCTTGCTTTTTCATAATTTCCCTTATCTCACCAAGGGTAGCTAAACCCAAAAGTTTTATGGTTTCCTCCCCTTGTTGTTGAGACATTGCTTTGGCACCACAAGAACATACAAGTGGGATGGTGTTGTGGAAGGTCCTGGGACTGGAAGGTCCCAAAGAGAGGTGGTCTATGCCCGGAAAAAACATTGTGTCATCTGAGATTTGCATGAGAAAAGGAGTGTGACTGACAGTGCTTATTTAATCCTCAGTATTTATGTTAAAGAGGGTAAAGGCAGTAAGTACTTGAGTGCTTAGTGCAACCAGGTAATTGAGGGGAAAAAAGAGATACACTAGCTGGCTGAGTTGTAGCTCCAGGGCATTTTTAAAGCTTTTTTTTTTTTCCTATCTGTCCATTGATAATGGGTTCAAAATTGTCATCTTTGAGGTTGCTATGAAAGAAAATCTAGATATTGATGTGAGTTGCTTAATGAAGACCTCTATGAGGTACCATGCAGTGATGAAAGACACATTTTGAATGCATCTGGAAGGAGAGTGTAACTAGACAAATACTGCAGACCAGGTTTTCCTGCCTTTCGTTCTTCCTTGTGATTCCCGACTGCAATTTTAGCAAGTGTAGAGCTGCCTTCTGTCCTTGCCACACTGCAGCCATTAATGGAGAGGGGAGGGGGCATTTTGACAGAACATATTGACCAACGTGGTCAGCAGGGGATACAAGCCAGCTGGTGCTCGTAAGAACTGCTTTGACAGCACTTCTTTGTCGAGACAAGAATCAGGGAACCATAATAACACCTTAATGTTAACATTGCTACATAGAAGCTTAGAGTTTGGCCACTTCATGTAGTTCTGCCAGCCTCATCTAGAGAAGAACAGAAATGAACAGAAATGAAATCTGAATTTACATGAGCTTGGACACATGAGGATACCCAGCTGGTGCTAGAAGGCATTTCCTCCTTGTTTCTTTGTCCGTGTTTCATGCATATGTCTAACCTAGCATCATGGGAACTTAGCTTCTTGAGAAATCAGATGACACAAGCCACTGACTGAGAGAAGATATACTGATTTGTCAGGCTCCACTCACATGGGGCAGATGACATTTTGCTGGATGTGCCAGATATTCTGAATTCACTTCTTCGCAGCTTGCGGTTTCCATATTTAACACTGCTTTCATCAGAAAACCACAACTGTGAGTGGTGAGCAGGCAGTGCAGTGTGAGGGATTAAGCTGCCTAACTGGCTTCCTGTGGAGGCCAGCCATGTCCTCCATAGCAACTATATTAATGTAATTTATTTGGAGCTTTTTAGTCTGCTCGTGGGCATAAATTAAATTGAATTACTGGTGGCATAAATCTTCAGAAACAGAGAAATATAAAAGACTATTTGGAATGGCTTTGCAGTGATCTATGCTTTCTTATTTTCAGTAGAGTGTTAACGTTAAATTTAAGTCCATGTTTATATAAGATATTAAACAGGTATGTGCTGAATACAAAGATGAGGGGAACTGGACAAAAAGCCTTAACTTCATTGAACTCCCAAGTTTCTACTGAGACTTGGCTGGAGATAAGAACTGACATCCCACAATACTCCTTGTACCATTATCATTCTTCAGGATGTACCAGGAGTGAGGAGAGTTAGACAGATGGCTGCAGGAAGCTATTCCATTGTAGCAGGCAAAGAAATAAAGAAATTTGCTTTTTCCTCAATACGTGAAACCCTTTAAGACTTATTCTGCCTGTTACTAATTTCAAATTGTTTCAAGTTGCCTGTTGATAATTTCAGGGATAGTCTACTGTTTACAGGATGACTAGGAAAGGTTTTGGATCAGGTCCCTTCTCGAGACAAGATGTTCAGATCAAGTATTAGTGAAGCAACCTAATGGTACCTTGGAACTGAGCAGAATTAGACCCCCAGTAATTTCGTAGCAAGTGAGAAGATCGTAGGAGCAAGACTTGAGTATTTTTTAGGGAAGAAATGCACCAAGCACTGTAATCATAAGTGACTTCTACACTAAACTGTGACGAGACAGAATGCACCCAAATTTGTGAGCACTAAACTCGGGAGAATGGAGAAAGACCTTGGTAACCCTGAGCAGCACTGGGCAGCAGAAACCTCAAGAGTTTCAGCGAACAGAAGTGCAGAGTTGTGCACTTTGAGCAGAAAACCACCCTGCATGGGTACAGTCTGGGAAGGGACCGGCTGAATAGCGGCTCTGCAGAAAAAGAACTGGGGATTATGGTGGGCCCTAAGTTGAGTGCAAGCCGCAGGTGAGTGCAAGTGAATCTACATACCAAAGGGCGATATCCACCAGTTACATTCTGGAAGGTTGAAGTTGGACATGAGGAATTTCCTCTTCACCAGGAGTGTGGTACAGCACTGAAAGAGGCTGCCCAGAGGGATCGTGGGGCCTCCATCCTCCAGGTTTTACAAGACCTGGCTGAATAAAGCTGCAGCTGACGTGATCTATTGATGGTGACAGTCCTGCTGTGAGTAGGAGTCTGCACTAGGTGACACCCAGAGGCTCCTTCCAAGCAGCACTTTACAATTTTATGATAAATTTGATCTAACTTCAAGTTTGCTTCCTTTCCATACTGTGAGAGTGAGCATGTTTGAGTTGCACAGAAATGTTACACAATAGTGCTTTTCCAGAGGTGCTTGTAATCATCAATAATGAAGAAAATCACATTTCTTCAAGGTGAAGAATTTATTGTAGGTAGGTACCACCATATATTCTAAAAAAAAAAAAATGCCAAAATATCCTAATTCAGCTAATGTGTAACACGCTAAGTGTGTGTGACTATTAGTTTATATCTTACAGGCTTGTTTTGAACAATTTAGGCAAATTTTCTCTCTTTTGATTTCCTCTGAGGTTCTCTGGGGGTGGAAGAGAGTATGGGAAAACTTTTCGGAGGAAAGAAGGCAGAGGCTGTGCTGCACTCAAGCATTCTCAAAATGTAATTTAAAATGTCAGCCACTATGGCAACAGTTTTGTATTGCCTTTTTTAATAGGAGTAATTATTATACTCAAGCCAAATAATGAGTAATTAGGGACTGTTTATTTTCAAAGCTATCTCTGAGGTGGAAAATTGTGCAGCTTTTTTTTTTCCACTTCTTCAAAATACTGAATTCCTAAGTAGGAATACTTATGCCTTGCATTTCACGTTAGTATTACATCTGGTGTAGTTTGGGTTTGCTGCAGGACTTCATAGGGACAGATGAAATGGTGTGAGAGGATGAGATGTCCAGAAGAAACAATTGCGTGGTAGACTAAGTGCAATACTGGGACTCTGAACAGAAGGGATTTCTGCCACAGACCTTCTAGATGGTCTTTACAAGCCTGTCCACTTCTGTGCAGCACTCTTACCGTATCTATGTCACAGCAGTGTCTTGGCAAAGACATGCTGACAATATAGGGTGCACGGGCCAGGTTATTACCATCTGATGAGTTGAGAGAGTATGTGGTTGGTATTCACCAGTGTTAGGGTGCTTGTGGTTGCAGCCCCAGGTTTCACCCAGCCCACTCTAACAGCCTATTGCTGCTGAAGGAGGCTTCCCACACTTGCAGCTGGAGAAGGGTTAGTTCAGTTGAGTGATCCTACAGAAAATTCCTCCTTTAGGCATTTTGTTTGTTATGACAGGTCAGTTTTCCATCAGATCAGCAAGTTGCCCTGTCTCTCCTTGCAGCCCACCAGTCGCTAGCACCAATACAAAAAGACAGCGAGTGGCAGGAGTGAGGGTGAGCACGACTGTCTCTTTTAGCCGCAGCCCACAATTAAGTTGAATTAAGTCTAATGAGACTTAAACCTTATGAGGTGTTGGGGAGCCAGGGACTGGATACCAACTAAAATTTCTCCCAATAAATTGCAGATAAAGCAGCTCACCTATTCTGCATTTGTTTCTCCACAAAGAACTTTAAAGGCTACCTTCCTGCCTTTCCAAAACCCAGGCTCCTCTCTTCCTTCCTAAAGGGTATTTTATGCTAATATCTTTAAACATGCTTTCAGGAGTCATGTCTAAGATATGTGTAAATAAGAGGTACTGATTACAGTAGCCAGGATCACTTACAATTTGGCAAGGCTGTGTCTGTGTTTAAAATGAACAAGAAATTAAGCAGGAAAGGTAAAACTGAGGCCTTTGTAAGAAATACACAAATGTGGCTTGAAGTATCGGACTGGAGAAGCGAATTACAACTGTTTGGAAGACTTGTTAAAATGCACAGACAGCACTAACTGCAGGCTCCAAGTTGCCCCAAGCAAACTAAAAGGTATCTGTCCTTCCCTGGCCACATACCTGCAGATAGGAAATGCTCTGAGTATTTTGTTGCCCTAGGCAACTCACTTGCTCTGCCTTTACAATACGCCTAGCCCTGTCCACAACTCGGGGGAACTTTGCTGCGCTTGCCACGGTTACTGTGACAACCGTGGGCAGCATAACCCTTTAACAAATACTGGTTGAACAAGTAGGGGTTTGTGATGGTAATGAAACAAGTCACACAGACTGTAATGTTATCGAGATGGATGGCCGTTTGAAAACAAAACGGGAGCTGCCAAGGTGCACCTTCATGCTTCCTGCCTTAGATTTGTCATCTCCATTTTTCGAGCTGCTTGGTTAGCTTCTCCCTCCCTGCCCAACAGCACTGCTCCTTCATGCCCCAGCTCCTCACTCCTGACATTGACCTTCCTCTCCGCCATTCCTTTTTCTGTACAGCTGTCACCCAGCTCTCCTGCCTCAACCTCCTTTTCCTTCTGAATTTTCACCTCCACTCACAAGAGTATCTGTGCTGCCTTCCACCCTGCACCTTGTGTTGAGGATATAGTCCTTTAAAGTATCTATGAAGCTAATGATCGTGCATGCTGCTCCCTAAGACTCTAGAAGATAGCAAATGCAGAAGGGGTAAGAATCATCTGAGGTCCTCTTCCAGTTGCTGCCAGAAACAAAAAAAGCTGCACAGACTCTGACCTGCTCCAGTGTAGGTGTTGCAGGATTTTTAAGCTTTGTTAAATTGACATTTCTGAACGGTAAGTCCAGACAGAACACGGTGATCCAGTGGCCTGGACTTTAACTTGGACTGTAGGAAACTAGATTTAAATGTCCGCTGTCTTGTTGACAGCCTGTGTGGTTGTGGGAATATCATGATCTCCTTTTGCTTCAGATTCCCATTTTAGAAATATGGCATAGTAGTATTCTTATTGCAATGAGAAATACAGTAAAACACAAGCATACCAAGATGTGTGATGATGGAGGAGAAGGGATATATAGGTATTTAAGCTAGATCTTTTATTATTTGCTTTTAAATGGGATCTATAGGCTTAATGTTTTTCTTTTTGTAATTTCTCAGAAGTTGATGGCTCTCCAGTATCTGAGATTGAAGGCCCTTTCACAACAGCAGATGTTGCAAGCAACTGTGTTTCTAGTGTTTCTTTCCATGAACCAGTGTTGTGGATTGCCTCCTATGCTCTCATGAGCCTGTGTGGAATTATCCTCCTTGTACTGATCATCCTGCTGCTCATTCCACCACGGTGTCAGCATCGCTACACTGACAATGACGTGGTCAATGACGAATCTTCCTTAGTGCGTCATCGATGGAAATGAGGAACGCGATTGTGAAACCTGGGACTCAAACAGGACGAAGAACAAAGTACTTTGCCAAGGGGAAGAAGCCAAATGCCTCGGTCCTTTCTACGTTCATTACAAATTGCTGTTGAAATCCCGCCAAATACCCTGCATCATAACTTTTTTAAGCTTTATTTTCTAACACCGATTCTGAACCAAAGCACTGTTAACCACCTTTTAAGTGCTACGGTACTGGATTTGTTACTGCAGTACAAAGAGCCTTTATGCTCTCAATAGTACCTTCTTTAAAAAAAAAGAAAAAAAAAGAGAAAAAAAAAAACATCATGATGTTCTTCCACTGTCTGAACAAAATTGTTCATCCCTCATTCACAAAAAAAGGAGCTGTCAGTATTTTCTAACTAATCAATCCCTGACTGTAGAAAAAGATAAAAAAACTTAATAATCTTTCTTATTAATTGCATTAAATGAATACTGCTTTCTGTTTACATCAATTCATTTTGAAACTGTGTTTATGGTGCGGGGGAGGGAGAAATGTCAGACTTAAGCAGCAGAGAAAAGCAAAAGAAGAAATGTTGGTTTGTGGGGTTTTTTCCTCAAGATCACTGCTGCCACTTGAGAGGGTTGCCCTTCATGAGTGTCATTACAAAATAGTTTGAGGAAATGAAAACTGGGAAACAAACTTGCTCAGCCTTAGTGTAAAACAAGACTACCTCTTAATTTACAAGGATGCTACCACTGGTAAGCATGTGGCTTAGAACTGGTCTTAAGCACAAGACACTCCACACAACCAAATGCAACTCCTTGGCTTTGAAGCAGTGGATTTTATAAAAATTAATACTTCATGACTTTCCACTTTGATGCACAAAAAAAAAAGCCTTTCAGTTTTCCCCCTAATGTGGGGGCTTGTGGGGTTTGTTGTTTTTTCTGAGTTGAGGACGACTGATACTTAGAAAAGGCTGGTCTGCGTGTATATGGACAGATGATAAAGCTAAGGTCCATGTTTTGCTATCTCTTTTGGTGTTCCTAGTGAGCGTTCAACAAAAAGGAAACAACAGGACGAGAAAGACAGCGCTTTTTTTTTCGGCTGAGCTCAGTAACCTAGACGTTCAAGGGAGAAATATCTGTCTTCGCGGACAGGCTGTGAAGTGAAAATCTTAATGCTGGCTTGTTTTTCAATTTGAATGGCAGTTGGAAGGGTTTGGTTTAGCTTCACCAGTGTGTCAATCAAGTGAAAAGTGTATGTACTGACCGGCTGAAAACAAACATGTGGTAAGACTGAAAACAATAGCTGAAGAGAGCAGGGAAGAATGTATTTGACTATACCTCCATTGTGCAAGAGTAGATCTTAATACTGAAGGTCAGAACATGGCATTTTATTTGCAGATAGGACAATTTTTCTTGTATCTACTCAGTGAGCGTTGCAGGACCTCCCATTGCTTTTTGTAGAACACTGGCATAGCAGGTTTGAAAGAAACAATGCAAGGTTGAGGAGTCCAGTGATAAATAGTTACCTGTTGGTTTGGGTTTGGTTGTTTGGGGGTTTTTTTGGAAAAAAAGGAAACAAAATTCCTTTGCATTTCAATAGCAGAGCAGTTTGCATATCTGTGTGGGAAATGAGAAAAAAAAAAAAAGAAGCTTTGCTCTGAATCTCCCAATCCCTTGCCTAGAAAATTTTCTGCCTATAATCCCTTCGTATAGCTTTCTGATTCACACTGCCTCTGCATCTGACTCTGCATGGAATAAGCAGAGATTTCTTTTTTTCAGGATTGGTGCTTTTACAGAGGTGCACGTAATGTGTGTGAAAATAAAGCACTGTTGTTTTTAAACTAACTTGTGTATATCACTTCATAACTGGAAGTGCCTGTTAGTTTTCTTTCCTTTTTAATTCTTGCGCTTTCAGATTGCTTGTCTGAATAGAGTGAAATAATTGGTGTTGTGATCCAACATCTGAAAATCATTTCTCTTGGAATTAGGAGTTGGAAATAGGAGGAAATTTTGAGTTTGCTTCCTTCTTCCTCTGCCTCTTAATTTTTAAGGGGAGAAAAATGGTGAATTATAAGGAACGTAATAAACTATAGAGCTTAGCTGTTTTCTCCCTGTTCTATTTTCCATACATCTCTCTCTCAATGTCTTATAATTAGAATTTTTAGTACATGTTATAATAAGAAGTTGTTCCCTTGAGTTTTTCTTAAAAGCAATAGACTTTGCTCTTAAAAGAGAGAGTGATGTTTCCAATTCTGTGATTTGGTTCTGTATCGTCCTCTTGGGTTTGGTTTGACACATAAATAATTTCAAAGTTGTATTCCTTCTTATACAGTATGGTAATACAAGTAATGCTTCTGTCACCTGTTTCAAACAGAAACACGGTATGAATGTGTGGATTGATGCAGTGGTAAACAATGAGGCCATTTTTAATTCGGAAAGTAATAACACTTGTATGCTCTTAAAATGTTTCTTAGCTGCTTCCCTTTCCCCACCCTGTCCTATTTTCTCACCACAAAGAGTTTTAGGAAGGAATTTATTGGGAAAGGTTCCTAATATGCTTTCTAATGACATGTAACATTTCTTCTGAGTTGCTTAACAAAGTCTTTTTAGCGCATTAGATTTCATATAAAACCCGTCCAGTTTTGCCCTTTCACTTTGAATGTCATTGGTCAAGACATTTTAATAGAAACACTTGAATTATATGAGCAATAATCAAGTAGCACAAATGAAATGGTAAAATATTCTTGAGTTTTCATGGTATCCCATGCCGCTAAAATTTGGCTTATAGTAACAATGCTGTTAGTGACATCTGCTAGCAGCACAAACTTCATCTCAGCTTGTAAATTGATACTTACACTGGCAGATATTCAGGTGAGTATTGCTTTGTTGCTCTGGCAACAAGAAGAGCAATAGAAACCCTTGAGAGTTCATTTTTAGCCTACAGCACATTAAGAAAAATAATGCTCTTGAGCATTTTTCTATGAAAGATGAAATACAATGATAGACTACAGTGTTACCAAGTGTGTCTTACTAGTGATCTCTTTCCCTGATATTTTTTTTTTTAAAGGAGAGTGCTGTGAGGTATTTTATGCTGCTGTTAACTAACTTCAGAGATAAGATTAAATCATACCAGAAAAAAAAAAAAAAAAAAAGAAAGGAGGGGGCCAAAAACCAGAGCTTTGGGTAAAGATGTTGCTGGAAAATATTCTCTATTTGTTATGGAAGACAACATGTTCCATATCACAGGACTCCAGATCATTCCTTGCATACGTATCAATATTTCTTGCAGAACCAGTGTTTTCCTAGTGTGAGTGTAATATCATGTACCATGAAACTGTCAAAAAGGCATGTTTCATTGGATGCAGCCTTTTAGATAATTGATGCTATCAGTTCAATCATTAGGGATTTGAAAATGTGTGATTTGAGTTCAAGTAGTTAAACCTGAGTTCAGGCATGGGAATATGTTAGTTCTGTCCCACTGCCTTCACAAGTTTTACAACTACTATCATGGGCTTTTTGGCTCAATTTAAATGCTGAAGAAAATAGATGAAAAATTTTAATAAGCCTTTTTTTCAGGTACTGTAAAAGAAGTTAGGTGGAGGGGATTATTCTGTTTGTGAGATGAAAGAGTTTGTATTTAGGATTTGTATGTTGGATCAACTGAAACGCAATACATCAAGGCAGCATACTATTCCAATTCTCAGTTTTGCTGCTGCCCAGGTTAACTAGTGGCAATTACAGAGCTGTGGGGTTTTGTATCTCTTGTTAACATATCAGTTGCTTAACAAGAGTTAACTCTTTATCAGCTAAAGTCAACCTATGGGTATTCTACCCAGTTACTTGTGTGATTGGGCTGGCTACTTTTCACAGAAAAATGAGCCATTTGTATACTAACCTTTTCCTTTTAAATATGAAAAGGCTTATGAGACTTGCTTAACACAGCCAATTTTCTGAGGGAGAGTGGTCCTTAAGTTATCTGATAATCCAGAATGGATTGTGCTGCTGAAAGCTTTGTTTATTTCTGTGGAGTTTTCCAACAACTAGGTTGGTTGGTTGACGTATCTCAGAAATGAGCTTTATATATGTAAGTAGTAATATGAGCTGCATAATGAAGGGGGCTGGTACAATGACCTGTGAAGGTGAAAGTAAAGGAAATTACGGAAAGAGAAAAAAGTAAGCTACCCTTCACTTCATTAAAAATTTTAAGAGCATAGTGGATTGATCCTTTTAAGAAAGGTCTGTACGATTTACCAAGACATTAGTTCCTGTCAAACTTGACTTTCCGGTTGATAAATCATTCATTTCTGGGTGGTGAAGCTCTTGCTGCTGTTCAGAGAAGTGAAGACAGATTGGTAATAGGATACAAGCAATCTTCTGAGCCAGCCAGATTTTTTGGCTTCTGGCACCTAATTAGATGTTAGGCCAGGCTTGTGAGTAATCCAGAGTCCTCGTAATGGCTCCTTGGGAACATTGTCTGAAACATAATTGTTGGTTTCAGCCGAACCCCTGGATTAAATGGATCCGTACTGCAAAAGCCACTGCTGTGACTTGCACTAACTGACTGAAGGGCTCCAGTGAGATGGAGCTGGCTGGTGGTGTGAAGCATGGAGATGCTAAATCATTGAGTCTTCTACCAGACTTCCAGGTCAAGGCTGAGGCACCCAGCCAGCGTACTGTAAGGTAGCTATTGCTGCTACTGGGGACTATCCACTCATGGGTGAATACCAGGCATGATCATCTTCAAGTAGCATCATTGGCTAGTGATGGCTGTGATTGGCTAATTACTGAATATTCCTTTCTCCAAATAACGAAGTGCACAGTGATATGTCTCACCTCTAGCAATAGTCTGTTTGTAAGCAACAAAACAGATGATTTTAAAACATGTTAACATGGGTGACTGTACAGTAATAATATGAGAATGTTTTGTGTTTGCTTTTTATTTTTTTTCTTTTCACTGTATCTCAGCTTTGGCTGGACCTTTGGTCGGGTAATTTTTTAAATACTAGGAATTTTAGACTAGACTACAAATGCACATGCAGAAATTCTTTTAAGCTAGCCAAAAAGTAAAACTCAGAAGGTAATTTTCAGCATCTAAAAGGAAGTAGCCCTCCATAAGTGTTCCCTCCTTTTTTTTTTTATCATAATCAAAACCAGTATCAATGTATTTTAGTGTAGCTGCTGTCCTACAAATTCAATGCCTGTAAATCTTCTGATGTTTCTGATTGTCTTCTGGCCTCCTCATTTCCCCCCACTGCCCAAAAAAAAAAAAAGTTCCTAAAAGCTGAAGACCTCTATATCCAAAATTCAGCCTTCTAACAAAAGATATGTTTTTCTTGGTGACCATTGACAGACCTGTTTTGAAGTTATTTGTAAGACTTCAGAAATTATCTCTAGGTTAAAAATAATTGCATTAGTATTAGGAGGAGAATTAGAGCCATAGACTTCATCTATGTCAGTTGTCCATGAATTTGTCTGTGTGCAAAGAACTCCTTTGTGCACTTGACTATATTTCCTAGACCTCTTTCGCTTCCCACTTGGAAATACTGAACCACTTGGTCTTCCTCACTGGTCCTGTACATTTTTCCCTTTTCTCTGTCCTTATGAAATACAGGGATGGAGAGGAGGACCACAGGGAGCTGCGATTAAGTGCCATTTCTTAAGCAGATGATGGCCTCTTCGTTGAAGGCGTTGCCATTTTGTGTCCTACCACCAAGTGTACCCTTACTGTCTGTTGGCTCTTCTTGCTGAGACACTTCTGCTTTTTCCAGTTGAGCAACTCCACCTGCTCTGATTTTACTGCGATGTGTACTTAGGCAAAATACTTGAATAAACTACATTGTTTGTAACGATCCTGTCATCACGTCCCTCTTTGAAGAGGGAAATTTTCACAGAGTTGTGTCAAACCTGCAAAGGGTATATTTATTCCTGTGTTGTTAGAGAGGAATTACATAGCTGGATGTTTAAATCGCCGTATTTGCAACATAACTGTCCTTTGGAAAACTCGGGGGGGAAAAAATGGACTCAAGAAAATCATGTTGAAGTGGTATTGAAAAGACAACTGACAATTTCTGGATAGAACCAGGGCATGGATTACTGCAATATGTCCTGGAAAAAATTGCTTTGCTAGCCAATACTCTGTGTGTGCATAAACTATACAAGGTTGAGTGGTTTGAATAAGATTTATCTGAAACAGGCAGTTCATATTTTTTATTGAAAATTTTATATGGAGATGCAGAAATCTTTTAAGACTTTAACACTATATCAACTGTTATTTGATAGTTATTTAGGAAGTGTGGAAAGGATTTCACCTTTAAGGAAATTATTCCATCTTGTAGAGGCATTTCTTCACCTGATTTTTTTTTTTTAATAGATGAGATGTAACAATGACTGAGAAACAATGGGATCAAAACTTTGAAAAAAGGGGTGTAGTCTTTTTAATTCAGTCTGCAGGTGATGTTAGGATGTCTGTCCCACTTACTGTCAAGCCTCATTACTGAATTTTCCAAAAATTGGTATTTTGTACTTTCAGGTCTTGCCATTTCCAGATAAACACTATGTAAAAAACCAAATTTTCCGCTGCTTAAAATAAATGATTAATTCTTTCAACCTATTCCGTGTATCTTTTTAAATCCTGTTAAGATGAACTTCAAAGCCAATAAGTTACATCCATCCAAATTCTTCTTAGTACTTTGTGATTCTCAATTCTAACTTCTGGCTTTAGCTCTGAAAAGAAAAAAAACGTTTTAGATCTTAACTGAACCCTGCAGAAAGGGGAGGAGGCAGGCAAGTTTAGCTCCAAGGTGATTTTTCCTGCTTATGCCCAAATAACTGAGGTGTTCTTGCTTCAACTTTTTGTCAGTTCATTTCAGTATTGGACAGAAGTCGGGCACAGAAAACGTTAAATTGAGAAGATGAAGCATCTGGAATCAATTTGAGTTCATATTTTGGACCGTTGCTGTCTACTGCCTTAAGCTATAACTGAAGAAGGCACACAAATTGAATGCCTCTGTCCCTGAGACAGCCACCCAGCCAGGCAGTGTTGGCTCCTTACCTTGAGCGAGCCTGGAGGGTGGCTACAGTGCTCTGTGTTTTGTACCCCGGGAGGTGGCGCACATGGTTTGTTTTTCAAATAGAGTTTTGAGCCTTCTCGCAGTAAATTCTGTTGCCTGGCTTGAATTCTATTAAAAGCACTTTCAATTTTTTTCTCTGTTTTTAAATATGCTACCCAAAAAGGTCCTTAACTTAGGGTTTCCTGATCATTTGGTAATATCCCTCTTCTCTCCCTCTAAATGCCTCTTTTTAAAAGTCCATTATTTTTAAGGTCTGAGTTTTTATCTTTAAAGGTAGCATGGTGTACGCACGTTGGTAAACTTAAGGGACTGGCCAAGCAAGACCACTGTTTAATATGGTAATTTTATTTCACATTTTGGAAAGCTGGCTCATTTTGCTTATTACTGTCCTGATATTCAGTAAAGCCTACCTATTATTACACCTCTGTTCACAGAAGTACACTAGAAGTTTTCAAATTTTTTCTTGTGCTTAAACTTCCCATATGCTTCTGAAATTGCCATCACCACCAGAGCACCCTCTGTGCTTCAGCCTTACTGAGTCCAAAACTATAGAACTGTTCATTCACACTTTGCTTGCTCATCTTTCCCCATTAAAGTGGCCCATCTAGACAAAACACTTTTAAAGTTTGTTTGTGCAACACAAAAGTAGAATTTATTGCAAGAATATGGCTTTTTTGCTAACCACAGTGCAGCATAGAGAAATGCGGGAAGGTTTACAATTCAAGTGCTCAATGTAATTTTTCAGGACAACATGTAATTCTGATGGCCACTTAGACAGTAAACATTAACTATTCTTCCCTTTCTGCACCAAAACAAACTCCTTTTAAAAATAACTGGTTTGGGTTTTTTTTACCTTCTAGAGGTTTTCAAGTAACATCTGCCTATATCTTGACTATTTATTTTTCTAGGTCATTTTAATAGCATTTCCTAAGAAATACAGGACTACAAGAACCTATGCTGCCAGTGTATATATAAATATTAACATACTGGATTTTTATAGATGTTATCTAGATAAAACTATTTTTTATGAATAAACAAGGTATTGTGTTATTCAACTTCTTTATTTTCATGCACCCAGCAATGTTCTGAATACTATGCATGAGAATACTACTGACTTCCTTTGGTTGAGTTGGTTTTTTTTAATCGTAAGCTTAACATTAACTTCAGCTGTCCATATTCTTAATGTGGTAGATTTTTTTACTGTTGTACATCTTGGACATTCTCTAAGCCAGTGTTTTATACTGATTTTTAACTGCTGATTTATTTTTATACAGTTTTCTAGTTTGCTCATATACTCCCTTTCATTCACTAACTTGTACCACCTTTTCCCACATTGTACTGCAATATCGGCCCGCTGTAACTGCCCACATCTGTTGTCATCCTGGCCCACAGGTAAGGTGATACCTTTTTTTTCTTTTCCCCCATTCTGGAAGAGAGGTCTGAAAGAAATCCAGCTCTCTCGCTGTGTGTGGGGGCTGGGCTTCAAAAGTGAATTTACTGTGGTTTTCTGCTCTTTTACGACTCCAGCATCACCTTCAGATGACCTGAGCACATCACAGTGGCATCAGCCTGGGTCCCTGTTGAGAAACCTGGTGTTGGCAGAACAGATCAGGGAAGAGCTCCAGGACATACCACAGGATGTCATCTCGTCAAGCTACAAGTGCTTTGGGTTTGCTGATACCAGGGACCTTGCCAATCCATCTCCCTCTGGTAAACCTCTATTTGATTGAGTGGGCTTACAGAATTGTTTACATCCAGACTTGGCTGTAGACCATGTGGGACTGCACAGGGTCTGTGCTAATAGGGAGCTGTAGGTCTAATCACGGTGCTGACAGCAGCATTTCAAGAAAACAGACAACAGAGATCCTGTAGGATTGTGCAAAGCCATGTCAAAGTATGCAGCTTTAATAGAAGGATTTTCCTCTCCCTCATTTTGTCCCTCCCCCTCACCCCTTCCCTTCCTCTTCTGAAAAGTTTGGATCACTATGTATTAAAGATTATTAGATTTTGGCCCATAATACATTGAGCCATTGCTGCTAGTACTGAGGAAACTTTGCCAGTCAACATCTTCTATTTGGGTGAAGTAAAATTGAATATATTTTCCTAATGTATCTCTGAACTAACAAAGCATAAGAAAAGCACACAAATATGCCCCACTTTAAACAGCTGTAAGTTGTTTAAGATTGTTAAACAGACCAGCAACGTCCTGGGAGCTAGACTCACTGGCATTACAGGTTTCCTAGCCTATCAACTGAAAGTAAGCATTGCTTGCTTTTTGCCTTCTGTTATACGGTCTATTTTTGCATACCTGGGGGGAAGGTGTTAAGATTTTAAGGTATCCCCCAAAGAAGTATCTGAAAGCTGTCATCTTGCTCTAAGTATTTGCTCCCGGGTTTCATAAAGATGTTCTAGGTATATCAGAAAAAAAAAAAACCAATAAAAAAATCATTGTATTAAAATATATATTTAATTCCCTATTTCTCCACATTACTCTTCATGCTACCACAATTCAGGATGCTGAGGTTCTACCTGAATTATGAGCATAGGCACGCAGTGAAGCATGGCTGTCACAGCAGCTTAAAGAACTGCTCTTCCACACTGGCACCCCTATTGTCCATGTGTACGTTCTTATCTGTCCCAAGTCTTAATTAGTTAATTTAAACATCAATTGCATATTTTATGTATGTGGTCTAGTTTTTCTTGTAGCCCTTGAAGTCCTTGTGACCTCTACAAGAAAAGATTTGGTTCAATATTCTTTCTCTGCCTTAAAAACTCTGCCTCCATTTTAAATCATCGAATTCTTTTAACTCATCCTAGCATGATTAAAAATACATTCTTGGCCATTTTTGGGTGAGCAAAAAACATTTAAACGAGGACTGGAATGACAGTTTTGCTAATTTGTTAGCCAAGTGGGGTGGATGCAGAGAACACCTCCAGAGGTACAGAAGCTCAAAGGGCAAGCAGGAACTTGCTCTGTTGCAATTTTACAGTGCTAGTGAATGCCCATAAACTTTCTCTAAGAACTATGAATTTTATGGTGATAAGACTAACACATGAGCACTGTGCACATACACTCACCTGTTCTGTTCAGCGTCTGCAAGAGTCGTTTGTTTCTTGAATAGATTTCCAGTGCTGCTTATCACTAAAGGCTCTTACAGCCTCACAAGCATTGAGAGTGAAGATTAATGTTTTGAAAGTTTTTCTCTAAGCTTTCAAATTACAGAATGAATGGTTACAGAACAAGAACAGAAATGATACTTCAAAAGTGTTCTGTAGCCCACATCTTTGATTAATTACTAAAGAAAGAACAGTTATCGCTTTTTTTTTGCAGACACAAGTGAGATACCTGAAGTAAAACATTTTAAAGTTTCCTAGTCCTTTCGTATTTAAAATCCCCTCAGCTAGAGACTACTGGATCTCTGGCCTTTGGCAGGCAGGCAAACCAATTACCATGATGCTTGGTTTTGTAGCAAATGCCTGGGTGTAGTTCAATACAGGAATGAAAAAGGAGTAACCTGCTACATTTTTCCTGTGGGTAAAAGCAGGTAAGCTGGCAGTTACGCAATAGATACTGATTGCTAATGATGGGGTTTTTTCACAGTAAGGTGTTAAGGCAGTGACAAAGCTCCTAGGGGCTTAAAATTTTTATCCATGGAGTCGGTGACCCACCAATGCTCATACAATAAATTTATTTTGAAATTAGATTATCCCGAGTCCTAGTTAATTTTCCTCCCTTTAACAAAAGTACCAGAATTTTTCATTTGGCTACCACAATCTGTAACATTTTGGTTTTAAAGACACATTGTTTTTAATTCAAAGGCTAGAAACGCACTCTTCAATAGTTTCAATCATTTATTAGCAGAGACATTATTTTCTGATGTGCCATCTTGCAGTATAACAGTTCCTGCAGAAGTAATTGCATGTTTGGAAAAGTAATCCGGAACAGTGTTGTCGTTAACTTTCTCTTACCCATTCATAGCTCTTTTTCCTTTGTGTCTTATGCTTTTCATTTCTTAAGTTTATATCTCCCATGCTACAGCTTTAATTATTCACAGGCCTAGGCTTTATTGGATGTTGCTTTTCATTTCATTCTCCCCCTCTACTCTGCACTGGTGAGGCCACAACTGGAATACTGCATCCAGTTCTGGGCTCCCCAGTTCAA
>JAOXNO010000001.1:116645504-116663816 GCA_028565335.1 Limnodromus scolopaceus
CAGCAGGGGAGTTGGACTAGATGATCTCTATGGTCCCTTCCAACTCTAAAAAAATTCAGTGAAATTCAGTGAAATTTACAAGCTCTAGTACATTTGAAAATAACCAGCAGCAATTACTCCCTCGGGTTTTACCTGCCACGTACAGAATATGACAGTATCCCACTTGCAGACAAGGCCAAGGAACCCCTCTTCTCCAGGGACTGGAAACATTTACAGCTTTCATGAGTGTCCTAAGAGGACGGCAAAAGCCCCGGACTGGCTGGGGTCCTGGTATGTGTCCTCCTGCAGGATTTTATTATTTTGTTTGCTGACCTAACATAATTTCTGTCCATCATTAGAGGGAGAGGGAATGGAGAAGCTTAAGGGAAACTAAATCAGGCAGTTTTAAAGGCACATGCTAATTCACAGTGTAGTCTGAGCAATTTTCAAAATGAAATCACTAGTTTCCTTGCTTGGGTTTTGCCCAACTTGTGGGTCTTTAGGTCAGTTTCCTGAACGTATTTGAGTGGCTACTTCAGTCCTTAGAAGCTGTCTTTGATGTGAGCTGGGATTCCTCGGTCCAGGGTGAGGGCTGCCTGGTGTTGGCGGGTCTTGGCGCCCACACACGCCGGGAAACACCCATCAGCCACAGCATGTTGGAAGCTGGAAGTTTTAAAAACAGAAAGCACGCCCATGATGTGGGGCTCCTGCTGGCCAATGCCTTTGTCTCAAGTTACCTGTCACAGGCTAGAAAACAAACGCTGCCAGCACCATGCTGTAGTTTCATGCTCCTTACACCTGGCCTGGGATTCTGGGGAGCAGGAGAGAAGCAGGGGTGCTGCCCCACATCCCAAGTGCCATCGGTGCCAGGTTTTCTGGTGGGGTGATGGGAACCAGGGACTGACAACGCTATCCCACTGGGAAGGAAAACATCCAGGCGAGGGTGCACACCTTGCTCGCAGCACCGGCAGGGCCCACCGCCAGAAAAGATGAACCAAGGGCTCGGCTGGGTGGGCTGGTGCTGTGGTAGGGCTTGTGTCGCCCTGGTGCCATGGTGGTGGGGGAAGGAAAGAGGAAGGGGCTCCAGTGGTGCTGGCCCCACAGCCGAAACACCAAGCAGACCCTAGCCATCGCCAGGAAAAAGCCCACCCTTCCTTGCTGCTTGCTTTCTGGGTTGGGTTCAACAGACTTAAAAGTAAGTGGTTCGTTTTGAGATCTGGGGGAAAACAGCTTTTTGAACTGGCTGCCAGGTGGCACTTCAGCCTTCCTTTTGATCCTGCTGGCCAGGTGTTTCTTTCTGTGGAAAATAACTTTTAGCACTACCTCTTATGTTTGAGTTTTTAGGTGGCATCTACAGCTGTTACTCCTTGGCTTAAAAGGATCTGGCCAATGAATCCTCCTTCCCCCCATCCCGCCAGGCCCTTCCTTTACCGCCTTTGCCAAAGAGAACACATGAGGCCTCGACGCCGCCCAGGCCTCCCCGACACCAGCAAACGACAAAGCGGCCGGGAAGGCAAGGGGGGCGTCGTGCCTCCCCGGCAGCACCCTGCGCCACGGCTGTGGCCGCGTCCCCCCGTCCACAGCTCGGCTCCCCTGAGGTGCCCCGCGGCTCCCTCGGGTAATGGCGGCGGCGCAGGGCCGCCTCTCGCCTGCCCCGACGGCCCTCGGTGGCCTCCCCGTCCAAAGAAATTGCCAAGGGCAGCGGGGCTCAGCCGCTGGTGCCCTGCCGTGCCCTGCCGGCGGCGGCGCCAGGGCGGTGCGTCGCTGACTGGTCGCCGCTCCCCTTGCCGCTCCGTTCCCGGTGGCTGCAAGGACGAGGTGGGGGGTCAGCCCTGCCCGTACCGAGCGGAGGAGAGGGACGAGGAGAAGGGGCGGGCAGTCCGCCTCCGTCCTGAATAATGACTCCGAAGCGGCTACGTGAGTAGCGGCGGCGGGCGTTTGCCCCGCCGAGAGAGGAGGGAGGTGTGGAGGGCATCGGTGCCGCCGCCCGGTGCTCAACGGCGGAGCAGCCCCGGCGCTTCCCTCCTGCCTTGCGCCCTCCTGGAGCGGGTGCCGCGGAGCCGACCCCACGGGCCGGGGAAGGGGCGAGTGGGAGGGCTGTTCCCGACGGCGTCCCCTGAGGCGAGCGGGTGGCGGGACAGGTGGCTGGCCCGTGCGGCCGGGCCCCTGGCCAACATCCAAAACCGGACGGAAACCCGTCTTTTTAGGTTAGAATAACTTAAGCCCAAGTCTTAAATCTGTTATTTTCTTCTCCCTCCCCCCCCCCGGTTAAGGTGCTGCTGCGTAGGGGTGGGTGTGTATTAGCGAGGTGTGGTAGCGCTGGGAGCTGAAGTCAGTGCAAAATGAAATAGAAAATACTGCCCTTAAGTTTAGTGCTTTCCAGGTGCGGCCAAGGGGCAAGTGAGCACCTGAGGGAGAAAGGGAATTGGGAGCTGGGGAGAGGCAGGACTGCTAATTGCCACCTGCTCCTTCTGCTTTGCTGTCCTACGGCCTCCACACGGGCCGGTCTCAGGGTTCCCTCCTCACCGCTCCCCTCTTGCCTCCCTGGCACCCCCAGTATCTCCGGGCACCTCTCCGTGGCACAAACGGAGCGAGGGAGGTTTGTGCCACCTCTGCCAGCGCAGCAAAGCCCCTCGTGCCCCACGCTGTCCCCATGCCCTTGTACCCACAGCCCGTGCTGGGCCCAGCGGGCTGAGGGGCCACGGCCTCTGAAACCAGCAAAAGCACAGCCTGGCTTTCGTGAATATAGAGCAGGCTTGGGTTTTGTAGCTCCCAACTGGTTTGGGTAGCAAATCTTAAACTCTTTTAACTATCTTAATTTTGTCTGAGCTTATAGCTTAGCTGCTGTTATGCAGGGTTTTATGTGTGACCATGCCGGTATTCAAAAAGCATACACGTGCAGGATGTGTAACCTCAGTAAATATAGGACATGCAGGTGGACCCAACAGGTAGGGTCAGTGTGGTCCCCCAGTGTCCTAGAATCCAAGAAAGCAAAACCAGAAGTTGGTTGACAGTGAAAATATTTTGTGACAGTTTTTGAGAACTAAGTACAAACTGTGCAGGAGAGTTGGTAAATGTATTCCTTAAACCTTAAAAGGCACATTTTAGAAAGGTTTGCGAAGCTTGAGGTTTAAGTAAAATATGAACTATAATAACAGAAGTTAGACATTCTGTGCTTTCTCTTCTACTGAGGTAAAATGCTGCGCTGTGTTAAGCCTATTTTGCAAAGGAGTTGCTTCATAGCTTTGATGAAAAACAGTGCAAAATCATTGTAGAGAGAAAGCTGCTAAGCCAACAACAGAAAAAGCAGAACAAAACCTGACTGATGGTCTCATAGATCTTTAGAATGCACCCCACCCTCCAAAAAAATAATCACTGAAACCTTTAAATAAACTTGTAGTTTTCACCTAATTCTTCCTGGGTTTTGTCCTTGAAACTTTTGGGACTGTTTTACTAATTAAGCAAATAAATAAATATGCCTAAATATGTTTGGTTTTTTTTTTAATATTCAAAAAGAAAAAGTAAGTTTCATTCTGCTTGGTTTCTGCAGCTTCCTTTTTTTGTGCATGTGAACCTTTCCAGTGTTCATATGTTCACTGTATGAATGAAATGTTGGAGTAATTTTCAGTATTTGCACCACTAGTAGTGAGACAGATTTCTCTTAGACTGAGGTAGTAACTGAGAAATTTGTTATATCTCTGAAGTTTCACTATATTACTTTCTCTATCCGTTGATGCAAATATAGTAAGTTTCACACAGTATCTTTCTTACAGTCAGACAAATGCACACACGTACGACTCCTAAATAAAGGATGAGGTGAGCAGAATTCATGGGAGAGCAGTAAGACCTGCAAAACAGGAGTTGGGGAGAACAAGTGAACTATTTGGTCTTATTCTAGAGAAGAGGTAGGGCAGAAATCTTAATATTTATCAAAGGCACTTACAAGAAGGAAAGGAGTATCCTCTTGAGTGTAAATGGTTATAAGGAAGATTTAGGCTAGATAATACACAATATTTTCTAGCAGGTTGACAAAGTGAACATATTTAATATTTTTGGACATCGATTCTATTGAATTTGATTTTCAGGACTATGAAACTAAGAATTTTCATTTTAACAGATGGTTATGTGGAAGGACATGTTTCTTTACAGATCAGGAAGTATCTCGTGACATCAAAACATCAGTGTTTCGCAATTACAGGGTGTTGTTTCCTTTTTTAGCAACATAAATTGGGCGACGCATTTCTTCTAGGTCAGGAGTGCATGTTAGCACTTCTGATGGTGAGGAAGAGGAGATATCCAATATGGAATTTATTTATATTTCTTCATTATCAGGAAAATTGTGAATCCTGTTGTTTTCATAGCGTGTACTGCTAGTACAATCCATGGAAACCGTGATGTAACTGAGAGACGGTGAAACAGTCACTCTTGTCGTGTTTCAACACAGTCAGGGCTCATTGTGTGAACGAGGTGATTTGGGTCTTCTTCAGTTGTTTGTACCCAGCGTGCCAAAAAGGGTGGATGGAAGGAGTGACTTCTATGATCAGCATTTTAAACCGTTCTGTAGTGTGTGCCTGTAACAGAAGATCAATAGTAACTGCATACTACCTGTAAGGTCATGTGTAGTATCTGGTACTTAATTTTTCAGAGTCAAAATCCTACTAGGATTAAGTTGAACATCATGTTTCTTTGGGGTATTATGGGTGTGGATTGAGGGGAGACTTGGAGGGAGTTTTCTGCTTGAAGATCAAGTTTTAGAAATTAAAGTGGTTGTCAGAGATGGCAATGCAACAAATACTCTTGCCGCATATCTGAAGTTTGTGGTTAACACAGTATATCAGAAATAAAATAGCCAGTTCGTGTAGCAATGCCAGAGAAAATACAAGATTTCATGTGTTGCTATGAAAAGATCTTTATGTCTCTGTGGTTTTCTTTTTTTTGTTTGTTTTTCTTTGGCAGACCTTGTGAAATCAGCAGGGCTCCTGGTTGTATCATTGGCTGCTTGGTACTTGGGATGTTTTTTTGCTACTGTTGTACGAAAAGGCACAGTAACAGTACCTGTTGCTAGTCTTCAAGAGATTGTCAAGAGACCAGTGTTGAAGGGTGTGTAGCTGTATTTTTGTTTTCCTTATACTATATCTAATGTTGTATATTTACATGCTAAATGACAAATGGCTTGTTAGCTAATAAAAGATGATTTGGCATGTGCTATGGTAAGAATGAAGTTGGCTGTGTAATCTTAATTAGTGCAAGTGTGAACTATTTCTTAGACGCTGTCTTTGAAGAAACACAGTATCAGACTCTATTTTGCCAGTATGCAAATGTAATTAATTAAATAGTAATGTAAGAAAACCTTACTTGTTTGCTGGCACGTAAGCACAAAGCTGCAGCTTTGGTTCTGTCACATGTGTAACAGTTATAGTAAACTGTTGAATCACTAGCCAAACTTTGTGATTAAATTCCCATTTGTTCTTTCCTCTAATCTGACTGGGTGGCTTAATGCGTATATTTTTCTCATTCTATAACTATGTTATCGTGTGAAAAAGGCTTAAAATGAGAATGATGGCATTAACTTAAACCTGTTGGTAGGAATCCTTCATCTTTCTAGCCCTTGTTTCCTGTTATATGAAATAGCACAAAGTATTTACTCTAGATCCTACTATATGGGGCATTTTTCCTAGATAAGGTTGCTCTTGGTCCCAGTGGCTGTTTGAAATTCAGGGATAACTTAAAGTCCAAGCAAATCCGTGATAATGTTGCCTTGATACTGGAAAACTGGCAGTATTGGCTTCTGTGTATATATGTTTGAGCTTAGCATGTTGACATTAAGTGATTCTTTCCATGTGGAAATTGTTTATGCAGCATCAAAGAAAACATTTTCTCATCTTTGTTGTTGTAGCCCCAGTCCCCAAAAGGCAGAAGTGTGATCACTGGTCTTCCTGCTCACCTGGGGACTACGCCTATCGGATTCTTAGTGGTGGTGGCAAACAAAAACTGGCTAAAATTTGTTTTGAGGATGATCTGTGAGTACCAGTCTAAATCTAAGCAAGTGCTCAGTCGTGTGAGGAAGGGTATTTCATTTTGGTTCAGTAGCAGCAAGCTCCTGCCAGGGGACTCCTGTTCTGGTGACAGACTTCAGAATATATCTGACAGTATTTAACTTGTTTTGTTTTGTTTGGTTGTGTTTTATTTTGTTTTTTTAATACCTAATCTCAGGTTATTTTCTTTGTTCCTCTACGTAAGCTGCACTCAGCTTTTAGTTTCAAGAACGATTTTTAATTTTCATGGTGCTGAATAGCCAGGTTACAGTACGTTGAATGATCAACACTTTCTGAAAGTCAGGTTCTTTCATGCCTTTTCAAACTGGACAGGTAGAGTGACTTCAAAACGTTGCAAGATCTTTTGTGTAGATAATAGTCCACACAGAATACTGCCACAAACCCACACTTTATCTTGTTGGGTTTTTTTCTACTTTATCTTTCTGGCTGCATTTGTATGAAGTACTTTCTTGATCTGCCTCATTTTGAAAGACTCATTGTGCATTGTTGAAGGAAACTGACTGATATAATGTGCGAGATTTTTAAGCCATAGCTCTTGTTTACTACAAAGCCTTGAATTAAATAACTGAATAAAACATGAACATCAGAAAGTGACTTAGCATTCATTGGTAAATATAACTATGGATCAGAGCTTATGGATGGATGCATTCTACTGATACTGTATTTACTTCGATTCCAGGCTTATAAGCGAAGAGAAGGGTAACGTTGGAAGAGGTATAAACATTGCCATTGTGAATTGTAAGTAAGAGAAAAAATGTTAGAGACATACTGCAATAATTTACAAAGGTTTTTGGAGGAACTGGGGTTTTTGGTTGGTTGGTTTGGTTTATACTGGTATTGAAGGAAAGGGAAAGGAAGAAATTGCAAAATTGATTCATGTTAAATGTAGGAAAAACAAATCTGTGTTTGAGAGAAACAGTCTTCTGGATAAACAAAAGATACGTGTTCATGAGCCGTATAAGATACTCCTGTAGGAGTAGGGAACTAGCATTGTCTTTGCATCTGACATTAGTGAAGAAAAAGAATACCAAATTTTACATATTTTTAAACATTTCCTTCATCACACATATAGTTATTTTAGCTATGCTTTAATCTCCATCTGCAGGTAAATCTGTCCATTGGCTTGAACCAATTTGTAGTGAGACGTATTTTCTGCATGTCCTCTAATTAGATCAGTCAAGCTAATGACTGTGCTCAATAAGTTTCCTATGGTATCACACTTGTATTTTATTCCATAATGAGAACTCTTTCTTCTCTGAATGAATACGGTCTTTTGTAAGAAGGAAAACAGAACTATTAAGCTAATATCATAGAGGGAGAATTTTGTGGAATTTTACGGACCTCACTACAGCCTTTTTCATTTTTTCATGATCTCCTCTCAGAGGCAGTCCAGTTCTAGAATGCTTTTTTACCACTGACAGATTTTTGCCACCTATTCCCCTCATCAGTGTGATAAACCTGCCATTTAGAATCAGGGAATGATTTGAATCCTACGTTCAGAGGAATTTGCCTTCATGATTTTACTGTATATGGATCAAAGATAAGCCAGAAATTAATTAGGAACTGCTGGATCTTCTCACTAGAAATGAGCTGATGCACTCTAAAGGGAGAGGACTCTCTCATGTAGCAGGGATACGGGTCTCAGATAACAAAAATCAATAAACTTAATTGGCATGGATGTAGAAATTTGAAAAGTATTTCCAATTTTTACGTCTTGTTTAAAAAAACGTAGCCATCTAAACAGGATCCATTGCTCTAGGTGAATCTGCTTTGGCAGGGGAATCAGTCTAGCTGATCTCTGAACTCCTACCATTCTATTATCGTGTGTAATGGTGAATATTGACCAAAACATTTTGGAAAGACCAATTGCTTGCATGCCCAATTTCTGATATGGTAATGATGAGTGTTGAGTTTCTGTTCACTGAGATTCAAATGGTATGAAAGCTTGCACATCTGAAACATTGCGCAGAATAGTGTTAAGCTCATTCAAATAGTCTTAGGCAGAACTAATTTTCCTATTTATGGTTGTGGCCTTGTATACTATATGCAGATATAAAAACATGAAAGCACACAGTAAACTAAATTCCTTCTTTAAAATAAGAAATAATAAAAAATAGTTTAGTCACATTTGATGATTCAGAGATTACATGAAAGAAAATATTCTCCCCAAATCTTAAATTTATGTTATTCCGTATTCCTTCCAATTTCAAAACTTAAAGAAAAGAAAACTCAGAAGCACAATGAGACACAAAATTAGAGATTCCTAGCTTTAGCTGAAAACACTGTAGATGCTGATTTAATTTAACAATTTTTGCTTATATTTACACAACTTTTTTTAATTACAGATAAAACAGGAAAAGCTACATCAACAAAATTTTTTGACATGTGGCAAGGAGGTAGGAAAAATACTGTGATAGAGCTTTTGTTAATGTTTCCATGTTAATAAAGGACATATAATTATTCTGCTCTTTCAAATGACTGGGATTGTATTATTGAAGGGGATTAGCTAGAAACAAACAGCTGTTTTCTTCATAAAATATGCTCTGGTCAGATCTGATGACAAATTTTCCTGAAAAGATGAATTTCTCCTGTTTGTTGAGAAATTAATTGTCTTTTTTTAAATGGTCTTACTGCTTTTCTTTTTTTTTTTTTAATTGTCAAATTGTCATTTTTTAATTGTCTCTTTTTTTTTTCCCCTCCATTATTTCAGTCTGGTAAGAATAGCACTTAACCAAGTACCACATCCAGATACTTCACTGAGCAAAATTCCTTTTCCTGGCATATTTTGTTCTGTTTCAGTTGTCAAATCATCATGGGAAGTATGCTAGTCTGTCTCTTAACATCCCTTCATGTAGCTAGAAAGGTGATCTTCTTTAAGAATAGCTTTTAACACAAACTTTGAACCATAACAGTTTCCTTACCTATTAGTAAGGAGAAACAGAATGCTCTGAGGCACTGGAAGCTGATTCTCTGACCACTTAAGAATGCTTGTGACCTTATGTGCATGAATAGAAATCACATGGGGGCTAATCATGGGGCTACAATTTTATATATGGTATGTAGACTGTAACGTCTCCAGGGCTCCTGTTAAATTGTTGGGTTTTTTTGTATGGAAAACAAGTGTCTTGTGTATGTTTAGCAATCACAAAACCAGTAAATAGCTTAGTGCTGCAAATAGGCTGCCACTTAATGAAAGTGGGTATACGGTGGGCTGTATAACTCAGCTCTGCAGTTAGTGTGGTAGAAGGAAGCTCACAGAATAGCAGTGACTTCTCCTGGGCTATTCCATGCTTTGCTTGCATGTATAGTATTGTATGAGATAAACATAAGAAACAATCTGTATCCATCTATATTCTTCCCTTGGGTGTAAAAGGTTTTTGTAGAAGTTCAGAAGTATCTTTGTTTACTACTGGGAAATGTGGATAAACCCATGCTTTCTTAACTTCAGCGAGAGCTAGCAGCTTTCTGCAGCTTTCAGGATTAGGCCTTCTGCCTGTAAACAGAAAAATTGCTAAATTAGGTCTCATTTTGAATAGACAAGGCCAAAAAATGAAAACAAGTTGAAAGTAGGTGGAATGTGGTATGTGTGTAATGAATAATCAGTTGTGTAATTGATTCAACAGACCACTCAGGAGAGCTGGTGAACTTCATTAAAAATGCACCAGAAGGGTCCCTCCTTTTGATGGTGACTCATGACGATGGAAGCGCCCGGTAAGGAAGTTATTCATGACAGGCTGAGGAACAGAGGAATTTATAGCTTGAAAATCACAATTGCATGATGGTGTAAAGGAATGGTAAATTTCACTCAATAGGCAGAGCTGTTCTCTCATTACCTGCCTAAAAGGTTTTGATTCCATGTCAATTCAGTGCTTGCCAATATCATGTGTGTTGATGCTTTCAAAGATGGATAGATAGTGCTGTATTTGTTGAAAAGCACCAATTGTCCTCATAAAGGGCACTGCTGTTACCTCTGAGTCACAATCTTCTATTAAGAAGGTAGCCATACCTCCAATTATAATGTATCCAGTTTGCATTCCTTCTTGCATCTTCACCTGATTCTTCAAGTGCTTTCATACCTTAGAGTTCTTTTATTTGAATTCATTATATGGTAATTACACAGGGAAAGACTTAATCATTTAATTGGTAAACATTTGGTGCCCTTGTCCTTATATAAGAAGAGTAGAAACGTGAAATAGTATTTTAGATACATTTTTCTTCTGCTGTGCTGTTACAAACAGGTTGTATTAACATCAGGAATGTAGAGAAGGAAGAAAAAGAATTTTGCTCCGTGAGTTTAATGGCTACTAAGACAGCTCTCAGGATTTTTTAAACTTGTCATTGTTTCTGCTGATCTACTAATGTGAAGCATGAATCAGTTGTGCTCTTTTTCAGCATTTTTTAACACTTTTTAACACTTTTTTTCACTAAATTTATCCTAGGCTGAAAAATGACGCCAAAAAATTAGTAGAAGAGCTGGGAAGTAAACAAATATGGAACATGAAGTTCAGGTCAAGCTGGGCTTTTATAGCTGCCAAAGGCTTCAGTCTGCCAGATGATATCCAAAAAGAAAAGGTTCATTTTATTTTCACTTTATATTTGTCTCTATATTAGGTATAACTTTCGGGTGCAGGTTTTGTGTGTTACCCCTACTGGCTATAGTCTCTGTTCAGTAAGCCTCAGTTGCACAGAGCAAGTTCTTTAATGTGTCATCATTCGTTGCTTTGCATCTGGGTACGGTACTGACTTCTACCACACCAGCACTAAATCATCTGTAGACAAATTTCAGAAGTGACCAGCGATTTCAGAGCATCTCAGTTTTTAAATGTCCAACCTGACACACTCTACAGAGACTTACATTTTCTTCTGGAAGGACAAATTCCAAGGACTTCCTAAAAGACTGTTTTTATATGAAAATTGGGCTGTCTCAAATTGGCCATGTAAATACAGCAACGCTTGCATCACAAAGCTTTTCTGAATAACTTGCCCTCTGGCTTGAGGACTAAAGATACTATTTTTATATCATATTTATGTTTGCATCTGTGACCTTGTTGTATTTGCTTCTGTAAGCCCAGTAGTGCTCATATGACAGAGGCAGACAGAAATGAGAAACCCAATACAGAGGTCAGTTCCTTTGATGATACTGACTCCCTCCAAAGGCATGTGAAACTTCCATAGGTTTGGGGTTTTTTCTCAGAATATTGTTGCAATTCTGCAGGAAAAGGTATTCAATTTAGAGTATATTGTGACAGCCCTCTGGGAAAAAAATGAAGCACTCTGTGAAAGAGAGAAACTGGTGGAGTTTTCACCCATTATGTCAAGCAAGATGTGCAACATGCTACTTAGTTTCCCAGTCACACCCCATTACCCCCTTCTGTTGTATGAAATTTGACAATCTAGTTTGTAAAAACAGAGAACCAAATATTGATTTTTTAAATTTTTTTTTTTTTTTAACAGATAAACCACTCTGACAAGAACAACAGATACCATGGCTGGCCAGCTGAAATCCAAATAGAAGGCTGTATCCCAAGAAACCTGATCTGAATAAATGCATACCTCATTAATAAAGATGATTCTATATTTTTATATTTATCACTCTAGTAAATTGCCACCAGAACCCAATAAGCGTCTAAGCACTAATTGTAAAATAAGTCATACGCACAGTTTTTAACCTTTCTTTCCTCTATGAGGCTTTACTCCTATCTGAAAACAAATAGGAATTTTGATGACAAGTGGAAATAAAATACTCTGGTTTGGAATTACAATGTTCATTAAGTCAGTCATAGAATTCCAGGATTTTTGAAATTAAGTATACATTGTCATTAGTAATTTTAGGGATTTGTTTTTGTTTGTTTGTTTTTAATATAATGTGTCTTTTCTTTTGGTTCCCTTTAAAGACTAATATGCAAATAGAACTTAGTCTACATTGTAATATAAAATTATTACCAATAAAGAAAATTATTTTGATGTTAGTTTATTAGTAATGTTGCTTCTCTTCAGAAAAAGTGTGGAAATAGCAGTTACATGTCTTGAGCTGGTTTTAGTGAAGTTGACAGCATGGAATAGCAATGTTAACATGTAAAGGTCAAGTTACGTGAATTATTTTACCAAATTTAAGCTGCAAATCTACAGGGTTTAATTTCATTATTCTTTCTTCCTGTAAGTTTAACTTACTTTAAAAAAAGGTAGTGACTTCCTGCAAGCTTAAGTGTTATTCATGCTAACTGTAGAATCAAACACATGATTGTAAGGGAACTGTAGAAGCCATTTATTCAGTTTCCCTTTTTCTGAAGCACATCAAGTATGTCTCGACCTTTCATAACTGATGTTTGTCCTCCTGTTGTTCAGAAGCCTCCCTATGGCATATTCCCCAACTTAAGTTGTTTCCTGTGGCATTTCACTGTTATTCTAGTTATTCCCCAAATATACTGAATTAACCTAAAAGGACCAAGCCAAATACACGGAGAGTAACTCATCACCATTCTTTTTATGCTAGTGTATTATGTACCTGAAGATTGTCCTCATCAACTCTCTCATCTCTAGACTGAGCCTGCCTGGTATATTTTAATCTTACTTTACATTTTTCTCAACATTAAAACTTTCTTAACATGCTGTGCTTCAAAGGGGTCACAGCACTGTATGCAGTTACTTAAGAGTGTCCCTCACTCTAGATTTTGGGCAGGAGAAGATCAGAAGTGGTGACCTGAAAAGGTGGCTGCCAGCGGCCAGATTCAGTGTGCTCTTGCTCTTCACATTGCCTGGTTGAAGCCCTCTCAGCAGTCCTCCAAATCTCTATCCTTGTCACAGCTGCCGCTACCTAGTTGTAGTCACTGCTGTGTTCCCAGCAGCTTTCTACCTCCTGAGATACCTTTCTGGTATCATGTCCCCCACCAGACCCTAAAGTTCCTGGCTACCAGTTTGCAAACTGCTCCATAGCCCAGGGACTCTGCCAAAGAAAGCAGTTAAATTAGTTTGACTCAATTTGACTTTGGCAGACTCACAATGGTTGCTCCTTATCACCTTGCTGCTGATGAGGTGATTACAAATCGAGTTCTTATATAGCTTTTTCAATATTTTTCCACATCTAAGTCATTCTTCATTTGTTCTTTTTGTTTGTTCATCCTACAAGTTGTGTATGTCAGGGGCCTACACAACTTTTTTTGATATTTTACGCATCTAAAAGTAAATGCATGTGAACTGTGGTAACACAGTGTGAACTTGGGCTCATTCTTGAAACCTGGGGATTTGGATGGAAGACCCAAGGTTTGCCAGCTGCATAACAGTTAAGAAAACTTCTGTGCATCTGTGGCTGTTGCTTACACGTGTGTTTTAGCAAGAGAGGAGAGCTGTCATAGGCATCTGTCCTCCATGTGAGCCAGTGGTGGGACACAGCTTCTGTGAAAGTACTGCAGTGTTTATTCCTTGGGAGGTTTGAAGCAGTGCGTTCTGGGTGCCTTGTATGTGCTTCCTAGGGATGGTATAGCATTATTCTTATGGTGTTACTATATATATATATACACACACCTATATATACTTAGAAAGTGTGTGAGTGATCCAAGTGCTCCGTTCTCTGGAAGTCATCCATTCTTTCATTTACTCCTTTCTTCACACTCAGTGCAAGTACTCTGTTCTTTACAAATGGTCAACCGTAAAAGGTTCGTACTGGTAATATGAGTCACAGATCAAACCACCAAGAGCCTTTCACAGCACAAGTTCCCGCAAAATGTTCTTTAACTCCATGGTGTTTTCACTTTTTCAGAGATGCAGTTGAGTCATCTCAACAAGAGCGTTAAATGATCTGCAGTGCTGAGTAGCTATCATCAGCTTTTCTTTGCTTGTGCCACAGTGTTTAAATATGGTAGGCAGAGGAGCCTCAAGGACTTTGATAACTCTCTGATCTCAAGAAATAGTGGAAAAGTGGTCGCCACTTTTTCAATCCCTTTTCAGGATAGAAGCAGTCTTACAGAGAGTTGGTGAAAGTGGGATTTTGACTTGGCACACAAAACTTGAGCGCTTTTAAACAAACTGCCTTCTAAGTAGAAGAGAATAGCTTTTTCATGGACCTGTAATTCTGAAAAAATTAATCTGGGGAAATGGTAAATAGCTTTGGATTTAAAAATAATTAAAAGACCAGCAAGTCAAACACTGAATTTTAATTGGGGGTGAGGACACAGTGTGTAGGACCCCTAATGCAGGTGTCCTTCCTTACCTTCTCTGTCATGTGCTCTAGACCACAGGCAGATTCCAGTGGTGGAGGTCAGTGCTGTCGGTGCTGGGTGACACTGCCAACGATAAGCAACAGGTAGGAAGCGGTTAGCTGTGCTCTCCTTGGGCCAGGCAGGTGCTGTGGTCTTCCCCACGGCTTGTGGAATACTTCTGGGTGTTTAGCACAGCATGCAGGATCACCACCACGAAATGAAGTTTAACACCTGCAGAGCAATTAATGTTTTTCTAAACCCTACTAGGCAAATCCAATGGGAAAACATAAGCTTTAGGCAGTAGCATTACTCAGGGCTTGGATTTGTGTGTTTAAAAGCAAAATGGCACAGCAGATGGCAGCAGTGTCCTTCCAGAGCCTCCCTGTCTGTTGTGGAAGTACCCGACCTCTCTGCAGTTCCCAGTCCTGGACAGACACACTGACAGCCACAGACACGGGTGGAGGTCACCCTGCCTTTCACTTGCAGCTGGGAGGGAAGCCAGCAGCTTGGCCTCTAACATGCCAGACCTTTCTTTCCTGTGCTTTCCCAGTGGCAGGCTCCCATTTCAAAAATCCCCACCAGCACCAGCCTACTGGTCAGCATTCCTCATGAGACATTTTAGATAGAAGCAATTAGAAAAAGCAGCTATCAGTCCCACTTTTCCCTCCAGTGTGAGTCTGGCACAGCCAGTCCCATGAAGAACAAAGTACCCGGACAGAAGTCCTTCTTCATCTCTCCATTTAAGAGAACAAAAAGCATTTCAGGGTCTTAACATACCTCTTAAAAATCTCTGAATCCCTGGCAGTCCAATTTGATGGCAGTGGTAGGAAATATCGATCAAATAATAGGTAGCATTTTCAGTTTCTCAGCAGTAACTGTTCCTTTAGGTTCTTTGTGCAATGTTATCTACCTCAAAGTGGGAAGTTTCCACTGTATTTAAAAGAAAAATACAGGAAAGGAAAAGTTCTTCAGTGAAAGATGCTCTTTTGCAGGCAGACTACGCTTAAAGCAAAACTCCCACTGACTGCAATCCACTCTGAAGAGCAAAAAAGAAGCCGATGCTTTTACTTACACGTTATGCCTGGTGGGAAGTAATATATGAGTGTCGTATCTCTGATCTCTTCTTAGCTGCAAGTGAAATGCTGAGCAGTGACTAGAATTCAGGGGATTAAGATGGGTGGTTTTAATAATGTTTGAGCGACAGCAATTCCTCATTTCCTGGGGCTCTGAAGTTTTGATTTCTCTTCTCTGACCTTTTTTTTTTTTGTGTTGTGGTTTTGGTTTTTTTTTTTCTTTCCAGGGGACATTTTCAGCAGCATAGAAAATGTAGATTTTCCCCTTTCAAATATGAACTTTACGTGAGCAGCTCTAACATGACTTTTTCCCTCTTCCAAAGACAAGAGCATAGGGATAGGTGCTTTAGGCTGGCTCAGTCTCCATTGCAGGTGTCATTAAAAATTTAAAAAATACTTTTAAAATAGTTTTATTTCAGCCAAAACCAACATGCATTTCAACCTTGTACATCTGGTATAAATCATATATACTCATGCTTTGTATAGCTGCCTTCTACCTCCTGAGAATTCCCTTACCAGAGTTTTTGGTCATGAGACTGAACTTCTACCCCCTTCCATAGACCATGACAATCTGGACTTGGAAAAGAAGAATAAAGTCTTGAAGTAAGACTTTCCAAAGGGTTATTAGTGCTTTGAGGTCACATCTGACTATAAATTCCAGTTTTGGTCCCAGCCTGGCTCCCTGAATAGCACTGTGCTACCTGATCAGATTTTATCGCCTGCAAGGACTAGAGGTGGAAAAATTAGACCTTGTGCATCTCTGGATTTTGCAGCCAGAACAGAAAACACCATGGACAGCTAGTTTCTGATTTTCATTCTGATAACTCACAAGATAGAACTGGAGCCTATGAGCTCTGCGTTCTGTGAGACTCGTGTCAATCACACTGATCCACCTCTCTGGATGTTTAATTATTTGCTGAAGTCTCTACTTGCCACATTGCCACTCACCAGCTAAGCAAGCATTCCTTGCCGAAGAACAACAGGAGCTCAGCAGTCCCAAATCAGCAGTCTTTTGACTGCTGATTGTTGAAAATCCCCATTGTAACAAAAATGCAAGAGAAAGACCCCGCCACCTCCATTCTCACCTCCTCCACATTCACGAGGGAGATCTCTGGGCGATGTGAGGTATTTCTGCCCCCTGCAGGCACAAGGTGCTTAAATGGATTTGGTCTTCTGCAAGAAACTTTCCGGCCCAGGGGTAAATCACTTCTCCTGTAAATTAGTACTTGCTCTGCTGGGGACTCAGTGATTTCCTTGAGAAGAAAATCTAGAAACACAATTTTCAAGGAAAAGGAAAAGAACATATCAGAAAAGGGATTCTACAATTCACAAATTAATTTCCACTTAGAAACTTTTCAAGCCGTTGACTAGAGATACAAAAGCACAGTTAACAAGGGTAAACTGCTGCTATCCATTTAGTTTCAGCGCTAAGCTAGCCGATTTGGGTAGGTCACAGGAACAGTAGCAATATGGAGCTCAGCAGACTAATGCAGGCAATGCTGAGCCTCATGCTGCTCCAGCTCGACTGCTGCCAACGTTGGTTTCAAGCCAGCCCCTGAACTTTCTCAACTGCTAGTGGCTTTCTGGCATTGTAGCACAGCAAAGCTCCCAGGAATAGCGCTCACACAGCACCATGCAATTAGCTCTGGGGTTTACTGAAGAACTTGAGCCTTAATCAGTCCTGGAGAAGCATGGTTCTTGAGAACGCACAGGATTCTCCTTCGTTTTCTTAATAGTTCTTGGTAAGCATTGTCCTAGCAGTAAATAAGTTCATCTAGTATGAATTTTTCATTGATTGTCATTTTAGTCCTTTTCTCTTGTTTTCTTTTTACGCCTATACTTACACTTTGTCATTTAAAAAAAAAAAAAAAGAGAGAAAAGAAAAAATGGAAATATACCAATCCTAGTATTACTCCATCTGAAAAAGCATTTAAGCATACAGAAGCACTGCTGCCCCAGCTGGTACAAGTTTTAGCCCTGATTATTATCTGCTACAGGAAATGGTATAGTGATATAAACACTCTTCACATGTTTCACTGTGCTCTGATTAAAAACTTAATTTTTTTCCAGTTACTCAAAAATAGTTGAGGTTTGAACAAAAAGTGCTGAGAATCCCACTGTTTATAATCACTGCTGCCAGCAGCCATACCCTCCACTGAGCTTGCCTGGCTCCATTGCAGAGGTGGTAAACAGGAACATGTTCCCCAGCCAACTCACTAATGGTCAGTTAAAAAAAAAAAAAAGCAAGCCAAAAAAAACCTCAACCTGCAACCCTGGAGCTGAACAGAACTGGTTTTATGGAGAGCAAAGAACAAGGAAATAGTATCTACCGTATAAATAGCACTGCATACAGTAAATTGAGAAGTAACCTGGAGCTGCAGACCAATGAAGAAAAAGAAAGGTGTAAATATGTGTTAGCAAACATGTATATGTGACCCTAAGTGAAAGAAGGAAGAGAGGAGGGGGGACAAAAAAATAAAAGAAAATAAAGAGGAGAGAAATAAGTAACCATCAACATTAGCGTGGTATTCCTCCCATTGAAGGACTCCACAGAATCACAGAATTGCCGAGGTTGGAAGGGACCTTTAAGATCATCGAGTCCAACTGTAAAAAAAAAAAAAAAAAAACAAAACAAAAAACCACCACCACACCCACACACCACCAACCAACACTAAACCATATTCCTGAGTACAGTGTCAACTCGTCTTTTGAATATCTCCAGGGATGGTGCCTCAACCCCTTCCCTGGGCAACCCATTCCAATGCTTGATAACCCTTTTCATGAAGAAATTTTTCCTGACATCCAACCTGAACCTCCCCTGGCACAACTTGAGGCCATTTCCTCTTATCCTATCACCTGTAACTTGGGAGAAGACACTTACCCCTGCCTCTCTACAACCTCCTTTCAGGTAGTTGTAGAGAGCGATAAGGTGTCCCCTCAGCCTCCTCTTCCCCAGACTGAACAACCCCAGCTCCCTCAGCCTCTCCTCATAAGACTTATTCTCCAGAC
>JAOXNO010000001.1:116678809-116699680 GCA_028565335.1 Limnodromus scolopaceus
TTCTCCTCTCCTCTCCTCTCCCATGCCATTCCACGAAGGAGTGAATAACTCAATGACTGAGAATATATCTAGATTGTGAGGCTCCAGGTGCCTTCTTAGCTCTGTTTTCTGGTAGAAGAAATGGATGTCCAGATGGGGCACTGCAGAGTAACTCCAACAAGATACATGTTATGGGTGGTCAAGAGACCAGGAGTAAGAAGAGTATAGTGTGGCATACTTGTCCCAAACCGTGGACAGACTGAAACGTACCATCAGCTGACTCTGTGCAGCTCCAGCAAAGAGTAGTGCAGCAGATATCTTCTTCACATGGAATACTAGTTTTGAAATTTGCTTTTGGGGTTGGTTTGCATTTTTCTAGCAAGATTTTCTTACAGATACCCTTTTTGGCAAAAAAAAAGATCTTTACTTACAAACATGTGCCTTGGATGTTATTTAAGTCAGAGAAGGTTGTTGGAAGACTTTGCAGCTCAAAAAGATTCGCTTCCCAGCTCTATATGTGTGTGTGTGTGTATATACACACATACAAGTTCTGCAAGTTCTGTATGAGTTTCTGTATGAGTTGACAATAGCATCTAGTCTTTCAGGCTGGACTTGAGGAAAGGATTTTCATTGGATGTAGGTGAAGCACTGGAACAGGTCACCCAGAGAGGTGCAACTCTCCAATCCTTGGAGGTTTGCAAGACAAGATGTGGCTGGACGAAGCCATGGCTGACCTCATCTGGTGCCAGTGACAGTCCGACTCTGAGCGGGAAGCTAGAAAACCCTTTGGCAATGTCTCTTGGAACATTTCTGTGTCTCTGTGCAAAGTATCAGGCAACCCTGCCTATGCCACGCAGTCCATGGTTGTATATCATGCATAACAACTGCTGAGAGAGTTTCCTCTGTCTTTGGAACCGCTGCAGGTATTGTTACTCGATGCCCCTTGGAACTTAAACTGAAAAGAATACCTGCTACCCAGGCATGGAAAGGGAAAATGTGTTACCGTAACACCAGCATAGACCTCCAGGATGCCTCTGAGGTGGAGAAAGCAATAAGAGAAGGTGCGTTGTAACCTATTCCCATCTGATTTAGCTTTCTCAGTCTCCTTTGAATCCTTTCTCCCCTTTTCTTAGGTTGAGCAGTAGTCCCCAGACTAACACAGTGATTGTAGCCAGGAGTAACACCAAGAGCTGAATTCAGAGCAGAAGAAGGTGGAGTTGCATAATATAGCTCTCTCAAAAGAGTTGAATTACTTTAGTGGTGAAGATGATCCATGATGTCTGATAAAAGCTCAGGCTGTGTTCTCAGCTAGATGCTGTCTGCCTGCTTTGGGGAGGTTGTCTGTCAAATTGTAAATATGCAAAGCCCTAAATGGTTCCTGTCATTGGTCCAAAAACTCAGGGGAGGCTTGAGGTGTTTGTGGCTGTAAATCTTACGATTTTGGAGAAAGCTGCAAGAAGGCTGAGCGGAGGGCATATAAAGCTTCTGCCGATTATTGTGACCACAGCCTCAATCACTGCCCTTCCCATGTCATAGCTTTGCTTTTATGGTATTTCATGCTGTATAAGGATTTTTCTTACCCAAAGGGCAGCAAGTGCTTCCCCTTAATGTGAAAGTTGGATTGTCATTTCCTTGACTAGCAGATATTGTGTAATAATTTCCTTTAGATTTTTGCATGTCAGTTTCCATGTGTGGCTGGATCTGAAAAAAAAGCCAAGCCTAAAAGAACCATAACTGGTAGTAGATACTTTCTGAAATCATTGTGTTCAGCTTTGCTTTGATGCATTGTTTGAAGCTTGCATTCATTGCATTGCTCTTTTCTTCTTGCAGCCCAGAACGTCGTGGCTGGTACTAGAGGTGCCATTAGTGGAGAACTAATTTCCCTAGAAATTTGGTCCCCAGATGTCCCAGATCTGACACTAATTGATCTTCCTGGAATTGCCAGAGTGGCCGTGGGGGATCAGCCAAAAGACATTGGGGAACAGGTAAAGTTGAGTCTCATACACCAACCTGTGCACAGGATCACTTCAGTAACCTACCTCATATGCGAGCCTTTGCTGTAGGGCACTGGAGTTATTATGCTGGGCTTCTGAGCCAGCAATAGAGCTACCCTAACAAACGGGCCTGTTTTTCAGGCAAGGAATTGCCAATAGGAAGGGCGAAGTCCAGGATCTCCTATCTGTCCTGTCATGCAGGAGGGAGCTGCCCACGCTAGCTGTGAAGGAGCCAGCTCAGGTGCCTTGACACAGCCTGCCCATGGCAGCTCACAGTAACCTGGCTGTGTGGTCCCTGAATACAGCGCTGTCCCTCTGTCCCTTGTCTAGACTGTGGGCTGGAAGATAGATACATCCCAAAATGAGTTGTCCCTCACCCAGCTCTGTGGATGTGTTTGTCAAAGTTGAATGGATCTGAGTTCTTGTAAGCTTTTCTGGAGCAAGGAGGCAAATTTGCCTTGTTAGGGGTTCATTGCTCTGTCATCCCTTACTTACACAGCACATCAGAATCAGACCCGTCCTGGTTTTTCTCATCCCTTAAGCGATCCCAGTAGACCCTTTTCGAAACAAAGAGAATATGTGTTAAAGTGGAGGGGATCTTTACTCTTCCTGTCTGCTTTTAGAAGAAATGCCAGGGAATGCAAATAAAACTCTAGTTGGACAATGCCATCTTTGAGGGTGTTTTGGATGTTTTGTTTCTCCTAAAATACCTTTAAAGAGGAACTTGGAGTAGAGTAGCCCAAAGTAAACTAGACGTATCAACCAAAATGAGACAAGATTGGATTCTCTGGGCTTTACTGTCTGGGAGAAGAGCAATTTCATCTCATAATTAGTGATCTTTCTATTGTATTCAGAAAAAAGCAGCAGGTGTGACATGATCCACATATTTCCCCAGCTGCCTGCATGCTTCAGAGATGGAGGCTATAGCCTAGACATCAGAACTTGTTTTTCTTACATGTGACTATTTACAAAATATCTTTAATATTTCCATAATGGAGAACTATATGCATGAGAAGATAAGCTTTAGATAGCTTTCACAACAGGCAAAACATCATTCTGGTCTCACTCATGTTCGGATTAATCTTCACACAGGAAAAGAGGCTGCATTTCCATGTCATCCTTCAGCATGTAACACTATCCTCATGTGTGACATTTAATGTCATCAGACAGTAGCTCATATTGCTAGAAATGGTCACATCCTACATGCAAGCATCTGATTTCACTGAACTTCGTTACTGCTGTATTGCATTGCAGATCAAAGTGCTCCTTAAAAGAACTATTGGCTGCAAAGAGACACTCAATTTGGTAGTGGTGCCATGTAATGTGGATATTGCAACAACAGAAGCACTGAAAATGGCTCAAGAGGTGGACCCCAGTGGAGAAAGGACACTAGGTGAGAAATTTTTTAAGCTACAGGTTGAAGAGAAGTACAAATCTTTTCCATGAAGGTCTGATGTTTTGTATTCCACACCAGATCTGTGAAACTAGCTACTAGAAAAAAAAAAAAAAAAGAAAAAAAAGAAAACAGCCTAAATAAACTATTTACAAAGCTTGACAGGATCCAATAGCTCTAAGAATCCACATGAATGTCTTGCTGGCATTCATGTTATGAATAACTGGAAATTGAAAATCTCAGAATTAATGGCGGGAAAGCTTTGCTGCTACCTGTTAAAACCAGTTTGCAAGGCAAAAGGCCAACTGTAGAGGAAGTTTCACAGTGCAAAGCCCAGAAGCTGAGAGCTTTCTAGGAGGAAGAACACAAAACAAAGAGAAGTTGCTTTATAAAACACAGCACAGCATGTTCCTGCTGTGGTGGTGGGGTGTGCTATTGTACCTCTCCTACTTTTAACTCCTGTGCTTGACTAAATTTCTCTTTGGGTAACTTCACAGGGATCCTCACGAAACCCGACCTGGTGGACAGAGGAACCGAAGAGTCTATCATTAAAATACTACAAAACCAAGTTGTTCCCCTCAAAAAAGGTTACATGATCGTGAAGTGTCGTGGACAGCAGGACATCCACAACAAAGTGGCCTTGGCTGCTGCAATCCAGCAGGAAAGAAAATTCTTTGAGAGTCACAAACATTTCAGGTACTTCTTGCAGAAAAGGCCTAATCAAAAACATAGTAAAGTCACTTCAAAGCTTCCTGTTGACTCACTGAGTTTTAAATTACCACTATTTCTCATTGCCCATGTAGTGTTGCATTCCAGTAAGCCAGAAAAAATTTACAAGTCAAATAAACTTTTAAAATGTATTTTGCATGCAAGTTCAATATGTATTTCTCCTTAAACCTGGGAGAAGTGCAATGAACTTCAGAAGTTCAGAATAGTCCCAAAGAATTCAAGTTAATTATCTGAGCACTTCAAGTCAAGCAGCAAATCAATCATAATAATATAGAGAATGGCAGGTGAAAAGGATTTTGAATCAGTGTACTTCACACATGCAGAAATAAAGACATTTCTTGTCTTGTCTTTAATATGCAGCAGCACATTAATCTGCTCTTAGAATTTGCTGTTTTCAGATTATTCTGATGCTCTTTTCTTAGCCAGTAGCAGTAGCTGTCAAACAACTCTTGCAAAAAAGCCATGGTACCCAGAGAGTCCTGGGCTGCTGCTGCATCTCTACTAGCACTCCCCAGAGGACCCTTGCTATACTCAATTTGTGTAGTAGAACTAATGAAAACAGAGCAGAGCATCACTGCTGCTTCCTTGCCCTGCACATGTGGTCTGTCAAAACCACCTTTTCCTCCTTTTTGCAGCATGCTTCTGGAAGAAAGAAGGGCTACTATCCCTCATCTGGCAGAGAAGCTCACAAATGAACTTGTGAGACATATTATTGTAAGTAACAGAGGTGCCACACTAAGCTGTTTGTATTAGTTAGTATCTAAAAATAAGTTCAGCCCTTTGACCTTGGATTCCAAGTGATTGCAATTGGATTTGCATCTTTATATGCATAGATAGTACTTAATTATCCTTCAACTAAATAACAAATTGAACTAAGAGTTAGAGCTAAAGAAACCCATGTTCTGTCCTCAGATTTGCCTTTAAGATGAAGATTGACAATAAGCAAATCTTTTCATCTGCTTATGACTCAGAACTCCCACCTTTTCAATGGCAGCCATTGGATTTATTTTTGTTTGTGAAGAATGTTGATTGGCTTGGTGACTAGTTACTGCTATGACTTTACTAAAACATAATAATTTCTATTTAGCTAATAGTGTTCAATGTGTTCAAAATCTCAAGTAAGATCTAATTGTTTAGTTATATTACTATGCTAATATAAGTATATTGGGTTTTTAATTTTAGGTACATATATCTGTAAGTGATACATAACTTATCTGATTGAGGGAAAATGCTGAAATACAGGGAATCTCTAAATTCAGTCCTGAAGGAGAAAAAAAATGTATTTGTGTAACTTCACATAAAAAAGCAACTAAGCAGCTGTGTTCAATCAGGTATTTATCAGGAATGGAGGTATCAGTACAGTCCCTGCATCACCACCTCCCTGGTACAACCTGCCAGGAGATTGGCTCACAGTAGGTGAAATGTTGCCCTAGACTGCAGTTACCTGCCTTGCAGTGAAACCAGGACAGAGGTCCAGCCTGATATCTCAGGGTGATCCTAGCTCCTGCCTTTCTCAATGAAGGCCATATTTGTACTTCCATGCGATCCCACTATCACATGTGGGGTGCAAGGACAGCAAGCTCTTGAACTCCTAAGAGCAGCAAAGATCATGTGCAAGTGTAGGTCAGTCTTAGAGGGATTTTGTTTTCCTTCCAAAGCCATACATGTTCAGCCTACCTAAATGTCCTTCTTTACTGTCTAACCCCCAGAAAACTTTGCCAATGCTAGAGAATCAAGTACGTGAGGTGCTCCAAAAAACATTACATGATCTACAAAAGTATAGAAGAGGCACACCCACAACAGAGTCTGAGAGACTGATTTTCCTCACAGATGTAAGTATCAATATTGTTCTGGTCACAGAGCAGAGCAAGCAGGTAAATGTGGGAGAAAAAGAAATCACCTGAAGTTAGCAAACTGTCGGCATGGACCACCAGGAGGCTTGCGGTATCTATCATTAATGTGTTTTGAGAGTAACATACACAAACCTCTGGCAAGAATATATCATATCTGCAAAAATAATGGACCCTGGGAGCTCATGGCCCCTTTTAGCACTTTTTTACCTGTCGTTATGTGACAAGAGAACTTAAGAACAACTCAGTTGATTGGTCAAAATCACGCATCTCAGAGAGAGAAAACTTACATTCCTGCCTGCCTGACATTTTGAAGGGTTTCCATTGTTTACAGCATGCAGAAGATCAAATGCATTCTTGTTATCAAAATATGGTTTGCAAGTTTATCTGAGTGCCTCATCTTGGGGAGTTAATCCCCCACAGTAAGCTTTCGGCAGGCCAGTAGAAGTGTTTATGAAGGCTCATAAGCCTTCAAGACTTCATACAAGTCTAGTCAATTTGAATTTAGTAAATGGCTCTAAGAGTCCACAGGAAAACAAAACAAAACAGTATTAAGTTTGTTCTCCTTTACCTGTGCTGGTTTTGAAAGAAAAAAAAAACAAAAAACCAAAACCAACAAGATAGGAGCTAAGAGCATAAAAGACGTAAGGATGTTTCCAGTGAACCTGCTTTAATGTCAAATAGCTGCAGATTTACTTAATGTATGCAAGTTACTCTGAAGAAATGAAACTTCATTACATTGCTTGCTTGTTCTTTAATTCATTACAGTTGATCAAACTCTTCAATCAAGATATCTCTCAGGTAATGCGTGGAGAGGAACAGTTGTTTGGAAATGAAATCAGACTATTTACAAAAATCCGCAGAGAGTTTCGAACGTGGGAAATGATTCTCCTAGAGTGTGCTGCGAAGGGTAAGCATAGAAAACCATCACTTGCATCTGACCTGACATTCCATTCCCTTGCGTTTAAATCATGATACAGCATCATCAAGGGGTTATTTTCAAGTAAGTGTAAAAAAGAAGCTAGGAGCATTCATCTGTTGTAGTGTTAGGCAAGTTATGCTTTGGTCCTTGGGGACAAAGACCCAGCTTGCATTAAAAGCTGTCATTACGGAGAGATCAGTGGATGTCTCTCTTCTCCCAGCAAAGCAGTAAAACCAAGACTGTGGACCCTGGCACAGAACTGGTTGGTGGTTCCCTGAACTGTTCTTCTAAATAACAGCAACAAAACCAATACCAAGACTAATAATGAATAAAAATAATAACAACAATATATTTAAAATATATATTTTTTATAATTCTTGTCATTTGTATTCTTATAATTGTTATAATTTGTTATAATTTGTTATAATTTATAATTGTTATAATGATATAATAATTTGTTATTAGTTTTATTATTATTAGGAATGTTTTGGAATTTTTTGTCTTTTTTGTTCTACTTTAGCTTTTAGGTTTAAGGTGTGGAGAAAAATTCTGAGTCTGAAATAACCACACCCTTGTCAAGAGCACCCCTTTCTGTGTATCACACACCTTGCTAATTGCTTAACTGAACTCAGTTGTAAACTGAGGCATAGAGTAACACATGCAGACTGACCTCTGCTGTACACTCAACATCTTTTGCAGCACCTTTTCCACATCTTTCAGAGACTCCATCATTTGCTCTTAGAGATGAAATAGCATCAGCTGCCAGTCAAGCAGTAGCTCTTGAAGCAAGTTCTTTTAGTCTTTGATGTACATCTATGTCAACGTCACTAGTGTCTGTAAAATTATAGGTCCAGATAGGCTGCAAAGGTGCCATCAGCCAGAGATGAGTATATGTATATATATGCGTATATGTGAAGGGAGACAGATAGACATCGGTGTATGTCTATATCTCTTATGTCCCATCCATGATGTACCAAGCCAATCAACACGATTTTATGGAGAGGAATAAAAGAGTAAGACAATAAAGGGATGAAGAAATAGATGTAAAAACAGCACAAAGAACTAGCTGAAGGATGCAGCTTCTTCAGAGGACAAAGAGCAACTGAGTTTCAGAAGATACATAAGGCATCACATGGTAGCTGAACCACAGTGGGTAATCTTCTGGGCACTTTCAGGTTATCCCCATCGATTTAAACTAATATGTCTGACTTCACAATAGGATCAGGGTACCAGCACACGGCAGCTCTTACAACAGCAAAGGTCTTGCTGGCAACATGCTACCTCAAAATCATGTGTCCATATGCTCATGTGAAGTATTTACAGGAGCTGCAGAGTAAATTCATTTACATAGCTTGAAAACTAGAGGTAGCTTTAGCGAGCCTTCCTCAACAAAGAGCATTGTTATCAGCCACCGCTAGGATTTCTGAAGGTACATCGTTGGATGCCAGATGATTCTGTTTAGCTCCAGCATTCTTATGATGAATGAAAGTATCAAAAATAGCAGATACTTTGAATACTTGAAGCCTTGAACTTTCTGTTGCAAAGCTGATAGATGGTCTTGTGGCCGTGTCCCAGCTTTGTACTACCTTAACTGCACAGGTACTTTTTCAGACTCTGAACCAGATACTCCACATCTACCTTTTTGTTGTTGTGGTGGTTGTTATCCAGCCATGGACTCATATATCTGAATGTTACAATTGAATGCATTCATGGTTTGACTTCTACTTCCACATGTGCACTTGATCCCGGATTCACGAATTTGACCCCAGAACAGGGCAATATCAAAACCTTTCCAAACACTTAGAAACACATCTCTGCCTGAATATATAAACTAATTCAAAGTGATATACCTCATTTTAGATAGCAAAATCATATCATGTCAACAAAGAAGTACAGACGGTCATATCTTAAATAAAAATTGCTAGCCAACAGCAGATTCTCTGGAATAAGACTGTTTAGTGAGTTTGGGGTTCTGTTTTGTTCTGGGTTTTTTTAAAACTCAGAAGTGATTGGCAATGGCCACTTCTATCAGGAGAGCAATTCTAAGAAGAACCAGTATTTTTGAGCCCCATCATAATTTCTGGATAGCTTTCTGTCAGTTAGACTCTTGATCCAGTGTGTGAGACGGCTCATTGACTGAGAGATAGTGTGTGTTAGCTCATCTGTAGTAATGGTATTGCTTGAAAGATTGTCTCAGTAGTTGTTCTAGTCTTCTTTCTTAAATCTGAAAATTAAAAACTGAGGGATTTAGTAGTAAAGCAATGTTATTTTAATATTACAGTTAAAAAAAGTGTACCCAGTAAAGTGTGGAAATATGAAGACCAGTATCGTGGACGGGAGTTTCCAGGCTTTACCAATTACAGGATGTTTGAGGACGTCATAAAGGAGCAAATCATAGAACTGGAGGAACCAGCTGTTGAGATCCTGAACAATGTGATCGGTATGGCTCACAGGCTGCATGAGCTCTCTGAGTGTGGGAGACGCTGGTGTGCCTGACAGTTTCTTTTTCCACAATAAGCCAACGTTCCCACTGCGGAAGCGAGAGCTCTAGCCAGGATACTTAAGAATGGGGAAGTGAATCTGATTCAAGCTGGGTGCTTGCTTCTCCTCTAGAACCTCCAATCTCTCCGTGTCGCCTCCAGCATTTGTTAATACTTTTCCCAGTGGCTGGTGGAAAGGGGTTAGAAAGTAACTGTAATAAATAACACAGTAAAGAAATTGTATAGTAGAATGCTATGCAATGCTTGGTGCCAGCCAAACTGCTTGGTATTCCCAAACCCAGGGAGTGGCTTTCATAAACCTGAACTGGGAACCCAGCTGCTTTGCCAACTCTTTCCATGATGCTGTATGTATTACACAGTGTCCGTTGGGGATGGGGGAAAAGGTACATAATTCATCCAGAAAAAAACACCCAAGGAAAAACTATGTTATGATCCTCTCTCTTCTGCATTTGCCTTAGAAGGCAGCTGCATCATCTGTGCCAGACTCAGTGTCCTGTATTATATGTGCTAGCCCCTCTTCCTGGGAAGGCTACTCAGAGGGTAAGATGCAGATGTGCTTACATAGCCAAGGGATGATGCATCTGTAATCACAGATGTAAGCATAGAAATTGCTTTATCAAAAAAAATCTCGGTGATGTTCAGTCTCTCAGGTAGTAAGCGGTTACAGGAAGTCTTTAATGCTCACACGTTCAGACCTAGAAACCTAAATTCCTACTTCATATTGGTTTTAAAGGCATAGTACATCAGTATAACTGCTTAGCTGTTTCTGGATGAATACCGAAAATGAGTGCTTTGCACAAGTCTTATACAAACAGTAGCTTAAAAACCTCACTTGCTTGCTGACTTTATTTTGTCTGTCTGTTCTTCCCTTAGGCCTCATTGCAGAGAAATTTGTGGAGCTCACTAAAAGGCATTTTGATAATTTCCACAATCTAAACAGAGCTGCTAAGGTGAGAGACTACCTATAACCTGACATAAGACAAGAGCATGATGCAATGGCACTTGTAAATACAGCCATGCTTACAGTACCCATATGCAAGCATGGAATTTCTTGCAGGCCTACAGTTTTTATAAAATAAGGAAGAGCTTGAAAACAATAGCATGTTTATAATGGCACTAATGAAAATGTGTTTTGCCTCTTGGTACAACTTTGACAAGGTCTAAAACGTACATTACTCATTCATTCTGGTCACATTCCTGATGCATACAACACAATGCAAAGAAAACCTGGTATGGCTGCCTTGAAGAGCTTATAACCCATTTCGGGTCTAAGTCCTGCAATGATCTGTAAGCATATGAGTAGCCTCAGAGTGCTAAACAGTGCTTTTCTCTCTCTGAAAGGCAAGGCAGGGTGTCAGCCAGTGCAGCAATCTTATCTTTGATAAAAGGGCGCAGCAGCAGAGAAGCCAAAAATCATTTAACTGAGAGAGTTAGAGGATGACTGTTCACAATTTGGGGGCCTGCATTTTTTGAGGTAGAGTTAAATGATATGGATGTCATTGAAGATCTTTTCTCAAAAAGAGCTTTGAGGAAGAGATGAGAAGCAATGCTGGACAGCCGGGAAGCAGAGTCCACTCACAGGATACTGCTTAAAAAGGTAGCTCAAAGGCAAATGTGAGTGAAATAGATGATTTGCTATTTGACTTGCATTGCCAAACCCTACTGAGCTCCCAGGCCAATGGGACAGCAAGAAAATAAGCTATTTCAGCCAAATACAAAGGTGTTTAGGGAGGATCTTTAGGCATAACACAGTGAGAGGAATAAAGAGGAAGGAAGTTTTGGTAGACACTGAAGACGAGAAAAAGATGCGATGCTTTCTTAGGGATGCTAGGAAAGCATTTCAAGGGAATTTCAGGATGACTGAGGGAACTTTGCTGCCACCACAAACTTTTAGGTGGAAGTATCAAAAAGGCCAGAAAGAATTATTACTGCAATAAAAATCCTAGATAGTGAAGGGTTAGACAGGGTTGGTTTGCTGACAACAAATAGGAGTCTGCAGTTTTTGAGAAGGGCAGAAGGGACAACGGAGTTCACATCAGTGCCTACTGTTACTGCCTACTGCGAGAGGGAGACACAAACAAAATGCATGCAAAAACTGAGGACAGGCTGCAGGCTGAACTCGTGGCTGGCCCTTGTATTTTCCTTCGGGGTCCTAGCACCAGGTTTTGGCTCATCTCGCTCGTCTTAAGGAGGGGACAAAACTGCCACAATTTCCTGCTCTTTCACAGCAAGGGAACCAGAATCTAAAACATTACTCCATGTTCTCAAGAGCGGGTTTGGGATTAGACAGTGCGGCAGCAAGGACTGTTGAACACTGTGCCCACCTTGCTGTTCCCTGGGGACACTGCTAAGCACCGGCATCTATGCAAAGGAAACAAATGGCTGACAACTTGTTGATTTTTTCTTTCCTAGGTCAGAATTGAAGACATTCGAGACAAACAAGCAGCAGAGGCTGAAAGGCAGATCCGGAACCAGTTTAAAATGGAGAGAATCGTATACTGCCAGGATGAGGCTTACATTAGTGATTTACGCTTTGTGAAGCAACAAAATGCTACCAAAGCTGGCAATGAGAAAGAGTTTCATGTTGGAACTGTTTCGAATCAAGAGCCCTCCTTTGTCGAGGAAATGGTTTGTCACACGAAGGCCTATTTCTATGTGAGTTTACAGACTATGATACAGCAGCTTTTCTGCACCCTGAATGCTATAGCATATATTCCTCTCCCAGATCTCGCTCTAGTCAATATAAGTCTTTCATGAAATACTACTACTATGCAGGGAATAGTAGGCAGAGGGTATAAGTGTCTCATCCAGGTACACCCACAGCTTCTATACAAATTAATCGGAGCTTCTGACCAGTGATGAAAATGCCAGGACAAAGCTGGTCTGACAGCCTGTGTCAGCACAGTCACTGGGGAAACGCAGTTGCCCACTGTGGGGTCTGGTGATTAGAAAAGGCTGTAGGCTGTTAAAATGACAGCTGGATCCCAAACCACCAGTTAGCTACCCTCCAGCCTCACTTGGCTCCCTGCTGCGGCTGCCCCTCACTCGGGCAATACAGCATTGGCAAAGTGAGCCCTCTTCTTACCCTCCTCCAGCCTTTCATGGAGAAGAGGGTGATTCTCTGCTGCCAACACATCCCCACTCCAGCACAATGCTCTCTTGCTGGCTTTCCTATGGGGACAAGTGTCAGAGGTGAAATGACAGTGACTTACCAGCATGGAGGTGAGGAGAGGATGGGGAAGAGTCCTTGGCCCTGTAATTAGAAGCTACTGATATTCAGTTGATGGCAAGTCTCCTTCTCCAGCAAAGGAAGCAACAGTCCTAGGATTGCTTTCCCCACCGCAAGCTCATCTCATGGTTTTCAAATGATGCTAGTTTCCACAAGCTTCACAACATTATGTACAGCACTTTGGCATTTGGCACAGCATCTGAGAGCTCAGGTCACCCTCAAGACCCTCTGCACACTCCTGCTGGCAGCAGAAAGTGGTGTCAGTGGCTTGCAGTCAGATCCTAAACTAAGGCGGCAGGAGGAGCAATAAGAAAATATTAAGTTAAAATGGATTCAGCTATTTGATCTGTAGAAATCAGAGTGCACATGCTGTACTGCAGATAGCTCCATGGAAGTTAAGTCTCTGAAGACACATTTTAACAAAGGGTCAGGATTTGCTTTTGATCTTTGTTTCGTAAAACTCCCTCAGAAAGCAACAAGTTCAATATTAATAATGCAGTAAAAGGTAGGTAGCAGCTTACCTTGAATTTCAATAGCAAGGTTTTGACGAATTCCTTCATTTAAATGTTCAGGCTGATGGAGAGTAAAACATCAGCCTTCAGGGAACAAGAGAAAACAGCAGAACTGCATAAGCTCTTCCCTGCCGCCTCACTATATTCTCTGCTATAACACAAAAGTCTTAGATGATAGTTACAGATTTTTGTAAATGCCCTAAGTGCCATTTTCAACAATAACAAATGCCAGGGCATCCATGTTACTTATGCAAAGCCAAACACACTTTGAATGAGATGAAGGCTTTTAAGCATCCATGTCCTCTGAAAATAGCACGCATGAATCTGTGTCACCTATGACAGAACTGTCAAGGTTATGGGTAGAGTTTGGCTCCAGAAAAACATCCATATTTAAACCACCTACAGTCCCTCCTGCCACAGTCAGTAATGCTTAGAGAATAAGTAGGCTCAGTAAGTGCTTTAGCTGACTCAGCTGAATTACTTGCTGTTGACTAGATCTCTGTGAACTAGAAAGAAAAACTAAACATCTAGTCTTAGGTATTTTTCATCTTGAGCTCGGATCCATCCTTGTACACAGAAGATTTGCAGCCACGGGGCTCCAGAGATCTAAAGCCAGGTCTTCCCACTGCCATTTTCAAGTCAGACGCCACAAAAAGAAAGCAAGACGGGGCCTCTCTCGACTGCAACCAGTCATTCACACATAAGTGCTCACTTGGAACCAGCATTGGAGAGGTTTTGAACCTCCTGTCACCCAAGAGCACCAGCTAAGCCCCCAAGCCCTGCAGGTGTCTCTGGGGAAAGGCCCCCACAACCTCTTCTAGGTAAATCTGTTTCAATTTGCCTAAATAACTAGAGCAGACAGTGTGACAGGTTAAGCAGAAAATTTTCTCACCAAGATATCAATAGACGTAATGTAGGCACAGTATAGCCTCACTGTTGCTGAAGACATTTGTCCCTTAAGGCTAAAGCTTACTCCAAAGCTATCTTAGACTTAAAAGGACAACCACATCAGAAACGACATCTAAAGACAGGAATATACCACCTTTGGAAAAATCACTTTGATTTCCTGTTCCATAACAATTGGTGGTGTTCAGAGAAGACAGGTTTGATGCCAGAAATTGTTCACGAGTACTATTCATCAGGTATGTCCTTGTATAACTCTTACCAATGACAGCTGGCAGAGCAAAGCAGGGAACAGCCTGCCTTGGGTTTAGTTCCCCAAGGGAAAAAAACGCCACAGCTGACATTCCGGTAACTCTTAGATCTTTAGGCACAAGGAAGAATAACAACAAACATTTTTTTTAATTCCTAGAAGCACTCCCTGAACAGTAATTCAATACAACATTTTAAAAACGTGCTGTCACTTTTTAGCACATTATCTATAGCCCCTTCCTTTTTTTGTTCTTTTTGGGAACAAGTCTGCTTTTTTCCCCCCTCTTGCAGGGAGCAAGTAAACGCCTCTGCAATCAGATACCGCTGATCATCCTGTCTTCTGCCCTTTATGACTTCGGGGATAACTTACAGACGACAATGTTGCATCTTTTGCAAGAAAAAGACAAGTTAAATCATCTCCTTCAGGAGGACAGTGAAGCTGCGAAACATCGGCGCTACCTCAGTCAACGAGTTAATCGTCTCAGTAAAGCCTGCCAATACCTGAGAGACTTCACTGCATCGTAGATTTCTTCATTTTTCAGAAGTGTATTTCTACTCTTGTTTTCTAGCATTATTGGAGAACTTTAATATTCATTTCTAGTGTTCAGTTATGCTTTATTTTCCATAATTAGTTGTACATAAACACCCATGAAGTGCTCCACTGGGTGAGTTGTAATGAAATAAGTGTTATCCCATTTTTTAGACATTTGCTTTATGAACTCTTTACAATTATTGAAACAATTATTAAAAAGCTAGAGCTCTGAGGGTTGTCTTTTGTTTCGGTTTGGTTTTAATGAGGATGAGGGCTTTCAGCTCTTAACACTCACAAACTGTAGAAATCAAACTAACTTTCCTAGAGGACGCTTACTGCACAACCCTAGCCATTCCCCATTTCCCTTTGTGTTTATGCCTTGCTGTCATTGCTGTCTTTCCTGCCATCACATGAAAGATGACTGCGCAAGGTGTCACCTCAGTTAAGTTCCAGCCCAGTAGGTAGAGAGGGTGCATGCGGTGGGTGTGAAGCAGTTTCAGCCTAGAGGGAAAAGAAAGTTACCTTCATCTGATTGGAACATCCATGGGGTGCTGTTCGCTCCCTTTTTCCTTTTTCAATTCCCTGATGTGTCAAGAAAGGCTAAGAGGCTCTTTCTTTTGGGTGCTGGAGCATCGTCTCAAATTTTGGGACTGATGGGCAAGTCAATAGATAGCAGGATTTGGATGTCCAAAAGGAATTAAACCAGGATGTTAAACATTAGAAGGGTATCTATCTCGGCATGTGGCTGCTGAGGGCAAGGAGAACCATTCCAAAAGCTCTTTCATTTCACAGAAGCCAGTTACTATGCAACATTGAACCCTGTATTCATGACATCTTTTACACGGAGGAATTATTTTAATGGGCAAAGCTAGGCTTTATGTAGCAAGAGTAATCACAGAATCACAGAACAATATGGGGTTGGAAGGGACCCCTGGAGACCATCTAGTCCAACCCCCCTGCCAAAGCAGGTCCACCTAGAGCAGGTTGCACAGGAACATGTCCAGGCGGGTTTTGAATGTCTCCACCACCTCTCTGGGCAGCCTGTTCCTGTGTTCTGCCACCCTCAAAGTAAAGAAGTTCCTCCTCATGTTTAGATGGAACTTCTTATGTTCCAATTTGTGCCCATTTCTTCTTGTCCTGTCACTGGGCAGTCAGCTAAAAGAAAATGTGCTTGTACCAGTGTGCCACTTAGTAATTTCCAAGAGGGTCGGAAGGCTCTACCGAGGGATCTGGACAGGTTGGATCAATGGGCCAAGGCCAATGAGATGAGATTTAATAAGGCCAAGTGCTGGGTCCTGCATTTCGGTCACAACAACCTCAGGCAATGCTACAGGCTTGGGGAAGAGTGGCTGGAGAGCTGCCCAGCAGAAAAGGACCTGGGGGTGTTGGTGGACAGCCGGCTTAACAAGAGCTAGCAGTGTGCCCAGGTGGCCAAGAAGGCCAACAGCATCCTGGCCTGTACCAGGAACAGTGTGGCCAGCAGGAGGAGGGAAGTCATCGTGCCTCTATACTCGGCACGATGTATTCCAACCATGAATATTCTGTGATTCTATGCTTACAAGGGAAGCCTCCTCTTCAGGACAGAAACAATAAAAGGTGTTGGACCCTCTGACATGAAACCGCAGCAGCGGGTAGCTGATTTCTGTGACATACAGCTTTCTGAACCCTGTTTAGCACTACAGCCAGTTTTCCACATTTCAGTATACTGTTTTGCTCCTGTTGACTTGCAGTGCTGCAGATCAGAAGCTATAAAAAAACCCGATACCATAACAACTTAATTTATTTAATTTCTACTTTGAAAGTACTTTAAACTTTTTGACTACTTCATGGCATTCCCCAAGGCACACTTGATGCTCATGTGCTATTGAAAACAACCCATCTCACACCAAGAGAATACAGGCAGGTACACATTGCTTCTGGCAGCATGAATTGTAATAGCAAAATAGGGTGCGACTCCCTCAACCCGCTGCCTTTACACTAAACTTCCTTATTTAATTCAATTTCACAAGTCAGAGTGATTTTATCAGACCCAGCCACTAAAGACATCCAACTTTCCTGGACATCCAGCTCTCTTTCCCTGCATTTGCTCAAGGACTTAAAATACTGGAATTAAAACAATCTCTTGGATTGCCCTCATGTTGTTTTTCCTTTGCTTTGGGGTGTGGGTTTTTTTGGTGGGGTTTTTATTTTGTTTTTTTCAATCAGATTCTCAAAGCACTTCAGACACTGAATCCAGCAACTGCTTCCAAAAAAATCCAAGCAAACCGATATAAACCACTACTAAGGAAAATTATTTGTAAAAAAAAAAAAAAAAATATTTATTTGGTGCAGTGTTTACATGCAAGACAATTGCATTTCAGTACCAAAAGAGAAAAAAAGCCTAATAGAGTCATTTCATTCAAACAATTTATCCTTCTTAACAAAAGTGACTTGATATGGCTTTTTGATCCTCTGTACTATAAGTTATTTTCAAAATCCTAGTTGAGGTGGCACTCTGATATTAATTACATTTTGCTAAAAACATACATGCAGATATATAAAGAAGAGCTCTAATGAATTAAAAGCCAAATTTAATAAATGAGGTAGTTCATCTGCTTACACAGAAACGCAGATTTGTGTTTCTTTGTATAAAACACCCAGCCTCTGTACGTGTGTCTGCAATTGGAGTTCTATCGCTTGCAACACAGCCTTGCTGAAAAACTTTGCCCTTTGCCTTTCACAGCAGGGAGAGTTCAAGAGTCAAGCTCCATGTTGGCAGCCAGGAACCTCGCCATCGGGACAATTAACTCACCACTTCCTGCTACGGCTCCGGAGCACGTAGCACACATTAAGAGTGATGGTAAGTCTTGCCCTTTTTAGATTCAGAGCAGCTTAAGGCAGAACAGCACTTTTGATTACTGACAGTCAGACTGGTCTCACTACAAACAATCTGATTTGGATGATTGCTGCGTCAAGATCCTGAGGATTTTTAACTACCTGAATATACAGTATTTTTTTTCCCTGCACCTCTACCATAGTGCATGAAAACTTCCCTTCATATTTACCAAAAACCATTAATTTCTTTTTAAATTGCCAACCAGCAGCTCAGAGATTCAACATTCACATTTCTTCACATTTAGTTTAAAACGCTACTAAACCACTGTCTCAGACGAAAATCATAAGTTAAATTCTGATTAAAATTGCCATTATAAGCCTGCACCTGATTATCAAGTGAAAGTTACTTGACTAAAGAAAGACATTTCAGCAAGCAGTTGACAGAACGACTTTCTGCCAGGCACCACAACAAGAAGAAAGGTGCTCATTGTGATAATCCTTCGCTGATTAAGATCAGTCACTGTAGCCAGCACAGAACCGAGTGTGCAATCCTTCATGTTCTTTTTAAAAAGAAAATTCAAAGAGAAAAAACAAAATCATTTGCAAAGTGAATAAATATCCCAGGCACCCATGGCTTCATTTATTCTTGTTCTCAGAAATATCAATCAGCAAGGAGAGACAGTGTTGTCATCTGTTTGCCTGTTTAAAAAAAAAAAAAAACAAAAAAACAAAGGTTCAAGTTCTGCTAACAAGCTGACAGACTATCTTATCAATTACTAGGATGCTTCTCAACAGAATAGCTTCATTATCAGACTAGTCACATTTATTTATTTTTATTAATAAAATCAAGTTTTGGTATTTGAAACATTTTAAATTATTGAATTTTAAAATATTTTACCTGCATATTTTTATAAATCCAATCTGTAAACACAGTCATATTCCCATACACTCCGGGCCTATTGGGACTAGCACAGCCAGTTCCCCAGCTGGTATCTCCAACCAGCCACCACACGGAGTTTTTGTTAGTTACTAGAGGACCCCCGCTGTCACCCTGCACAAAACACAAGCATACTGTTAGTGACCTCACCACCAGGAAAGATACAATCCATTTCACTTCAGGAATATATCTTAGGTTTCAAAAAAAGCTGATCACCATTTTAAGGCAGTCACTGAAACCAAACACAACAGCAATTACAGTATTAAAGGATGACTGCCTGCAAGAGGGATCAAAATTGTTTGCCCAAAGCACTAAATGAGATAGGCGTTATTGACTTTCCTGTTCACAAGCACAATGCTAAGGTATCGCCATGATTATGAAGAGCATTTGTTCACTTTCAAGTACCAGATAACAAAACATCCTTGAAGCATTAAAATGGACTGCCTCACCCTCTTCGCAAATTGAGCAAGAACTTAGCACTGGCAGCCATTCAGAAGACAAACAAAAGCTCTCCCTTTTAAAGGGATGCACCACGAAAGAAATTAGAAGCCCAACCAAAATGTTATTCAATTATTATTTTTTTTTTGGGTGGGTGATCTGTCTGTAATCAATAGATGATTACAAAAAAACTACTAGTAAGACCACAAAAATAATGAGATCATTATTAGGTGTTAATTAGGAATAATTACCTGACAGGAATCAATTCTTCCTTCTAGATACCCGGCACAGATCATTGTAGGCAAAATCATGCCACTATAGACATAGACAGAATTACACCTAGAATGTTCTATTAAGGGCACCATAACATAATTCAAGTTATTTGATGTTTTACCTAAAATTGAAATATGCACAAAAACACACATACAAAGACAAAATTAGAGCAAGCATCATATTATGTTGCAATTACAAATCCCAGCAGCTAGCACTCTTCAAGATGAAATAACTTACTAGAACCATCGGGATGGACACTTAAGATGTATGGTCCGCCACAAAGAGAAAACTATGACATTAAGACTCCCTTCCAAGAGATCAGTGAGTTACCCTGCATTACTGTCCATGTACTGTTAAGCAAGAGAACGTGGCACTACCTGCCTACTCCAGCCCCAAATCAACTGCGCCATACAGGGCTATTAAAAGCACGTGAAATCTGCAAGAGGTGAAGAGGACCTCCCTTACAGGGAGGTTTCATGGCACAAGTGGCCTTAGTCAGAGTCCATCTTCCACAACACCCTGCTCCCTGCCCAGTACCTTCTCATACTGGAAGGAGAAACCTTCCCTCCCTTTCCATCTCACTTCTTACAAGTTTACTTGCATCATGCTGTATTACCTCAAGGTGGTGGAAAGAAGAGGCTCCTGCCCTTTCCTCTGTCCACAGAGGACTGGCCTGGCACACAGCTACCCTCCTTATTACAGGAGAGGGTATTTGGGCACTGAAGTGGCCCTGCTAATGAGGGCACAGAATTGTTTCCTGCTTTGGGTATTTCTGGTCCCCAGTACTGATTTGAGGCTCCTTTGCAGACTGCTGAATGCAACACATCCCAACTTACTTTGGGGCAGAATGCCCTGTGTAAATATTAGGGGCTGTAAAATGGGTGAGAAAAAAATAGCGTATCAACAGATCTAGCTCAAACCGCCCAATAACCCCTTGTAACAGTTATCTATAGACTGAGAGGACTGGTTTATGTAGAAGACTGAAATATCTGAGAGCCACTCTTACCTCCTTGGTACTCTGCTCCCCACCCAGATATCCAGCACTGCTGATCAGGCTGGAACATCATTCCTGGATTAGGCAGACAAACTGGCTGTATGGCATCTACAAAACAAACACAGTAACATTTGTAATCCCAGATGCCCAGACATAATTCAAAATAAATGTGTATGAAATATCTCGGCGTGACCACCACTTAAATACAGACACACCATGCGTTGTCTCTGCACTTTATCTTTCCTTGCACACGAGCGTTACTGTGCAATGCCTGCAGCAGCAGAAAGCTTACCAGCTGCCCTTTCCCAGATGGCCACCTGACCTTCAATACAAAGTGAAGAACAAGCACAGTTAATGGTTCTAGCTCAATTCATCATGCTAACTAGAACAATTAACACCATCTCTTCCGATCAGTAGAGGACAAATAAGTAGACAAACTTCCAACACGATACCAAACTGGGAAGGGTGGCTGACACCCTGGAGGGCTGTGCTGCCATCCAGCAAGATCTGGACAGGCTGGAGAGGTGGGCGAGAAAGAACCTCACGAGGTTCAACAGGGAAAAGTGTAGGGTCCTGCACCTGGGGAAGAAGAATGTCAGGCACCAATACAGGTTAGGCATGG
>JAOXNO010000001.1:116699780-116731665 GCA_028565335.1 Limnodromus scolopaceus
TGGGCAATCCTGCTTCAGCAGGGGAGTTGGGCTAGATGATCTCTATGGTCCCTTCCAACTCTAAAAATTCAGTGAAAATTCAGTACCTCTCTGCATTCTCTTTGCAAAACCCAGCTGAAAATAACGCAAGCAGGATTCAATGCCTGTATACAAGAGGTGTGAAACAAAACCAGCCAACCTCACTATTCTCAGTAGCGGAAAAGCCCCTCCAGATTACTTTAAGCTTTAAACTGATTCACTGAAACATAAAGGACCTGCACAGATAGCACCTAAACACATAAAGGACATCAAGTTTAAATAATGCTTTGTCTGCAGTTTTTACTGCTTGCCTACAAACAACCTACATCAACTTTTAAGAAAGGAACTTCTAACATTTGGGGTTTTGGTTTGTTGCGTTTTTTTGTTTGGTTGGTTTTTTCCCCCCAGTTTTTATTTGACATAACTTAGTTAAGGATTCAGTCAGCTGCTCCACTGCTGCATCCCAAGTCTGCACACATAGGAGTGGCAATGCTTAAGCATCATAGACCATTCTGGAGTAAAAGCACATTATTGAGATAAGCCCAAACTCCTTTACCGTCTACTAGATTTAAATAAATCCTATTTTAAAAAAATCAGAGGGTGTGCCCTCTGTCTTTACATCTATCCTGTCTATGTCTCTAAGGAGTCTCTACCTACATTTTATGTTCTTCCCGCAAGTATCTACTAGGATTTCTTGATGCACTTCAGAAACCTCAAAAGATGTGCTCAGTATCATTGGATTTTTGCCTTAAGAAGAGCAGAATACATACCAGTAAAAGTCAGGGGTACCTCTAACTTCATAAGGGCAACATCATTGTCTTTAGAATCTGTATCATAATCCGGATGGGAAATTATCTGTTGCACTCTGTATCCATTTTGTATGAGCATCTCACTCTGGTACAGAATCCCAGCATAAACCCTCCAGTTGTGCGGGTCAGCTAAACGTCTACAGAAAAAAGGAAAGATGAGAAGATTTGCTTCTCTGGTAATGAGTCACAGATTATGACCTTGAAAAAAATTGTTTTCAGAAACGGTAGTCAAATGTATGTATGACCAAGAATAAAGACGAAAAAGGCAAACAAATTGCAAGACATCTAACTTTGGTAAAGCCTGACTCTAATTTCATAACTAGATTTAAAAAAAAAAAAAATCTTTGAAATGGATTAAGTATCATCGTCTATCCTCTTGGTCACTCAGCACAGCAAATTATAGTCTGAGACTGCAACACTGAAGTCTATTGATTTCCATGGCTGAGGGATCAAGCAGTTATTTCTGAAGTCTCACATGTCAGTGGTATCACTCTCATGTACTATCCAAAGCATGCAAGGGCAGCAGAAGCCAGAATTAGTAAAAACATGATCTAGTGAAGGAATTTCACTATCTTGAAAATGCCAGGGTTTTTTTTTTCCCTTTGGTTTTGGTGGGGGTGTTTTAAATGTTAAGCACACTCACTAAATGTAATTTAAGTAGCCTCTTGTGCTTCAGCACAGTTTACAAATGCTCAATAAAAAACTTCCCACAAGTGTTAAAACTCCCTCCATGAGAACTGCCCAGGCAGTAGTCCTTGCAAGCTGTTCCCCCTCAAAAAAAATAATTAAAAACCAGCTTTGTGCCAGCTACAGCTTGGTTGCCATTTCTAAAGCTTTTGCAGAGTTCAAATTAGAAAACAAAGGAAGGATAAGATCATCACATAAAAATAAATACTTGCATTCTTTTCTCAAGGTTAAGGACAAAGTCATTTTTCCTTGGCTTAGTCTCAAACTGTGATCCAGCCAACCAACCGTGAAAATGTTTTTGCTTAGTGGGGTTTCCCTCCAACAGAAGCAGCCACCTTTTAAACATATTCTGCCACTGTGCACAAGGTACCACAACACCCTCAACTCTCCTCTAAGCCTCTATTTTCGTAGGTTAAAAATGAAAAAGCACCAGCTATTTTTGTTGTTGATGCCTATGTAAAGTGTTCCTTGGATAGGTATAAATATACATTTAATACTGACTTGGACTTTACTACGCTATGGCATGAAGATATGAGAAAATAAATGGTAGAGGCATCTTTAAATTTATTATTTCTACAGTTGTGCAATATTTGAGGGTTTGGGATCTTTTTTTTTCCCTTTTGTTTTTCTTCGAAGTGTAATTCAACATCTTCAGAAGAACATCGCATGTCTGGTGTAAGTTTGGTGCTTTAATTTGGGTAGGTATCTGTGCCCAACACCACCATCCAACTTAATTTCCACCTTTAACAAGTAAAATAAGATTTTCTTCCTGTAGAAAGCAGACAGATGATCTGCAGCTAGCCTCCTCCAGAACAAGTTTTCCCTTAATACTTAAAAATCATACATAGCCAAAATACTCTACCTAGCACGTGCATTCGAGGTGGTGAGCGGGGAACAGCATTTAATTCCACTTCAAAGCAGAAAGTCGGGAAGACTTAGGTAAATTTGTGCATTTCAGCCTGAAGCAACGAAGATCGCCATTCGAGAGACAAATGAGAGGGCGCAGGCAAGACTCACCCTTCCACGCAGTGCGCTGCCGTCACTATCCACTGGTGGGTGATGATGGAGCCCCCGCAGACGTGGGTGCCCTGCACGTGGAGGCTGACCTGCCACGGCCACTGCCCCAGCACTGCCCCGCTGCCACCCACGATTCTGTTCATCATGTTCGCTCTTTTGGTGGGCAGGCCACACTCTAAGGAGTCGGTAACACACAGAGCCATTAGTTAAAGAGGAAGCTGGTCTGGAAGAAACTTCTGCAGCTCAGGCTTTGCTAGCAGAGGGGAGCACAGACCATGTCTCACCTCTGCTCTGCTGCCCTGGACACCGAGATCCCAATGCTCCCTGTCCCTCAAACCAGGACACTCCCATAGCCTAGACCCCCTTCACATTGCAGACATCATGATGAGTATTTGGCAGCTGCTGCCTTCAGTTCACCACAAACTAGAAACCAGTGGTTCATTACACCTTTGAGTGTGGTACTCGGGCGTCTCTGGCAAGCCACATGGACACACGCCATTGTGTTGTGCAACAGAACAGACAACAGCTAGGCATTGCCTCATGGCAGCCATCACTGTCAGGAACGTGCTGCCCACCCAACGGCCGCGTGTCGGAGAGTGGATCCACCACAGACATCCCACCGCTGCTGCTGAGCAAGGGCTACAGACCTTCACCACAGGCAAGTCATTTAAAGGAAGAAATGGCAGCAAAGACAAAAGCAACTGGGGATCCAACATCCTCCTTGTCTCCTCTCCCACCCTGCTCCTTAAATTGTGTCTTTTGAAAATTGGGAACCACAGTTAAGTCATCTGCCCATCAGAAGACAGCATTTATTTATGCAGATTCAAAAAGATTCACCAGCCACAGCATTTCAAAGCATGAGCAAGCAGAAGTTTGAGGAACACGGTCACTTACCTATACAGCGCAGAGAAACAACATTTTGTGATGCACAGGAATCACTGCAATAGAAACAGAAAAAACCCAAACGGGACTTTAGGCACACAGTGAAGCAAATGGTGGGCAAAGTCCACCCTCTAGCTGCTGCCTACCCTTTCCAGCTATGTGCCCTGCCTTCCCCTCCTCTTCCTGCTGAGCGTTCCCTCCTTTCTTCACTCTCTCCTGCTACCCTACCAGCAGCCATCTGGCCTCCACCACTTCTTGCATTCACCAAAACTGTCATGTGGAAGACCGCAGTCGCCAGTACAAAAGGTTTGTAAGCCTATTGAGGAGCAAGATGAAGAACAGCATGAGAAAAAGTTGAGGTGATTAATGAAGTAGTTGTAGAAGACCCTAAACAAGGGAGCCATGGGAACCTTGCAGGCACAGCAGTCTACAGGTTTAGAAACCAGACACTTCAGAGTTGTTTAATGAGAATAAAAATGATACTTTCCACAGTGAAAGATCCATTTTGCATGCTGTGTGTTCATGTGACTGAAAAAAATTAAATAGCTATACCAGCTGCTGTAAACGTGTTACAGCTGGTAGCTATTGTCACCGTACAGAAACTCCTGCTGACGGTCAAAGAGCCTTAGAAAAGTATCTTTGACATGGAAGCCTTCTAGACAGCATGGAGGGAGAACGATGGGACATCTTCTCTTTTAAAAGAGGACAGGAAGGACGGAAAAATGACAGCTGTGTTTTTAAACAGAAGGGAGAGCAGCTACTGCTATCAGATTAAAAGCAAAGTCTCTCTCCCTCTAACAATCCCCATTGAAAGGCACGCTTGCATTATGCTCCGGGCAGAAGCTACACCTCTTACAACAGCTAAAAAGACCCCTGATAAAAGGAAAGAAGTTTGTATTGAACAAAGATACCTGCTATACAGCTTTTTGTACAAGTCTATATTTCCAGCACTTGTGTTCACCTTCATGTAGCCTTTAAAGCTGCCTTCAGTTGCTACTCCTCGACTGTAGTAATACGTATCTCTGGAAAACAAAAAACCCATTATGAAACTCACTAGTTTCAGTTTTCAAACAAGCAACAATAAACCGTGCCAAGCTAGAGCTTCTGACATGAACAACACTAAAAATATGACTTTTTTTTTTAAATTAAACTCAGAACCCTGGTGGTGTAGTACAGCGCCAGAGAATCAGTCTTCAAACATTTGTCAAGTTCTGTTTCCCATCGAACACTTACTAGATTAAAATAATATTTTTTTATCTGATATGCATGCACAGTAGGAATCTTCAGCCTCATGAAACAGGGCAAGATGAAGAGATGCCTTTGCCAGTACTTTTACACAGCACAGCAGAGTTCAGGTCCAGTAAGTCATGACAGCCACATTTCTGATGGACAACAACAGGGGCAGCAAGTGTTGCTGTTCTGCTGGGCTTTCTAGCCGAGGACAAGCTCTGCGTAGCTTCTGCTGGGCTGTCATACTGGAGCGGGAATTACCGGGGCCATTGCTGGTTCAGAGACCTGAATTCTGAGCACCACAACACAGAGTGGGCACACACAAGTTTCGCCTGCCTGGGTTATAAATTCACTCCGTTACTCCACACACAACAGAAGTCAGTATTTGCCAACTGTATCAAAGAGAGGCAATATTAAGTATTTCAACTGCAGAAGAATATAGGCTGCCGCATTACATGGGGAGAACATGGGCAGCACCCAGGGCCACAAATGTTTGTGGAGATCTTCCACGTGAGCCAGTGGTACTTGTGCCCTCAGAAGATCAAGGCTTTCCGGGTAATACTGGTGATGACAGTTTAAGTCAGATCAGACGTTGTTGAGCAACGAGAATGATCTGAAGCGAGTTCTGGAAGATAGTTGTAAGTGAATGTATTGGACACAAGTGTCCCCACTGAATAACTACTGCATGTGCACCAGACCCCGTTACCTGTTGGAGCAGCATTTCATTTTGATCGTGTAACATCTACTGTCATTAAAATCAGATCCACCTGGGTTCACAAGAACTAGATTGCCAACTGCTTTTCGTTTCAGATACGCATTCTTACAAATGCCAAGAGGGAAATTTTAACCTTTCTATGTACGTACAAAGGCTGATGAAGGTTAGACTTACACACTGTAGCCCATGTCTTTACATGCAATCCTCCCATAATCGTCATTCCAGCCGTCTTGACAAACAGGATACCAGGATTTGCTGACAGGTGAATAAACTTCCAGGATAAAGTTTGGTCCATAAAGTCTAACTGCCAGAAAAGGAAGAAGGAATAAAAAAAAAAGAAACCAACATCACACGCTATATTACTTCTCTTTCTCTACTTAAAAGTATTATTACCCATAATATTTGCTTGTATGTATGAACTGGTATTAATTAAATGCTGCCTTCTACTCAGATTCTGAGTAAATATCAAGTAGACAGAAATATTACAATAACTTCATTATTTTGTGTAAGGCAATTTCAAAGACCTACCAGTTTAAAAATGCAAGTGTACAAGATAGTGTTCATCTTTTCGTTTCAGCTTTTATGCTCAAAATTCTTTTTCACATTCTACCACTGAGAAAGACTGTAATAGCCAATCTCTTCTTACCTTTTCTCTACACAAACATATATTTCTTAATATATCATATATTGTTTACAAATAAAATATAATCAATTGTAATATATTTTATATTGTATCTTAGTACACAAAATTCCTCAGAGAAGCACTTGTAAGGCAAAAATGTAACAAGGAGCAATTACCTCTGACGCTCCATGCCCCATTATGTATTTATTTGCACAAGAATTTAATATGAAATAGTTCAAGCAAAAGAACAGATTGAACAGACTTCTCCAAAAACCCATTATTCAACCAAATGGAGAGGAACAGCCTTAAAGCATATGCCACTAAATGCTAATCCTTCATGAGGCATGTGCAAAATAAAAGCTCCCAGAGAGAGAATAAGAGTACAACTAGAATTTTCCGGAGTGGCACTAGCACAACACAGGTGTTAGAAACAAGATGCCACACCTTCAGAATGGATAAATGGATCTTTCCACCTTCCATCTTCAAATTCTTTTTAGTTGGAAACACTGATTGGACCAAGCTCTCTTACACAAAGGAGTTATGAAGTAGTTGAAGTATTATTGGGAGAACGAGGAATGCAAAATACGTGCAAAAAGACAAGGCTGACTGAAGACCATCAGATTTATGTTATCACCTGAAGTGCTACTAAGTCAGTGCTGACTGTTCATTCCAGAGACTATGTTACATTCAGTTTTGCACAAACCCTGTTCAAATGAAAAGGTAATATTTTAAAAACTGATTCAAAGTTAACCCAGCTCAAACCCCAGAATCAGTCATTTTGTTTCAACTTTTCAATTGGACTGGAAACAAACTGAATATCCAGATAGTGCTTCAAAGCACTCTAACATCCTAAACCATTTTAGAGATATACCTTCAGCTAAAATAGTCCTAATGTAACTTAGGCAAGCTTTGGGCAAGGCAATTTGCTCAAAAATTCTTGCAAGGGGGTGAAGGTCCTCCCCCTTGACTGCCGGCACTCACCACACCGGGTTTCATCCTCCCCGTTGGGGCAGTCGTTCATTCCATCACACCACTGCGAGGCGGGGATGCACACTCCTGAAGATCCGCACTCTATCAAGGACGTGACACAACGACTGTCTACTGCAGGGAGAGAGCAACAGAGCCGTTACATCGGCTTAGCCTCAGGCGACCACTGCCAACTCTCATCTTAAGGAGTATTCCACCTCAACAGAGCAGAACATCAGAAAGAGCTCCTAAACTCAGGGAAGGGAGGAGGCCTAGCTTGACACAACGGAAGATGTATTGCTCTGTCCTTTACACCCCTTGTCAGATTAAGTAACCAATGCAGCTGATTGGATTTTGACCACTGCCTCCCCTGAATAAGCAAGCACCATTAAGTTGTCTAAAAGGAGTCAGCTTAAGACTGACAAAGCATAACACTTATAAACAGCAAAGGAGGAAGAAAGCAATTACTCCAATTACATCCTTTTGCTTTCGCTGCCATTTAAAACAAGATTACATTCACCCTGTATAAATCAAAGTGAGTAAAAAAAACCCTAAGAACACAAAGTGTCATCCTATATAGTTTTAAACTAACTCTCCTCTCTCCTCCTTTCTTTTCCTGCACAGAGCAGACGGAAGAGGTTCCTAGAAACAAAGCAAATTGTTTTTTAGCTTCCTTTGAAAAGTGGCTTTCATTGAAAGGGAAATTAAGATAGCACAAGACAAACTTCGCCTAAGCCAAACAGAATTGCTCTAGCCCAGCTTCAGAGCTTGGTCACCCCAATTGGGGATGACTTCCAAGGCAAATGTATCACCTGTGGTAAGGTTTACAGTGGTGAGACAGGCCAGGCTCACACAGAATTAACATACTTTCAAAGTAAAAACCTCACAGAAACAAATAGACATGAATTACTTCTGCTCCAAGAGAGATACCATTTACCATAGAGTGGTTTGGGCTGGAAGGGACCTTAAAGTTCATCCAGTTCCAACCCCCTGCCACAGGCAGGGGCACCTGCCAGGTTACTCAAAAGCCCCATCCAGCCTGGTGTTGAACACCTCCAGGGATGAAGCATCCACAACTTCTCTGGGCAACCTATTCCAGTGTCTCACCACCCTCACAGTAAAGAATTTCTCCCTAATACCTAATCTAAATATACCCTCTTTCAGTTGAAAACCATTATCCCTCATCCTATTGCTCCACTCTCTGATAAAAGAGTCCCCCCCATCTCTCCTGTAGGCCCCCTTCAGGTACTGGAAGGCCACTGTAAGGTCTCCCCAGAGCCTTCTCTTCTTCAGGCTGAACAACCCCAGCTCTCTCAGCCTATCTTCATAGGAGAGGTGCTCCAGCCCTCTGATCATCTTCATGGCCCTCCTCTGGACTTGCTCCAACAAGTCTGTGTCCTTCTTATGTTGGGGGCACCAGAGCTAGACACAGTACTCCATGCGGGGTCTCACAAGAGTGGAGTAGAGGGGGAGAATCACCTTCCTCAACCTGCTGGCCATGCTGCTTTTGATGCAGCCCAGGATGTGGTTGGTTTTCTGGGATGCAAGCACATGCTGCCGTTACCTTGACCATTTACACTCTTGCAGTTAAGTTATACAAAATTATTTCAGTCTCCTCCTTACTTAACCGAAGTCAGAATTTGGAACAAGTTTCATTTCATTGCACAGCAGTGATTTCCTAACGAAACACACTGCAGAATGAGTTGTCCACGCAGAGTCATGTGACAGCTATCCCCCAGTGCAAAAACCCTTGCAAGAGGTCAAACTATTCGTTACTAAACCCTACTGCATTGTACAATTGTACTGACCAGCTTTTGCCAGACAGATTGGAGGTTTCCACCTGAACAAGCTGCTCCAGAAGTGTCAAAAAGCTGATGACATTACTTGATGTCAAAAACATTTACTTTGATGAAAGGAAAGCGATAGTAGCATTGTTTATTAAAAAGAATAAAAAACCCAACAACCAAAATTGAGCCATAAGGTAGTAACATTACTTTACCTCTCAGGAGACAGGTAACAAAGAGTTTCATGACCTTAATTCCGCATAAAATGGAAGGTAAGAATGTATATTTCTAACTTTAAAGGTTTAATACATCTTTTCTTTCAGAACACAAAAAAAAAATCTTACCAAAATACCAGATGAAGAAAGCAGCAATTGCACAACAAATGACTATTAAAATGGATAGTACAATGATTATGGTTTTCCTTACACCTGAAATGAAAGCAATGAGAAAAAGAGAAATTAGATTCACAAATAAGGTAATTTCCAGCCACCAGCACTCTATATTGCCTTGACATTAACACCAGACATTTTTTGCTAGACAGGCTTTTCTCCATTCCACCACCCTTCCTCCAAATCACCCAGATTCCTGTCCAGTTACACCTTCATCCCAGCCAGCTACTACTTCTTCACCTACTTCAATAGCTCCTTCGATACAGGAATTGGAAGGGAAAATGCCTTTTATTTGTTATCTTACTCTGGAAAACCTTAAGTCTAGAATTGGAAGAAATCCTGACAAAACTTACTTGATGTACATGATCTCCTGGATGAATGTGCTACTGGACTACTTGACTGACGGGTAACAACCGTTGGGACGTAGCTTGGCACTGACGGAGCATTTGTTGAGAAGTACTGTGGATTTGGGTTAGCACCTACTGGCTCCCTGGCAGAATACAAGTTTTCTGGCTGAAAGCCATGATTTTCATAGTATGGCGGTGGACTCTAAATGATAATGTTGAGAGTAAGGAAACAGGGAAAAAAACAAAAACAAAAAACAAGAGGCAAGACTAATTAGGACAAAATAAGTTTCAGATGCCATTTACATTCAGAACCCTACAAGTAATTCTGCCAAAGCATAAATTCACCATACTAGTGATTCCAATTTACACAGAGAAAAAGTCTTACGGTACATGCCTAATACCACGCACTTTGAATAATAAAAATAACAGAGAGTGAGGCTGGAAGGCGTATGAAGAGATCAGTTTCCTGATCCAAAGTAACTCAACCTAAGCAAGATTCTTTGAGCCCAGCCCTCCAGCTGCCCATGCAAACCACTGCACTGGAACATCTGACAAGGTAGAAATAAGCAGCATGGACAGTTTTGGGCAGTACCATCATCAAAAGAAATGCTGACAAGTAACAGCCTTTGTGTGTGCAGTTGTCCAGGCCCAGGACAAATGCTTACTGCCCCATTTTGTCCTACGACACCACCAGGTATACCTAGGCTATTTTTGAAATGCACTGGCCTACAACAGGTTGTGGAATATTTATCCTGGAAGAGCTTTAAGAACTAGTTAGAAGCCATTCCAATCTATCCCTCCAAAATAAGCTTTAAAAGCATAAATCTCTCCCAGGACCACCTGCGCACTTGAAATGCTAGTTAATTCAAGCCTCTTATACCTGCTTCACAGTATATCTTTCCCTCTCTGCAGAAAAGTAAGCACAACAAGTACTCCACATTTTAGAAGACTTGCTAACCGGGATATCACTCAATAGGCTGTTACTTGTAAAGAATAAAAACTCATTTAAAAAAAAAAAATCAGAGAGGAATACTTTTAATATTTTGTTTACTTACTACAGTAGAGGTCATCTTTCCTTTGTCAGCAGTACTGAAACAATTCAAGTGTTTGGAAGTAAAGCGTGAATCTGCAATCAAAAAAAAGAAAAAAAAGAAAAAAATCACAACCAGAAACTAACTAACTTTGTCCACCTTTCTTGTCAGTTTTTCCTTTGGAAAAATGCCAAATCTGGGGGGAAAAAGAAAAAAAAAAACCACAAAACAAAAAACCGATCGGAAGCAGTTCAAGAGAGGGTACAAATTAAGGTGCAGCATGAAATCGGATCTCAATAGCCTCTCAATACAACCTTGAGGATTATACAGTGGCAACTATTCATTAACACGAGCGCCACACAAACCGAGAAGATTAAGTTAGTGCTCACTCTCGCTGACAGAATGAGAGTTAAAGAATACCCTGGCAACAACCCACATGGTGTCAGTACCAAGTTCAGGTCCTCCTGCCTCTCTCAACACTTACTCATGTATCGCTCTGAGGTTTATGACACAGAAACGAGAACATGAACAAAGCATCAGGAAGTATAAATTCAACTAACTCATTTGATAACGCCATGGCTAACAGCCCCACAAGCCACATTTTTTTCACTCTTCCGTGTTGCCAACAGTTGTCTTCTTGGTTGTATGTTGTAGACAACGCACCAAAAATAGGGAGAGAACACGGCAGGGAAACAAAATGCCACACCATACAAAAGTTTTTCAAATAGAGTAAGAGAGGAGCTACATCCAATGTTTCAAGCATATGGCAGTTTATTTTAAAGTTAAACATTAACATTAAGTAAAACCACAGATTAGCAAAGACAGCAGAAACACAAAATGCTTGCTACCAGAGTTCTAAAATAGGCGGTTATACACCTTCACAAGCAATCATTTAAATAAGTAACTTAATCTATTAAGTCCCCTCATAACGTTACTCTACATGAAAAAAAATGCTCGGCAGTGCCTCGGTCATGCACTGAGCCATGCTCTTCTCCAGCCTCCAGGGCCATTCCCTGCACACAGGCACATTGGGCATGATCCCTGTCCAAAACCATGACTATGAAGAGCAGTTGCATTAAGACACAACCTTATACTTTGGGCTGAATTATGCTATGTTTTAGAACTTGTACCAAGGTGTCATTTCACCCAGAACTAAACTGCAAATGTCTATGAAGCAGATTTCAACAGCAGCTTGACATCTTGAGCGTGCCAATACTTTGTGACAGTTTAGGAAGGCTGATTCTGGTATTTGCTTATTAATGCTAGCAAAAAAAAAGGTAAATAATAATGCACTGTTGAACTCTTGTTTGTATAGCAGACAGGTGAAAAACAAGTCTTATTCCTACTTACAGTAAGTCCATCAGATTGGTGACTAAGGCTTCAGGACTCCTGCTTTATGTCGCGTCCATTCTTACTCAGCTCTTCATAGCGGAGTCACGAAATGTAGCTCTGCCCAGGCTTAGAGGACAAGTAACAAGTCACAGGAAGATATTTTTGTTCCTTGTTCTCTGAAAAGGAGGGGAAAAAAAAAAAGGATTAGGAAGTTTAGTGATAGCAGACAAAAGAATAGTAGGTAGTGATTCTGAGGTAAGCCAACAGGTACTATGACCAAAGAAAAACACAAATATTTTTTACATTACAATCTGAAAGGCTTTGCAAATTGGCAGATGACAGTCTTCCTCACTGGTTGGTTGGTTGGTTTTGGTTTTTAAATGAACTGAGGAAAAAATATCTCTGTTGCTTAACTGGCTTTCAACCATGACTGCCAATTTAGTTCTTGTTAATCTATTTCCCATCCAGCTTCTGAATAATAACTGTTTTCCATTATCACACCATAAAACACAGGAAAGTCATAGGTACGTACAGATTTCCATGGCCAGTGTATCAAAAATAGACTAAACCAAACCCACTGGGCTCCCCTTAGTTTGCAAACATTTAAGGCAAAAATCAATGGGTAGCATCCAATAATGACATAATCTAGTTTTCTTAAACACACATCACTGACACTTAAAAATGTTTTACAAATACATCAAGGGTGCTGCAACTTCACAGATAAGGAAGCTGGGTCATGGAGAAACAAACTGACCTGTGAAACACTCCCCATCCCAGCAACTATAGAGCTAGAAGAGACCGGTCTGTCTTATCTCAGTCCAACACTTTGGCCTTTAGCTCACCTCACACATCAGACATTTAAATAGATGCCACATAAAAGTAGCAAAACCCCAGTGGTTCAGTGGGAACACACAACTATCCTTTCCTCCCACTGCCAGTCATTCCTCCTGATGTCTGCCGAGCTGTAATGGCACTTTACTGGGTACAACTGAAGAAACCAGCCTCAAGAGTCCTTTAAAGTGAGCTGGTGGAGTTGAAAGTGTACAGAGATCCCCGGCAAGGCAACAGGGATGGAGCTTACCACACACCCACATCAGGCTTGAAGGTATAAAGAGATAGGGCTCAGGGAGCCAGAACCTTGCAGGATGGCTTGCTAACACCTTCTAGCTTTGCAAAGAGTATACCTAAATAATGAAAGGGACCCATCACTCATATGCAGCCAAGCCCTTGAACTTCAAAAACTTGAATTGACTCCAGTGCGGATGGAGCAGAACCAGCATTTGGACCTCCAGCAGCACAGAAGGTCCAAAATCAAGTGTGCTTTTATTTCATAGCTCGGGAAGTAGAGAAATAACGCTATTGTTTCTAATGACAAGTGATAATAAGAGTATAAAACATATAGCCATCACTGACATAGTATATTGATGAATACAGTGCAATGTACTGCCTCGTAGCTCGCAGCTATTACTTGAAATATCTTAGCTTCTTCTCACATATGCCTTAGGAGCGTTGTAATTAAAGTTCTGTTGTGGGCCATTAAGATTAAAAAAATACATCATTTTTTCCAATAAAAGTTGTGAGAACGAAGAAAAAACAATAAAAAATTTTAAAAATATTAGATTAATTCAAAACACATTTAATCCAATAGGTATTTTAATTTTTCTACAGATTTCTGCAAATCAATTCTTTATGTTTAAGCAAAAGTTGCAGTAGAATTGGTCTGTATTTCATTTGGTAACATATTGAATATTTATATTCAATTATATGTATTATTTTATATTGAATATAATTACATTATATTCAATAACTAATTGAATATAGACTTCCTGGACTCTTAGTCCTCCAAAGGCTTGTCTTCCTCCCTACCACAGTGGCAGCCACTGTGTCCCCCGGGCAGGAAAAGCACTGAGCACAGAGCCTTGCGGCTCAGCTGTAAGTGGTCCTCACATCCTCCTAAGCCCCTCACCTCGCTGCTGCTGGGTGGAGGTGAGCCTCTGCTTTTGCCTCCTTACAGCAGCATCAAGTCATGACTCCTTTATACCGCGTATGTCCTTTACTAGCCAGGAGCCAACATCCCAAAAAGAAAGAACAAAAGGCAAAAAATCCTAAAGATTTAATCACAATCTTGTTAATGCAACCAGACTTGCTGGCTTTTACCCTCGTTCTCCATGCAAGAAATAATAACGGCACTTCCTTAGTACACACCACATCATAATTATTAATTAAGAGCAGTACCGTGCTTTGGAGGCGTAGAGTTCCACAAGTACCACTATGTTAGTTTCCACAAGCTTTGCTATAGAGATCACTACATGTTGTTTCCATGCCTAAGTCAATAGGATGGAATAACTGCCTTCAGACACCCTGATATAACACTGTAAATTCACCTTGGCCAATGGAGCTAGAGTTATATTGGCAAAGGTAGACTTCCTGCATTTACGTATTACTTCAATACATATTTTTGCCATTTCCTGAAATAGAAACACCATTAGCTGTTTGCTAAGCTCTATGATAGGTATCAGCAATTGGAAAAACAACAACCAAAAAAACCAAACTAGTTCTTTGCAGTTAGACCTACGTAAGAGCAACCACAGGCAAACAAGGAAGAAAGGAGAGGACAGAAAAGCTAAAAGCCAAATGCATGAAATCAAGTTCAGCTTCTAAAAGGAGGAAGTACAAAAGCATCCAAACACTCTACATGAACACTGATTAAGCGTCACATGCAAAAAATGAACAGTTCCCTTTACCCAGATAAAGAAATACAGCACATGCAAATGAACAAACTGGCAAAACTCATTAAGATAACAAAGGAGTAATTCCAGTGCAAAGCTCAACCTTATTAAAAAGTAAACCAACAAATCATGTCTTTTGTTGATGACGTTAAATAGGAAGTATGCTCTTTTTTTTTTTTTTTTTAATTCCCAACCGTTTTATGACCACCTAGAAGTTTCAGTAGCATAACCTTAAACAAAATATGACCATGATACGAATGCGAGGAGGAAAGGGGCGAGGCGTGATACAAAAAATAAGAGAGAAAACAATCAAAAAGGTGATTCCAGACCCCTTTACATGATCTTTCCACACACTGGGAGATTCCTGCCTCTGCTACCTGGACAAGAGAAAAGAACTTAGCCAAGATTCCTGTTTAACAAGCAGCACTAAAAATTACCATGACTTGCAAATGAAGTACAGAAAGGTTAAAAAAAAAAAAACAAAACCACAAAAACCCCACAGTTATGTATAAAAAAGGAAAGGAACTAAATAAGGATTTTCATCTCATTTCATTATCAAGATTTCCTTGATACTTCTTCAGGAAGTAGTACTGAGTACTTTTACTGCTATGATTAAAAAAAGTGACTCTAATCTACTCCACAAGGTAAAATTTATTCTCTGGAAGGGGTCAAAGACAAATCAACAAGCAACTGAATGTCTCAAAGTAATCAAAATCGGGTTATTCCCATGTCCTGGCCTTTTGGCTAACCTTCTCAATAGAGGCAAGCTCTACTCAGCGTGCCTATGCAGTCACATTACACATCCTGCAGAGAACTATAGGAGACTATGTAAATATTTATATAAAACGTTCCACAAATAGACTTTCGGCATTCGTAGATCTCCTAAGAAATTGCTTTGAAGCTATTCTAGATTAGCTCATAAAATATCATTAAACTGTGGAACTACTTATCAACAGGTGTCTAAGAACAGTGCCTCTTGATAAGCACTGCCAGCAACTCAAATAAAGTCCACAGCAGTATTCCCAAGGCCAGCAAACCAAGACTAATACAACTTCCATGTTAAAAAAACCAAGGAGGCATAAAAAACAGCTGTGAGCATAGCAGTTAGCAGTCTCATTTTAAACAGCTGTATGATGCTGTATTCGTACTACGGATAATCATCTACCATAAATATATAAATACCATAAAAATGGTAACATTCGTCTTCTCTGAAAACAAATGTTACCATGAAACTCGGTCCATCACAAGTACATGGAATCATCTAGATTGGAAGGGACCTTTAAGATCATAGAGTCCAGCCATGAAAACATCAAATGCCTTTCTTAGGAAAGATGGGGTGGGAAAACATCAAATACCTTTCTTAGGAAAGGTGGGGTGGGAAAGGAGGCTGATAAGCTGTTACGTAGCTAAGTGGGTAATGAGTGGCAGAAGACACTAAAAAAAAAAAAAAAAAAAGACATATCTGAAATAGAAAGGTCCAAAAGCCCAGAAGAACCAGATTTATCAACATGGTAGGAGATGGACTTATTGGTCAGGCAACAAACTGCAGAGGCAGCCATTCCTCACAGCACCCCATGTGCACAGATCACAGTATTGCTAGAGGATGCAGCAACAGCCGGCCTGGCATTTGGATGCTTTCTTCCCCTACATTAAAGCCCTGGTTCTGCCTCTGCCCTCCTCCTTCGACAGCAGGAGCAAATAAATTCATCTTCTGGCAGTAAAATTCAAGTCTCTATTTACAGCACCGAAAGTCTCTGGCAAGCTCTTGAGAGCAAAAAAGCTCTCAAGAATACTTCTTTACCACATTCCAGTTGCAAAGTAATATTGTATGAATATGGTACCAGGAGGTACCCACTCTGAAGAAAAATGAAAACCAGCAATATTAACAAATCAGACTTATTTAGGTATTTGTTCAGGTCAGCTGTTCTCAGTCTGTGAACTACAGACCCTGAGGAGCTGTAAACCACTTCCAAAGGGACTACGGCAAATGAAAAAGAAAAGCAAGCCTGCTGGCAGGAGGTTTGAATTCATTCCATAGGGAGGCTCGTATTGCCAGAGACAGTTTTAGGGATCCACGCAAAGGCACAGGAGAAGTACTGACACAGTAGCATGGACACAGCTGAGCTACCATCACGGTACTGGAACTACTCAGTGTGGATCGTCCCTTGAACGACCCCAGAGGAAAAGCCCATATCTCCAGAGAAACTCTAAGAGAAATATTTAGACCAGCACTCTAGAATACTGTCTTTGTTTTTCCATACACATCCAGGAACATAGTTTCAACTTACTTCCATTTTCAGGCTAGACTACCATGACAGATTTGCTGTAGGCTGACTTCCCTATGTACCAGCATAATTTTTAACAGTTTAAGAATGAAATGAAAAAGGAAAAAAGTCATGTTATGTCCTACTTTGACATCAAATTTCATCTTAGTCCACCTGTCTTTTGGCTTTACGTTTATGTTGATACCTATAGCTAACAGCCACAATTGCAATCATTTCTCAGTTTCATTGATCTCTGCCACACACAACAACCACCTCTTCCCCTGCCTCACACTGCTTTAGTTGATGCAAATTGTCCTTCAGAGGTGAAGCTGCTTCCTTTGACTCTTTCTAAAGCACTAAAGGCATTAGTGTCACTTTACTCAGGGCAAACAGGGCAAAAGGAAAAACGCACAATGTGCAAATGGTCTCTTAAATTTATTGACACCCACCCACCCAGAAACCTGAGGTGAAATTCGAGGTCCAGGTAAGCTACGACCATCAGCAAAGCCACCTGAGGGGAGGTGTGGAGTGGGGTTGATTTCAGCATTCAGAGCTTTAACCAGAAGTTTCAATGATATGACTCCCAATGCCAGAGTGGGATGGCACTCTATCAACAACATTAGTCTTCCAAAATTACTTGACCAGTTATGACAACTATAACCAGAAGTTAGCTCTTATGGAAGAAACCAAAGCAGCGGTGATACTAATACCCAAAGAAGAGGCCCCAGAACTAGGTGCTGTTCGAGTTTATTCCCCGTGTGAGCGACTGCTCACTCGGTGACTTTGAAAAAACAACTGCCTCATCTCGCAGCCTCTTGTCTCCCTTCAATCACATCGGCAAAGAGATGGACAACCTCCACCTCGAGAAGTACGAGGTGGGACAGCGTTGGCGTGCGAAGAGCACTCGTCCTCCTTGTCTCCAGCACCTCCTCGGATCGCGTTAGTCACTTCACAACACCCATTCCCCTTCACCGGGCCGGTTTAGCTCCCGTCTTGCCTCCCCCACCGCTCCGTGGGGACGCTCAACTTTGTCGCCCCGCACCTACCAGCGGAGAAACCGGCTGCGGAAAGGGGGCAACTGGCTAAAGCAGAGGGAAACGCCGCTGAACAGGCGATTTTATCAGCCAGCGCCTCCTTTTCTCGGTCCCGGGAGAGGCCGCCGCCACCGCCGCCGTCGCCGCCCCCCACACCACCCCCAGCCCCGACAGCACCCGCGGGGCTCTCCGCACCGACCCCCGCCGTGGCGGGTCCCCGGTCCCCCCCACCTTCGAGGGACGGGGGTTTTTCAGGTGCCTCCAGGGTCCCCCTCTGCACCCCACCCCCCCCAAAGCAAAGCTGAAGTTTCTCAATTAAAAACCAAAAAACCGCAGGCGCAACTCCGGAGCGGCCGGGACGGGGCCCCCCCAGCGGGACGGTGGCACCGCCCGCCTTGCGGGAGCTGCCTGGCCCCGGAGGTGGCTCCTCTCGCCGCGGGGAAGAGCCGGTGCGGGACGAGGGGGCCGGGGCCGGGGAGCGCCGCGCTTACCTGGGGCTGTCCCCACCGGAGCGGAGCCGGGACGGGACGGGACGCGGGCGCAGCGAGCCGGGAGCAGCCGCCGCGGCCGGGGAGGAGTCACCCGGCGGGGGGAGCGGCGGGGAAGGGGCAGGTGCCGCCAGGTGGATGCGCCGCCCGGCCCCTTCCTCCTCCCTTCTCCCTTCCTGCCCGCAGCCCGCCCCGCTCCCCCGCACGGAGACGCCGAGGGTCCGCACCGGGGGGGACGCTGGGACGGCGCCCACCGGTCCTCCGGGACGGAAGGGGGGCCGGCTGTGCCGTGCTGCCGGCAGCGGGGGACACGGGAGGACCTTCCTGGCCGGTGGACCCCGCTCCGGACCGAGGCTCCCCTTTTCCCCCCGCCTTCCTCCTCCTCCTCCTCCCCCTCCCCCCACTCCCCGGGCGTTTGGGAAACAAGCCGAAGGGAAGCAAAGGGAGGCGCGGGCAGGGCCCGCATCCCACCCCCCCGCGCCGCGGCACCGGGGGTGCCTCCCGGTGTAAGGCTCCCCACCCCGTGGACGGAGGTGTCGCGACTCCTCCGGGCGGGCTGTCCCAGGTGTTGCTTTTGCTGCTCCAGCCTCAGCGTGCTGGGGTGAGGCACCGGCTCCTTTCTTTTTGTACTTACACATCAGCCTTCGTTAGCCTGCCTTTCGGGGTGCTGTAGCCAAATAAGAAGCCACAAGGCTTCCCTGAACAGGGCAGGTCAGGAGGTGATAAGATTGGTCATAAAATACCCAGCTCAGGGAAATTACTTCCTTTTTCTTTTGCCTTCTATGGTCACTTAATAAAGAGGCAGTCTGAAAAACTCCTGCAATCTCAATTGTCAACGTTACATATAACATTCTAGTCACCTGGGGTAACTCTTCTGTACAGCAGCTCTACAAATGAGTAAAGTTTTTCTCTGCCAATGCTGAGCTCCACTGCAAGAAAAATCCACTTATATCCCAAAATCTCAGAGTACGACTGGAAAAGTGCATAGGTGTTTCAAGAATTTCCACTCGCTTTCAATAGCAGCTCCAAATTAGCTACAGTATTGCTGCATGCCACACTTAACATCTCTGTACGGAGACTAGAGATAAGGCAAAGGACACAAGTTTGGAATGATAAGTGTTTGGGGGTTGTTGATCTTTTCAAATGCATATCAAGGAATTGGATCAAGTGCACCAAGATGCCAAGATCATACCTTCGGTATTTTGCCAGCGCTATCTATTTATTCAACGATAACTGTGTATCGTCAGACCTTTTAGTACAAAACCATAAGGAGTATTAGCTGAAATACCTTTAAACTTCAGCTTAGCCTTTTCAGCTGAACACTTTTGTAGGGCTATTTCTGCTCATACTGTCCCCAAAGGAAAAACTGAGATTCAGTAATTTTGCAGAATGAATTCAGTTGCAGGAATCTGACCTCAAATTTCACCTGAATTTTGCTTCAGGACGATGTAAAATCGTTCCAACTCACAACCAAAATGCACTGCATTGTCACGTTCTGTGGTTCTCCAGCATGTCCACCCGTGTGGCATGTCCTTGTCTTTAATCTATAGTAACCCTGTCAGTGGTCTTCAGATCTTAGAGATATTTCAGGTTTGAACCAAGGCATCTAGTCATCAGGTTTCCCTGTTAAGTTTCCTTATCAAGACAGAAGGAAATGGCCCTGCAAATGGCCACAAGGAGAGGTGACCACATGATGATCAAGGAGAGATCCCTCAAGATCTATTCTGCTCTACAGGAGAACCCGAACATTTCTCTACTTTGGAAATTCACATCTTTATTTTTCTTTGAGTCATTTAGAGGCTATGTACTCCTGTACTGATGATGTCTAGTTCCTCTCTCAAGACAAAGCTCACTTAGTTATTAGGATACTGAACAATTTATGTTTCAAAAAAGGTATTTCTTTGGAGCTTAAGAATATCCTGGATTTCATTTTGGATTTGTGCAAATGTCTTGCACAATGGCTACAGGTAAGGAGAAAGGGAGATGCAAGCATATCTAGGCTGATTCCTCTGTAACATTGCCTCCTCTATACGTAGCCACTTCTAAGATATTACATCAATTCAGGTATTATAAACAAGACTGTGCAGAAGGACACGGCAACAGGTAACAAATATGCTGTGCTGAAGAGCAGTGTGCTCCTCTGCCAGAGATTTAAACTCTATAGGAGGACCCGCGTTGCTTTGTGCACTGTGAAACAATACCAGACCTGCGGTGGGGGGATTCAGTGCAGCTCCATTAAAACCACAGGCGCTCTGCCTAGTTACGGACTTGAAGTTCTGGGCATGAGCCAGCAGCTCGTTGATTACCCCTGTTAACACCTTTTCTTCTCAGAGAGGACTGAGCTGGTCCAGTGAACAGTGCATTCCCACCCTCTTTCCCCCTGTTCTTCCCTCCCTCCCTCCTTTCCTTCAGGGCGGTACCAGTTTCACTAAAGGGTTGGCCTTTCAGATCTCCAACGTGGTAAAAGCTCTCCGGTTTTGGTTTGCTGGTTTGTTTTGTTTTCTTTTAAACTGGTTAATATTCCCCAAGGTTAACTCAGCTTGCTAACAAAGGTCAGAGGAACAGGAGAGCTGGAGCAGCAGAGGCGGGGAGGGGGACACTGCCTCCTCTTGGCAGCAGAAGCTGTCAGGTCTGTTCAGCTTGTCTTTTCTAGTCGAGGACTGAGCTAGTGGCCCTGTAATCTCTTCCAAAATAGTTGTATGTATGTATGTATGATTATTGTGTTTTAATTATGCAAGCTGGATTTTGCAGAGCAGGATGACGAGTATCATTTTATTCACGGATTATAAGGAACCTTTTGAGGAGAGATGAGGGCAGGGTTTGGTTTTTCAGGGTGGCTGCATGCTTTGGGAGGAGCAGGCGAGTCCTCTGCTGGAGAGGGGCTTTCTCTCGCTGAGGAGCCCAGAGTTCACTGCCCAGAACGCCAGGTGTCTGAGGGCTTCAACGTGACCCCGCCAAAGGCTGCTCATCTCAGCACGCACTCCGAACACCTTTCTCTCACTTAAATATTAATATGTGTTCGGTGAACCACTTCCCCCTCCGTGTTTATGCGTGTGGAGGGCAGGGGATGTCTGGATGGTTTCTTTTGTTTTTTACAGGCATACAAGGTAACGTTTCTATAGACTGATGCTAAGCATCTGAATTTCAGCATGTAAAATAAACTGCTCTTTTTAAGTGCCTGGCATCACTTACCATTGTACATCTTACCACATGATACCTGTGGCTTCCTATGGCACCTCCTATATTCTATTCTTTAAGGTAGCTCTGCCCACCCATTAATCATAACTCCCTTTGTTTCTGCAGTAATTTGTCATTGCAGTTCGTTTCCTACTCTGTTGATACCCAACGTGTCATTTGCCCCATTGTCTTTTGTACTTCTGAATTCCTTGCCACACTGTGTTTCTAGTGCCTAATCAAAAACCCAGGGGAGCAGGAGATAAGGTCTCTCTAAAGCCAAACTGCAGTGTGCTTGCTCAAAGCATGTCAGGATGAGCTTGCGCTTGCCACTTTGGGACTACAGCTCCATTTTACCACACCAGTAGAAATAGAATTAGAGGTGTCTCCAAGGAAATTTGGTGCTAAAGCCCACAACTGGAAAAAAACCAAAAACCCAGCCCAAACAAAAATTCAGATGAGGAACTGGCTCACCCAACTCAACACCACCTTTGTTTTTGCAACCCAGCTTTAAGCACCAAATATCTCCTTATGCCCTACTGCAGTAGAATCCTCCATGCATTATTTTTTTTTCTCACCAGTACCACGAGAGAAAGCTGTGTGGTTGACACTTTACGACAGACGCTACAGTTATGCACTCACCCATAAAACTACATCAAACCTGGGAACTTAATTCGTCATTTAATAACTAAGCTTAAACTAAATGCATGTTGACTTTGGAAGTACATTTGCATCTGCCGCTATTACCAAGAATACACACACATAAATTTACCTGCTGCAGGTATATTTGAAAATCAAAATAAATGGGCAGACGTCTTCAAAAACCTTTTTTTTTTTTCCTAACTCCTGAATGCCTGTGAATTGGGAAGCAGTCCTTTGTTACGGTATTAACTAAATATGCTGAAAAAACACAGCTCCTTAAACCAATTACCCTGTTATCTGGGAACTAGCAGAGGGTCTCATGTGCTTGCAGATTAGGAAGGTGAGTCCCTGTGAACATTCGCGCTTCTTTCGCAGCCTTTAAGAAACTTTTTTAGGAGTTTCAAGCCCTATACAGATGGAAAAACAGAAAATTGACCCGGCTCTTCTTGATTCTCAATTACTTTTTTTTCTTTTTGCTCTCAGTTCAACCTTTCTAGTCTAGAGATAAGGAATGTCTTAGAGTTATGAAATTCTTTGCTCTCTCCCAGAGGAAAAAACCTGGTAGAAATAATAAGTGACCTTAACTTTCCTCAAGGTGCCTGTTGTTTCAATGGGTTTCTTGTCTGTTATTATAGAACACAAGAGAATAAAAATTCAAATACTGCTTTTTATTGGATTTTTCTGGGTGTATCATGTAAATGCAGCTGTATTTTCCTACATCAGAATAGAACTTGACCTACAAACTTGACCTGCTACCCACATTAAAATAATTCTACTCTTGTGGCACAGAAATTGAGCAACTGCTTTCATTTATTGTATGATTTTTTCCTGATACTCAGGACTTTTTTTCACTGATCTGGTTGTTAGCTTTGTCTTGCACTTGTAACACGAAGCAGCCATAAATCCAAACAACTCAGCCATTTAAAGCAGGTTTATGGTTACTCTTGTGCCAGCAAACAGGCCTGAAGCAACTACAATGTGTCAGTGAATATGGGTTTCGAGGCAGACTGATCTCACTGCTCTTATAAAAAGAAATTACACAAATACATTTTGACTTACATTTTAAAATATTCTATTTACTATGAATTTTCAAAAGGAAAATTACTCAATTCTTATGCCATTGGCTTTGAACAATTAGTGACAGAACTGTGTTTCAGTAGAAATTAGAAACAAATATATTTGGTTTTGCTGATGCATATAGAAACATACCGATTGGGAAAATAAAAAGAAAAAAACCTCACAATAAATTTTATATTAAGATTTTTTTTTCTAATTAGAACCCCAAAGGGACATTGATTTAGTGGAGCCAGATCTTCTAAACTGATCACTTAATTATAAATTATTTTAAAAACATTGTTACTCATGACTTCTTATATTAACAAATAACTTATGTTTTATAGATCCAGGAAGACCACTGATTTTCATTTATTTGGTCGTTATTCTATGGCACAGAAATAATTAAAAAAAAAAAGGAACAAGATCTTTTGAACAGCTGAATTTCCTGAATACCTGTGTGACATGACCAGAGATAAATTGTGTCTGAAAAGAATTGCCTTTTGTTTGTCTGAATAATAATAAAGAGTTTGGGGGTTTTTTTACTTTCAATCCTAATTCAAGTTGCTGTATAACTTTGCTGTTTATGTTTGCTGTATAACTTTGGCAAACTTGTTTCCATCTGCTTCCGATTCTTGCTCTGTAAGAGGGAATTAATGGTACGCATCATCACGAGTTGTCTAGCTATTTTCACATTTAACCAAATATTTGTAAAAGTGCTTGGAGACTTGTTGATTAACCTATTATAAAAGGGTAACAATAAAGTGTCCTCTTTATATTTACCTGCAGCTAGGCAAGCTTTTATGGTCTGTTCCTGCAGTCGGTACTTGATTTTTATCAACAATTGGACATTGTTTTAATTCCATGATAAACTATGCAGATGAAGTCAGAAAACTGTAAATCACTGTTTGGACACAAACAAAATACTGATCCAGTTCACTGGATGCAGGCATGCTGCAAGTGAAAATACAGTTCAGTTTCACCAGTTCATATTCTTCGGCAAGCCAGCAATTAACTCAGGAAAAAAATGTATTTAATTGCAACTACAAGAAAGTGCTCTTTGCTTATGCAAATACAAGATTTCAGTTTCTGTTATTGTACTTCTGAACAGATACTCCTGACGAGAGGACTTTTGCAGTTCCTTGATGTTCAGGAAGCTGTGCTTTCTGTGGAAACACCTTACGTTTCACAGGACAACTTTATGGTTGTGCGTAAGGCGAGATTTCACAGTTTGACTCCAGTATGTTCAGTTCATTTCTCTTGACTTTTTTTTATTATTATTATTTTAACTGAAGTAGGTTAATGAAGCCCTATTTGCAATATGAATGTATTTTGGAGTGGAGAAAAAATTGTGATTTCTGAAATTATTTCTGAATCACAGTTACCATTAGTCCACATTTCAGTATAAAATTTATTAACCTGTAGTAGAACATCACACACTCAGATCTCTTACTGCTTGCTATATTTTCCTCATTAATGACTAAAATATGTTTACATTTCTTCCTCTTATTTCATCATTCTTAATTTAGGTCTTATACTCTTCATTGGTTTATTTTGGCTACATTAATTCTTTAAGAAAGAACTGTGTTTGCTTGCCTGCTGCCTATGTAAAGAAGTCTTGTATTTGAAGGAGCAAAGAAACCAAAGCCAAAATGCTTCTTATCTTTAGAGAAGGCAGCACGAGAAAACAGATCCTTGCTGGTGAACAGTGAGAACTGTGGCATTTCTGTTTTCCTCCAAGAGGTGAAAGACTGTTGCTTTAATTCTAGCTTTACTTAATTGCCAACACTTTGGCATTAAGCAAGAAAAATTTTGAATAGGAAATCCCAATGCTGGTTTAACTGCTTTCTCTTACTTTTTTTTTTTTTTCACTTACTTACCAAACTTTTTCTTACTAGTTCTGTTCTTCAAATCCCAACCACTCTGAAACATGTCAAAGCTTCATATAAAGCTAAAAGAAGCCAGCTGGAAGTATTTGTTTTCTCTGGGATTGACTGGACATAGGTCATCAAACTCCCATAAAGCCACCTGGTGAGCAATTTTCAGAAGGTAATTTGCACCCATCCTGAGAAAGCAGTACAAGCTGGCTAATACAAGTTTCTGCTGGTGATGGACCTCTTCTCCTAACTACCTCTGTAGTAACAACAGCAACAGTCCTTATAAAACAAATACCAGCTAGGGCTGGCATCTTCACTGCTGTTTTGCTTAAAACTGCTCAAAGTACAGGTACAATGAAAAACACTTAGGCAGCATTGCATGCACACTGTAGAAAATGGCCTTGGGAAATGTGTATTTCCATAAATATCCAAAGCTGACAAAGCCTATGCTTTAGATCTTAATGCTGTATCACTATTATTAATTAGCCAAGTGGGGCTTACAGAGTTTCTTTGCAAAATACTGATTATCTTTCTGTCTGTCTGCACAGGTTTTGAAGAGAAAAACAGAAGAGAGAGCGTAGACGGAAGTCAGGTAACAGAAGTAGATCAACTGATAGTTAATTTTATTAACATGTTCCTGGACTTTTTCCTACCATTTTGCTAATGTGCCTGTTATGTTAGACTAAATTTCCCTTCTTTCCAATCTTTTTCTATCATTCAGACAAGCACTTTCCACCTTTCTGAATTTGTTGGCGGGTTCCACTTTTCACATGATTCTGTTCAATTCGTCCCACTGTATGTAAAGTATCCCCTCTCTAATAGTGTTAATGTATTGCTCCAGCCTTCATAAAGCTTGTGGTGCTATTGACTGCATCCATAGCTGTCCAGACAGACATACAGGTACTACAGTACCCCAGAATGCATGGAATATCACAAGAACGTTTCCTTAAGGAGTGTAAAATGACTGTCTGTGAGACAAGATGTTCCTGTGGACTGGAATTATATTGCCAGGGGGTTTTTTGCTGTTACATTGCTACCTAATCCCATAGATAACAAGTATCTGAACCAACTAGGTTATGATAGTTTTGGGAGAGTTGGATTTCCATTTCCTTTTTTATTGTTTAAAGTCTACTTCCAGATCATCCTCTCTTATTCAGATTTTGTGGGAGGCACATTGTAAATATCTAATGAGAATAATTTTTTTTTGTCATTTTCGTTTATTTTGCATCTTTATTAATGGCTCTGTTTTTCTTTAAACTCTACTTCTGTCCTGGACGTTGCAACTGTTAATATTAACTATACAATAAGTGAAAACATTACCTTGTTTTATTTTCTCTCCTTCTGTTGTTGCATCTTCAAGACAAAACCACCCTTTGCCCTGTTTCCAGTGAACTTCGTTCTACTGAACTACTCCAGCCTGATAAACGGGATATTCACACCTTTGAAAGGAGAGAGAATGATGCAAGGTGCCTGTTGTATGAAAACAAGGAGTTGACCTCTTCTTAAACTGGCTGTGCTGATGCGGGAGAGAGACAGTTATAACTTCAGATTGCTGCTCGGGAGGGAACAAGTTCTTCAGAAGTGATGCTTTCGTGTCCTGCCGATTCCTGAGCCCTCAGGGATTGTTCCCAGGAAGACTGGTTGATTGCTAGAGCACCAGCACAGGAGCTGGGAGGGTCAACTGGTAAATACATGAAGGTTCAGACCTTGGAAAGTAATTCAAAGGGTGGCAGGTTGCACAGCCTGATAATCTCTCAAGGAGCGTCAGGAACAGCTAAAGTGGACACCTCACCACAGTGCATACCATAGAAGTTGGCAATACTTGGGCGGGTTAGAGGGTTTTAATATATTTTTCCTATGTCTTATAAATACAAAATAATCCTCTTAAAATTATAAAGTTATTCTGCTCTTGTTCGTGTGTCTTGATACCAGTCAGATTTGTTAGATAATCCTAGTCAATACACAGTCTTTTAAGATTGGACTGCATTTAAAACGAGAACTGTAGGATTCCACCCAGAAAACATGATTTTTTTGTGAAGGAGGGGCAATGCCAAGTTCCTGGAGGACATAAGCACACAAATCAACCTTTACAGCCAGGAAGGACTTGTGGTGCAAGCCCAGTAAATTAGGTAGGATTGTGTATCTGTCCATCTGCGTAAGCAGACTGTCCTGATAAGAACAGGTGTAGCTTGCCCAGAGGAATATGTAAGTGGAATATGTAACCCATATCCAGCAGACTGAGGATGTAGGGCTTAATCTGCTCCTCCTGGGGCAGGGTAGTCCCCATATAGACTATACTGCTGTGAAATGTAGCATAAGCTAACATAGGCATCGGTTTGGTGCAAGTACCAATTAATAGTGCACTGTTTCTTGCTCCCAGACGTGGTATGCAAGCACACAGTGATCTAGAAAGATCTGGTAATTCGGAGGAAAGCAGCCTTGGAAAGCTTTACAAAGGTCAGATGCGTAGCCCCCAAACAGTTTCTCCCTCCCAGGAGCAACAGTTCCTTGTTTTCAGCCGGGAAATGTTCATATCCTGATATTGGGGGGGGTCATCCAGTGTCATCCAGCGTCCCAGTGCAGAAGGTGAGCAATCCTGTGAAACACCTGTGACACTGAGCTATATACCCGAAGCTAAGACCACAAAATTAAAGCCTGTCACCCCTGCTATGAGGTAATATTCATGACACTGCCATCTTTTTCAGAGTGCTCTTGAAACTGAGAGGTGTTCTGATTGCTCTCCCATAACCTGAATAAAAGAAAAGCAAACATAAAAAGAGAAGACTAAAGAGAAAAACTGTGCACCTCTCTCAGAGATACCCAAGGGATTAAGTCTTCCTTAATAGCAGGAGCTGTAAGCTGTAGACACATGCTTGGCCACAGACTGGTTTAAAGCCCTCAAGAAGGTAATCTCTCTGGCAGGACTTTCAGAAAAAGGTTGGTGTGATGCAAAAGGAACAAGCATCTTGGCCAGCTTCACAGCAAACCACTTACATAGCATGAAACAGCTCTCGTGGCTGTGCTCCACTGGGCCTCCAGAGCAGCGGAGTCACTGTGCAAGTCTGTAGGGCCAAAAAAGAAAGTTGCGGCACCTTTCTTTCTCTCTGATGCTTTTTAGGTTCTCGCTCTTTTTTTTTTTTTCCTTTCTGGTCAAGTATCCACAAGAATATTGAAGCTTTTTTAAGTTGCTCTCTCCAAGCTGCCCAGGTCATATTGTGGGTATCCACCGAAGCAACTGGAAGGAATGCTGTTCCTGCAACTGCTGGTAGTTAAGTGTAAGACTATGGTCCTTACAGCCTCTTACAAGTAGTACATGCTGTTCTCAAGCCAGTATTTTTGTCTGTCAGAAGCAGAGTAGTTGCAAATTACCTTCTATTGAGGCTATTGTCTAGTGGGGCTATGGATCAGAAACTTCATTTTCCATCCTGGCTTTTGCATAAAACATCTGAGCCACCCAGGCTCCACGACTGGCTACTACCCACAAGCTCTGGATCAGTAGGGCATTTTGACTGATTATAAAATATATGCTGAAATAAGTTGGAGAGGAACAATGTATAGCAATGGTACTAACTGCTGCTAATTGTCCTAGGAAATGTCACAGGCTTCAAAGGGACTTTCTTCCACTGTCTCCTAGAAATGTTTGTCCATAAGAAAAATAGACCTATAATAAAGGTTTCTTTTTAACACACTAAAATCATAGAATCATAGAATCATAGAATGATTAGAGTTGGAAGGGACCTTAAAGATCATCAAGTTCCAACCCCCAAAATGTATTCAGATATGTTCTCTCGTAAGTTCAAAGGCTGGTGGATAGGCACAGCAGATCTGCAAAAGTCTTGGTTTACCCAGTGAAAGTTTTACAGGAGAGCTTAGGGTCAGCTAGACTAAGTCTGAAATCAAGAACTTTCCCCTACCCTCCCTCAACTCATGTGATCCATGCAGGCTTATGTCAGATCATAAGTGAGCATAAAAGAACCCTGCCAAATATTTCATGCAACCTACTGAAACCTTGCCTGGAAAAAAAACCACAAAACAAAACAGCAAGGCTTTCCAGGACTACAGATCCATGCCAAATCAAGAAATAGCTGGTTCTCCTTCCTGGTGCAGACAGAGCACTCACTGTACTTTGTGAAACCTTTGCCAATGTGTTCATTACTGCACCCAGGAAACATCTGAGCTGAGAAGAGATATAGATTGTAAAGCCCCTGCGGCTTTTTTAGAAGTATTTCCAGAAATGAAAAGCTATGTCCAGACTGAGGACTAGTGTGGAGCTGGCATTCCCATTCATCCTTGGGCTTGCTCCTCCATCTTCTTCAGGAATGTCAATATTATGTTCCAGCTTGACATTTACTCAGGTCTGTCTTAAGAAGTTACTAAAATGCCTGAGAGAGATCAGGTAGTTATGATCCCTGTCTTAATGAAGAGATCATCTGAAATTCTTCTCCTCACAGGTGCTATTCAGTGTGTAGGGGTCCACAGCTAAATCTGAGATCCATGTATCTCATCCTGATATCTTGGTTCTTAGTATTCCCCTATTTATTTAAGTGATGTGGTTACCTACTGCACCAAGTCCTACCTGTAGCCCCTGACGGCTGTTCTGCATTCACTGCAAAACAAGGGCTTCAGCCTGCTCAAGTGTGCTACTAGCCAATGTCCAAGTTCTTCTGAAGGGAATGGCCAAGTGCAACCTGGCATTTGTCAAAGCAGTTGACTTGTTTCAAAGCTCAGTTCCTCAGGATAAAGAGGCACGATGGTCCACCTCATGTTGTGCTGCCTTCCACGGCTGCAGTGACAGACTCCGTGAAGGATACCACTAAAATTATAAGACTTTCAGGATCTTGAAGGAAAAAAATAATCTATGCCTCTCCAATAAAGAACAATCCTGATATGCAGCAAAGATTAGTGCTTTGGAAGGGGGAAGCTGTTGTTCTCTCAGGAGTTGGGTGGAGAAGACCATCCAGAATGGTCCTCATGCCCTTGATAAGGGCTGAATATAGCAATGAAGTGCATGGGAGTCACACCTATACAGAGATCTTTAAACATACACAACTGCATTTAAAGGTGTCGTGACCAGCACGTTTCTAAGGCAGTAACTCTTTCTGCTTTTGCTGACCCAATAAGGAAAGGTCCTTCAAGATACACTGGCTCAGGTCTCAGCTAGTGGTTGGCTGTTTCACCTGTAACAAGCACTGGTAACCCACTCCCCCACATTCCAGCCTGAAGTGGAGCAGCAGCAGGTTTCTATAAGAAGGGGCCTGAGTGAGGTCAAAGAAGATCCCTGCACTTCAGGGTTTGAAGGCTGTTCATCTTTTCCTGCAGTCTCTTTGAACTGCTCCTTTAGGACCTGCTCAGGGGACTGAAATTGTCCTGGGCTGCTGAATAAAAAGAATTTTTTTTTTTCGAGGGAAGAGCCCTGCTGACTCTGTGACACTGCCTGCATCAAATGTGTCCTCTGTTTGGCTTTGTCCCAGATCATCTGAACTCACAGCAACATACAAGGGTGAAATTAGGGAATAGGACTCCTGCAGGTTTGTTTGAGAGATGGAAGATAAAGAGTTCACTACAAAACCTCTTCTACGTTCTCCAGAGATTGCCTGAGGGACAGATATACTCTCGGGGAAGCAGCAGCCTGGCTCTATCAGCCTCAAAGGAGCAGACAGTTGGAACAGGATTTTCATACAAGGAGTGCACCAACTTCAGAAAAAACAGGATGTAGAAACAACCCTCATCTGACAAACATTTAATGGAGTATTGCATAAAAGAGTCTGCTATAAGATGACTTGAAAGACTTGTTTCAGTAAAGCTGTGTGGGAAACAAACAGAAAGACAGCTATTTGTGTCACATGATAGATTTTTTTCTCTCTTTTTTTTTTTTCCCATGTGGGTTACTGAGTCTGAAGCCAGCATGCGCTCTTCTGTGCTTCAGAAACTCGTGCATGTCTTACCTATTCTGCTAAACATGATCCAAGGTTGCAAGACACGCTTTTGTGTAGTTTTTCCTCAGGCAACTTTGTGTGAATTGTGAGATGCTAGGACGACATGTCCCACTAGTGCCTGCACACATTTTTGTCCTGTGGGTTTGTTAGTGTCACACATCCCTTAGAAGGAACTAGAAGAATTCAGATCTAACACAACAAAATGGAGGAGACCAAATCCTGTTCACGCTCCACCATTGACTGCCTCTGTTATTCAAGTTGAAATAATACATGTATGAATATTTATCCCTAAAATATACTGCACTGTAGGTAGTATTCACTTACTCCTAACTGAGTTTACAGGAGACATGCCCAGGCTTCCCTGTGGAAGCCCACAGCACAGCAGCAGACCACATTGTTTGCTGCTCTCTTTTCAAACACTGAGTCAGGAGAGGAAAAGGTTTGAACTACTTGTAGGCCTCCAGGCTTGACCAATATGTATCAGTGGGGCTACAGGCTGTCCTGTGACCAGCCCTGCAGCTAACCTGAGCGTCAAGCCTCATGGTCAGCAGTTCCTTCAGGCTACTGAGAAACACTGGCCTGATGAGCTTTATACAGCTTGTGGATTGACACATTCCCTGGATAACATGAGAGTTAAAAAGTGGGCTACAAGGGGGTTTGTGTTTTTTAAGAAAAGGCAGGAATTTCTACATGCTCTGGGGCCTTCAGGCAATACCACCCTACAAGCAGGTTAACTGAAAAGAACATTACATATAAATTGAGAATCATAGAATAATAGAATGATAGAATCATATGGGGTTGGAAGGGACCTCTGGAGATCATCTAGTCCAACCCCCCTGCTGGAGCAGGTCTACCTAGA
>JAOXNO010000001.1:116731765-116760004 GCA_028565335.1 Limnodromus scolopaceus
CTGATAGCTTTCTTTTCCTCCATATGCTCTGAGATGACACTCAGGATGAGGTGTTCCATCACCTTTCCAGGGATGGAAGTGAGGCTGACCAGTCTGTAATTGAGAAGTTATGGTCTTGGGAAAAGTACTGATATACTGCAATAGTCAGTGGGTGCAAGTTACAGCTCTTCATTCACCCAAGGATCTGACTTGGTTTGCTGCTGGACACTGCTTCCCTGCCCTCCTCTTCCCTTCTGTCTTTGCCCATCCTGGCTGGTTTCTCTAAAAAAAGAAGCTTCCCTATTCATGCCTTCTGTTTGTTAGCTACTGCTTTCTTCCCTCCCTTTTTCTTAGCAAAATCTACCATGAAAACTGAGGCTTTGATAGCTTGCTATTTTATTATTTTATTTTCCGCCTCCTATAATGGTGAGACCTAGTTTGTCTTCAAATGACGTGAGGCTTTTGCTGAGTTAGATGCAAGGTGCATACGGGCCACTAAAATGTTAATGTCTTCAAATAAAAAAGGAAAAAAGAGAGAAATTAAAACCCCTGCAATTAAAAAATCCTTAAGCCAACTCTGAAAATTTATTTTTGTGAAAGCTACAATAAAACCAGGATTTCACGCCTAATATATAAAGGCCTGTGTGGTTTGCATATCTTAAAAGGTGCTGTAGCTGGCATAGCTCTATCCATTCTGTTCGGCTCAACGAATGTAAACTACAATTAATTTCGTTTTTTTCCTTAAGTTTTTCTACCCATCCTGCAGGGCGATTGCAGAGGAGCTGCTTTTTAACCACACTCATGTGAGATGGAGCTTGCTTGACAGAGTATCATTCTGACATGAACTCAAGCAGCAATTAAGTGTACAGGTGTCACCCTTGGTTGTTTTGGTCATACTAACAGAGGTTGATGTGCTGGCAGGAGTTGCCCAGATGTGGACTCAAGCTGCTTGACGACCTGAACATCTGCCTCACTTCTACATGTGCCTGTCTGTGTGATCTACACCCAGCTTTTGCTTTTCCAGCAAAATCAACATAGGTGACCTGCCCAGTTTCCTCTGCCTTTTTTTTTTTTTTTTGCCCCAGACCTTTCTCTTCCTGCCATGTTTTCCTGATCTTAAATTTGCAATTCCATCACATTGCTACATTTAGGCCCTTCTAAAAATGTACTTCTATAATAAAAACCCACCAACTAACACAAGAGAAAGGGGAAGCCTTCTCGCTGAGTGTGTTATCAATACGAGAGAGTGTTTCAGGACCTTCTTCACTTGCATTTTGTTGTGAACTTCTGCCAAGTTCACTTTTATCACTATATAAAAACATTTTAATATTAAATCCTAGAGATTATTCATATGACCAGCTATATAACTACAATGAGTGCTCAACTTCTCATAGACTGTGCTGAAATGACAAAAAATAATACATTGAAAATAAATAGCAGTAGCCATCTCCTTTGAAATCCAGTTTGTTTCTTCATTGTACCCTAAGTAAGGTACCCCGTTTTTGAAGGAATACAATTTACCTTCACCCATATGAACAAAAGCTGACCTTATATAGCTCAGTGTGGACAAGCGTGCACAGCTTATAACTGTTTCCTCTTGCAGTTAATCTGGTGGAACATCTTGCTTAAAAGCACAAGTTTAAGATTGCAAAGGTGCATTTTTGCCCTTGATTGCAACACAGGTGAAGTACAGTTAATACCTGCAACATGGCTCCGGCTATCAGTTTTAAGAGCTGAAATTTCTAAGAGCAAACAGAGGCTCTGAGCTGAGGGCCCCTTGCTGGGGTGCTGCCCCCCAGGTGCGCACCACTTGGACAACCTTTGCTGCAGTGAGAGCTGCTTCTGTGGTGGGTGGGGAATGCAGAGGGCAATAAAGTGCACCTGGAGAGACCTCTGGTTTCTAACCTCAGGCATTTTTTTCACAGCATAGATAAGGTCCCAGACATTCCTCTGACTGGAGCTGGGAGACCTTCATGGCATGGTGGGATCATACCGACACTTTATTCACCCTCCAGGTTACGTTGAGCTTCGGATAGGTGGTGTACAGAAGATGGGTGGCCATTGTTTTCATATCATGAACACATGCAAAAATATACAGGTGCTCAAACCTAAATCACAATTAATGACTGTTAAAAGGCTTGATTCAAAGCAGAGCTGGGCATTTAAGGAGTTAGATTAATGATCTGGGGGAAGACAGCTTAAATAAAGACATAACAAAAAAATCAGGCTATTTGCAAGATTTAAGTGTTTTTCAGAAACATGTTTTGACTCAACTGCTATAAGGAAGAACATAATTTGCAAAATTAAGAACTTCAGCTTCATTTATCTTCTCCCACCTCCCTTTTGTTTTCTAGCCAAAATCCTTAGGACTCATTCAGCTCCCAGAAACGGGACTTTTAGAAAGGCAAATCTTTCCCCTTTAATCCAAAACCCAATAAGGTAATTGGGAAATGTAATGTTTTTAATAGAATTTAGATCATTCCTACATAGTGAAATAAACACCATGATTTTCTCCAATATTTCTATCTAAAAATTATTTCTTGGTTGTTTTACTTATCAGTACCAAGATTTACCTAAAGTTTCTAAAATTATTCAAAGAGAGTAAAAACTGAAAAGTTATTAAAAAAAAAGAAGTGAAGTTAGTTGGTTTTGCCGAACATGAAAAAATACTGTAGAGCGGACAAAAGATTTGCATGTTTGACTCCAAGATAGATAGATACATACATAAATACACACATAGAAAGATCTATATTTCTGAAGAAAAGAAGTGTGTGGGTCTAGTGCAAAAATTATTGCTATTCTAGTTGTTCAATATTACCTAGTGAAAAGGCTTTCCTGCATAAAGATAAAAAAATATACATAATTGTATTGTGTACCTTGTACTGAATACCTGGTACCATATACCTTGTTAAAGCTGGTATTGTGCTAAAGAAAATTGAAAGGACGAAAGTGTGTGGGTTTGCCTCCACCTAACTCCTGATAGTAGATAGAAATTAATAATCAAAATGACAGCAAGAGGTGTGAACTTTCTTAATCATTATTCAGTTTAACTTACATTGTTATATACACTACTTATGGTTACTTGAAAATGGAACTGTATGCATAGAGGACAGTGCATATCACCATTCCTATTGTTGTAGTTCCTTTGGCCATAAGTCCTTCAGTTATCAAGCAATAGTTTTTATAAGATTAGTACTTACATTTCAAATGCATGTTCATGCTGTTGCATGAGTGAATTGAATGAATGAATCACAAGAGTCAGAATAATAACTGCAGGCAATATTGGAAGGAGAGTTTGCTTTAGCTTATGGGTGTGTGAGAGAACAGTGAAATGGTATTTGGGGAGAAGGAGGTCTAAGTCGGACTTACTGCTTCTCCCAAAGCCTGCGTTTAGCAAAATGATGTCCTGGTTTCAGCTGAGATAGAGTTAATTTTCTTGTAGTGGTTGCTGCATTTTCAGATTTGGTATGAAAGGAATGTCAATAATGCATATTGTTTTATTCATCGCTAGGTGATGTTTACACTAGTAATGGACTTTTTTCAGCTTTCCATAGAAGCTGGGAAGGAGCATAGACAGAATAATGGAATGGCCAATGGAATATTCCATACCATAGACATCATTCTCAGAGTATAAATGGGGGTTGGCCAGGGGGGAGGGATTCATGATCTCAGCTCAGGCTGGGCAACCAATTCACCAAATGGTGAGAGTGACTTGTGTCTTGTATATTCTTTTACCATTATTACTATCATTATTGTTACTTTCCTTTTCCATTATTGTTCTATTAAAATGTCTTTATCTCGATGCACAAGTTTTTTTTTTTCCTTTCCCTTCCTTTTCTCCCTACCCTTCTTGGAGGCGGGGGGAGAGCAGGGGAGGGGGAATGAGCACAAGGCTGTGTGGTCCTAGGTGCTGGCTGGGGTTTTAAACCACAACACGTGGTCAGAATCTTAAGGCCAAACTTGCAAACCTTGATATACACGAGTAACTACACTGAGTAATCCTGCTGAATTTCCTAGTCCTTTCAGGCATTTCTCTTGTGTTTTTGTGATGACAGGACAAGCTCCTTGGACCAGGTACCTCCCTTTCACATGTACTACAAGTATAAATGCCCAATGAGTCTTAGTGGAGACGGTGATGGCTTGACTCACCTAAAAAACAGATTCTGAGTAGCCACCCACTGGGTTTGGGTTTTTTTTTCCCCAGGAAACTTAGTCAAATCTGTTATCACCTCATTTGCTCCAAGTATGGAGAATAAATGGTATAGCCATGTGATACTCTTTTTGGTTTAAAAGGCAGAATGAGGAAAATCTCATTTGTTAGCCTGACGCATTATATACCTGAAAAAAAATCCTTGTCACAACTGCCTTTACTATATAATAAGACACAGCTGGTAAAGATGTACCAGACTGGATGGCATCACAAGATTTAAAAATTATATATATTTATTAATACTAATGTATCCAGTTAAATGTAGTAAGTTCATATTGTTGGAAACTAGATGTAATGAACTGCAAGAATAACCAATTAAAGGTGATGCAATTATACAAGGATTTAGTTGGAGTGTAACACACATATAATTTTTCAGCCCCCCCCAATCACACTGGTTCAACACAGATTAAAGTGATAAAATATAAAATATAAAAAGACAAAAGGTAGCAAGTGGCATAGCTAGCAAGTCCAGGGAGGCGATCCTTCCTCTCTGCTGAGCATTGGTGAGACCACATCTTGAGAGCCCAAATATTGCCTCAGTTTCAGTCATTAACGTAGCCAAATTTGAAACAATTCTAAGACAAGAGGAAAGATTACCAAAGGCCTGGGCAGGAGTTACTTGCATAGCTTGGTGCAAAGACATGACTGTGGAGTGTAATCAGAAGGGGAAACCTAACCTGAGTTTCAGGAAGAGTATCAGATCTATTCCTCTGTATTTCCTTTATTTATTTATTTTTTTAGGATCCAAGCAGACCTTGTTTTAGCATATGGTCTCTACAAAGTTTTCTTTCTGTTCAGTTTTCTGTCCAAATTAATTTAATGAAGAAGGCAATGCACCTAGCAGCCCAGTTTCAGCACAAAGTTAAGCAAAAACCTGATTAGAGTAGAATTATTTTGCATATTATCTTACACATGCAATACACTCATTGTGTTTGAAGTTTGATGTTAAAGCACACAATTTCACAATCAGTCATAAGGAAGGGAATATATTCTTCACATCTGCTTGGTTCCCCGAGGAATGACCATAACATGATAAAAGATATTAACCGTTAAACTAAAGCAAAGTTGAAGGTGCCCTTTGGTGCCTCATAAAATGATTAAGTCAAAACTTTGAATAGTAACATTTCCGTAAGGCTGTTTTGCTACCAGAGTGCTATTACTTTATAATCTTATAATTAGTAGTTGCATGACTCTGTTCCTCTCTGGCAGGCAGCCAGTTGACGGTGCCTATCATGTACTGGGTTTTGGGACTCTCAGGAGTTCAAGTTACACAGAACAAATTTAAAGTACAAGAAGCATTTTAAACAAAGGAGTAGTGGAAATAGTTACTAGAAGGAGATAATGTACTCAAATGAACTGTACAAATATAAGTGGAAAACATGGGATTGTATATTTGGAGACAACCCTAGGAGTGGGTGTGCATGCCAGGGTACTCCTTCAACAGGGGTGTAAGGTAAGTCCTGAGCTTTCTCTTCTCTTACCACTTGTCTTCATTTTCACAGGAAACCAGGAAGGAGGATAGGTACAACTGGAGTCTTCTGGACTGTGCAGGAGTCTAAGGGAAATAAACACTGGGCATGAGGGTAAAGATGTCCCCAAGCAAGGTCATTAATATGAGGATGGGCACCCTTCATACCTGTGGAGTAATGACCATCCTAGCATAGGGAAAAGCCACGTTCAAGTTATGGCCACAAATCAGATGGGAGGTGGACCAAAGTCTTGTTTCCATCCATGTCCCACCTAGTGTTTCCCAGCCTGTGGCCCACCTCACTGACTGGGGGCACCCAATTGCAGGATCTGATTATCTGCAACAGTGTGTTCTGGCCAAGACAGCACGTGCTGGCCCGTGTGAGACAGGCAGGGGACAACCCCTGGGCACCTCTGCAGTTCAGCATGACAGAGAGCTCCAGGTCACACAGCTAAGAGGTACAGAGGGATAGATAGCAGCTGACGGGGGCCTGCAGGGACTTCAACAGTAGTAAAAATTTTGATTTGAGTACCTGGCTTTATAAGACTTCATTTTTTCTTGGCTTCCTTCTCTCAGCAATTAAATGGGAGCAGGCAGTAGTTGTCTGTGCAGTTTTGTGAGGATAAATGCAATAAATACAGCATCCAGTCACCAAGGTGGAGAAGATAGCTTCATCTTTATACAAGCGGGGAACAGCCAGGTCTTCTAGCAAAAAAAGGGAAAGATAGAGTGAAGACATTTGGCTTCATTTGATCTAACAATGTACACAGCCAGCACTATGTGTGTGTTACACAAACCTGTGCTGTGGCGTTTGTGTGGCACCAACATGGCCAATCTGCCCATGAGCAGTTATTGATCAACAGGATGTTTGTCGGCACCTCTCATTCAGAAATGCTGTCCAGGCAGTGCTGTCTCTCAAGAGGACAGGATGTCCATCAAGCATTGCCTTCCCCCATATTTTAATCTAAATCGATGTGTGTGAGAATAAGTAAAAAAGTCTAGAGATATATTGTTATAATTTATCACAGGCCTTTCTGGATCTGCTCCATTTTTCTCCCTTTCTTTCTGCGTTGCTCAATTTTCCGGTCACAACTGGGAGAACAAGTAGCACGGTTAATAATCTCTGAAGCATGAGTAAAATACGCTATCTTAAACTGCAGGTTAGCTATAAAAATAGCTGCAAATGTTAACTATAAATATATAATAACATAGAAATATCAGGAAAAAACCACCGCCCAGCTATAAAATTTTCAAAATGCCATTCTTTTTCTCAGTTTTGCCCAGATGTATGTGGAGCCATATCCATGCACTTTGGAGACATAACCGTGGTGGGGTCCATGTTTTCCCTTTTTCTGTGACTCTGGAGAGTTTCTATAGCCAAGGGAGGTGTCTGGTTTCTCCCCTTAGCTAATGGTTAATAGAATTAAATTCTAGCTGAGGTGATAAATGCCACTTCCTGCTTCAACCTACACAGCCTCTTCCCTCCTCCTTCCCCCCCTTCCCAGTAACACTAATCAGAGAAGAGGGTTAACTGGGGATTTACATTTCTCCACCTTCTCCCCTGCCTTCACACTGCATCCTTCACATCTGCATTGGTGATTGCTCCAGAATTGAACAAAGGGAAGTGTCTTCAGTAAGAAGAATGGGGGTGGTACGTGTATAAATAAAAGCACAGCAGCATGTGTTGTTTCTGTTCCTGGTTTTGTGCTTTTTTCTGGTGCAGAGCTGGCTTAGTTTGCATGGTATCCTCAGTGAATAGGATGGGATTTTAGGAAAGAGAATCCCACCTTTCAACTCAGCAAATAGGAGATCTTCTGCATAACAAGTCTTATTTCCTTCTGTGACTGGGGAACAAACTTGGTGGAGAGAAGGCAGACAAAGATAGACTGACAGACAGAACGGCAGAGGTAGGACCTGATTCCAGATACAGATGCCTAAATTTAGGTTCTCAGAGAGTAGATGACTTCATGTGAACTAAGCTTCTACATTAGGATAAGATGAATTGCCCTCCCAATACTGCTCATTGTATAGTGGAGTCTTAGTCAATAACATGAGCTTAAGACACCTGCATTTGGGGCAGATTCCTCCCTTTTGGCATTCTACCCTAAACAGAGTAAGGCTTTTGAAATAAGTTTTGAATGCTACAGTTTTCTTACTGTCTTCTTTTTTTAAGGGTACTATCCTGCTTTAGGGTGACAGAGATACACCATTGCTTTATTGTGACAATTTCATTTCACGTTTGCATTATTGTTAACAACTGCTTTGATTACTTTTCTGTAAGTAAGTCAGTAAAATACTTTAATCTTGATAAATGTACTGCGGCAGAGTGGGAGTAAAAACCGACTTGAACAGCTGTGCCCCAAGAGCAGTTTTCAGTGGTTGACTGTTAAAACAGTGGCAAATTCTGTAGAAAAGAATTCTAGGTCTACAGGAGGTCGAAAGCTGAGCATCAGTCAGCAATGCCATGCTTTTGTGAAAAAAAAAAAAAACCAAACAAAAACCAAACAGTCCCAAAGTATAATGAGAGCATTGCCTGCAAATGGGGAAAAGAATCCTTCCTCCCTGCTTTGTCGTTGATGAGGCTGAAGTTTTATGTACAACACCTCGGGAACATTTAAAGAAAGCCCAGATGAGAGTGGTGGGAAAAACCAGTAGCAAAACCTTCCTCTCAGGACTTCCAAGGAAATATTGTAGTATTGCTTATCCTAAAGCAGATTAAGTTCAAGGGGGAGTGTAAATTCTGAAAGTGCACAGAAGCTGGAGGGCATGTTCTCCATGTCAATGGATTTACAGAATATAGCAGAAGTTTTAAGACAGACGTTTAGGGAAATTGTGTTGGAGTAGAATATGAGTAGGTGGTCCAAGCTGAGTTTGCACACTTCAGTTACTGGAAGCTAATCAACCTCACCAGGCAAACATCCGTCAAGAGTGATCTAAGTACAGCTGATCCTACTTGGGAAAATAATTTATATTCTCTGGTACAAAAGGTATTTCACAGGAAATGTCTTTGAATTTACGTGGAGTAACTTCTGGGGAAATTACCAATTCTAGCAACTACTTCTGAACTGTATTGATGTATGTAGTTTCAGCATCACTTTAGAATTTTGTATCCAAGCCAGGTTCATTGTCATTTCTTTCATGTACACACTCTGGAGAAAATCTGCAGACAAAACAGTATTCAATCAATAATTGTTCTTCTGAAAACATACAAGCTGCATAAGTGTTTATAAACCCCACATGATGTCACTGTGCAGGTGAATGGCAGCTGAACAATGGCGAGGGCTGGACTCCTCTGAGCTATGGAGCTGTTCCCTAGCAACTGCAGAGGTGCCAGGCAGCCTTTGGAGCCACCACCAATGCAAACAGGCCATAACCTGACAAATGATTGAGAAATTACCTCAATACTGTATTTCACGGAGGAGATATTGTTAATCGATTGCCTATTCATAATTTACAGATACTACTTTCTGCCTTTGGGTAAACTATTAAGTAAAAATTCCTCTGATTAACAATTATGTTGTTATTTCATTTCATATTTGTGTTAGTATCAATCATATATGTTTTATACATTCAGTTGCAGGGGTATAGCATTAGGTAGCTGCTATTGTGTAAGAAAAAGCACATAGAGATGAAGTTTGACATTAAGGTAAACTGATTAAATGACTGTTAAAAGCTCAAGCACCGATTGCTTCTTTGGCTTGGGACTGACTTTTGAAGCACATGGCCAGGCACAAAGGCAAGATGGAGAAAGAGTAAGGGCTTTATCGAAGAAGCCCAGCTATTTATTAAGTCAGCTAATCATGACACACCAGCCCAATTAACAATTATTTGTGCAAGGAACACCATGGAATAAGCCAGCCAGATGCTCAGTGCTCCCAACAGATGACAGAAAGCCATGCTCTCCCCTTTCCGTGTGTCTGACTGCAGCAGAGAGCAGGTCACCTCACCTTCTGTAACAGCTACTGAGCTGTTCTGTGAATCTGGGCATGTCTCTTTAACATTTTGTAAAACAAAGCTAATAAGATTTTCCTGCCCTACAGTTAATTACATTGTAGGGGGCTATGAAGTGCTCTGCGAGCATATCAGGAAGTAGAGGGGCAAAATATCACCAGTGTAGTCCCTAAGTATCAACACCCATCTCCATAAAGAATTGCCTAAATCCGCTGCTTTGCTAAAAACATGTGACTGATCAAGATGTTTGGCAGTGATTTTGCTCAATTACTGAAATGAGCATTGGGCCCTTTATACTCATGTATGTGGACACTTTGATTTGGGCCCCCTCTCCAGCTTCTGGTAAAGCCCTGACTTAACAGCCTCAGCCTATAGACTCCAGATCATCCATACAATCCTTCTTCAGCTGTGGCCCCTACTAATCCAATTTTAGTCCAGTGCATGAAACATTAGATGAGTTTGAGCATTCTGCTTATTTTGTATTCCAGTTATCCATTGTTTTTGAGGGGAGTTCTTAGTATTTTTTAGTTCCTTATCTGTAGAACTGGGAGCCACCTGGGAACTAGACTGACAGAATTAAAGATCCTCAGCTGGAATTAACCTGGGAAAGAAAGTTTCCCATGCAATTAGCCACAACATCTATATTACCACCAATGTGAATTCCACCGCTGCTTCTCAGGTACTGCACTGAAAATGACCCCTAAGTCATAAACCAGCTTTTTCAAAAACAAAGGCTCCTGAATATGCACGTGACACTACTTCTACCTCAGCAAAGACTCTTCTCAGTTAGATTTGATGGGGGGACTTTCCATTGATCTAATCCTTCTCCTCCCCAGGTAAGCTCATTAAATATTTGCTACATTTACCATATGCTAAAGGTTGGCATCTACATCTGTACTGAGGCAGGAACTGTCGTCTTTGTCACTTGTCTATTCAAAGAAAGAAATCACTGCTCTATTGTAGAGGATTTGTGGCAGCCAATCTGGAAGAAGCAAGGGAAAGGGAGAGTAAAGTAAGAGTGATGTACACACAGGGTAGTTCTACTGTGTAGTAGAGGTCAAATCAATCCAATTTCAAATTTCAGGATTTAAAAGAAGTGCAGAAATCTGTGGAGGCAGCAACATGTCACCTTTGGCAGAGAAGTTCTACTTGAGAAACTTTTGCAGTCCTTGGCTGCTCGCTCCCTGGCCATAGCATTTGCTGCCTCCTTTGCAGAAATGTCAGTCAGTGCGGCCCTGCTGTAAACAGGATCTTGGAAATGATTTTGCATAAATCTCTCATTTTCTTTTTTTTTGTTTTTTTTAGCTCAATTCTTTTCAGGCTAGGTCATTTCAGAATGCAAACCTGAGACGTTAAGTCGTTAAATCAGGAGAAAAAGCAGTGAAGCATGGCACTGGGAACCAACGTCTTTTGTAACACTGCCCTCACCTGACTAAAATCTAGTTATCTAATGTCTTAAACTGTGGAGTACCTTTCACCTGAGAATTAACTAACTCAGGCCCTGTGTATTTCAGTTCCACAGGTACTGCAGAGAGAGTAGGAGAGCGTGAGAGTTGGAGTCTGAGGGTCTTGAAACAACAGAGATTGTAGAGGGAAGTAAAGGGGCAAGCCGTGGAAAATGTTCAAGGGGAGCAAAATTGTGTGTAAAGCGGTTGTGTGGAGGAGCAGCACATGAATTGAAAGGGAGATACTTTAAGGAAGTCAAAAACTCGAAAAGGATGTGTGCACGTAACAGTGCGGCTGTGAAGCAATGCAAAGAAGGAAGGATAGAACAAGAGGCTGAAACAGCTCCATCTTGAGTAGGTCTAGAACAGAGGAAATAAGCCTTTACCCGCACTAGGACTGTAACTTTTCTGGTGAGGGGGGTATTTGACATATCAGTACTGAAAAGTTACAGACCAAATACTTTACCAAGCATAACTGACTCCAGTCTTTAGCTAGACGAAAAAGCCAAACTTCTGTAAGTGAAATTTTATGGACTGTTATGATGCCTGGTTAGTTGCAGTCTGCTATTTTGGGATCATCACCTCTCATTACCTCTCCTGCTTTGGGCAATGTTTCAGCTTATCTGGAAGAAATCATAGCCCTCCTACTTTAAAAGACTTGCTTGGAAACAGCAGGACAGATTGTGGTGCCACATCACATGTTGCTTGCTACATAAAGTTCTCAGCTGCTACTTTCTCTTTTTGTGCTAGCTATATCCCATTACTTTCTGTATCAAGCGAGATCACACACTGGAGCAGCATGTGTGGAAGGGACACATGCTATATCTCTACATGCTAATTTTGACAACCTGAAAGCTGTCTTGACCTGTTCCCCTGCTGCAAAAGGGGCCCATCCTGGCCACTGCAGAAAAACAAAATTGCTATGGAGCAATAACCCCACTATTCAGTCTTATGACACTTGCCCTGAAATACAGCTCAAAATCACTTTCTTTTGCAGAGCCAGACCTTTATAGCTCAATCATGTGAGAAAATTCCCTGCAGCTGTGATTGTAAAAGGCTTCCCAGGTGCTTTGTGTCTCCTTTTCAGTGCTTGCAGAATCCACGTAGGATGGGGAGTGAGCAGGTTTCAGGGGGTTTTTCTTTTGCTGTTTTTGACTGTGTGTGTAGTGGCTTTATAAAAGAAAATGTGCCTTTTGGGCCGAGAGACATGATTATTGCACCCTCCCTCTTTCAGGAAAGGCCTCATTTCAGGGCGCAAGTCGGTGAGATAGCAGGTAAGAATGAAAGCAGCTTATGGTTATTCTCTTTTTTTGTTTGCTCAGTCTCCCTTTTTGTCTTTTCACCATGAACCTGACTGTGGACGCTTTCCTTTCAAGTCAAAAAGGCAGATGAAAGGGTTGAGTTTTGCCCTAGTAAAAAGGAATCGCTTGTTTTTCAGTGATCCGGCTGATGCTTTTCCCTGCCTGCAGGAGTGGGGAAGCCACAGCTGGAGGGAAACAGGAGGACAGAGGGTGCTCTGCCTCCCTGCTCCTGTTAGCTAAGCTGATTTAGGTGCAAAAGCCGGTGAACTTGCCAAGCAGGGCGAATCAAAGGGAAATTCTACACAAAAGTGCTTCGTGCTGATAGACTTGAGGTTTAAACCTTAACCAGCTATTTTTTGCACTACTTGATTTTGCAAGGCCAGGCTCTGGTGTGTGGGGAGCCTGATGCGGGTCCCTTAGGCCCGCTCTGGAGTGTGGCTGCCTCTGTCCCTCGGCAGGTGTGCTACAAAATCCATGTTTCCAAGGAATAAATTTACTCCGAGTCGTTAGCCTGGGGCAGAAGGGAGGAGCCTCCTCACTACCTGGCTAATGGCGTCCGCCCTTGTGGATTTTTAAGAGGGGCGAGGTGGGGGTACCCCCCACCCCCGGGGGTGAACCGTCAGCGCCCCTCGGCCCGACCCGCCGGCCTTGCCGGGGAACCGGGGCCGCTCGGCGGGACCGAGGTGCGGCCGGCAGAGGGCGCCGCCGGACCGGCGATGGCTGCGGGGCGGGAGCGGGGGATTGGGTCGGGCCTATCGCCATTGCTGTCCCCTCCGAGCCCCGCGGGGAGGCCCTGGGGAACCGCGTCCTCAAAATGATCGGGGGTTTAAAAATCAGGGAATGGTTCGGGTGGGAAGGGACCTTAAAGATCACCTCGTTCCACTCCCCCTGCCACGGGCAGGAACACCTCTGTCTAGACCAGGTTGCTCAAAGCCCCATCCAGCCTGGCCTTGAACGCTTCCAGGGACTGGGCAAATAAAAATAATAATGAATATTATAATAGAATTTTTTTTTTAAAAGTAAAGAGGAGGGGTGGGAAAAAAACCCACCAAAACCAACAACCAAACTTCCTGTATGCATTTTGAGCTTGGTTAATAAAAGTGGCCTTGTTGCCTTGAGATGGGCATGGCTCTCCATGGCCTCTCATGAAGAGCCTGGCCCTGAGGCAGCGGCAGCTCCATGAGGGCCTCAGGGTGGCCTGGTGGGCAGGGAAGGGTGAGCTCCATCCTCCCCTTGAGGGGCTGTTGTGTGTGGCTGCTGTCGGCAGGCACTTATCCCACAGGGATCTGGTGGAGGCACAGGGGCTCCTGCCTGCAGGCACCCACTGCTGGAGGCCCTGTGCTTTCTGCTGCCACCAGCTCTGCTTGAGTGTTTGTTGGTTTTTTTTGTTTGTTCTTGAGCAGTACAGGTGAATTCTTAGTCCAGACCCTGGGCTTCAAGAAAAGTGCCTTTGCTCGTGCCTAGATTTGACAGCTATTTGCAGGCTTTCCCAAGCTCATCCTCTGCAGAGTGCGAGGAAGACGTAAAAAGCACTGGCACACAAACCTTCCCAGGGCTCCAGTGCTGCCAGGTTGGGACAGCCTCGTTTGGGGCACCGGAGCAAATACTAGTCCAGGCTCTGGCTGCAAAGCGTTTTTTCTTTCGCTTTTTCACTTCAAATTGCATAGATTGGAGATGATTAAAAAAGCAACAGGAATCATGGGAATGTGGATGTTGCACGCTCTCCATGTAACTTTGTCATTAAGTGTCTGGCATTCACCTATTAGTACATGACTGCTTAATAGGGAAATGGAATATTGCAAGCACCCCATCCGCAATAAATACAGCACCAAGGTTGTAATTGTACCTCATTCAAGGTTTCCTTGGATGAGAATTCCCTTGACTGAGTCTCTTTTTGAGAGCCTGAGTCTGATCTGACCAGCTTTGTGTTTGCTCCTTTGGATGTTATGCCTTGAAATCGTGCATGGGATTGCTACAGAGTGGAAAGGGTTCAGGTATTATGGTAGTTTGCAAATGAGCCACTTCAGTGGATCTTATTAAAAAAATGCCTAAATAAATAAAATTCCAAACTCCTTAGTGGCCACTGTGTCTAGACCAGTATGTGAATTTACCCTCTCCACCTAGTCCTGTTTGTCCACTTTCTCGCCTGGGATATCATTGCTCGAATTTGAGGCTGTGAGCTTTGGGTCCTCTGTGGCAGGGCATGTCTTTGTGGTGCGTGTTTAGACAGTGCCTTGTATAATGGTGTCCTCACCTGAAGGTTCGCAGTGCTCTTGTAGGGTTGCAATAAATAAACTTTTTGAAAGAGTCCATCAGGTGAGGTAATCCGAGCGATGCATTTGTGTGAGAGCTTATATGTCTGTAACAGAGCAAAGACACATACAAGGAATTGATGATATTTAAGCATTTTGCTAGTGAAGACACTAGCTGTCCTGTAGGAACAGGAAAGCTATTGTGGACCTGAATCTGCCTGTCTTCCTCTGGTGCCAGTACTCCACAAAGCATGCATTTTGTATCTTTAATGCTATTCAGCTTAGCGAAAGCTGCAGCCTGGGACCAGTCAGAGAACGTAATTAAAGAACGCTCAGCTTCCATCCCTCATATAAAGGTTGTGTATTCATATTTCAGTTGTTTAAGTCAGCCTCCAGTGTTTATAAGGCGTCTGATGTTCTCTTGGTGCTGTATAAACAATAGCAATAACAAAGCAGAATTAATTTTAAATTAATCTGAGACATTCGTAACAGGGATTAGAACAATAAACAAGTTTTATAATCGTCCTTCCTCCTTGTGTATGAGATTATTTGACCTCTTTAGATTAATCAGATTTTATTTGTCAAATTAACTGTAAAATTCAGTATTAGTAATCCCAGACAGTCAAAATTGACTCAAGCTTCATCCCTCCCTCCCCCAGTCTCTTCAGGTGGTGGAAAAATTATTTAAAAAAAAAAAAATAACAATGAAAACTTTGAAATATGAACAGTCTTGATTTCATTTAAAAAAAAAAAAAGGTTTGGTTTCCTGTGTCTCATTCTACATTTTTAACCTTTAGAATCTACTTTTTTAATTCTCAAGCTTTTTCTTAGCACTTCTGAGGTCTGGAAATTTTTGGTTTTATTTTTTTTAAATGAAACCTGAGATTCCTGCATAATTGCTTGCCTTTGGGAGTTCAGATTTTAATTAAAAAAACAACAACGTGGGACAGTTGTGATAAAATCATAAGAACTGGCAACGCATTTAAATTTCGAAGCCAGGTAGGGAAGCATTGCAAAGGCGAAGAAAACAGCCTGACTGTCAGGAGACTTTCCTGATGATGAAACCCTGTGGGATTATGGATGGCCGGCTGCAGTGCCGAGAGGATGCCGAGGGGAGATTATAGGTCACCTATACCAACTGCAAACTCAGGAAAATGCAAATCTTCAACCATCAAGACTGCCTTATATTCATGGTCTTTACTAGGCTGATCCTCCCCCCTCTCCAGCTTCTTATCTGTTGATAATCTTTCTTTATCAGGATACACATTTGAAGGGTGTGCACTTTTCGGGGCAAGGGTAGTGCCAGCACAGACTCTGCCCTGTGCCAAGCAGATGCTTAGGGAGAACCCACAAGGCTCAGGGCAAAAGTTGAGACCATGACTGTCGTGTTTATCTGTCTGTATTGTTTAAACCATGATTCGTTACTTGCTCAGAACAAGGAACTGGGCAAGGTTTGTTTCCTTTCCCCGAAGGACCCTAATGCCTAACACCAAGAGTGGTGGAAAAGTCCTGATCTTCAAAAAGAGAGAGAGTAAAAGTTCCTGTATGAGAGGGGTTTTAGGTAGCACTGGACAAAGTCTTGGAGAGTTATTGACTGCAATAAATCTGAAAAGGAGATAATCCAGCAGATCTCTGGTTTTGCATTGTAGTATAATTATAGGTGAGCTTTACTGTCACACAGCTGACCCATGTTCCTGGGTGCTGGGAAGAAAACTGGTGATACATTACTGCTGTGACTCTTCTTTCAGCACAAAAGCACACGTCTCCATGAGCAGGCATGTCTAGTCAGAAAAATGGCATCGTGCTTAGTGTTTGTGGTATTCAGTGGTGTTGAGAGGTATTAATTCATGCTCTGGTGAACTCGCCTTACCCCCACTTTTTGTATCGAAGTTCTGAATTTCATAGATTGTTATTCTGAATGGGTGGCTGGAGAGCAGCGTTCTCCTAGCATGACCTGCGCTCTCGGTTAACGTAACACAAATCTCTTCATAAGAACTGAAGAACTGGGGTAACAACGGAGCCTGTATCCTGCTGTTATCAGTACCTGATAACGGAAGCTCATTCAGTAAGAGAGCACCAAACACAACATGGGCAGAAAGGAAATCTTCTGTTTCAGAAAGGCTGACCTAGCCTTTCCCAAGCGAATGGAAAAATGTGTGAACCTTCAGCTCCCTAAAGGAGCAGTGTCCTTATCTTGCACTTGCCTGGTAGTCAGGGACATGACCCTGCTTTTTAGCCATAGGGCTTCAGTGTGCAAGCCATGGTGGTGGCTCATCCCGTCACCTCATTCTCTTCCTCATACTGCTGTGTCCAGTGTGTATGCTTGTGCACCCTCCCTGTACTCAGCACTTAAAATGAAGGCAATTTGATTTTGCACAACAAAAAACCTAATAGTACTGTCTTGTACCAGCAAATTATCCTGCACATTGGGGTGAATTCATCCAGAAAGAGACTAAATAATGTTCCAGTTACCGATTTCCCGTGGTTTTTTTTTTTTTTCATACTAGGAAGAGATAGGAAATTATCCTGGCTTTTCCATTGTGAATTCTGTCATTAGACTATATTAGAGGTCTTCTCCATTCATCTTCCTGACCCCCTCCCCCTGCCCCAGGTGCTCTGACCTTCTTCAGGCTCGTGTTTGCTTCTTTGGGGAGCTGTTGGCTTTGTGTTACCATCGGGGAGAGAGGAGGACAAACGGCCCTCCCCAGTCAATCTGTGCCAAAATATGTTTCGGAACTATGCTTAGCTTTGATTGGGAGGGGTGGGAAGAGGTTCTCCTGTCTCTGTTTGCCTCTCTCTCACTTTGAAGCCATCAAACATCTTCATTGCCTGGCTTCGTGTGCCTCTCAAACATGGGAACCAGCAAAGAGAATATGATGAAACAGGTATTTAAGGCAATTAAGAGGCAGGCTGGAGCACAGGGTGAGTTATCAATCATTGCATGATCTACCTGGAGAGGTGAAAGAACAGTGGGTACTTGGCACATATCCGTCAGGTATTGAAAAGGGGCTGTCTCTGGGGATTTTTATATTTTTTTTTTTTTTTAACTAAATCTGCAATGAAGTAAAGTTGTTAGTTTACTAACAACTCATGTCTTACAGTTCCAGATAGAGCCCTGAATCAATACTCTGGAGGAGCTGAGAACAGGAAATCACTTTTCCAGAGCTCTAATCTAATAAAAGCTCAGTTCCAGGACTAAAGCAGAAGATGGGTGGAGAACCCCAAAGTGACGCACAGTATTTAACTTTTGCTATTTTAAAAACCTCTCACACAGCTGCAGTAATCCAGAACAAAAGTGCTCAGCTTAGAGAAATCCAAAGGGTAGAAGTGTGTTAGTCCACAGAAAAAGAAAATCTGTCAAGGATTGGATTACACCCTCAAATATCTTCATCTTGTTATTCCTGCTCCAAAGAAATAGAAATTGTGAGCTGATTTTAACAATGTTCTCTGTAAAAACTCTGCCAACTGCATCAATAACCTACTTGTGTTCAATATATTAGTGATTCAACAATAAAAGACTTACTTACACATGTATTTATTTGTTTTACTATTGACAGTAAAAACATTACAAATGGGTAAAATTTAAAAGTTCTACCTGCCCTCAGTTAAATTACTGGTTGCTGTCATGCAGTTTGGAGCTCTGCTGGTAGTTTGAGGCTGTGAGCTCTTCTAACCAGTAATACTAATGAGCTTGTTAATGCTGATTGACTCTACTGATGGGTTTAGGTCCATGAAACACTTTCAAAATATGGCAGTGATCTGTTGGCCTCAAGCTCTGAGAAACACCAGTCTAAGCAAAGAATGTGGAAAGGGAAAGAAACTAAAGCGGTGTGTGGCAGCATGATCGAGCTTAGAAAACATTTGGGAAAATAGAGCAGGATTTTTTCTGTAGCATAAGTAACTAAATTAAAAAAAAATAAGATGTGCCATGTTTTTCTTTTTTTAAAAAGAAAAAAAAAGGAAGAGAGTCTTAATGGTAGTAATGATTTTTACTAAATCGTTCTCTGACAGAAGGATGTGTTTGTTGTGCTGGGATTTAAACAAAGGCCCACTAGGTGTCCTCAGTCAGTAAATGGACCCGAGAAGTTACAATTTCTCATAGGAGAGTTGTAGTCCGATGTGTGGGAAACAAAGCTGGAGCAGCCTGTTGCGGTTTGGAAGGCTGCGGGTTTCCTCCTCCTCCACATGCCCACAAAACAGCACTGAAAGTCGGTTCTGGCTCTAAGAGCATACCTGTGTCAGTACCAAAGCACTCATCAGTGTTTCCATGCTACAATGAGATGCCTTTAAATGTAAGAGAGTGTGGTGTTCTGAACACGTTTTGACATACGCTGTAGGTATGTTGTCTGTTTGCAGATGAAGGAATATCTTCAAAGAATCTCATGTTCATTTGGAGCACAAATAGCTCTGTTATAATCAATGAACTTGAACAATCAAGAAACCCAGGTATTTATCAACATCAGTCCGAAAACGTCAAAGCATGTGTGCGTGCAACTGGATTTTCCCTGAACTTACAAACCTCTTGAGTCAGTGAAGGTCATCTGGAAATCAGAAGGCTTTCTTCTGAGTCTTTTAGTAAAGTTTTTGCTGTAGGGTTAGGAATACCCCAAACACTGCTTTCCTGCCACTGTCTCACATCTCCCCCTTCATTTTGCCGGAGGTGGTGGGAACTATGGAGAACAATCCCAGTGGAACTATGGAGAACAATCCCAGTGCACCTCTGCTTCACTGAGCCTATTTCTTCTTCTTCTTTGCTTTTTTGATTGTGTTGATAGCAGAAGTTCAAAATCTGTAGAAAGCAAGTATGTTTGGAGTCTTCCAGGCAGAAAATGAACATGTTGACAAGGACTGTGGTTCAGAGTGTCTGAAACCCAAATTTAGTCTTACTAAATAAAATAAAAATAATAATTAAAAAAAAAAAAAACACCTAAAAATCCCACTGGTTGTTTTCTGCGTAGTTCCAGCAGGCTGGTGCTAGTGTTCCTAATGAGTTTTGTAAATAATCTCTAGAAGTAATCAAAACCTGGAGTGAAGCTCTGTGAGGGGCACAGTAACCTTATGGCAGAGCTTAGAGTTACACATCTGTGCTTGGTGTTGTTTCTGGTCTGCTACAGATCGGTGTCAAAGGCTGTTGGATTGTATTGTTGGATTAAGGTGGGGGGGGAATAAGGTATAACTATTAGAGGCAATCAAGGTACAAAACCAAGCGCCTCTAGGTATCTATCCCAGTACTGTATTTGGTTTTAATATTGAATACTGCTTCTGAAACTTAATAGAAAAAAATCTTATTTGAATGTTTCAGTAATCTTTTTTAATAAGTCTGAATACTAGCTCTCCATGGGACCTCACATGTTGCTGCTTCAAAATACCGAAAGCATTTTAAACTTCTAGGAGAAAATTGTTTTTAATGAACAGAGGCTGTGGCTCAAAATATACATTAGCAAAAAACAGATTATTAAGTGAGTTAAATTCTCATGAGACTTGCAAATTGACAACTTTGGAGGAGAAAGTTCTCTGCACAGCCACGGGGCAAATAAAGCAAGGGCAGAAGAAATACAGGCCCTGACAAAGTGCTGTAACTTTGGCCCCAGGTTGTCCCGTTTCCGGCTTGGTTGAGTGCTCGGTCTCTCTTCCTGAGGCTGAAGCTGTTATTCTTTCTCCTTGTTTCAAGTCCTTCAGGGCACATGTGTTGCCCTGTAACCTCCTCTGGGTAATTTTTTCCCCTCATCCTAATGTTGATGATCTTAATACAACTCTGGAATAACCAGCAGCTCTGGCGCCTCTGTGCTTATCTTGCTTTGAAATGTAAGGTTGGACCTCCTTTGAGTAGTCTCATGAATTCACTGAAGGAAACCAGCTGCTTTGTGGGGGCATTGAAGAGGAGACCCTTGACCGTTTCAGCAAGGCAAGACCTCCTGTCCTAAAAGGCAGGAGTCAACATGACTCACAGTAGGTTCTGAGTGGTGTGTTTCCTGATCCAACACTTCTTCCCCTGTATTTCTCATCTCAAGCTGATCTTAGTCATAAAGTTTTATGAGCGCTTTTCTTCCTGGCCTTTTTACCCTCAACGCTGTTAAGCAGCCCTTTGTTCCTTTTAGTCATCCACCCACAGCTTTCCCAGTTTTATTAGTGCCAAAATGAATGTTCCTACTTCTCTAGGCCATTCAGCACTTATTGATTCACTCAACTTCTAATCAGCCTTTTCTTATTGCCAGTGTGGGACTGGGAATTAGCTGAAATTTAAATAGAATCCTGCAGATTAGGATGTCTGCAGCAGCAGATCCCCTTTTGTATGGTGCAGAAGATAAGCTTTAGGTTTCTAAATGCTCCAACAATCTTTCTGGCATGATTAGCACTCCAGGGAGTGTTCCTGTTATCCAGAAAGGCTTTAATTGTGCCCTTAGGGTATTGTGAGTTGGGAGGGGAGAGGACCTGTGTTAGGGGAAGATAAATCATTTATCACATTTCTGGATGTTTTGAAAGTCCCCAGCAAACACCAGGTTGGAGCAGAAAGCTCAGCAGTGATTCCTGCTGGGAGGCAGGCACTCCCACAGTGGCTCACAGCTGATTCCCCTGGCAGAGGAGGTTGGCACATCACCTACGCTCCAAAAACATGTGCTCTGTCCAAGGCAGCCACTCTTCGGGAAGGCACGGTGTACTGTGGCTGCTCTATCTCAGCTGCAGTGCTGGCAGTCTGGGGGGCTCTCAGCCCAGAGACTCTTCTCTGGCCTCATGGGCAGTAGATTGATTTGTAGCTCCTTTATAGGAATAACTAGCTCTAAGATCAGGTCTTCATTTTGTCTCTCTCTGTAGAAGAATCCCTGCTGTCAAGAAGAAGCTTGCATAGAGGGCGCAAGGATATAATTTTTCTCCGGTCTTTAATTAGTGGGTTTTTTTAATGGTTTCTTCACAAGCCAGCCCTTTAGGTTGCTACTATTTCTGACTTGTCTGACTCTGCTGTCTCCTCTCTCTCCCTCCCTCCTTCTATGCCCTAGCCCTCTCATTTCCATTTTTGTGTCTTTTCTTCCCCTCTTGTTGCGTTTTGCTACCTGCAGAGTCTCATACCTCTTTATGATCTTCACACCTACCACAGTCTTTGCTTAACCTTAAAGCAAAGATCCACTGTTGAAGAGCTAATGTTGACATTGAACTGTCAACACTGTTACTCTGCCATGCTGAGGTTGCTGTGAGATGGCCAAGAAAGGTCTAGTTGCTGAGTCATTGTTTAGAGACCTCTGCAAGCCTGGGCATGCGTGACTATCTCTGCTTGGTTCTTTTTTTGGCAGGCCTCCCCTGTGACAAACAAGGGCTAGAGTCTTGTCCATTAAAAAAACAATGAAAAACAAAGCAACTCTCTAACACACATTTAGCATCAGGATTTCTACACAGAGCAAACTAGCCTTACGAACCCCACGCTCTCCTGCCTTTCTGCACAGGCATGTCCTGAGTTTTGTGGAGCTTTTCTTCTGCTGTGAAGAGAAGTCTGGATCTGCAGTCAGGAGTAGCACTGACACTGGTATTTAGAAGGCCAGCCAAGTCTTAATATCCATGGAAAGGTTCTACATTTCCATAAAGTTTGGGATTGCTTGCATAGCAGGTGGATTCTAGAGGAAAAAAAAAAAAGTCCAGTTACAGGTTTAGTTATGCAAAGTGGGGAGCATGAGCAAGAAGCTGAATTACATTTGTTTTGAGGATATTTCCAATATAGCATTGAACTAATTTATCTAAGCAAATAGTGCACTTGAGTCAACTCCAGCCAGAGTCAGTTGCAAGACCAGTTTCCACAAAGGTGGACATGATGCTTAAATAATACTAGAAGTTCTATGTGGTCATTGGGCTTCTCATACAAAGAAAGAGCAGAGAGTAGACCAAGGTGTGTGTTAAGCAGAAGAAGAGGTGACTGCCCACAAACCAAATCCAGGTTGCTCTCCCTTGCCCTCCCCCTGCAAACCCCAATAGTCAGGGTGTCCTCTGCCCAGCTGCCTGCCATGGGGTGGGTGGAGGGAGGAGGAGGAAGGAAGGAGAGCAGGAGCTTCCACTTTCGGCAGCAACAACTTACTGACCCTTGACATGAACTCCTACCTGGGAGCAGGGCAGGGAGTGCAAGGGGCAGAGCAGAGGCAGTGGTCACCCTGTTGGTGGTGATGGAGCTGGAGCATGACCATGGGCTGCACAGCAAGATCTGGGAGGAGATGCTGGTCTTTCACCTGGTGGAGCAGGTGACAGCCTGTGACAGCCTCCAGTCTGAGCTCAGAAAAACTCTGACAAGCCTGTTTGTGGGGAGGAGAAGAGAAAGACTTGGGAGGGCAGTGTAGAGAGCAAAGAGGAAAAGTAAAGAAGTGAAGATCAATTAAAACCATATTTATTGATTTCTTGAGTAAACGTGACAATAGAAATAATCTTCACAAACACTGACAACTAGAATTTTTAATTTGAAATAATCTGAAATACTGTTTTCTTCTTAAGGCTTTCTTACTTTGGTTTCAGAGTATGACTTGAAATACCTTCATTAACCAAATAATTTTCTAAATATCAGATTTCTTGGGGGAGGACAGACAGGACAATTATTTCAAAGCCACTTTCTTTTGGCAGGGGGAAGGAGGGAAGAGCTGCTTGTGTGCATGTGTGTATATACATATACACACGTAAAAGTCTGTCAGGAAGAACCTTCAGTAACTTGCATGAAATACTTAGATTTTAAAATGGTATCTTTCAACACAGAAATCTAATTAATAGACACAGCTTACTTTTTCTTCTTAAATGAAGTAATCCTCTCTAGGGATTGTTATGCCAGCTGTGTGCTGGAGCTGAGGGTTCAGGTATTTGTAGACAAGTCACTAATGGAGTGCTGAAAGAGATGACTTCTTCTTTCTCATGACCGAGGACAGCTTCATAATAAATGTCTGTCCCAATGCCATAAGGTAGAACCTGATATGGACCGATTTGCATTGTAATGATGATACATTACTGATACAAGGAGAAGTATTTCACCCAGTTACAGCGCAGACCTCTCCCATAATATCTTCTTGTGCAAGTGCATTGAAATCTCTGTTGACATTGAGTGTGTCCGGCTGTGTCATTATGTTTCCAAACAAGCCACTCCTTCTGCCCATTGTTTCCTAAACCTCTCTCCTGAGAAATTATTTACTTCAGTGCTAACCCACAGTGAGGAAAAAAAAATATATATATAAAAAGTAAGCCCAAGAAATCTGTAGTAGGACACTGTTCAACTAGTAAAGGAAGGAAATACTTCTGTGGAGTGTGGTTTTAGGAGATCATTTCATTACATCATATTATGTTTTTTTCTTCTTCATGCTGAAATTTCTTCAGGAGAGAAGACTACTCACAATAAGCAGATAAACAGACAAGTGCCTCAGCTTAATTTCAAGAATGAATTGCCCTTAGAAGTCTTTTATTGCCACATCTGTTTTTCTGCCCTAAACATTAATGCTTTTGGATGGTAACTTGCCTGTTGACACATTGTCTTCCTGCTTCCCAGACAAAGTACTCATCCACACTTAAAATACTTGGGATATTTCATGGGAAGGGAAGACTTTTTTTTTTTTATCATACTGTTTATCAGTGGTACTGGATTGTATAAAAATGTGAAACAAAGGGAGCCTTTTCATATAAGCCCAAGTTTATTGTCAGCACAGGAATGTCTTGAAAAAAGTACAGGGGTCAGTGCTCAGGGAAGGTGACTTCTGTATCTCTATAGATATGAACAGATAAGTAGGTATTTACAGGTGAATGCAACTTGGAATTCCTGTCTATTGAGAGGTTTCTATGGTTTTGTGCTGAATATAAAATTGTTTTAAAAATTTTTTGTCCAGAAATGCCTGCCAGTTGCTGCTACTGGATTGTCAGGGGTTCCACTGGAACTGAAATCAGGGCATGTTGTGTCCTTTCTTCTTTTAGGATCAAGCTTCTATGTTAAAAAACATCTCCATTGAGGACATACTGTATGGCTTGGATGGGTAGAAAATATATCACAAAAATCCAACTGTTCAGCTTAGCAGAAAACAATAAGGGCATGGTATACTGGAATTTCAGTACTGTGTGACTGATCTTAGAAAGGTGGTGTTAAGCTGCCCAGAAAAACCTGAAAATATGCAAAATAAAAAACTTAAATTCTGAGGCCAGAGTAATTTTTTCATCCAAAAATATTTTGGCAACTCAAGCTTGTGTGTCTTATTACGTATGAAAATGGCAGCAACTTTTCTGTGGAACAATGCACGTACACTTGTTACCTCCTCTATGTAGTCTGTAAAGCAGTCAAACAATGACAAAATCCAAGTGAGTAATGGGGTTTTTTCTCCTAAGACGTTATGTATGCAGTGATTTTTATATCCTGTTGCAATGTGGCTGAGTTACCCTGTGTGGTAACTTCAGAAATAGATTCAGTGTGAAGTTCCTTGCCAGTTAAAGAGAGTTATGCACATCCACACACTTGTTCTGTCATCTGGCATTTTACTGAATAAGTTCTATGAGATCAGTGGTGATGCCAAAAAATATGTCTGGTAAGACTGGAGTGGAGTTAGTCACCCCACACTCAAGCTGGATAGGAAATTTGGCCACTGTTCAAAAGTAGCAGGATTCTTCAGTTCAACTCATTTGGTCAGTTTTGAAGTCATGAATTCCTCCGCATTTTGGAAAGGAACCCCTCAGGTGTTTTACGCCAGACCGATTTTACGTGCTTACATCTCTATTTATTTCTTCATTTGAACACACAGCTGTTTGTGCCAGTCAAACAGTAAGATGGGGTTAAAACATCCATTCGGAGCAGAAATGCCCATGGTGGTTTAAAGGCAAACTGGCTTTTGGCAGCAGAAGTCTGCCTTTGGTGGCAGAGAGATGATGCACCTGGGCTTTGGCTGTTTTGGTGCCAAGTGATTGCCCGTAACAGGGTCTGAGCTACTCTGCGAGCTCAGCCCTGGCGAGGTCGAGGTGCCAGCACGTGGTCTGTTTTACAGCCTTGCTGCTGCCTGGCCATGCAGTGCAAAGGCCTCGGTTACAACAGCTTAACAGGTCGCAGCATCCTAAATTGCTGCTATTAAACTTGGCATTGCATGCTTGACCCATGCCCTTAAAAAGCTTTTCTGGAGCTGCTCTCCTTTAAGCTGGTAACGAGACCTTTGCAATTTCTGAGCTTGTTTTAGTAAACTGATCTTATCTGAAGATTAAAATAGATTTTAAAGGTGCCAAATGCTCACAGTGTATCTCCTGTAACAACACGCTTGTCACAACAGGTGGAGGCTTCAGAATGAACAGCACATTGGGCTCGGCTGCTCTTTGCACTCCCATCAGCTTCAGTGAGGTTGTGGGAGGGATGCGAACCCTCCTATTGAACAGAGTGACTTTTTGGGCTGTTTGGAATATGTGTTGCGCTCTGGTCTCTGGTTTGATCTTTTGTTATCACTATGTTTCATAAGGAAAATATTTAGTTTGACACACATGATGTTTTTCTTTTCCGTATCTTACTATTAAATCCCTGACTGAAATCTCATTGCTGCATAATTACACACAGGCATCTTTCTTTGGGTTTAGAAATAAAATTGCAGGTGTCTGCAAGGGGCATCTCTTCTTCTGTCTATTCAAAGAAGTAAGAGCCATCTTGTAAAACTTGCAATGTACTCTTGTTCTTTCAGCCTCAACCAGGATGAGTTCTGCAGTAACGCTCGGTGACATAAGTCTGTGGGGGTGGTGGGGTTTTATTTTTCATGGTCAGAAATTGTTTCAGTGATGCTGAAACACTTTAGAGCACTTAGAGGGTGTTATATAATAACTTTTAAGTGTGTGCTCAGAGCAGTCGGAGAACTTTGACCAGGAAATCGGGCTGGGGAGCACAGTCATCGCGGGTCAGGCCTGCGTCAGGGTGGGGAGGAGGTCGGGCAGCCTCCGGGTCTTGGAGCAGAGCCGGATCAGAGACACTGCTGCTTTAGGGTTTCTTCCCAGCTGCGGTGGTGGTGGTGGAGAAGCATTAAACCACAAACAGGATGAGGCGTCTGTCGATCTGTGGGCAGCTGGGGAGGGTTGTCCTGAGAGCTGAAGCTTAGTGACCTGTGCTCTAGGTAGTAAAAGTCTGCTTGTAAGCAGAGCTGAAATCGGGGTGAGCAGATGGTGTTCAGGTGCTTTCCTTGCCCCACAAGCCTGTCAGCTGTCCCCACAGCCTTCAGCAAAGGCAGCACAGGATGACGTTTCTTGCACTCGGTTGGCACAGTGGCAGCACCTTGGAGGACAAGAGGTGGTGGATAATGTCCAGCCATGCACAACGGTGCCTGTGCCTGGTGGAAAAGCTCCTGTCCATACTGTAGTCCAAAGCAGAGTCAGGCTTTCCCTGCCACCATCCCTGGAGCATGCCCAAAGCCCACAGTGAGTCTGCGCTGGGGCACCTTGTAGCTATGCTCGGGTTGCAGCACAGAGCTGGGCCCCCCCCCAAGGTGTTTTCTAGGTGCATCATAGATGCTATTAAATATAGGCCGGGGTGGGGGGGGAGAAGAAAATAGGCTTGTCTAGTGCTGTTTTGTCAAAATACAACCAGGACAAGTGCAAACTAATTAGAAATCTAGACAACTCCCATATAAAACGCAATGGTGTGTCATGTGTGTGCCAACACGCAAAGTCATTACTCAGTTGTTGTTCAGGCAAAATTCCCACTGAGTAAGGTCAGAGTAATCACCTCAGGATCTGGCCCTCCTGTGTTCCCCTCCAGTTGCCATAGCGCTTTCCGTGTGATGAGCACAGTGTACTTTCTGATCTCGGCTGGGTGCGTGTCTCGCACTCACAACTTTGCTGAGTCAAGGCAAGGCTTGGCACGGCACCTGGACATCACCCATCCTCTCCGAGAAGAGACAAAACCTCCTGGGCTTTTGCATGCTGTCTTCCTTCAAGCACCTCCATCCCTGCACCGTCTTACCAAAATTGCCACAGTGATTAGGCAACACCGCGTGGAGGTTGCTGCCTATCAGAGTGATCACGGTCGATTCGTCCTTGTTATCCCTTCATTTCATCTTCCCTGCCTTTCCATATGAGTGGGCAGGCCAACTGGAGGCAACTGGGGACATGGCCTTCACCCACTCTTCCCCAAAAGCCCTGCTGGGCTTTTCTTCCCCACCGGGTGGTGAGGGAGGGGTGATGGTGCCTGGGTACAGGCTCACTCGGCATCGGGGCGCTTGCCGCTGGCTCTGTAGTAGCCATGAGCTGCCTCAGCCCCCAGCCTCGTTTCGCAGTTTCCTGGAGGGAGGAGCATGTCTTGCTCCATTTGTACAGGTCTGGGGTTTGTGTGCACTGGGGTCTCCTCCTGTGCCCCCTCAAGATGAGTAACAGTAGAGCTGTGATATTTTTGAATGCTTTTCTTTGTGTGGAGAGATGCTTCTTTAGTGCCCGGGCCTGCCCTTTCCAGCTTGAGGCCTCTCTTCTGCCTCTGATCTACAGGGATGTCTCAGACCCTTCACGTACCTCTCCCAGGATAAGTGTTATTCCTCAGAGGCCACCTCCAGGACCTGTCCTGAGCCTTGCTGGTCTCTCTGGAGGTCCATGGGGTTGGTCGTGCTCCCTTATTTCACTGAATTTTTAGAGTTGGAAGGGACCATAGAGATCATCTAGTCCAACTCCCCTGCTGAAGCAGGATTGC
>JAOXNO010000001.1:116760104-116781685 GCA_028565335.1 Limnodromus scolopaceus
AGAGTCTGGCTCCCTCCTCCTTCAAACCACCCTTTAGATACTTATAGGCATTGATAAGGTCTCCCCTCAGCCTTCTCCAGACTAAAGAGTTATTGCGGGGCAGCTTTCAGGATCTGGACCAAAGGTTTTGATATGCAGATGAGAAGAGAAAGTGGGTGGGTTTTTGTTTGCTGGTTTGGTTTTTTTTTTTGGTTTGTTTGAGGGATAAGACTCTAGTATGTGATTACCCCATATGATTCTATGATTCTATGGCTGCAGTCCTTTAAGTAGCCTGGGTAGCCCTTAACGTCAGTGCCATGAACACTGCTAGGCATGAACTGTGTCATGCCGTGTTCCCATCCCTCCGTTTTGGGGATTTTAACTTCCCTGCATCCCTCTCCCAATCCCAACTCAGCCGTCTCCCTGCAGGGATGGATTGTATGCCTAACTTAAATACCAGGGGCTTTCATTATCCTCCCACTGCTCCCCATTCTCTGCGCTGGGCAAGGAGCTGCCTGCACCTCGCCCCCTCCCATACTGTGTGTTTCCCTCCTGGGTCTTTCACGCCTGCCCCCACACCAGCTCCCCTTTCCTCCCTGGGCTCCACCCAGCTTTATCTTATAGACAGAGAGAGAGATATGACACACAGCTGTGTTCAGACCTTACTTCACTTGGCTGACGACCTCTCTCCAATTAGCTTAAATGCAAGCTAGCACAGCGAGGAGAGGAAGTTTTAGGAGGGCTTGGGAGAAAATGTCATGCTCTGTGGCAATAGCAAAGGAAAAAGAAAAAGGACTTGATTTACAGCAAAAGCAGGCTGCAAGATCGACTCCTAGGCCAGTTAGCAGGAAATTATTGATAAAAACATGAAGTGTGCAAATTTTGGCCTTTGACTCTTCTGTTGCTTGTGTGTAATAAGCACCTGACCAAGCACAGTGAGAAATGAGATCTGGGAGATGTAGCTGTGTCCCTTTGTGTGCTCTGCCTCTCTGCGGGAGGTTGGTGTTCGTGCAGCAGGGCAGCACTGCGGGCAGGAGGACCTACAGCCCAGCGGCTGCTCTCCGTTGTCCAGCCTAGTTCCTGAAATCAGTAATGATGGTGGGATTGCACTAAGATGCTGTGAACCCAAGGGGGTGCAGGGCTTGTACAACTCATTTTCCGGCCCCTCTTTTGAGAAGAGATGCACTTTGGAAAAGCGTGTGTTGGGAGGGTGGGAGTGCTAATGTCTTGTCCGTGAGGGCTGTCCTGTTCCAACTTTGGCTTTCCTCTTTTTAGGCTTAATATTGTTTTTTTCTTTATGTGCCCCTGCCTTGATGGAGCTACACCTTTTGACGTTGTGTAACAGCAACGCTTTGGAAGGAAATGTCTCCATTTATGCTTATGTGGGTATTATGTATGGCTGCTGGGAAGGAAAAGGCCTGTCCTTTAGAAGAGCCTTATTAAGGGAAACCAGTTATTAACAAGTATATATGGAAAGGGTGGGGTTCCTCATTACTCCACTCATTTCAGCATCTCCTATCTGCCTCAGGAGTGCATCATGGTGATATCAGCCTTTATTAATATAAAATGCAGTATTACGCACCCAAGATTACACCACAGGTAGCTAACTCAGTGGGTCTCTGACACTGCAGCCTATCTGATTAAAGTGGCAGTGGAGCGATCAATGACAGCAAATTAAGCTGTTGGTGTGAAGGAGCTTTTGGTGTTATGGTGCAAACTTTAAATGATATTCAAGGATTAAAACCCGGGAGACTGTGATCTAATTAGCTGAAGTTTACCCTGTGAGTGGTTGGGATGTAATGACTTGGAGATGTGGAGATGAAAACACCCAGTGGCCAATTTTCTCTGTGGGAAAGTGAAAAATTATTTTTTTTTTTATATGTGCTACGTGATTTTCTCTCTCCTTTTTTATGGGTTCTGTCCAGTCTAAGGAACATGCCACTGTGGAAAGATGTATTAACTTTTACTCTTTTGCAAGCAAATATGAGTTACAGAGATTTATTTTCTCCTCTCCTTGAGGAAAAGTATCTTTATCTCATTCCTGCCTTTATTACAGGAATTACCACGAAACTTAATCAGAGGAAGCATGTTTTTAGTGGTGGAGCTGCTGAGAAATTAGTATTTCTGGTCTGAAGTTCACTGTTGACATTTAAATCCTGTGTGGGAACAAAAAGTCCACATTTCTTGCAAAACAAAACTCAGTTATTCCTAAGAAAAATTCTCCAGAAACCTTTCAGTTTGATAGCATGGTCATCTTATACTTTACTGTTATACAGGTAAACATTTTAATAGCGAGAACATAGAAAATAATAATGATGATTAAAAAATTACCCTATCAAAATTTTTTTTTCTTTCCATTTCGTTAAGCTGAAAAATTGCTTGGTCTCTTCCTTTCTTGAAAACACTTATATGAAACCATTTCTGCAAAACATCTTGCTTCTGTTAAAACATGTGGGTGTTCTTCTTTTAACAGAAAACTTTTCCCTCAGATATTTTGACGAGTTTTATTTAGCATATGAGCGTCTACTGTTTCAGATCCTGAGAAGCGCAGGGTGGCTTCGGATAAATTTTAAGGGACTCAGCACCTCCTCAGCATGAGTCCCACAATATTTACCCAGCGATGAGACAAACAGGTGTAATTATATTGGTCTTTATCGTTTTCTCATAGCTATCTTGCTGATAAGCTGTCCTTGTTGAGAACAGCTCACACACACTCGATGACAAACTGATGTGTTTGCGTGTGTGTGTGCCCATGTGTGTACCCAGAGACACCAGGGCTGCCCGCTGGTACCACTCCCACCCAGCTTAGGAGACAGGGGGGACTCACAGCTTCTGCTGTCATTATTAAGGTGGGGTTTTTTTTGAGCTGCTGTTGGTGTTGTGGATTTCTGATGCAATTCAGTCATGGCTCAGAATTTCTCTTCCCCCCTAATCCTCCTCCCTTCCCCATACTCGGCTCTGTGAAGTGAGGTCCCTCAAAGCTGACCCTTGCTTCAAAGAGCTTGGGACCCAGGCTGGCACTGTACTGAAAAACTTCGAAATTAAACACCTTCTCCAACTGTCATTATGCTCTGTCCTCATGATAGCTGGTTTTTTTTTTTTTTCTTCTTCTGTCTTTCTGTCTGTCTTCCTCTAAACGTAGGCTGTGTATGTGTAAGAGGAGCCCGGTCGTTCCAGTGAGAAAGTGATATAAGGGATGAAAATAATTGGATGCAGCTTAGCGAATGAAAAATGTCCCAGGTCTAGAATCTGTCCTGTATGTCAATATTTAACTGTAAGATTTTATAGAGAGGATATCTTGGGATCAACAGTTGGGTTTTAAATAATGCCTTTGACCTACTTACGTGACAAGCTTATTACTTGGTGTCTAAATAAAACTTCTGATGATAAGTAAATGATGCTCACTACCAAGTGGACTGTACAGGAAATGTGCAGGTTATTAGCTAACTCATTTTTCACCTTTGGAGACAGACGCTGGAGTGAAAGCTGATCATAAACTTGCTACAATAAGCCTCAAGCATTGGAAACATTCATCATCACTCACATGCTGTTAAGTCAGCTTCCCGTTCCCCAGTACGCTCCTATTCTTTTTGTCAGGTTTTCTCTCTCAAGGGATATATTTTCAAGTCTTCTCGCCTCTCTCGATCCTCTTTCCACCAGCACTGCACCTCCTGTTGAGCTTCCTTATACCTTTAAAACACTGCCCACATCTCTTGTGGCCAAGAAATTCACCTTTCTCCTCCACATCATCACTGGGGAGGAAGAGAAAAAGCATTGAGGAAGATGTGAGGAGCTAGGGTTAACTTTTTTTTGCAATGGGGTTGGGGTGATTATTTTATGGGCAAAACTTTTAATTTGCGCAGAACTTATATTCATGTTAATATGTATTTCACAAAAATGAAATCCTCATTCCTGTTTCATTTTTAATTGGCACTTTTAACATACCCTACTTTGTGTATTGGCAAAGACAAACATTTTCTCTTTAACGCATCCTTCCACTTTGTGACTCTTTTTCTTTCTCTCTGTTCATTTCCAACAGCTGATCAGCCAATTTGTTTACTTAAGGTTTTTCAAGGTAAAAAGATGATATGTATCAAAACATGCTACTCAAATAAAAATAAAGGATATTGAGAATTTTTTTTAAGTCCTCAAATCTACCTATATTATATTAATTTTACCAACAAAAGTTTCATGAATTATTTTGGAGGTGTTTCATGTAGTGGAAACTTTTTCAGGCTTCCCTTTTTGTTTTTTTGTTTAGTTTGGTTTTTTTCCTTAACTAGAAATTCACGTTCTTTAAGAGCTGTTTGCCCAGTGCCATTTTTATACTCCTACCATTATCTCCCGTGCATACCTTTTACTTTAAGTATGTAATTGATGCTGGAGACTGCACCATGCTTAAAAACAATTACATTAATTCCCCTATTTTTCACATAATGCGATGTGTGTCTGCTGCGGTCTACAAAGGCTTAATAACATGGCTAAATACTGCATGTGGGTGCAGCGAAGATTGGGCTGCACTGAGTAGAGAAAGTGTAGAAACTAAAGTGGAGGGGGAAGGCTTTTGTTCGACTAGAATGGGGTGGGAAACCTTTTCCTTACCTGGGGCCACAGAGGGCTCTTGGGTACTGTATCAGTGGCTCTTGCAGTAGCACACACCAGTCTGTATTTCCTTATCTCCTGGACCCCACACAGTGCCCGCGGAGCTGTGATATGAAGATGGCTACAGCCAGTGGGCTGCGTGCCCCCTCTTGCTCAGCATCTTCCACCCCACAGCACCAGGACTCTTCAGCTTGTGAAGCCCGGAGTTGTCAGGGCATTCTCTAGCCCCTCTGTGGCACTGAGCTGCCCCAAGCCAGGTGTCAACCTGTGTGAAGTTGGGAAGCGGGAGTCCCAGGGCATCCTTTGGGACAAAGGGGTGGAAATGGAGAGTGTAAAAAGATAAATAGAAGGGATGGGGAAGAGAGGTGGGAATTCACATGGCACCAGGCTGTGCTGGGGAGGTCATCATCGGGGTGGAGGTTTCCCGCTTCTCTGCTGGAGAGTTGGCTTTCAAAATCAGCCTAGCAAGGAAAGCTCCAGCGCTGTGCGATGGGAGCTGTGCATGCACAGGTATGTTTCCCGGTGAAAAACAGCAGCTGTGGTTGCAGTAGAGGGAGAAGCTCATCAGTTTGCGGAGGGCAATGGCAGGAGAGGAGGGAGGTCCACACTGCTGTGTGTACAAGGCAACGTGTTGCAAAATGGTAGTTGTGTCATCCTCCCAGAGGGGATGTGACCCAGAGAAGATGATACAAAATATGAGGGAATGCATTAACTCAGAGTAGCCCGTGTTCCCTGGCAGGACAGCAGCTGGCCAAGCCATGTGGATATATTAGGGAGAACTTACTGCCTTTAGCCTCACTTTGAGGGACCGGACTGGGTGAAATGAAGGTTGATTAGCCCAGGATTTAACTTCTAATTTCTCTTGGAGGAGAAAGTTTAGAGCTATTCTTGTTCTTTCCCACCCCCCCCACCCAGCCCCCCCCAACTCTTGACACCCTAGAAAGGAAAAGTAACCAGCCGAGGTTTAATGTGCCTGACACCAGTCCTGATGCAATGGCAATACAGGGTAAAATAACAAGTTGCAAACCCTGCCTGGGAGGGTGGAAGATTGCTGGTGCTGTGCTGAGGGACACAAGCTGCCGCCGGTGCCCGAGCCGTGGCTTCCCAGGCGGCAGTCGCACCCTTTTAGCCTGTGGTGTGGGCATTGCCTTTGGTGTTACTGGCTCAGCAGCCAGAAGTGCTGAGCCAGTTGCTGTCTGTTTAGGTAGGGTTCCCGGCCTGCCTCCCAGGGAAATCGGAGTTGCGTAAGGGCACAAACTGGGAGCCTTGCTGGGTCACAGGGGAAGTGGAAGTTGTAATAGGAGAAGCGTATGCCAGGGAAGCTCTGCAGGAGAAGAAAGGATGAGCGCCAGTTTTCTCTCTGCTGGTTGGAGAGCAGACCACCCACCCACCCACCAACCTGCTAATTTTTTTTCTAATTTTCAATCTGCTCATGGTTCACCGTCTTTGACCTGATGTAAATTTCTACTCTCTGTTCATAACTTCATCCTCTCCCTTCCAGTGGGTCCCTGTGCCACCACTAGTAACTGCTGCAAGTCTCAGACCCGGTCTTCAAAACTAGATGCCTTCCATTGGGCTTGATTTGTTCTGGAGGCTTGTGTACAAATATGTCCTCTATGCGCACCTGGTTTGGGTGGCTGTGAAGAAACTGTCTCGCTAAGTTCCTTACAAGCACTCATGTGGTCATGCACACAAAACAAAGTATAAGAGGGAAAGCCAAGGTGGTAGGATAAGAGGGTCTGTAACAGACTCCTATGGTATGGGAGAAGGGATAGATATGATTTTCTTTCTTATCTTGGGTTTTTGTTTTTTTTTTTTAAGGCAGCTATCATGCCTGTCTGAGGGGTGGGACTTTGTGGTAAACAGACATCTTGCTCTCCCAAAGGTCAGTTGGAGAAGCAGTTGGGTGGCCAAGTTCCTCCAACACGATAGAAACAACTTTTCTCGGAAATGGGAGGCAGCTAATAATGGACTGGCTATTTCAGTGTCTTCTGTCCTGGTTAATAGAAGCTGATTTAACAATCCAAAGGTGGGAGTTAATTGAGTGATCGTAAAATAACCCAGGTCACTATGGTCATGGATTTCAGGAAAGATATGGAGCTGGTCGGTTGTTATCAGGGACAAAAGTCTAAAGTATGACTGGCAATAAGGTACTGTATCCAAAACATGCTGGTAGACTTTGCTGATGTAGCAGCCAGCTGGAAAGCTTTGTCTGAAATGTCCTGCAGTCCTTGGAGAGGAACTCGGTACAGATGGGCACGCTCCCACTGGAGGATGTGGCACAAACTCAAGAAGGGGGGTGGGGTGTGTGGAAATAACTCCTTGGCAGCAGTGGAGCAGAAGGATCCAGTTGTGAACAGAGCACAAAGGATGTCCAGTTGCCATGCAAATGTGGCCTTCAGAAAGAATGGCCAAAGTCTAAACAGGCTTGTGCTCTTCTATGAGCTCTCTGGGTTTGTTTGTGTTTTGGGATTCCAGCACGTTGTATGTCGAGTGTTTTACATCCGCAGGAATGTGAAAAGCATTAAAATCAAGATTAGGATGATTGATAATAGTGCTGTTTGTTTGCTAACCTGGTTACAAAAGGTATTCCGCTTTGTAGTGCGCTGTGTATTATAAATGAATGTAGCCTGATGTCTGAGTCTGCTCTGAAACGTATGTATTGTAGCCAAATGTCTACAGTGCCCCTGAACAGCACTGACGTGTTGGCCTTTGTGCAATCTGGGGACACGAGGGAGTACTCATTTTTGCTATAATAATATTATTATTGTTATTAATAATAATAATAATGAAAAATAAGATATTTGAAAGCAATATCATGTAATTGGTGAAGTCCTCCGATTCAGCTACACTTCTCTGTTGTTTTGTAGCCCTTTTACACCCTAAGTACGTTCTGTTAGCTAATGCTAGTGGTTCCTTTTACTGTTACAAAGCTAGATCATGAAGAGAAGTATGCGCCGTGTCCAGCTTTTCCTGTTCAGGGAGTAATTTTTTCCATGACGTCTAATCTTTTTCTTTTGCTGAACTGTCAGTAAAGCCAGACCACTTTGGTTTGGCACTCTGCCCACATCCACCTACATATTTTTCTTAACAGCAAACAAACTAATTAAATGCCTTTATCTTATGAGGCATTCCTTTCTCTCAGGTAGTTACTGATTAAAAAAATAAATAAAACTTCTCACTATTTTGAGAAAACAAGAGATGAGTCAGTGTGTTCACAGCCTGGTTTATTATTAAATAAGAAGTCAGGATCAAAAAATGAGCAGGGCGGAAAAAAATGTTAGTGCCATCGTATTATGTTTGTGGCTAGTGAAGAGAGTCTGTTCTCACTCCAGTGAGCATTTCCAGTATCTATTAAAATTCATGAGCATTACATTTGCACACGAAGGTGGACAGGGGTACATAAACAAGGCAGAGGTACCTCTCATGTGAAAGATTACTGCAATAAAATGTTAATTTATAAACCATAGTTCTTATTACTTCATGTTAGGCATGTGCTTCAATAGCCTTTCCAATAATGCTAACCTGAAGCACAAAGGCAATCATTCAAAGAGTCAACAGAGGTTCTTGAAATCTAATAGATAACAATAACCTTACCAATTGAAGCTTTGTCATCTTTTTAACTTAAAATTGTACACTTATAAAATGAATTAATTGGAAATGGAAACATTCAGAGAGATCATTTAGGCCAACATCTGCTATTGGAGGCGGGTGGGGTGGTAGGTGGGGGGGAATAACAGTGTACATTCTCTGGAAGTCATAGCTCCCAAGCAATTTCCCTGATGATTTGTCTGCATTCCCTGTATATGGTATATCCTGTCCAGTGGGTGTCAGGACACATCTGGGCTGCAGAATAGCATGGGGTAAAAAGGGAGCAGGAGCAAAGGGCAAAAAGTCTGGATGGGCAGTGCCATGAGGAAGATGGGGCTGATGCCCAGGTGGCTCCACGTGCTAGGGCTGAGGAGCAAAGGCCCTGCTAGATAGCCTGGTGAAGGCAAGTGGCTCTGGTGTTAACCTGAACTAATCCCCATGGACCTTCTGGGCCTGAGTAAAAAAAGTTGTTCATTCGGCACCACTGCCTGAGCACTGACCGCAGCACCCTGAACAGCCCAAGGCACCAGCCCGGCAGTGAGTGCTGAATATATCAGTAAGCTCCTGCTAGGGCAGTATCTACTGTAATGCTCTAAGCTTAGGAGAAAACAACAATTAAGAGGTCTTTGGTCCCTGTTGTCTCTTTCCCTAATATTAAGCCCAGTTCTAGGCTTGCCTGTGTTTGCCTGGAGACCAGTTTGTGCCCCAAGACAAACCAGGAGACGCTTGCTGCTATTACCAACAGCCCTCATTCTACCTTGGGAGGTGTTGCAAAATGTGTAAATCAGCTTAGCTCTTCATCCCTTGGTTTTCTTAATCAGGAGTTCAACTCCAGCCTTTGAAGCAGGCTTTAGTCACAACAGACCTATTAAGTTATTTGCTTCTGCTGTTGTATATCCAAGAGATCCACACATGCCCCACAGTTACATAGAAGCCATCCAGACTGACAGCAGTATTTATCCAAATCTACAGGATTTATCATTTGGCATAGAGTTTGGGCCAAAGTGCCAACCCTGTATTTAAAAACTACTGTGCCATGGAGTAGCATCCCAGCAAATTCTCCCTGCCCCAGAAAAAATCAAGAGCTATTGGCTTCCAGTGGCACCATCTCTAATCCAAGCCTCCAAGGGCTGAATGATTCAGAAGCAGACTGAGATCTTCCATGCGTTGTTTTGATCCCTAATCCTGCCCAATCCTCTTCTTTTGGTATGTAATAGAGGGCTGCTGGCAGCTGTGGTGAGTGGCTGCTGTTCACCAAAGGGTGATTAGGAGACACCAGATGCTGGTGCTGCTGAGGTATGTTGGCATTGGGCAGGATAGAGTCAGCGTGGCCTGAAACAGGAGGTTTGCTGCTGGAGCTGGGAAGGCCCCACGGGTGGAGCTGATGGTGAGATTGGCCAGACAGTGCTCTCTGAGATGGTGAGAAGGGCTAAATAACCCTGACAGCGTAATACCAGCTCCCATCCAGCATTCCCACTGGGCCAATTACGGCAGGAAAACAGGCTCTTCCAACCCAAGCACTAAGTGTGTGCCCACAGACACATGTGTAGGAGTCCCTGCTCGTCCCAAAATAGTCCAAAAGTCATTTGTTCCTTTTAATACCAGCCTTCCTCCTGCTTATCTGAGCTTTGCGAATCGGTTGGGCTCCTCAAACCCTGCTGTTCCTAATCCTGGCCCTCATCTTAGCACAGGACCTCCAGGAGCTCATCCTTATGAAAAACAATTAAGCCCTTGAGAATGCTGCACAGGCTTTCATCCTGGGTGCTCAGCTTTACCTCATGGTAAAACAAGAAGTTCCTCAGCTCCTGTTGAATGAAGCCCTGCCACTGCCCTAAGCTTTCTGGGGTGCTTCCACTGCCTTTGGGCTTTGATTAGCACTGGTGCCACGTGGGTGGGGGTTTGTGGTTCTAGTGTCTGAGGGATGACATGGAAAGGTAAGGGTCTAAAGAGCTACGTGGGTCAATATGTGCATGTGCCTACAAGACTAAACAAGCGAAAGTGAGGGTGGTATCCTGAGGGAAAACATTGAACTTTGATTTGTTGAGGTGTGGGATTTTTTTAAAACACAGAAGAAGGCATGATGGTTTGCATTTGGCTTAGCATGGGCTGAAGATCTCTTGGGCTTTGTGTTCTGTTCTGCTGAGTCCTGCTACACATTTAAAAGTGGTATGCCTACCATGTGGGTGAAAGAGACCTCATGCATTTTGTACCGACTCAGGGTCTGTAAGCAAGGATATCAAGCCTATTATTAGGACTCAAGCTGGCTCACAAAGAGCTGTAATTTCTGTTTGGTTCTTGTAGTCTTGTAAAACCAAAGAGTTAGCGTCACCTGGGGCAAAAGGGTCATAATTCATTTAGGTTCAGCTCAGCATCACTGGGTGAGAATGTTAAGAGCAGAAGCTGAAGAGTTTGATATAATATAAGCATCCTGTCTAGCTAAGATAAGGGTTGCATCATGTGAAAGAAAATTTGCTTTGATTTGCTCAGAAGTGGGATAAGACTTTTCTGTAAGGCTAATGCGAGAGCTGGTGCCTCCTGGCGTGAATTCAGGGTTGATTATTCTAGGCCAGATTTAACTCATTGAGCAGGCATTATGGTTTGCACCTAGGAAGCTACAGTGTAAAAGCAGAAGGGGTTGCGGCCTAGGCAAGAGGTAGGACAGGTGTTAGATCTCAGAAAACCAGAAATTATCCTCATTGTGATGAGAAGTGAGTGGCAAGCTTGGCCATTGAATGTGAGTCTGGTGCCAGGAACTCTGAATGGAGTATCTTTGTCTAGGACAAATGGAAATGGGTGGCTGTTACTGAGAGGGGCCAAGAGTTACTTGTCCCTACTAATACCGTTGGCCTGCATTCGCTTTCTAGGCAATGTTGCTCAGGTTATTTCTTTTGATCCTGTGGCTCTTAACCCTGATTCTAGCCTTAGCAAAGAGTGACTTAGCCTGACACAAAATGCATGCTGATAATCCCTGCTGGCACTCTACCTTGTCCTCTCTCTTTAAGCTGCATTTGATTTTGTTCTGAATTTCCTTAGACCTGCCTCTACCACATCCGACCTACCCCTCCAGCTGTGAGCTTCCCTACACCAAGGAGTCCTCAGCCAACTTCAGAATTATCTAGAGTCCTTTAGAAACTTGCCTTCATGCCTGTGTCCCCCAGGGCACCTTCTCTTGGGGCAGCCCTGCTGCCTTAAGCCCCAACCCTAACACAGGAGACCACCTCAGTGAAGTGCTGCTAGCTCCTCAAGGGTTGATGACCCATTTACCCCTGGAGACAGCAGCACTTGTCTAGGTCTTTGGTCCTTGCTTTTCACATAGCAGTAGACCCAGCTCTTTAGTTCTTTCTGTCCATAAGCATAACCCATACTGTTAGCCCGTTAGCCTGGTCAATGCAAACCAGCATGTTAGACAATTGGCTTTGACACACAGGGAGTGCTCACCCTAGGAGGACCCATCAGCTGAGGTACTTGGCTCTGCTGTAGCCACAGTTGTCTTCCTTCCTCAAGAGACTGTACAATGCACAGTCACGAGTCCAATTTTCCAGCTCCTAGACCAAAACCTCCCTCATAACTCCAGTGGTACCCTGAGGTATGTCATCATGTGCCTTTCCTGGAGCTGTTTTAACAACAAAGCATAGGCAGCCTTGGTGGGACGTGGCTCCCCCTACTTTGTCCAGCACAGTTCCCAGGGGTCCATCTGGGCAGTCTGCTCTCCCTCTCTGGTCAGCGCAGGGTGCTTAGCTCAGTGTCCGAGGAAAGTGGGATGAATAAATACACTGGGTTTTCCTCCTTTTCCCTCCATTGGCTGCTGAGGGAGCTTTTGCACACTTGCAGCCCAGTGGAGGTGCCTAAAGTTGGGCGTGCTCCATACTGCCTGGCTATGAAAATTTATACTTCATGGATAACCTAAACTGTGATCAAGTAACTAGCCCTATTTCCCCCTGTTTTATTAGTCTCTGGGTTGACCATGTATTTCCAGCACTTGCAAATGTGTTCTTTTTGTTCTTTGTTGGTGCTCTCAATAGTTAGTAAGCGTGTTACCCGCTGTGCTCTGCCCAGTGATCTGGGATGTGCAGGAGGGGAGCTCCCATGGCAGAGGCTGCCCAGTCCTGCTGCGAGAGGGCTGTAAACCCAAGTCCTCAGTGATGCTTAGACACTTGGTGCCACGGATCCCAGCTTCGAGGAGCCGGGGCGCTGTGTTTAGGCAGTTGGCTGAGCCTTTCCTTGGGACACCTGCCAATTCTGGATGGACTAGATGGTCTCTATGGTCCCTTCCAACTCTAAAAATTCAGTGAAATTCTGAAAAAGCCTCCGAGACTGTGCATACTCAAAAGCCGTCTGTACGCAGTCCTGGGCAGCTGGCTGCAGGTGGCCTTGCTTGAGCAGAGGGGCTGACCAGGTGACCTCCAGAGGTCCCTTCTAGCCTCCATAATCCTGTGTTCCCTTGTGATTCTGTGACTTTGAGAAAATGTTCATCCAGCATGTGCTGAGCAGGAAGAGATGGTAAGAGGAGGATGCAGCAGTCGGAGGAAAATAAAACACGCCTGCAAACACCTTTTTTTTTTTTTTTTTTTTTTTTTTCCAGAGCTGTTGGAAAAACACCTGGTGGAGGGCTGATTTCAGCTGTAGGTGCTGTTACCTGATACCAGCTTGATATCGTGGTGCCATCTTGGGTGGGGTATTTGCAGAGAACAACTTTGTTACAAGAACATTAAAGCTGTAATAGCCGGCTCAAAGAATGCCAAGTAAAGGGAAATAAAAGAGAAGGGTAAGAAAGTAATTGTCATAATTAGGCAGGAGGAGAAAACTGAATAGGCTGTGTTGGGGGGGAGCGGAGGCAGCAAAGCGCTGCTGGGCTACCTGCTGCAGGTGTTGAGCTGTAATGGCAAAGACTCAAAAAAAAAATAAAATTTAGAGTTGTGTAATTAATACCCTATGAATAATGCAAATAGGTGCCCTCACAGGTAGTTGAATAACTGATTTTGTTACAGGGATGCTGTATAATTCCACAAGGTGCTTTTCTTTCCCAGCTGCCTTCTTGATTTTCTTCCTCCTCCTCCATGTTTCTGTTTCAGGAGTTGGCATTCTTTTCATTGAATCAGTAAGTTTCCCGTGTCTTGCCCCATTGCAGTGCTGTGAGAGAGAGATCCTTAATAACTTGGCCCAGCCACGGCGGGGGGAAGTGAAAGAAGGATCTCTTGGGACCTCTATCATAGGTGGCAGAGAAGAAAAGGAGAAAGTCCCTGCAGAGGAGGGAGGGGAAAAATCCTGCAGTCGCTGGGCCGTGTTACAGGTAGGCTAAGTTACAGAGGGTGTTGGCAGCTGTACTCCCACAAGACACTCGAACAGCTTCACCAGAGGAGCAGCCACCCACTGCCTCCAACCTCCCGAGCACACGGTACAGCCCTGCAGGATACAGAGGGGAGAAAAATCTGCACCAGGGGCTGGAACACATGGCCTGTCCTGTGTGTTCGTTTCCCACCCCCCGTGAGTCATTGAGGCTTCACCCTTCAGCTCTAGATGCGTTCAGTCACTGACGACTCAAAGGGCAGGACCCAGCAGAGGAGCAGGAGGTGAAGACAACAGGCTTAAGCACCCTTGTAGTGGCAGCTGGCACACCTAAGGAAAAGAAGGGCAGGCTGGGCTGTTGGTGTGTGTGGTGGCTGTAGGCACACCTACGCACCCAGGAGGTACAGCTGGGTTCACCCTGCGGTGACAGCACCCCTGGCACCTGCTGCTTTCAGGGACAAGCAAATGTAGGCATCTAGGAGTTGTCTGTAAGGTCTGCTGGGCGAAGTTTGCAGTCAAGACTAAGATCAAAGATGGGACAGATACATTTGCAGCTTAATGGCGTCTTAAAGACAAGGGAACAGCATCTAATGTAACCTAGGCACAAGGTAGGCTCTGCCTTGGAGCAGCCATTCCTTGGAGAGCCTCATAACTTCATGCTTGCATATATGTTAGAAAAATATCTTAGCTGGATGTGAGCATTTCCGGTGAGGAGCAAGTATAGCTTCCTGGCCCAGGTTCTTCTAATGGCTTGAACAAAGGATGGGATGTCAAATAGGACTAAATTTAATCCGTAGTTAAAGGATTATTTCTTGGCTCCTCAACAATTACATATTCAGTGGAAATCTGGTGATCTTAAGTATGTCACAATATAATATTAATAACCTCATTACACATTAACCATGTCACAACTCGGATACCGCAGCCAAACTCTGCTGGCAACTGAGAGGCGTTTGTACATCTTAACTTCACTCCTGTCAGCCAAACGCCTTTTGTGCAAAATAGGACGATTGGGTTGGTTGTTCAGGAAGGTCATTGAGGAGTTAAAAGCACCGGGGTGGGGGCAAAGCCAAAAGCTGAAGCTGGCTCTGGGCTGCTGGCAGATTTCTTCAGCAGCAGCAGCGATGCCTTTGCTCCTCTGGCTCGCCCTCTTCCCATCCTCTTGCGGAGAGCAGCAGAGCTGCCCCCAAAGCCCCAGCGTCCCTCAAGAGCTGGCCTGCACCTCACCCCAAAATTAAACTTCCTGAGGAGCCAAGGTGCTGGGGGTGGCTCCCCCAGTGGGCAGCCCTGCCTGGGGGGTTTGGTGGCAGCAGCCTGCTGCAGCCGTGCCCGGGAGTCTATCTTCTCCCTGCCTGGGTCTGCTCCCGTCACTTGCTATTGGCAGAGCAGCTTTGATATCTGATTGAGGAAGATAATTAAAGCTGCTCGGGAGACCTTCGAGGAAGCCATAATCCTCTGGCACTTCGATGGGGTGTGGCTGGCAAGGAGTGGCCGGGGCTCGGCACAGAGCCCCCGGCACCCACTGGCATCGGGAGGAGGCAAGGGGACATTTTTAGCAGAGATAAATAAATGTAGCTTTGCTGCAGGCCGTGGTCCACTTGGCTGGAAATTTTTGCCCCTTGCATCTTGGTCTCCGGTGAATTTTGTTAATTTGGAACATATTTAGGGTCTAGAGCAAACACAGGAAAGCAAACAGAGCTTGGGGAAACAGCAGAAGGGCAGGAGGAGGCTTGATACGTTGACGCTTGTAAAAGCAGTCTGGCGCTGCAACTGGCTGCTTACTCTGCGCGTGCACGCATACGTCTGCAATGGATGGAAGAAGTAATCGGTAAATAACCTTCTTTATGGGCCAAAGACAGCCCTTCAGTGTAAACTTGAGGCTGGTGCTGCATCAGCAGAGAAAGTTATTAAAAAGTGTGTTGAAGGCAGCAACTGGACGACCCGGGGGGAGGAGTAAACCACTGCAAAGATAATCAAGTCAAAAGTAACTAAGTTACTCCCAACTCCTCCATTTTTTTGGTGATGCAGGAACAGCAGCTGCAAGTGCCCTTTTGGCCCCAAGTCCTTGCTGCTAGGTTTGGGTTTGGGTTGGGATGGGGTGGGAGCTGTTGTCGGTAAGTAGCGCAGTAGAGGAAACTCTAAGAGTTTGCATCCCGTATCTCATGTGACTGTTAGGGACAAGGCAAAGACAGCTTACTCTGCTACAACAGGACATAGAAGCAGAATCAAAAGGCAGCATGCCTTCAGACTGTTCAAACCATACTTTCAAGGGTTTTCATATATATATATGTATGTACACACAAATATGTCTATATATATAAAAGTATAAAGATATGTATGCATATATAAATATTAAAAAATATTAACTGTTACGAACAGTGTAGGATTCTGGAAATATTTAAGTATTTATTACAGGCAATGTCAACACTGTGATAAGTGACTGGGATGTGGAGGGCATTTTCCCTATGAGCATTTTATTTCCTAACTGCTTATAGCAGGATTCTGTTTTGATTCTTCCTTAGACTTTTAACACAGGAAACTCTGAGGCAAAATACTGAATTTGGGGAATGCTGGTCTGATCCAGATTGTGTTTACTGGGTTGGGAATACCTGAATGGGAACAACCATGCCAGTGTTGGTGGCTCCGCAAGTGGATGTCTCTGCCTCTTTGATTTCTTTTTGAGGATTTGATTTCTTTCTGAGGAGGGCAGTATCTCCTGGGAGTGGATTACAGGGTTGCGGCAGCGCTGTGATGTGTCTGACTCCAGCCTGTGGCAGCCTCGAGGGATACACCCTAGGGCTGCCTTTAGTCACCTTGGATGTCTTAATAGACCACAGGGAGCTGGGACGGAGTGGCTCGAAGGTGAGAGCTGCAAGCTGCTGTGGTACTGAGCGGTCGGTGGGATCAGGTTAGCAAAGCATTGCACCAGCAGCCCCGCGTTACTGCCGTCGCGTTTTTGTAGCGCGTTTCTGAAAGCAAAAAAGATGACAGCCCTGTCGTTGTGTGGCTTGGGCTGGGGTGAGATTGGTGGAGGTAGAGGTCTGAGAGCCCCCCGCCTTGAAAAGTGGCTAATTTTCAGCATGACAAGAAGAAATGGATATTGCATTCGTGAATGCAGGGCAGGCACGTGTGTGCCGGTGAGCCTGCGTGTGCAGGTCGGCAAGCGCGTGTGCCTGTGTAGGTAGGTACACATGCACGGGCACCCGACCGTCCCTGTGATCACGGTGAAGAAAGAGCCACATTAAAAAGCTGAAATAGCTTGGGATCCCGTCCTTTATTGCCTCTGGTCTCCTACCTCGCCCAGCCTCACCCCGTCCCACGTCCCTGTTAATTGCTCGCAAACAGCAGCAGGGACGCAGCGGCAGCCGGCGTTGCTGCGTGCTCGCCACCGGGCTGATCAGCAAGTCGGGTCCTTCTCCAGGAAGCCGCACCGCCTTGTTGTGATGCTCGTGCCAGCCTGGGACACCAGCTGCTTTGGAGCAGTCGAGCAAAGGGCGGAGGGAGAGGGGCCGAGGGAGAGCCCTGCCTGCAAGCTCGCAGGAGGGGCGAACTGGTGGCACACATGAGGACCCCTCATGGCACACCTCAAAGCACAGTTCTGGGAATTTTGCACTGAAACAACCCGACTTTAGGCCCTGTGGGGCTTTTTCTGGCTCAAAGCATGCACAGTGCTGTTGGCTGGAGGAAGGCAGTAGTGTGCTGTGGTGCATGGTCCAGGCCAGTCCCTCTGCAGGCCAGGGGGGAATGGAGGAGGTGGCATCATCTGAAGGAGTGGTCCCAGCTGCCTGCAGGCACTGAGCACAGAGCTGGCCAAGTCCCTTAGGTCGGTGTCCCTCTAGTTTTAATGGGAGTCAGATGCATAAAATCCCTTGGAAATGGGTTGCTGTCGTTAGAGGAATGACAGTCTCCCCTGGAGCAGCTTTTTCTGGCCCACTCCAGCCTGGAGAGACTCTGTCAGGGGGCTGGCACAGCCCTGCCACCCGCAAAAGACCATGGAACAAAACAATCCCTTTCTGAGGGTGAGTTTGGCTAGCTGTGGCGCTGCCAGGGAGCTGCACCTTCTGCCCAACCCCAAGCCAACTTCACCCCTGCCTTTTGGCTGCCAGCACACACCCTGCCAGGGGGAAACGGGGCAACCACCCTGCAGGCATTCGTCTCTGCTGGCAGGGAGGAGCCAGTGTGTTCCTCTGCATCTGTTGGCCTTTTAGTTTATTTTTTTATCTTTTAATTCCTCCAGGAAGGAGGCAACTAATTGAGAGGCAAGGGAAGCTCAGGAGGAGGAAGGAGAGGACCAGGGAGGCCTGAGCTTCCCCACTGGCACAGGCTGGTTGTGAGCCATGATGACTCCCCAGCCGTTTTGCTTCGCTGGGTGCGCTGCCAGCACAGCTCGTTGCCTCTGCCTTCACCGTCAGGCTTTACCCTGACTTGAGGCTGGGAGCAGCTGTTTTAGTTACTCATGGGGAGAAACGAATGGAGAAAGTCCAGCGGCATCTGCAAGGCTGCCTCCTTGCCAAAGAGCCGGCTGGAAAACCTCAGGCAGCCTTGTCTGGGCGATGGGAAGGCGGGCGGCGCTGAGCCGGAGCCACCTGTAGCCGCGCCGTGCGTGCCGGCACACGCCGTGCGGGCTGCCGGGCTCCGCTCGCCACCCAGGGCAAAGGGCTGCCACGGAGCTGCCGAGTCCCGGCAGGCCTGCGAGGAGGAAGGAGAAAGGGAGCTGCGCCGAAAGCGTGTCTGGGGCTGTCTCCTTGGCACTGCCATGGCCCTGGGAAGGGGAGGGGGGTGCCAGGAGCACTTCTGCACCTCTCTCTTTCCCCGGAGCTGGCAGAGCCAAGGATGGGAGGTGAAGCCCCTCAGTTTCCAACTCCGCAAAGTTTTGGTGTTTTTTTTGTTGGTTTTTTTTTTTTTTTTTGCTTTGGAAACTGCTCCGGTGAAAGGGAGGGGAACGCACGCTGCAGGTTGTAGCCGGGGCAAGGGAGCTTGTCTGCATCCCTGCTGGTTGGCCCGGTTTGCTGCACGAAAGCAAACTTCTCTGGGAATCGGTGTGCTGAGAAACGTGTCAGGGGCCCAAAGGGTGAGGGGAAAACAGGGGTGGTCCTGCAAGCGGTTTGACTTGGAGAGCAATGGAGCAGTGCTGTCTTTCTATAATAAACCACAATCCAAATCTGGATTTAGGTCAAGTGGAAAGAGAAAGCCCTGGCTGCACATCAGTGGTCCATGGCCCTTTGGCTGCTCTGCTCGTTACTGCTGTAACAGCAGGTATGCGGTGCAGCTTCCTCCTCCTCCTCTTCTTCCCTACTGCTCCCCATGGAGGAGCTCAGCTGGGCCATGGGCTTCAGGAGCTTCAACATGGGGAGAAAGCCTGCTGCCTCCCACCTGTTCTGAAGGTACTTCATGAGTTGTACCCCGGCTGCACCAGGCAGAGGGATGCTGCTGTGCTCAGGAATTGGGACCAAGTGGGAAGATACTGGGGAATAAAGGGTCTTCTGCTTTGGGAAGCTGGTGGTCAGGCTAAATTAATCTCAAGACACCTAGCATCTTTAAGCTGGGATGGACCAGTCTGCTGGTTAGGTTTAAATTTTATTTTATTTTAAAAAGGAAGATGTTGGAGACTCTTGTGAGCCCCTGAGACTGGCAGAGGGACATCAGGTTAGGCTGAAGTCAGCCTTTACATTCACCGCATAAAAACTTCCAGATTTTGATTTTGCAAACGTTTAAACCCCATTGCACGTGTGCTTTTGGATCTACTTACTGTGATAAATGCTCCCAAGGTTAGTTATAATTGTGGCCTGCTTAACCTCCTGTGATGCCCCTAGCTAAGCATCTTTGCAAAGAGCAAGACGATGCTGGGACAAAGCCAGCCTCACTGGGGGTTTTAAAGCACGTGGCAGAGATCAGTAACGGCAGCGCAGGACCTGGCATGTTTTGCCTGTTAGTGGACTAAGAAAAGCAATCCTATTTAAATAGATAGAAAGGAAACGCATTGGACCCAGTCCCTGTTGAGGCAGGGTCAGGGCATGAACTCATGTGAAAACTGGCTCTGCTAGGATTTATTTCCTCTGATGCCGTCAGGTGATGGAGACTGGCGGGGGGGGTGGGGGGCCTGTCAGGCAAATTTGTCTCTTATGTGCGTTGTGAGTCTGCAGCCCGTGGGCCCCGATTCCTGCTGCTGCCAAGGGTTACTCTCTGCCTGCGGGGCAGAGTCTGCCCCGGGGAGCAGCACCTGCAAACGGGCCCTTGCCCGCTCTTCCAGGGAAGAGCGCAGAGCCTCTTCCCCCTTGTCACTGCCACAGCTGCAGTGCCTGTCTTGTGCTTCTGCTCCCGCCTCTCACAGCCAGGTGTTTCTGTGCAGATCGTGAGTTGCTTTTTATTAGCTCTTTGCTCTGCATCGTTGCAGAGAAGAGCCTTGAAAGCCTCTCCCACCGCATTTCAAAAACACAAGGTGGTGGCAGCAGAGATTTTAAGCGCCGTTTTTGCTCGAGTGCCTGCCGTGCCGTTCCCCTGCCAGCTCAGGGCTTCCCCGGTGCAGCAGCGAGGGCTTCCCAGCCCAGCTGGGTGTCGTGGCTGCCTCCAAGGCCGTCCCGGCCGTCCCCGTGCCGTTCCCAGCCTCAGCACGCTGCCCCTGGCCCCGCGTCTCGCTGCCCCAGCCCTTGAGGTTCAGCTGCCAAGCGAGGACATGTTGGGATCTGCCTTCTGCCGCCTCCCCTGCTGTGAAAGGGCTTCCTCGGCTCCTCAAGGTTGTTCCGGTTAATCGGCACTCACTTTGGGCTGTGAACCCCTCCCTGGCTCCGGTCGGCGATGACGGAAGCGCCGATGTTCGGCGTTTTGCCACAGCCCCCAGGTTATAGCGCGTCCCAAAAGCAGGGAGAGGGGAGGGGAGCGGTGTGGCAAGAGCAGTCAAAGGCTTCACGCAGGCGGTTTTGGCCAAAGGACAGGACAGGCTAAGCACGGTAGACAGCTTATCTCCAACCCCTGGCCCCAGGACTTGTGCATAAAGAAGGCCACCACTCTTTCTTCGTTGCTTGTGTGTGTGTGTGTGCGCGTGTCTCCTTCAAAGAAAAGGATCAAAACCAATGCTACTTGATGACAGCCCTCCCTGTCTGAGACGGGGAGGGAAGGGGGAAGGCAGGATGCCCCCTCTCCAAGGCGCAGGGGTGATGGGATCCGATCGGCAGCTGGGCTCGTGGGCAGTCGGGGAGGTAACGTGGGTTTGCACTCCAGCAGCAGAGCCCTGTAGCACCCAAAGGCTTTGCCGGGGTTTTGGGGGGACACCTGCAAGCTGGTCTTCACCTTATGCCACCCAGCTGGGGTTAAAGGAGCATGGAGGAGAGCAGATATCCCCCTCCTCGGACCTCTCCGCTAAAGCAGACCTTGTAGAGCAGCTCCCGTGTGCCTTGTTTTTCTTGCAGCCCTGTTGTGCAGAGCCAAGGTGATGGTGCAAGAGAGGAGGCAGGAATGAAAGGGCTGAGGTTTGCCTCCGGGCCTCTTTGCAATCACCCGGCAATCCTCTCCTCTCCCCTCGGCCCCGCCACCGCCGAGCGAGCGTGTTTGAACCGCAGGCTTGTCGAGTCCTCTCAAGGCCTGTTGAAACACGGGGCTGCAGCGCCTCGTGCTAAGGAGCAGGTAAATAAAGCTGCTCGGGTGCTGGGAACGAACTGTCGTGGAGGCGGGTAATGCATCCGGGGCTGCGCCATCCCCCCAGGAGGTGGAGGCCGGGATGGGGGGAGCGAGGAAGGGGATGGTGTGAGGCACCTTCCCCGCCAAGGGGGCTTCTGCACGGGGAGCCAGCACCAGCCACAGGCATGCAGGCAAGAGGCCAGGTTGAAAAATTGCATCTAGAGATGAAAAGCTGAAGCTTATGGTCACCGACACCATTTCACTGTGTCTTTTTTTATTCCGATGTTCATTACTCCTTGCGCTGAAATAGCCACCCAAGGCCACTGTCAGAAAGCCCTAAGGAAGCAGGTGAGCATGGTGAATGCAGAAACCCTGCATGCAACCTCTACCTGATTTTGGAGGAGAGCAAGAGGACCTAATCACAGAATTGTCGGAGTTGGAAGGGACCTCTAGGGATCATCTAGTCCAACTCCCCTGCCAAAGCAGGGTTGCCCAGAGCACATCACTCA
>JAOXNO010000001.1:116781785-116804861 GCA_028565335.1 Limnodromus scolopaceus
AGTTTTTCCTCATATTTGAGTGGAACTTCCCATGTTCCAGCTTGTGCCCGTTGCCCCTCGTCCTATCACTGGAAACCCCTGAAAAGAGTCCAACTCCATCATCCTTCAACCCACCCTTTAGATACTTGTAAACACAGATGAGGTCTCCCCTCAGTCTTCTGTTCTCCAGGCTAAAGAGCCCCAGCTCTTTCAGCCTTTCTGCTGCCAGGGAAGCAGTGGGGCAGCATGGGGGACCCTGGAGCAAGGCTCAGCTCCATGGAGCCCTCCAAGTCTTCCCACCACCTCCCGAAGCTGCTTCCTGAGCGTGCGGGGTTCTGGGGCAGGGTTTAGGGGTTTGGGTGAGGGCTGGAGCCGGAGGGGTGAGTGGGCAGAGCCTGCGGCTTAGGAGCTGTTTCGCGCCGTTGCCTCGGCTGGCTGCAGGGCAGGAGCTGAAGCGGCGGGAGGGAAGCTGGCAGAAAGCGGTGTGGGGAGCAGGTTTCCTTTCAGGCTTGGGGCAGCCGAGTTCAACCTGCCAACTCAACCAGGGAAAAGAAGTCAAACGAGAGCAAGCGGGCATTTACGGTTGGGCCTGGGGATTTCTTTTTTTTCGTTTGGTAGAGGGATTTATTTGTAGGTAAGTCGCAACAAAACCTAACTCTGCTGTTACGTTGCTCTGCGTAGTTTTTTTTTTTTTAAAGAACGTGGCTAAGATTGGAAAGAGGCAAATAAATGCCTGTGAGCTTCAGGTCAGCTGGCCCAGTTAGGGCTTCAGCTAAGTCAGAGGAGTCCACATACGACCAGGAAAGTCAGCCGCAGGAGACCTTTACAAAACAATAATCTGTAATTGCTACATAAGTGCTAATTTAGCACCCCCATTCACCCCACCCTCCGGCCCCCAAGGAAGGCTGGTTCACAGGGAAAAATACCCACTCCAATGCTGGCAGCATGTCACTGCAATCCCTTCGTTATTTTTTTCTTCCAGCACCAAGCTGTGTTGCCTTCTGTGTAATGCATAGCTGGTGCCTGGGATTGTGAAAGATGGCATGGAAAAGCAAGACTCATGAGTGTGGCCTCATGCTTAATTAGAAGCTAATGCGGTATTATTATTAGGCACTGAAGGAATGTACTGGCGAAGCAGTGCTTGAGCTGTTTTAAAAGCATTTTATAAGTGTACTTTCCCCTTGCCTAGCTGGCATGCACCGCCTTTATTAGGAGGCATAAGGCTGCTGTTACCTGGTCTTACAGCTCCTTCGCAGTTCAGTTTAATTCCAGCGGTATTTGCCTATCTCTCTCAAATCTCAAATCCTCCTCACTGGAGGACTTTGAAATAGAAGGGTATGGTGTGTGCTAGGCCGGGCCAAGCGTTTAATCCCGGTGGCACAGGGCTTGAGAGATGAAGTGGTCTGTGGTTGCATTTGCTATAAAGAGAGACTGATTAAGGACAGCTTAATGAAACATGACAACCTTACTGGGCTCAAAAGAAGTTGAAGGAAGCAGTAAGAAAATTACAGTTTTGTTTTTTTAATGAGAAATTTCACTGTCAGCACTTTTAGGAAACTTGCTGTGACTGCTGTGCTCCAGTAACAGGTATAATGCTTTGTAACCTCCTTATGTTGGCACGAGCATGGCTTCACCATCTGTTCTTTAATGCAGTTTCATTAGGCACTCAGTGAACTGTCTTGAAATTCAAGAAAGTGAACCAGGGGAGTTGCAAACAGGTACTTGGAGCCAGGAACAGTATCACACACCAGCAGGTTTCCTGCCCCCTCTGCAAGCACCCATCCTCCTTTCATTACGGCCCTCTGCCACTACCATCTCCGGTGACAGGAGGCTGGTTTTTGTTTTTTAAGAAAGTATTGACTTTCGTGGGGCTAGATTCCCACAGGAGCACTTTGACTCCTAAAATCAGATACTGAGGTAGCACTGGCATTCATATCGCTGCCATCAGGTATGTGCAAAAAAAGAGTCTCAAGCAGAAGCAGCTTTCCTGTCAGGGGAGGTGGGAACAAAGCCCGACACAGCTGCTTGCTCTGTGGCACGCATGGTGAGAACACACCACCAAGGAGAAGTGAAGTACCTGTCTGGGCAGCAGCTCACCAGTCAACAGGGAAGATCTGACTTGGCTTAAAGGTGGGGAAGAAAACTAAACTCCCTGGACAGCCACTGCATAAAAGCAAAGCATCCCAATTGTACATCAGTGTGTTATGCACGTAGAGGTTAGGTTATGTGGGTTTTATTCTGTAAATTTAACATCTCTGATTGATTCAAGCTCCTTACCTTCCATATAAAAGCTAAGGGTAATGTAATGTAAAACTGAAGCCAGCCTTACGGGTCAATAGTTTGGGCTGTTGCTGCTCAATGGGTTTTCAGTTACTTTAACAACTACAAGATACAGACAGATACGGAACACAACCTTTTATTAATAACAGACCACATTTGAACTTTGAAAAGAGTGAAATTAAAAGGTGTATTAAAACATACCCACTCTAAGCAATCTATTTTCTTCAGTAGAAAAAAGCATACAACAGGTAGAAATACTATATACACAGTATATCAGTGTAATCATCAGCCCTTCCAAACATTGTTTCGCAAATTGGTATAACGGTGTTAGAATATACCATGCAGTTACAGTCCAGTATGAATCTTAGCTTTTGACTTTTTCATTGAAGACAAACCACTAAGCACCTAGTTCAGCTTACTGATGTTGGAATACATACAAGGTGGTACTGTATATGAAGATACCGGTGTTAAGCTTTTGCTTCTGCTTATGTATTTTGGGGATCCTACCTCATTAATAAGTCTGCCTCATCAATTTTGAGTACATGGAAATCTGTAATCGATGTCTCTGTTAAACAGAGTACCTTCTGACTCTGAAATGTGAGTAACTATATTCTTAAATAGCCCTTTCCTCATCTCTTACTTTAATTTCAAACAGATTTGTGTTATTTTATGCTGGAGGCTTTCAGCGGGGGAAGAGGAAAATAAAAAAAGCAAAATGTTAGTTCTTAAATTAGTTTGGCACATTAAAAAAAAAAAAAAAGCAAGGGGGAAACTCACAAGTTTTATCCTTCTCTCACAACATCCTCGGGAGAGGAATGTCAATAGAGACAGGGCAGGCACACACAGAATGACTGGTAAGACCACAGCATGGCAAACTCCAGCTCTTAGCCTTACATCTGGCCTTAGTCCATGTGTGCTCTCACTCACACACTCAAAACACAAGTAGCTTCTGCTGGTTGCACCTCAGTCCATCAGCTGACACCACTGATGAGCACTGCACAGCTGGAGAAGGCCCTCGTGAGTCAAACTCCAGCAGCCTTCTCACACCATGTAGAAAGGTAGCAAGTTCTGTACCTTTTGCTTAAGTCTCACTTAACAAGACGGTAACTGAGCTATTACTGCTCTGCTGAGTGAGCTGTAGCAGGGTCTGACACGTGGGCCTTTGCATGTCAGTGTGCGCCCCATGCTTCAGGAGAACCTCAACTGTTTTTGTGTGCCCTCCTCGTGCAGCCAGATGAAGAGCCGTCCACCCTTCACTGTCAAAAGCATTGATATTTTCTGAACTGACAAGTTCTTCTACTACTTCAGAGTGCCCGTTTTCTGCAGCAAGATGTAACGCTGTCCTGTTTAAAGGGCCTCTGGCTAGAACACTGGCCCTTTCATCTATCAGCAACTTTGCTGTTGCTAAATGGCCACTGCGAGATGCCAAGTGCAGAGCTGTGTATCCTTCCGCTGTTGCTGCCTCAATGTCTGCACCGTGCTTAAGGAGAAGCCTCGACGTGCTTGTGTGGCCAGTTTCAGCAGCTATGTGGAGAGCAGTCTGCAAGAGTGCGTTCCGTATGTTGACATCTGACTCCAGGTCTATGAGAAGGCGAGCGACACGGTAGTGTCCTCGTTGAGCGGCCAAGTGTAGCGAGGTCCTTCCATCCACGGTCTGCACATTCACGTTTGCACCCCGCTGTTTGGCCAGGAGCTTTACGATGGGGAGATGACCTTGCCAGGCAGCATAGTGCAATGGTACCCAGTCATCCTTTCCTTTGATGTTCACATTAACACCTCTTCTCAGCAGGATCCGCACAATATTCTCTTGGCCATACTGACAGGCTATGTGGATGGGGGCTCTGCCTTCAAAATCTATCTCGTTTAAGGATGCATTCTTATCAAGCAGCATTTTGGTGCTGAAGTCATCCCCGTTTTGGGCAGCAAAGTGAAGAGCAGTCCACTGATCCTCATCTTTGGCATTAACATTGATTTTCCTAGCCATAATCAGCTCCACAATGCTTTTAACTTTCTTCTCAATGGCTATGTGAAGCGGGGTGGATCCTTTCTTGTTGGTGAGGTTAGGGTTAGCATTGTACAGGAGAAGCCATTTGACGCACTCTTCTTGACCAGCTTCAACAGCCAAGTGCAAAAGACTGGAGTTCCCATCTAAAACAATATCAACATCTTGAGGCTGGAGAATCTTCATCAGCTTGCTGGTATCTCCAGACAAAATGGCCTCTGTTAGCTTCCTCTTCTGTATGTCTGTAGTACCAATATCTAGATGGATGTAAGGGAGAAATTTTTTACAATGAGAGTGGTGAAACACTGGAACACATTGCCCAGAGAGGTGGCAGATGCCCCATCCCTGGAAACATTCAGTGTCAAACTTTATGGGGCTCTGAGCAACCTGATCTAATTGAAGATGTCCCTGCTCATCGGTGGTTTGGACTAGATGACCTTTACAGGTCCCAACCCAAACTATTCTATGAAAAAAACACCATCACAATTCTGATACCCATCAAACCTTACTTGCCCACGACTAACATAACTGGTGGCTTCAGCAATGACTTGACTGCAAAAAAAATCTCCCGCCTCCATGCCCTGCAGCAGTTTCAGAACAATTTCAGGTCAGATTTGAAGCCCCACTTACTCTCATGCCGTTTCTTGTGAAATGAAGAACTGAGGATGCTATGGCTGACCTCCCTGCACTAATCATTCTTTGCCTAACTGGAAAATAGATGCCTGGTTTTTGCAGCACTGGATTAAAAACAGAGATTTGTGTATGCAGCAGCGAGAGTATTTACTACAATGTTCATGGGGCCGCTGGGAAAGTGGCTTGAGTCTTCTCAAAAAAGAAAAAAAACCAAAACCAAAGGCACCCAACATGGTGCTCAGACTTGGGCTTAGTATAACTGAAAAAGCCACAAACTCAGCTGACCTGACTGGGCACTGGCTTTAGTCCTGCTTTGAGCAGGACGCTGGACTAGGTGGCCTCCCTTCCAACCACTCTTTACATGACTGATTCTCTAATTGCTTTGGTGGGAATTCAGGTCACTTCTTTTCAAAAGTAAATGAGATGTATTATTTCTCATTAAATCATGTTTGAGAACCACCTCATTCTTTTTCTTTTTTTTTTTTTTAAATAACTACCTCCAGTAAACAAATTTGTAGTGCTGACAGCAAGAGAAAGCAAGGCTAACAGTGATTTTCAGAATGTTATTCTTTATATGACTACTCTCCAACCTATTGACTCCCATGCCCCAGTCCAAATAACTACAAAAATAAACAACAACAAAGAAAAACCTGACCCTTACCTGAACTCTCCCTTTCAAAGGAAAGGGAAAGGGAGCCTCTGGATGAAAAAGCTGAATCTACAGATGAAACTCCTGAAAGCCGCTTGTCACTGGAGGCAAGTTTGGACTCAGAAGAGCTGCGGCTGAGATCCTCAGGGCCTTCCATAGTCTGTGAAATCCCTGAATCCAGCTGGGACAACAACTCCGAGAGACTGTAATCCTTAACTGATGGTAAAGCAGGCTCCTGTTTCGGCTGGCGTAACGTAGACATCCCCTTCAAGAGAAGCACACAAGCATTTTAGAAAGGTCAGTAAAGAAAACTGAGCATGAGGCCCCACAGGAAGAGACATAAGTTTGTTAGTTTGCAGGTAGCCTTTAAGCACTGTTTGTGTTAGATGAAACCTATGAATAAGGTCATAGAAAAATTTCAGATGCAGGAGGGCAGTTTTCATCAGTAGTCACACAGCTACTAAAGCCACTAAAGCTCTTCTGTCTACAGCATTTTTTAAGATCAATCACACCCACACAGTTCCAGCCTTTATTTCCTAACTGTCCGTCTCTCCCTCAACAGTCTAAGATCCACTTGGCACTTAGTTCTGCACTGAGGTTTCCCTGAGCTGGTCCATGCATCTGCTGTCACTTTTGCCATCCAGTCCTTCACCAAGATCCACTTCTATCAGGCAAGAAGGTGCTCATAAGTGGCAAAGAGAAGGTTGCTTGCAAAGTTACAGGTCACAGAGGAACCTGTTCCTTGCAAAACCTAGCACGCTTGAACAAGAAAAGGAAAGAGAAAATACCTCAGGCTGCTGCTCTGGGGAATTCTTGTTGTCCAGGTCCTGAGTTATCATCTCTTTTGTTTCATCTTCTGGTTTCTCACAAAGGGCCTCTGTTTCTGAAGTGATTTCTTTGAAGAAAGCAAGAGAAGGTGTTGGTTTGGTTCTTTGGCTTTTTTCTTTTTTTCTCTAATAGGAGACTTTTCTGAGATGTCCTGCTGCCTTTCTCTATCATTAGAGCTTAACAGCTTTGAGATACTGAGGGAGAAAAACTCCAATTTTGACTATTCCATCCGGCACCTCATCAGTAGGTACAAGCGTGTAACCAAGCAAAGAGTGCATGGGGTTGACTGAACAATTCATTTGCACACTCAGACCAGACTGATGTTATGTGGTGGCTACACTGCAGGACTGTGAAATGGGAACTAGTCTACTGCTGGCAGACTTAGACATGTGTTTTTAAAAAGATGGAATCCCTCTTCCCTTCAGTCTGCATACCTTTTGTTTGGGCAGGGGGAGAGGGAAGAGGCAAAACTTTCCCATTAATGCTAAATGAAGCTACCTGGAGAGCACACTTGCTACGTCCTTCTGCACCTCTGCATCCATAACAGGTGCTTTGGGCAAGTTCAAGCCTTTTCACCAGAGTTGCCTTTTATTGGCAGAAAAATGACAGTACAAATTGTTTTGTTACAAGAAAACAATTCAGTTTCTCAGCATACAACAGTAAATATCAAGAGCCAGGACCTTCAGTGCTTTGGTATGGTGAAAAGCACACCATCACCAGGTTGATATATGCCCTGATACACACAATCGGAAATGACCATAATTTCTGGCTAAATGGTTCAACTGGTTCAGTACAGTCCTTATTCCTGACGTGTTTACATAACACCGTCATGGTCAGACTTGTCCCCAGATAATCCTTTCCTCCACAAATGAATAACTGGCCTGTATCATTGTCTCTGCCATACAATGTGCTCTATTTATTCTGTCACAGAGGTTCACAGAATTTACCCCAAGGATTAACAGAGTCCTGAGCAATAACGTGACTCATAGAAGAATAAATGGGCAGCCAAGTTACGAGGAAATCTTACCTTGAAATGTTGGCCGTTCACCAGGATCATCTTGCCAACATTTTTGCATCAGTTTGATCAAGTTATTACATGAATGAGGCCTGGATTTGGAAACAGCAGGTAGCTCTGGGCGGTGGCCTTTAACTACTTTTACCATAATATGTAAAATGTTGTTTTCCTCTGTAAAGCAAAAGCACATAAAATAAGATCTCCCAGCAAAAGGAAGGATTTCTCTTTTGTTTAAGAGCATTAACAGTGTATTAGGCTGAAATTTTGTTTTAATGTATTTTTTTTTCTAGATTTAGAGTCCTTTCTTTTACCAACAGGGAAAAGGGAGAAGTTGGTCTTGTTCTCCCACAACACCTTCATCAATGCAGTAACTACCTGCTTCCCATGTATCAGTTAAAAACAATTGTCAGTAAGTGACAGTGTTCTTTTTCCACCCATAAAAGACACAGACCAAGGAGAAAAACTCAAACAGTTCTTTGCTACCTCTCTCTGGATTTCTGTGCCTGCTGTAAGAAAACTGAACCACAGCTTTTAAGTTAGACCGGGCACCTGAACTGTTCATAAAGGTGAAGGAACAACACAAATCAAGCAGTGCAGTAATGTGGCTCTTGACTCTGAAGTCAACCACTGAGCTAAATGGGATCGCTCACTTAGAGAAAAATTAATAGTAGACTGGAACCTGTTCAAACATGTTTGCTATACATAGGCTAGTCATACACACAGGAAAAAGTCATACAGAATAAATAGCTGCCGGTTGACCGGTACATTTACTGCGGGGTGGAACAAGGCTTATTCTCACAGACAGCTTTTTTTTTTTTTTTTAAAGACCAAATCTGTACCTACAATCTCCAAATAAACTACAGAACCTCTCTATAGAGGAGATGTTTCTGAGAACAGCACAGTTGACTGCCAGTTGGCTTTGCTCTGCGCTGTTCCTCGTTGGCCGCAGCTACGTCAGAAGTCTGCCCAGACCTCACACCAATCTGGGTCTGCACGGCCAACTCCAGCAGAAACAAAAAAGTGCAACTAGGGCCCCCTGCAGCAATATGGGTTCTGCTTTCACGATGATGTCTGTGATCAGCATTTGAGAGCTTAAAGGTGTCTACCACACAAGACTGCAGGAATTTGGAGACAATGCCTGTAAACTGGGGCTTGGTGGGGCAGGAAATGTGCTTATCAATAAGAGAAAGGAAAAAATTCCAACATAACCCACAATATGTCAAACTTACCTGCAAAAGGCTTCTTCTGTGTAAGAACTCCCCAAACCACAATGGAAAAGCTACAAATAAATGCAAAAAATATATTTCTAGTAACATTTTTGTTTTGTTTTGTTTTTTTAAAAAAGAAACAGAAAACCACCAGCAGAAGCACCACAAAACTCACAGAAGTATAATTTATTTTCCTAAATTCTCTTTCCTTGTCCCTCACTTCTGCATCTAATTCAGCTGATGAACACAGACAAGAAGATGCAGCCAAGAACCATGATTTGAAAGTCTAGTTTTTGCAGGGAGGAACCTGAGGCAGTGAACATAGGGACTCGCTGGAGGCTGCTGAGTTCTTGGTAGTATTTACCAACTAATCCACACCAACACTGACAAAATCAAAGAGCAGCAAAGCATTACCATAGATTTTATTTAATACTTCTACCCTGCAAGAAGTCTTTAAAGAAATACATTCCATATAGAATATGACATATCTTTTAATCTACAGCTATGATTTCCTTTTCCTAATAACCTTACTATGAAAGAACAGAGACCTAGTGATGAAATCCACTGAAGATAGCTAAGAATTTTGTCACAGACTTGAAAAGTAGGTCAGGATGTACCTTTTGATGGGGAAATTAAAAGTGGGCAGAGTGCCTCCCATGCCAGTTGCTAATAAGTAAGTGTTACTTGGAGTGATAACGCTCAAGACCCAGGATCAGCTGCAGTTTGTTAAAAGGTCTCTACCCTATGAAGACGTCACAAAAAGCAAAGCAAACATGCCCTTTTGCAAGATGAGGCTCAAACCAGATTTAGGGGTTTCATGCTCAATTCGGTTTTATAACCAGAAAAAGAGGGCTCATTTTACAGCATTACTTAAAGAGCTTTTAAGTGTTTTCACTAACTGACCTGTAGACATCATGTTTGGTGTCAAAACACCTGTTTTTCTCTTTGATGCGCTCTGGAGGAAGGTATGCAATTGTGCCACACAAGCCGTCCATGCTGATGTCATGGGAATGGGACAAGCCATTGCACTTCGCAAGTCCAAAGTCAGAAATCTGCAAAAAACAGAGGAGGAAGAGGGGAAGAGAAGTGCATGCTACCATTAGACTCCAGAGGTGTTAACAAAAAATTTTCTGTAAAGAATGATGGATGTAACAGGATGACCCAACAAAATATAGCGAGCTGCTGCTCAGAAATACTAAGCTAAGAAAACACCTCTGGAAGCAACACACGCTATGGTAGGCTTTTCTTTATGGTTAAGCAAAAAAACCCCCCAAAACCAGTAAGCAGTTGTTTGCAAGCAGCAGCATGTCAGCCCATTACACGGCAAACACAACAAACAGACAATTTATTGTAATTTAAAACTAGTCAAATTTAGCTAGTGCAAACTACACTTTAATGTAATTATTGGTCCTGCCACCCCTTTTCCTTGTGTAACCTCACATTGTATGTTATGTTTAAGTGTTCTGAGCACCTGTTTCAGACCATGAGCTCTGCAGTAAGTGCAAGACGATTGCTCTTTCAGATACTGCTGTTACACTGACCATGCCAACAAGGACTAAGCCCAACACCAGAGGCACCAAGCGTTTAAAAAAACCAAAAAAACCCAATCCAAACCAAGACACACACGCACACACATCAAAAACCCACACAGGGAATTCTTTTTGGCAACTAGGAGATATGGCAAGTTGGTGCAGTGACGCAGTGAACACAGCTGAAATGAACAAAACAAGTGACAGCAAGTTTATAAAAAGGAAAACACACCTCCACTTTAATTTGAAGTGTCAAACAAATATGCATTCATTTACTCTCAAAGGCATACCAATCATCAAGCAAGCAGATAGGCAAGGAATTTCCTTTGTCTTACTTATTTCCCACTGGTCAAAAATGTCTATTATGCTAAGTGGAAATTTCAAGAAAAGTCAAGCCTTTTTGGACCACTCAGCCCACTGATTTTTCTCTACATGTTAGATAAGATTTCCTCCCCGCCCCCCCAACTTATATATTCTTTTTATCTAATAAATACTCAGGTTTTTCAATGACTCATTCCCCTTTTGATCTTCACAGCTTCTCCTTTGAGAAACTTCTCCCTCAAAACAACAAGCATAATTAAAAAAAGCTTTGGGTTGTTTTTTTTTTCTTTTTTAAATAGGCTCCAACTTTACACTTTCAGAAGTTTCTGTCTAAAGATACCACAAAGCTAGTCGTAACACGCATCCATTACTGGAAAGGGAGAAAACGGCTGCCAGCTTTGGCCTCCTGGAGAACAGGCAGGCTACACAGCCATCAGTCTTCAAACGTTAGGAATCTCCCTTTGCCATAAACCAAACAAAGCAACCAACACAGCTTCAGGAAGAACTTCTCCCAGGCACAAAGCGCTCAAGAGAGGCATTCTCAGGAGCTATAGAAATCCTGTACTCTAGCACACGGATATATTCAACCTACTGTCCATATGTATCTTAAGTCTGCAGGGTAATGTGGGAATGACTTGACAAGGGAAAAAAAAGGGGGGGGGGGGCAAAGTCATCTGAAGGAATAGTTTCTCATGCTTGTAGGGCTACACTCTCAGAGGGGGATTGCTGGCCTCCTCATCAAGAAAATCACTGGAGTCCAGGAAAGAAGTACGTAGTGAAGAAACCCAGGTTTGCAAGCCAGCTTACCCTGGGAAGAGCTGAATCAACCGCCCCAGGAAGCGCAGCAGGAGTTTGGGGCACTTAGAGCTCCACAGGAGAATAAAAGCACAACCCCAGCATCGCACAAGCCCATGGTGTCAGGTTAACAAACGAACCGAGTGCTGCAAGTCTGAACAGATCCGACCCGGCAAGGCGCTGCTATCCTTTGATTAACGTGAAGCAGAGGCTTGTGTGCACCTCAAGAAATCCATATGGCATGCAGGCATAATTAAAGTAATACACCTTCCTCTTTGTCTAAACAATACCGTGCTTCCTACTGCTTAAGTTAAGAAATAAAGATGAGATACAGACAGCTCAGTGACACTCCTGCATTAAGAGCCACCAGCTATGTTGCGGGAATCTAAGGCCAGGGGCTAAGCACGCGAGACAGAAAAGGTCTCTGTCTCAGCCTACAAACCAAGAAACAGCTTAGGTACACAACAGACCCCTCCCCAGGCTAGCAAGAACTTTACCTCATGAACCTGCCCCTACCCACTGAGAAGGACTGGGTTTTATACCAGTTAATAGGAAATTCATCTGTAGAGCAGAGCTTCAATCATATCAAATTCTGCAGAAAGCACTGGAAAATGATGAATTGTTATCTTCCGGGCTGCAACAAGAGAGTAAGATTCTGCAGACAGCATTTGTGGCTTTTACTAGTTCCTTTAGGGCGAATTTTCCCCACTGCATGGTGTATTTAGTCATGCAGTTTCTTTAAACATCAGTGGGAACTGTGCAGTGGGTGGAAGACACGGCCATTTAACTTACCTATTTTGCCTTTAAATTGCTTGCCAGGTACCTGGTTCTGCAATACGAGGCACCCTCGCTGGTGAAGGCAGTGAAAGCGGAGCACCCCTCGCCGCTTCTTCCTCCGCATCCCCGCTAGCCCTGGCAGCCCACCCTGGGACCTGCCCTGCCCCACCACCCCACAGAACCCGTAATCTCACTCCTCACATCAGTGGATCCCACCGTGCTTCAAAAGCATACCTAATATCAGCAAGAGTTAAGAGGAGACACGGAGGCGACAGACTGCTTCATGCAAAACACGCGGTGAAGGGGTAGGAAGAAGAGAAAAAAACATTGGCCAAAGCCCACGCAGACAGTGGGGCTGTTCGTGTTCAGACAGCTGCTCTGAAAAGGTCTGCATGAGAACAAACACGTGAGTAGAGACTGGGGAGGGGAGCTGTACACGTTTTCCTGCCCACTTCCCAGCAACACTTACTTTACTGAGAGATTCCAAGAACTAAAGATATTTTTTTTTCTTTTTTTCTTGTTTGTTTTAAATCGAGAATGCTATCCACACGGGTCTTTCTCTCTTTCTGTCATTGGTGGATGTTTCAATCCTACTTTGTTAAAATAAAGAAACAACAAACAACAAACCAAAACACTCAATTGCAGTTTTAAAGGCTTGAGTTTGTCAAGTTATTTTTTGGAGGGGTTCTGGTGGCTTCGTTTTCGTTTGGTTGGCTTTTTGGGGGGTGCTGTTGTTTGGCTTTTATTTTTTTGCCTTTTTTTTGTTTTTTTTTTTTTTAAACACAGTAAATACGCTCACGTAACTACGGTGGTTGCTGAAGTCAGCTATTCCCAAACACTGCAGGGATCTAGCTTTCAGGAACAAAATTAGCCCTTGGAAGGTGCTTTCACCGATGACTCCTGACAGGCCACCCTGAAGTGTGTAGTTAGCTTCTGACGCTGCATGTCATTTTTCTGCAAATAAGACTCAAGAACCCACTGCAATGGACTCAGGGACAGAGTTCAGCTAAAGGTTTTCTTCATCATGATAGGTAACAAAGCCATCGGATTAATTTTTAATCACTGCTGGCATATCCAGTATTTGTCTCTGTCCAAAGTCTGTTCACTTGGATATTGAGAACGCCACCACATTTGGCTATGGGTTTTTTGGGCGTTGGGGGGGTGTGCGTGGTGATGGCCTTGTTTGCTTGTTTTTCTGGGGGTAGGGGGGAAAGGCTGTTTGTTTGAATTTTGTTAAGAAACGCTACAAATTTTAAAGAAACTTACATGGGTCATGGACTTGGGACTACTAAAAATTAGGAATAAAAATTAATTCCAAGTGGAGACACAACCAGCATCTGCACTTCATACATATGTCTTTACTTCAGTGTTTATCAACACACTTCAGTTAGCCACTAAAAGAAGTCTTTCTGAAACAGACTGTATTGCCATCCTTTTCCAGCCTGCCATGAAACCTTAACTCCTCAAAACCTGGTGTGGTGTTTGTAATGCTTTCCTCAGAAGCGGCAGAAACCAAAGCCACAGTCAAACACTCATTTTAATCCATCATAAATCTACATTACTATGACAGGGATGGTCTTGTTCCCTCCCCTGTGCCACCACAATTAGATCAATTAGAGAATTGATCAAGGTGAAAACCAGCTTTGTTGGTTGGGATTAAAGAGCCACGTAACAACAGCCCTGCATGGAAACCTTGATCAGGAGGGGTGGGAAACAGGGAGCAGGGACACACAAAACAACAAAGCCTCTTCTCCTTTCTAATAACAGGAGAGCATTTGCAGCTGATAAAAAGAAGTAGCTGTGTTAACTAACATCAGCTAGACTAATAAAGCGAGACAACTGCTCTTTGCCAGCCTGGCCTCTGGGTATTACTTTGACCTACAGTTAACGACCTACATTAAGAAGCTCTCTGGTAAACGAATTTGCCATCTGACTTCTTCTAACTCCACACTCAGAATTTTGCAGCCCCTTCTTCAGCTGAAGCAAATAAAGGTGAAGACCACAGAGCAGAGGCAACCTGTCCACGTTCAGTAAGACCATCAGCACAGCACAACACTGCAGCAAACTTCACTCTTGACACTGGTTTAAATTGGAACACCGTGGGAGAATAAAACCAATAAAAGCTACTACAGTGAGCATAAAGCAGTGCACAGCTGAGACCAGCTCAGCCTGCTTCAGGTTCCTTAAAAACAAAATCTGGGAGATGAAAAGTAACTGGTGGGATTTGCCTCTGTGTGTGTGTGTACCCACACATATATACGTGTGTGTACATATACGTATATATATATATACACAAGATGAGATGAGGAGCAGCAAAAACCGGGCTAGATAGTAAGAGAAACAAGAACTTACAAAGAATGCTTTTGCTTAAAAGGATTAAGTTGTAGGTTGACTTCATTTTAAGTATCTGAAAAAAAAGTAACACTCTCAACTATGAGATTTAGAAGATAAGCAACCTGGGAAGCAGCAATAGAGCAAGCACGGCAGCTGGCAACAAGTTAGGGTACAAGATTGCTGCATGGCGGGGTGGGGTATGTGTGTGGGTTCTCCTACCAAAGGCCTTTGAGAGAGATCACATCAGAGCAGGGGACGAGCAAACTGATGTGGCTTTTCTTCCCCAGCACCAGCTGCCCGCAAGCGGCTGTGACATCTCAGGGAGCCCAGGGGAGAGATCCAGAACTCATACAGACAGGAGAGCCGAAGAACAGGCTCATAAAATGTGGTCCAGTTACGCAAAAACTCGATGTTGAGCAGCCCGTAAGTACGGGAAGGCTGCATCTACGGAAAGCTGGAGAATGGGGCAGGGAGGATCGTGGTGATACAAATAGAAACAATAGGTTGAAATGAAAGAAAAGACAAATGCAGGCTGATCCTGGCTAGCAAAGCCTGTCTGTGTATGGAGTAATCCTCCCAAGGAAACCACTCTGCTTAAGGCAACCAAGATGGAGCAGGACATGGAGGGGAAGGGAGCTCTCAGCTTAGGCTCTTGTCAATATCGAGCTCCACCACCACCACCACTCTCAGGGGAGGAGGCATGCATGCACGCATCTATCCATCCTCCAAAAAACAGCAGAGCCTTACCTTATGTTGTATATATTATATACATATATTTGAAGTCACCAAGGAATCCCCAACATGCCTTTGAAAAAGTTAGTACCTGCCTATCCCTGCTCAGTGCTCAGGCTAATCCCGTCCTCTTAATTACACTCCCAAGAACAAAATTCAGTGCACACTTATGTAATGCACAGGAGACGGCTTTATGATATGGAGGCACCCACTTGATGATAAGTTCTGTACAACACGACTGCGTTAGTCACCGTCCTCACTTGGGGTTTTTACAGTAAGTGGTGTGCTCGTAAAAGAAGAAGGGCGTGTTTCCATTTAACCAGCAACACGGCACAGAAGCATTTCTAATGTGCTCCATGGGAAGACCGTCTGTTTCCTGGCTCAAGGGCAAACAGTTTATAAAAGTCCTCCCTCCCTCCAAACTCTTCTTTTACAGTCTGCAACATCTCTTCACTCACTTTAGAATTCTATTAGGGACAGGTCACCTACTAAATTAATGCTAACATTTAAAAAGTAAAAACACTTCAATCATCAGCTCTATTAGCCTTCCAGCAAGAAAATGCACATCCAATCAAGCTGCAGGGTCTGAAATTTAATTACAAGTTTCACATCACACAAAAAGAAGGTTTGAGGCCACATTTTTAAAGTGAAGGCACCTCACAGAATATGTACATCTCTTATTTTGCATATAGGTTCCCATGTCTGCTTTGCTGCTTGGAGGGGTTTCCAAGATGCCTACAGATGTAAAAGACTGCTGGCTGGAAAAAGGTTTGGATTAGACCACTCTTTTCTGAACTCGATGGAAAGGGTCCGAAGACCTTCATGCGTTTCACACACAGAGCGAACAGCAACAGTTTAGGCATGTCAACAATGACCTCACCAGAAACATTTTTTTGAACATTTTGCACTTTGCCTCTTGTATTACATCACCACCCAATACAGGCTATACAGTAGGCAGAATATCAGGCAGGATTTCAACCTCTTGGAACAGTGAGAAAAATACAGCCTTCATATCTTGGCTTGTGGATGAGTCAAGAATTAGGAATTTAAGAAGTTATGCAAGCAAGCACATACTTTAGGTAAATAAATACTTAGCGATGGCCTCTCGGCACCAATGTGTGAGAATATACTTTCAAGAGTTCAAACCCTGATGTTTTGGCCATAATACCACGGACCGCCTGTACATGCCTACTACTACAGAAAGAAAACTCTTCTAAGTAAGCCACTAAGAGGCCTAGTAAAAAAGCTGAGACGGTCTCAGGTGTGATTTCATTAGAGGCACACACCTCTTGGGGCTCCAACCCTCTGATGACATCAGGGGAGATGTTTTCACGAAATGAAAACATCATTTTTAGAATGGTACAGGCCAAAGACATTTGGCCAGTTTGAAGGGGACAGGAAAACCAAGCAGATGGATGATAGCACTGATTAAAAATCACTGTACTTGTACTGAGCTGTATCAGCCAGCCGACATGATTAAACCTGCAGTTCTAAGGTGAAGAGTTTAGCCATTGATTTGAAAAAAAAAAAATTTATCAGGAAAAATATGTATTTTAGTCTCTTTCTTCTCCAGAAGGAAGGATCAAAAATCAAGCACAACCTTCTTAGTTCAGCTGTCAAAACAGAGCCTCCGACAGAGAAGGCCAACAAGTTCTGCTAGCTTACTCTGGAAACGGATAATGAAAAGAATTTCATGCTGATACAGACACAAAAATTTCCTTAAGTGACCACTGGTATGCATAAGCAGTCAGGACAGAGATACTTCTTCACTGCATATGCTCTGAGCAAATGAAAGAAGAAAATGAGTCGCCTCCAGGAAGGCTTCTCTGGACTCCAGCTGTAAATAGATTTGGGTATTTAGTGGAGCGTACAACGCCAGAAGGCCCTAGACAGAAAGCTGTGGAAGTGGCATAGATGATTTATAGGTTCACACGACTTTTCTCTCTCTGTTCTCATCTGCCTCATGATCCTACTGCAAGGAAATTCACAGCAGGACCCATTAGGTTTCAGAACCAGAGCTCACCACACTAGCACCCTCCTAAAATTTCAGGAGAGTTCTCACAAGCTCCCTAACTCAACCTCAATAGAGGCTGTAACAAAACGATGCATGAATCAGGTAGGCAAGTTTGGGGATTGGAACAACTGGGTTACTGGGTGGTTTTTGTTGCTGGTTTCTCTCAGGGCATTGAGTTTGACAAGAGCCATACAGGAATAACCAAAAGTGGGTCCCTGGCACAGAGTGCCCAGTGCATACCTTGACATGGTAGTGGGCATCAAGCAGGATGTTTGCAGGCTTGAGGTCCAGGTGGAGCAGTGGAGGGGACATGCAGTGCAGGAAGTTCATCCCCACAGCTGTCTCATGGATGATTCGGAAGCGCAGTTCCCAGGGCAGAGGTTCAGAAGCCAGGAGTTTTTCCAGAGACCCTGTTTCCATGTATTCCATGACCAAGCCAACAGGCTCTTTACAGATGCCATAAACAGGAAGGATGTAGCGAAACTTTGCCATTTCCATCTTCCTGGCTTCTTCCAGTAGCTCCATGCGTTCCCTGGGTAGAAGAGAACAGAAGGTGAAGGATGGAGTAGGTCTTTCTTCCCCTTCAAGCATGCACAAAACCTTTCTTCATGAAAGCGAACACCACACTTCACGATCATTGCTTTCATGACCACGCTACATCTCATCAGCCTGTACTCCAGGCATATTTCCACAGTTACTACCTGTGTTTTATGCTTCTAACGGCAGGCAGCTCAGAGCTGCTGAACCGCAGACGAGCCGTACACTTCCACAGCGCAAATATCCCCAGCCGTAAAGCCCTTCTCCCCGCTTTGATGTTTATGCTGTGCTGTTAAGAACAAGGATGATACATGTAGTGCCCAGATTTACCCCCGCTGTATCTCCTTGGGCTAAAGTAATTAATTTTTTGTGAGTCATAAGGCTGCGTTAATCAGAAGCGAGCAGGGACGGCATTGCTTCAGCCGCCCTGCCGGCGCACGGACCCAGGCCTTGGGAGAGAAAACCCCAAGACCCACCATTTAGTGGAGCAAGTCACCTGCTATAGCTGAGGGACCCAGCAAGAGCCTCCTTATCCTCAAAAACCCCAGACTTGGCAACTCCAACACTACGCTCGCTCGGCTCCAGCGGATGCCGAAAACTCCCGGCACACCATTTTTGGTGATGTAACAGTCCGGGCACCGGCACGTGTAATGAGCACCCCTGGGTTGTTTACGGGTCACTTTAGCCTGACCCCACAGGGCACGAAGTGTTACTCAGTCCAAGCTGCAGCCTCCCAGGTCAAGACCCTTAATTGCCATGCCCTCCTTTCTGCACCTCACACACGGCCAACCTGCTGGGAGTCGTGTCTGCGAGAGGCAACAAGGGTCCTCTCCCCTGATGGATGAGGTGGTGGATGAAAAAAAAACCTTCAGCCTGCCAAAAGCTACGTTATTAGTGATGATGGGCAGTACCCAGAGCAGCTTTGGGCCACAGGTACCGATGCATCATTGTTGCTGCCACGCACTGGTTCACAAAAGAGGACACAAGGAGGTCAGATAGATAATATTTCCCAAACAGACCCTCTCTTATTACACAATGGCTCTTGTAATGTACCCAAGGTGTGTACACTATCTACTGGAGAAGAGTACCTGAAGTAATAGGACAAAGTTTTACCACAGACCCCTGATAAACAGAGAGTCCTATTTTAAAAGATTAAAAGCATTGCTTTGATGCTCCTCCACCCCATGCAGGACTTTAGAGACGACTAGCTCTCTTGGAAGACACCAGGGTTTAAATATAAAGCTCAGCGAACATATTCACTGTGGCTGCAACAACTGATCAGAAGAAAGATGCTCATACCCTCGCCAAGGCAGAAAGCTCTATCACCTGCTCCCTCTGCCAGTCTCCGAGAGCTGGAAAATACTGGGGACCAATCCCGACCCAGTCATAGTTTGTGCCCTGTGCCACTAAGAAGTGATGCCAGTTACCACCGTGGAAGCCTCTGCCATGGCAGAGCTATCAGCTCAGTCAAATTTTTTATTGTTTTTAAAATCCAAGGCCAACTAGAAGCACTCTCTGCTTCCAAAAAGCAAAATGCCAAGTCCAGCCTTCGCACAGTGAAGTCTCCCCTTCCCGTATGCCCCCCCTCGCTGATGCCCAAGTGACCCAGGGGACAGCATGCACCACCCACACTGAAACAGGGCCTGCAAGGGACCCTCAGTGCTCCCAGGTGGGAGCGATTTCAGGAGCCATCATTTAGCCCTTAGACTCCTCCGCGTTAGGACCCCCTGCTTCGCCTGCTGTGGGAAGCGCAGAGCTGGTGTTCGGCCAGACAAGGTCGGGAAGGTGTCTGCTGCCTGTTCCTAACCAGCTGTAGCAGCCTGCAATAACCCGGTGCAGCAAACATTTCACGCTGGGGGCGAGTCTAGCCTAGCAAGAAGCAGCAGACCTATTTCAGAGGCAAGATCAGGCTGAAAAATGGTTTAAGAGGGACATACACACTGAAGAAGGAAAAAAAAAAAAAAAAGATAAGGGAAATCTTTTCCCTTTATTAACCATGTTGGCTCCTGCTGCTCCCTACAGCAACTTTCTTGTGAAATAATTGCCTTTGTAGACAAGTACCCAGTTTGCTCTTTGGCAGGCTGGAAGGGAGCGCCTATGAATAAGGCAACCAACTCCTTGCCCCCAAGCCACATGCATAGCCAGCATAATTCACCGGGCTTCGGCGGGCTGAGCTCTGGAGTCAGGGATGTAAAATACCTGTCTGAGCCCTCCGAGGCAAGGCAAGAACCCAGCAACAGCTAAAGCCTAACAAGAACCACTAGACTCCTGGGGATGGGGTTCCAGGGCTAACAACAGCCTTAGAGATGACCACCAAAATCACAGGCATCAGCTGCTCAAAATGGAACATATTCCCCCATGATGAGAGAATTTCTACTTTCAACAAAATAATAAAAAAAAAAAAACACCTCCCTTTCTGCTTGGACCAGACCCAGTTATATGAGTGAATTAACTGGCTAATTAACAGGCAAGTGCCCTTTATCTAATTTGCCTGTTTAATAAAACCCCCATACAACAATTGCCACCTTCAGCATCTTCCCATACCCACAGCCTTCAGAACTCAATCAGCCAGCGATCTGCTAGAGCTGAGGGAGACAGTCAGTTTTCAAATACTGTCGCTTTTAGAAAACAGAAAAGGAAAGAAGACAAAAGAAATAAAGAGAGCCTCGGTCATTAGCCAAGTGCCGGAGTGCACTTGCATTAATCTTATTAACACAGACAGGTCGTTAAAGCAAGATCTCCTCCATCAGGCAAAGATGAAAGGTCTTCCCTTAGTGCAAGGTGCTGCTGGCACTCAGCACAGCCCTAGATGTTCTCCATACACCCATCACCTCAATACACAAGTGCTAAAGCTGCCACAAAGGATGCTGTAAGTATCCTTCAAGTTCCCATTTAATAGATCAAAGTATGGGATGGGGGGGTTGCTGCTCAGTTACTCCTACTGCTTAGAAATTACTCTGCACTGTCACCAAGAAACACTTCCCTCCAAAGTGGAGGAAAAGAAAAGCTCCTTATGAGGTTTCTCAGTCAAGAGGCATGAGACTAGCCTCTGTTATAATAGTTTCTTATTTAACACCTACGTGATTAAAGAGTCAGAATTAGCTTCTCTAAGCACCTTGGCTCCACTCCCCTTCCCCCCACTACTATATTCTAACATTATAGTGATAAAAATTAAAAAAGGAAAAGGAAAAGAACAAGTTTGCACACAGGGCAGCCGAGCTCATGTAAATCACGGGGTGCATACATTTTGCCCGGTAATAGTATTAGGGGACAGGGGCATGCAGAGCAAGAGACCTAGCACTGGGTTTAGTGCCAAACGGCATCTTTGTCAGAGAAGAAGTCAATGACAGATCTATTTTCAAAGCAATTAGAAGCATTACATGAACAAGGGACCACTGACATCCCCGAAACAGCTGTCTGCTTCTGCTCAAAGTCAGACCCCGACCAGATAGGGCTGCATTCTTCAGATTCTCCTAGAGCGACAAGGGCCTTACTCCTGCCCACCGCCTCACTCCCCAGGGCACAACCCTTGTACCACAAACCCTGCCACAAGAACAGCAAGAATTACAGCTACATCCACATTTGCATGCATCCAATCTTTATGCCCTAAAGATAACACTGTGTTATAAAAACACAACTTTAAACTCACAAGGCAGTCCTTGCAGTTTTATATTCCCCCACCACTACCACCACATTTCCCTAATGGCGTCTGAGACAGAGCAGTTTAAAGTTGCTCCAGAGAAACTCAAAAATCCCTGAAAACCTGTAATGGGACTGTTTCTGTGAACTACCTCCAGACACAGAGCAGCCAGGCTTCTCCCAGCCCAGGGGAGATCCAGCCCTGCACAGCCACGCTGCTCTCCAGCGGGGAACGCAAGTTACCTCTTCGCAAACTGCAGGCTGTGAAGATGGGGTCCACAAAAATACAACACCCTGTAGGGTTTTTTTTTTTCCAGTGACTCTTTCGTCTGCATCACGGCAGATGTTTAAGAGGATATTGTAACCTCTGCTCTGCAGGGTACATCTTTAGTGACCTTCCTCAGAGAAGAATGTATGAGAAGGAAAGAAAAAACACTGCATGGTCAGGACAGAATATGTTTGGGGGGGAAAAAAAAGAAAAGGAAAGGAAAGAAAATCCTTTCTTTCAGGTTAACACAGATCTCAGCCCTGCTAACAGACCTCTGCTGCACAGCCCTGGTACAAAGGGGTTACAGGCTAACCCGAACAGCTAAGCTCACCCCTACCCTTTAAGGAGCACAAGTTGAGTTATTAAGCTCTGCCTATACATTCAGAGGCTGCTAGAACCTTCACATTCATTACCTAAATAAATACAGCATCTGCTAACAGCAAGGCACTTCTAAAACCTCCTGAATCTCTAAATTCTACTCCATTGCTAAATCCAGGTCCTGCAGAGGGAGGTCCGTGTAGGGTTTTGCTCATAATTTTTTTTCCCCCCAATCAAGAAAGCATACCTTTCCACCTCCACACCCTGTAGTCACCCCCACCGGCTAACACCTCCAGAGAAGAACCCTGAAGAACCTCTCTGGGAACCGTTACATCCTTCATACTCATTACAGCCTGCACGTTTAGGTTCAGCCATAAAAAATCCACAAAGGCTTCCAGGTTGCTCTCTGAGCTCACCACCCTTTTTCTCCAGACCACACTTCCATTCTGGCCAAAGGGGGTAAAGAGAAAAGACCTTGTGTTCTCCACTGCAAGTCCTGAGGGGGAGAGGCTCTTCCACTTTGCTGGCTTACACTCTCTTTTCTTCAGGCTCGCACAGAACCTCCCCATCCTGAGAGCACCTTGAGTCCCATGCAGGAAACGTGATCTCAGGAGACAGAAAGTGGGAGCAAACAAGGTGTTAGGAATGGAATTTGGCTCAGTCGCCTGAGAGGGCTTGGGCTTCAAGGTAAAACCACTTCTGGCTGTACATTCAGTTTTTCTTCTGCTTGAGGCCACTTGGCTCTACGCTGCGATAATTGCCAAGGGAATTACTTCAAATCTCTCACTGTCTGCAGACACACAGTACGAGAGACTGTACACAGAGCGTTACCGCCACCAAGCCATTACAAACAGGGTTTTAATGTGGTACTAAATAAATAAATAAAATTTAAAAAGCCTCTCTGTGTTTTTTCAGGTAATGTTTCTGATACCACTGGTAATTCTTCTAACTCGGCTGCTTCACACGGTTCCAAGAAACGGCCAGTCAAGTTAATCTCCTGGATTAACAATCTAATCACGCAGACTTGTTCCAACCTGCGAACTAAAGAGGTAGTGTTTTATTTTGTCTGTGCCCCCCACCCCACCACTGGAATGGCACAACTCAAGCAAGAAGTCTTTTTTTTTTTTTTTTTTTTTTGGAGGGGGGCGGGCAGCATTACCAGCTACTGAAAGGGCTTTGATAGAGCACCCTAAGAACCAAAACAGAAGCATATACAAA
>JAOXNO010000001.1:116807505-116858453 GCA_028565335.1 Limnodromus scolopaceus
GTGTGGGGGGGGGGGGGGGGGGGGGGGGGGGCGGGAGAGCTGAGGGGAGGGAATGGCGTCACTTCCTGGGACGGGCCCGCCATTTCGCGTCCAGGTTCCTGGCTCGTAGCGCCCTCCTTGGTCCCACGGAGGGAACCGGGATGTCCCTGTCTCCCCCCGCTCCCCGGGGCTTGGGGCAGCTGTAAAGGGCGATGTGTCCCCCCAGCGCTGGGATGATTAAGTTATTAATATATAATATAACGGGGAGGCACCAACAGCTGCATTCCTTTTTCTTCTAGGCAGAGGCTGCGTCCCTCCAGCAAAAGGTGGGGGGGGGGACACACACACAAACCCTTCACCTGTGTGTCCCAGGCTTGGGGCATGGAATCACGAATTGTCAGAGTCGGAAGGGACCTTGTTGCGTCAAGAGGCAAAATGGTTTTGGCAGAAAATAAACCCCCTTGCGTCCTAACACTCCTCACCGAGGTGGGAGGCTAGGGGCGGCTGGGTTTAAACTCCGAGTGATGCCCAATTCACCGCTATCAGTCCGGTCGCGTTTAATATGTTAAACTCTCCCGATTCCGGATACACGAATAGCGGACTGCACCTTCAGTCTAGTCGTGCTCATGAACCAGCACGGCCACTCTCTAGTGTTTGGTCGCCTTCAATGAGAAACCAAAACGGTAGCTACTTCAGCAGTGCCGTTTATTTCAGCAACAGGTATGAAGGTTCTTATGGTTTGCCAGTGATAAATAAATACACTCTCTGCAGTGTATTTCTAAGTTCCCCGAGGAAGCACTGGGTATAGTCTAAGTCTTACCCACAGGTGTCCTATGGCGGGGGGAAGAAGGGCTCAGCCCGTCGACTGGTCCCGGGAGTCAAAGGCAGTCTGTGACGGGGTCCTCCCTGACTTGTTCACGATGGTGTCTTCTCTAGCATGAATATACCTCCCTGGGCAGTCTGTTCCAGGGCTCTCTCACCCTCACCCAAAAGAAGTTCTTCCTCATATTTGACTGGAACTTCCTATGTTCCAGCTTGTGCCTGTTGCCCCTCGTCCTGTCACTGGGAACCACTGAAAAGAGTCCGGCTCCATCCTCCCTCAAACCGCCCTTTGGATACTTATAAGCATTAATAAGGTCTCCCCTCAGCCTTCTCTTCTCCAGGCTGAAGGGTCCCAGCTCTCTCAGCCTTTCCTCATAAGGGAGACGCTCCAATCCCTTAATCATCTTTTGTTGCGCAGTGGGTCAGCCCGCTGCAGATGGCACAGGCTGCTGTCTGTCTCTCTGTACAGGCTCCAAAGTGACCATTTTTAGGCTCTGGGAAATTGTACTGATGCAGCTCTTATTTATTCATTTATTTTTTAGTCACCCCAGGGCTTAGAAGAGTTGATGATCCCAGCGGTGGATTTCAGTGCCTGAATCCTTTTGGGGCTCTAATTGCGGGTGCCACGGGACTCACGGATAAAGAGGTTTAACTCCCATCACCGAGGTGCTGCATCTGGGAGGAAGGAGCCCGCAGTCTTTGGTGTGTAGTGTGACAGCACAGAGGCTACTCCAATCGGCACCGGGACCTTCACACCTATCGCATATCTAAAGGTTAATAAAGCTTATGTTTGTTTGTTATACTGAGTATCAGACCAAGGTTGATTGTTCTAGGCAGTTAGTGCGGCAGATCATTTAATCTGGGGGGTTAGGCAATAGATAGAGGACAATGTGTTTTAAAGCTGGGATAATAGCAGTAGTCAGTCTTGTCTTTGCAGAGCTCCATTTAAAAAGAATCCATAGAAACATTTAATTACTTTCACAAGACATGGGACATTAAGTCTGTTCTCAGGGCTTTATTCCACATGGACTTGTTCCTGCTTAATTTACTCTGGATTAAACGAAACAATTGCTTATTCTGAATGAGAACATCGTATGTTTAAGTCAGTCAGGAATAAGAAATAGCTGTGTCTAGAGACAAGCCCTCAGGCCACCTGTGTGACCCAACGAAACACCTCTATCTGACCTCCTTCTCCTGGCTATCATCCAAACTTGTTCCTTGCTTTGATTTGGGACTTCAGCTGTGGCTGGCTCAGCCTGGAGAGACTGCCATGCTCTCAAGGAGCTCTGTTGAAGCTGAAGGGATTTGGAGAACCAAGGCCTTGGACACTTTATCTTCTGGAGGTGTGCATGACTTAAGCCCAAATAGCACAGCAGATACTTTATTTCACTAATGATACATTACCATTCAAGCTCCTGCTTGGTTGGGAAGATGGCAAAAGTTGTAAAACTAAATGAATTAGACAAAACCCAACTTGTACTTAGTTGGCAGTTGAGTTTAAGCAAGAAACGGATTGTACACCTTCTACTTGCACTGTGATTTGAGAATTAATTCAATAAGCACCAGCAACAGAGTGAGAGCTCAAAATAGATAGAACACGGAAAAAGCTCATCTAAGAGAATTTCCATTATTTAAGTGCTTTGAAAAGGGCTAGGCCTAAATAAAATTCACACTTAAGGTGCTTGGAGAACTGGCTGCCCAACTTCTGCGCTTGTAGTTGGTGAAGTGTAGGAAGGCTGGAAGAGGGCACTGAAGAGCTCGTCTTCAAGAGGCAGAAAAAGAAGATGGCAAGGAAATTCCAGAGCAGTCTGCCTAAAAAGAAAGAAGGAAATAAAATATGCTCATAGCTAGCCAGGCTGACAAACGAGAGTCAATACTAAGTTTATTCGAAGAAATCATGTGAAACCACCCTACAGCATCTTTTTGTGGCAAGGTAACCAGTCTTGTATAACTCCTTCTCTCCTATGCATGTACATTGGCAAGGGCATCACAAAGAAACTCTCTTTTTACTCTGTTTCATTGCCTTGCAGCATCTCTCAGTCCTTTCAGAGACCAGGATTTAATACAGTGCTTTAGCCTTTTCTTTTTAGAATGAGATCCTTCCAAAGGGTTGCTTGGCATGTCAGCCAACCTGAAGATTCAACAGGTTGTAGGGCACCTTCATCCTCTACATTAGAGCTAAAATGTTTTGCTTCTATGGCCTGTGAACAGGTAGCAGATGGCAACTGGGTAATAGCTTTAAAGCTGATACTAAAGAGCACTAACACGCAGCTTTCCAAAAGATAAAACAAAACCCCTGTCTGTTCGCCCACTCTGCAAACATATAAGCTGTGCTCAGGTTTTCATACACAACGGGTGCGATACTGCAGTTGGCTTAAGCTGATATAAAACTGCATTGTGTCCGAAGGAAGCTGCCATCTCCTCTTTTGTGTCGGTGCTAGTATTCACACGGTTGTACTCGCACTCACGTGGCTGAACAGTAACTGAATCAGCTCAATGATCTCACCTTAAAAAAAAGCCTCCCTTGGTTGGTTCTCAGACAGGTGGGAAAGCTGGCCTGACTTACCAGGTACTCGTTAATGTCAACAGAAAGGGAGGCGAGTATGCTGGAAGGAAGCTACCTCTGAAGAAGGTGATGAAAGGGGCATAGTTACACATCGTAGCAGTTGCTGGAGTTCCTTGCTGATCTCATTTAAAGCACACCCTCGCAAACAACTGAGAAGTGTGGTGTGGAGGTGGAAGTAAGCGGTAGGAAGAGGGTGGGAATTCCTAAACCAACCTTTCCACTGAAGAAAATTAAAAATGAAAGTATGGGGTAGGTAATCCTTCTGAAGTCAACTACACACTGCAGATGGGATGCTCCTGATGTCCAGCGTCAGGCATGTGTATGATTTTTTGGTAGTTCAGAGCTTAATGGGCACTCTGCCTGCTCAACACCCAAGAGTCAGTTCCTTTATGAATTGATTTGAACATACAGAAGTAAGCCAGGAATTAAAAGGCAGGCTGGGGACCATGCCTGCCTCTTCATCAGTGTGTTTTTAGCGTTCTGGACTGTAATAGCTGAACAAATCAGAACCCAAGTTAATAACAATCTTGTGGCTTCCTCGCAATGCTGAGAACTCTTATTTAGAGGCAGAAAACTGAGGCATGTCATAATTTGCTGGAGGTCACGGAAGTTTCTCAGCATAGAGACAGTAACAGAACACACTCTATATTTGATGTGATCTAGGAAGAAAACTACTGGTTTGGGGCTCTAGGTAGCTTTGCAGATTGCTTTTAACACTTCTTCATGGAATTACATGCCAAAAGTGAGATCAAGGCAACTACTTCTCTCCCAGATGCTAAACTTTAAAGCCCATGCAAAATAATAGCGCTGCTTAATGATCCAGTTTTGAGATATTTTTCCAATAGACAAATACTGTGCTTTTTCACAATGGCTTTCTTAGCAAGTACTGAACTATTTTTGCTAATATTCTTCCTCTGTAAGGGTAATAAAAAGCACTGCTTTCAGGAACTTCAGAAGTATTAAGCAACCTAAATTTTACGTGTATCTCATTATCAGCTCTGCTTATGATGGTAGAAAGCCTGTACAAAGTGAAAAAATACAAATTGTAAGAAAAAAGATTAATCACATTCCTGTTAGCAGTGAATGACTAACATGATAGTTTCAGTGGTATTTAGGAGAAGAATGTCTAGTTTTAAATTTTTGTTCTTGAACCCCTGAGAAAAAAAAAAGGTGTTCTGCATGAGTTCCTCAAGCTCCGTCTTGCTCTGCTTCCTGGCAGACACCCTCATTTTTTAGGTACATTTTTTCCTGCTCTTAGCTGTGCTCCAGGGCACCATCTCCGGGGTCATTATCAAAAGCTTTCTTTGACAGTCTTGGCAAGCTGTCTCCTCCTGCTTCCGCAAAGCCAAGGGATAGTCCGGCCCCACCAAAATCCACCAAGGTCCCGTGCCAGAGCTGCAGTTAGACATTATGCTGGGTTCTACAGACTCCAGTGGACCTGCGCCAGTTTGCTTTATCTGATCATCTGGCTCCATGAGAACAGGTCCCTAATGACTCACGTCCACCTCATACCTGCTGTGCACGGCAAGAAGTTGTTTGTCAAGCTGGGTCCCACACATCCCAGCGAATAACGTCTTGTTTCTCCTAGGGCTTCCTTCTAGGAGGCGCTGAAGAGAGAGTGCGTATCCAACCGAGAGGGTTGCTTAGCACGTACCCCATGTCGCACCATGTCGTGAGACACGACACGGCGGCAGGGTGAGTCGGCACCTTTGGTTGGCGGGCACCCTCTGTAGGCACTTCTATGGGAGAGCACTCGGCAACGCCTGCTGGGGAGAGAGCAGCTCCAGAATCACGTTGAAAATGAAGCAGAAACAAAAAAAAAAAACCTCAACAAACTAGTTTTCAAGACTGAATAGACTTACATACAGTTACTTTAGTACACATAACTAGCATGAAAAATGTGTAATTTGGTGTCAAAAAGTCAGGAAAAAAAGCCTCTTTTTACCAAAGGGCTTTCATTCAGGTGGATATTTTATTTTGATTTGTCCATGCAAACCAGCATCTTGGAGTGCTAATTAATACTTAAATCTTCACATACAGTTTGAAAAAAAAAAAAGTCTGAAAAAACCCCCAACTTCGAAATCTATTGTCGCTAACTACTATTGCCTAGTAAATACATGGGTGTTAAAGCCTCTGTACACAAACTAACATATGAATGTAAATTCTAAACTAGATTTCTGACAAGAAAATGGATGTAGCTTTTTAACTTTGCGAAGACCTTGTGTGAATGCAAACACTGTGGAGAATAACTAAGTGGAATGGGTATCTAAGCAATAGTAGAACAAAACTCTAGAGCATCATTAAGCAGCATAACTGAGGGAAATTATTTTAAAGTATGATTTTCAAAAATAGGTCTCCATTAATAAATTATCATCTGCCCCCACAGTTGATTTTGTCTTCCAAAATGTATTTAATAGGCTCACATGAATTTGTGGCAATTTAGAACTTGCAGGTCATAGCCTTGCCGTGCAAGTGTGGTTCCACAGCTCAAGTACAAGCCTCTAATGCCATGTTTAAACTTGTCATGCGAAGCCCTGAATGGGCTTTGTGTAAATTAACCTTGGGACCTGCAACGCAGCTTGCATGAGGGCAGCAACCCCCCAATCAGGCAGGCATGGGGACCTGCCCAAAGGAGTAAATGGTTGGATATTGGATTAGAGGCTTCTGGTAAACTATTCTAAAAGATTTGGAAAAGACTCCTCTGTATTCTGGTTGACTAATACTTTCCATTATAAAGGACTCTTTCTTTGGGCAGCATTAACACCTCTGTTGTTTGTTGCAGGCCTTTGATATTTAGCAGGGGAAATCCCAGAGGCTATAGTGGTACCTATTCATTGCCCAGAGAAACGTGAGTCAGTTTTACCTGTATTGTAAAGTATTAAAAATGCTGGGTCTCTGATTCATGCACAAAGGCAGATTAAAATCAGGCTGCCACCCACATCTGTCTGGCCTGCCCCCACTGCACAGATGGCTCAACTGCTCTTGAAACAGCAGCTCAATTGCCACAAATTACAGCCCCGGCGTATTTAATAATACTAAAACCTGAGCACAAAGATCTCAGCGGCCTGCAAAGCAGACACTTTCAAGGCAGGAACAAGGTGGACAGCTATAGAAGGAGACTTTTACAGCCATCACTTTTAATCTGCTGATATTTGTGACAGGGGCCTTAATTTCGTTTTCTCTCTCTGGCTGAGATTGCTAAATGTCACAGACAACCTGGTCTAGGTTGTTAGGCCAAAGCAGCTGTGAGCACTGTTGTCTGAGCACAGGTGCAGAGTTGGAGGCATCACTTAGGGCTCCCTCCAGCAAGCCCCGCTCCCATTCATAATGCAATGGTAGCCCGATGGCACGGACCCTTCCCTTGGCTCTCTCTCCCCACGCTCTGTGCGGCAGCAAATGTAGGAGGCAGAAGGAACAGTTCATGTAAGAGTGTACCAGATCCTACGCTGATACCACCTCCTCACCAGCTCCTACCATCCTTCGTGAGAACTCTGGGCAGAGCACTGTGCTCTTCCAGCCCTGGGGATGAGAGGGAAGGAGTCCTTCCGGCGCCTAGCCCTGCACACTGGCCTGGCATGGCGCTGTGGTCCTCACCTGCAACAGCCGTTGGCAGTTAAGTGATGAGGGGCCGGTTCAGAGGAGGCAGTTTTCTACAGGAGATGCACAGTGTAAATCCTCCCAAACAGAAGTGCCCCAGAATCCTTGGGGTTACATGGCAAGCTCACTTCAACTTCAGACAGATGGTTTCTGTTCAAGCAATTTATTCCCAGTCTGATACTCCATTCTGGTTGGCTGGGGACTCACCCGTGTGCAGGTTGATTGCTTGTCCTGGGCTCTCAGTGTCAGTTTGTCTACGTAAAGGAATGAACAGTCAGTAAGTGGGGGTGATGCAACACTGCTCTGCGTAAGCACTGAAAGTTGCCTTCAAAGTGGGACAGGAAGCCCTTCTCAGAGAATGCCTCTGGGTCCTCAAGGGATGCTGGCCAGTAGTAGCTAGCCCAAGGTAAGTCAGTCTTCTAGCTAAATCCATACTGCCTTCTCCTGTGTATAAATCTTGCATATTTTAGTTGATGGGTTCATTCAGTTCTTGTTTTAAAAAAATGTTTCAAAAGTTGTAATTAATCTTTACTGTGATGAAAGATACTTGTCTTTTTGTCTATGCCCTTTACATAAGAACCAAATAAATACCTTTGCCAAGCATCTTTCCCAACAGGTCAGAATAGCTCTGGCTATGTGGAATTATTTATGAAAATACAATTAAGCACAGTTACCTATGCTGCCAATATCATTCATTTGCTTTCTCATCATTGTACCTGCAGCACTCAACAAATAACTATAAAATTTCCGTTATATCAAATGATACATACAGCCCAATGAACACCTTTAACTGTTTTATTTAGATGTAAGATTCTTCTTTATTTAAATGTATTCATTTAACAATACACTGTATCTTAGAAGTCCGTTATAGTAACAAAGTCTCTCTCTCAAAGTAACTCTTGAAATAATTTTAAAGTCACTACCTAAAGCTAAAAAGCTTTATATAATAAACAACATAGCGGACTAATAAAAAATGGGATGTTTTACCTACCAGTTCAAACTGTTTGTCTCATGTATTGGCTCAACACTTTCCCCATGGGCTATATTTTTTTTATTAAATAAATAAATACACATGCACACATATATAAGCTATATGAATACAAGTTTCTTCTCCAAAAGGCTATCAAAGAAAGTATTATGTGTACATCTTACATGTATTGTCTAAGAAAATTAGACAAATTTAACATGAAAGTTGAGGAAATACAGTATTATACACAAGATTTGACAAGGATAAAAGATTTGTCAAGACTTTAAAATGCATTTTGTTTAAAAAAAAAAACTTCTTCTGAAGAGTATACTTTTCACAGGTTTTCTAGAAAGCTATCTGAATTCCCAACCCCAGTTCCATTTCTAATAGCTTTTCCTTCACATTCATTGGTGCTGCTTCATCAACTTTAGGGGAAGCACAGCAGTTTTCAAACAGCTGTACAGCTGTTTGTAGCTCAGAATACACAGGCTCTGGCACAGAAGTCTCTGTTTCTATCAGAATATTTTCTCCAATAGCTTGTGACCATGGTTGAAGCTGTGTGAAAATTACTTCTGCTGTTGAAGTATCTCTTTCACAAGAGTTCTCTCCTTCTCTTCCAAAACTATTTTGACTTAGTGAAGATTTATTTGTTACCATCTTGTTATTGTGAGCCTGACCTAAACCTGTGACAGCGTTGTAAACTGCTAAATTCAAACTCATGTGACCCTCATCATCTTCTTTACATCTAAGGGAGTGAAATTGAGAATACTGAAAACACAAGTTACAAACACAGCATTTATAGCAGAAAATAAGAATAACATCTAATTATATTGCTGAAACGGAGAATGTCAGCAATTAAAAGATGAATTAGATTGCTATTTATTAGGTGGCACTCAAAACAAAAGACATTGTATGTGAAGAAATACCTGCAAGAGCGTTCCAATAAGCAGTTTTTATCCAACACATATCACGTAACAGAAAATAAGAGATACCTATTAATATTTATATTTTATTTGCTGAATTTTGTCCCCAAATGCTTGATACAGAAGCTGTTGATATATTTATGTACTCTCTTTGGTGGATGCAACTTGCAGGCTCAAAAAATTCCTTTCAACAGTCTAGATTACAAGAATTTCACATCAGAAAAAGCTATAATAGCAAAAAGACTCTTGTTTTTCCTTTGGTTTAACCATTTTTGCACTAGGTTTTCCAACACAACAGTGAAACCTAAGTAGTAAATTGTTTCACACTCAGCTGTTTAAAACTGAACCAAACTTAAGATAGCATTTAATTAAATGTCGTAAACAAAATGTTTTTAAAAAAATACTTTATGATCTGAACAAGAATCAACTGGTAACATACCTGAAATGAGAATGACTCCTGAGATGATGAGCTTTTTGAAGATGTAGGGTCAATGTATAACTCCAGGAGAAACACTTCTGAGAGATGTGGCATTTGTATTTCAGAATGCCATTACTCTTGGAAAGAAAGACTGTTAGAGTCATTGGAGGCCTGCACATATATATGACAAAAAATAATCCTTTGTTGAAAAGGGGAAAACCTCACTAACTAGCTGAAAACCTTTTTGAAGTTAACTTCCTAAAATGTTTAAAATTTGTGATTTTCAGAACTTGTCCAATTAACTTGTCTGATTCCAGTGAACACGGAAATTCTCTGCATTGGCCATCAGTACTGCAGAGTATCTCCAGTAGCAGTGTGACACATAACTTCTACCGAAATATATTCATTTTACAACATAGCAGTGATCCTAACAGAAAGACGAAGAAACAGGCAACAAGCATGCATAAACTATAGCAGCCAAAACTGTATTTTAATGTGGCCAGAGTGACTTGGTTAAAAGTGATGTAAACTTTACACACTTTATAATTTCTCTATTTTCAGGTTACTTCTGAGTATGGAATACCAACATGAGGAGAAAGGTGACATTGGATTTTAATCCCTGAAATATTTTGCAGTTGAGATTAGGATTGGCCTGTTCTTTTTTTTTTTTTTTTTTAAAGTGGGGAGAGGGTTGGCCAGAGTTCAAGACTGTCAGTATGCAACTGCACACACCTAAGGTTAAGCACAAAAAATCTATAGGTAAGGATGAGTCAGGTATTTGCATAATACTTGCAAGAGTCCTAGAAATGTGTACAAATAAAGACTTGATTTGATGCAAAAATGAAACATTTCATTAATTCATGAGAAACAAAATAGGCATAAATTTGAAACTTTAGTCTCATTTACAGCAATATATTTTATTCTGCTATTTAATATACTCACCACATGTACTCTCTTACAATGCTGTCTCAAAGTTCATAAAGTCCGTGAAGTAAAACCACATCCTTCAACATCACAGCTGTAGGCATCTGAATCATTGTGTGTTTCAACATGTTTATGCAGATCATACGTGTTCTTAAAACTGAAAACAAGGTAAAACAAATAACAGATATAATAGTACAGAGAAGTAGTCTTGTGGTTAATGTTTAGGACTGGGAGGTAGTAATTTTTGGCTCGGAGAATGACAAGTGAAAGCGGAATATGTGTAAATCGCTTCTCTACCTCATTTTTTCCACTTCTGAAAAGGGGATAGTACACACATCTCTTTGATGTGCTCTGGATTTCATTTTCCATTCCCTCTTTCTTCCCACACATCCACACCATGCCTAAATCTAGCTAATATTTCCACAACCATGTTGCAAGGCATCACTCTTTCTTTCTGTTCACATAGAGAAAATTCTTGTCCCTTATTGATCAGTCACTTCATTCTCTCTGGTCTAGAAATTCAGATTATTTCCTCTGTCCACCCACAGTGTGAACACAAAAGTACTTAAATATTTGTTCACTTTCTCCCACTTCCAGCATACAAAGGCTAGACCTCTCATCTTCTCTGGCAAAACTAAACATAATTTGCCAGTGCTTATATATGCAACTTGGTCTATCACATCACATCACACCACACCACCGTTTTTTATTATTATTTCACTGCTGTGGGGCACCATATGGTGCAAGCAGAAAAGAAACCATCCCAGAAAAATGAAAGTGCAAGACAGCAGAAGGTATAGTAAGTCTGTGGCAGAAAAATCACTCAAAGGAGAAGACTGTGACTTTCCCAGCAAACAGCCAGCAATCGTTTAGAATGGCAAAACCCACAGTTTAAAGCAGTTGCTACACATCTCAACTTGTTGTGTTGACCATTTTGTAGCACACACAGTCTTGCCAAGAAAATTTGCCTTTTAATACATCAGTCCTACTTGCACCAGACGTTCATGAACTACAACATCTCAGCAGCTGAAGGCAGATGAACAGCAGATGAATCTATTATATTTCTTCATCGAACAGGTGATTATTTTTGTGGTTGAAAACTTTTCTTTCCTTACAAACTCCTATGTAAAACACTGACTTGGTTCTACAGTTCTGCTCACATACCTATGAGCCTCAAGTTTTCTTACCTTCTGTCACAGAGGTGACAATGGGAAGGATGTTCATCACAGTGTCGGAATCTAATGTGCGCTTTCAGTGAGGAGGCACTTTGCCCACACCATATCAGAAAGGGTACATGTAACATGATTAACTAGAAAGGACAGTAGAAAGAAAAAGACTTTCAGTTCTGTATCACAGCTTCACCAGGACATCGTCTGCTATGACATATGACAAAAAAAATATTAAAATATCATATTAAAATTAACAGCTTATAATACATTTGGGAATAAAATATACAGAGAAAAAAAGATATAAAAATGAAATGCAGATACAAAAAAGAGAGTAGTGAAATAATGGTGAACCTTACAATGTTTCAAGTTACTTTCAAAAAATAGAAGGTAAGGGAAAAAGGTGTAGAGGATCATGTTTCACTCTCTAGGCCCTAACAAAAAGGATTATTATTGTCTTGCCCTTGGCACTTCGGGAGGATTTCTTTTAAAAGGTGGATGTTGTCTGGAGGCCTTCTGACAGACAAGCACTGGCAAATCTACTTGTAGTGTTTAAGGTATTACCACTCTTAAAAAGGTGGCAGAAAGAATGTGTGTCTGTCCTCCGCCTCCCCGTTTCACATTTGGATATATTTGCTTAAGGCATAATAATGCTAGGTTCTTGCTAAGATGCCAGACTGTGAACTGCAGTGGCTGAGACACAGGCTTCCTCCGTTGACTCTGGAACTGGGGAGAACCTCTGGCAGATTGGCAGGCAGGACTGTACATATTAAGCTGAACAAATGCTTGCTTGGCTGCATATGAATCAGCAACCTAATGAGCACACTAGGAAGATTCTCAATAAAGAAGTTTGGGATTTAGACAGAATCTGTTATATTTAGGACTTTGAAACAACGCATTATCTTATAATCACCCCAGCGCTTTACAGGTGGCCAAAGAAAACCACGCAGTTGAAGGGCTCATGTTTTCTCAAAAAAGGAAGTAAATATAATGTACTGTAACTATTCTGGAATCACTCCCTACATAGGCACTTTTCCTCATAGTTTGTCTTAAACCAGGAAATATTATTTTTTTTTTCTTCCTCAAAATAGACAGCTTAATGTGGAAAACTAGTCTGGAATAATTTAATCCGCAAAACTGCATCAGTAAAGATCAGCAGTCACTTGCAATGAGAAAATCGAACAGTTTACGTCGTTGTCTGGCATGTAAATATGTCCACGTAGGGAGTGATTTCAGAGTACGTACAGCATTTGCATTCACATCACAGCTTCTTTCAAAATCATTTCTTATACCTAGGCAAGCTCTTTAAAATAAAATTTCAATATTTATCTATACCAGCAAGCTATTATGAAATATGCTGGGGTAAGAATCTGAAAATGTCATGTCTACACTGGCAGTCTGCACTAACATGCAGACATGCACGCTGCCAGAATTTTTAAAGAACACTGAATCATGAAACAGGGAAGTAACTGTCTCTGAAGGGATTTAGGTTGTTCCCACACATCTGGACCCATGGATGCTTCCCAGCTCCCTCAGCCAAGTTCACATTGCATCTGGCTCGCCATGGCTTACTGGGACATGACACAGGGTCACACCATTCATGTTCGTAGGTCCAGCCACCTTGTGATTTTCCCTGGCTGTGCAAGCAGAATGCAGCCTGAATTATCAGGGGACAAGGACAGCCAGGCACATTGTACAATTCACAAAGGTGCAGCCAGAGTGACCAGAAAAAAATAGCTATGATGTGCTTTATTTAATATATCAAATCTATCTTATGTTATGCTTTAATTAAAAAAAGAACAAACCAAAAAAGCCCTAACCCAAAACCAACAGCATATTTAAGTTGCTTCATCAGCTAATAAAAACAAAACCAAAAAAATATTAATTGGGATTTATTTCCAAATTCTATCCAAAATCACCTTGAGACAAATGCATAAAACTAATCTAGTAAACAAAACATAAATAATTCTCTATTTTCTATTATAAAATATAAAATTAAGATATTTTAGTTATTTTAGTCAGATGCATGTCAACTATAAAACCATTTAAATATGAACATGGTCAGTCCAGGTAGCTCACAGTAAGCACCAAATCAAATGCATAGTTGTTAAGCATCAGTGTGTTGACTTGCAAGCAGTGAAAAATCATGTTTCCTTAAGAATGCAACTAGAAAGTAGAATCTACCCTGACTGAGCAAGTCTGCACAAAGCTACTTGTATGTTTTTACAACCTAAATGACTGGTGCCCAGGTCTGGCTACATGGTTCAAATATTCCCATTCCCAAAGAGGAGACCCACCCGCCTCTCGGCTTCTGCATTTCCTGTATGTCCAACAGCAATATCACATGTTTCCTTGTGCTTAGATGCTGTAAGATTCTTTCCCAGCAAGTCATAGCTGTTGTAGTATAACTTGTGGGAACAATCTGGGAACCTCAGGGAGATTGTGGTTAGGTCAACAAAGAGCTACACCATTTGAGTGAGGCTGATTATGCACTGCAAGGTGAGCAGAGTTGCAGCCCAAGCTTTGGCTTTAACCATGCCCCTAGTCCAGAAAGCAAGTAAACAGAGAAGCAAGTGAAGAATAAATATCCGCAGCGGAGCTACAGCAAAACAGAAAATCACCTTCAACTTTTTGGTCAGAAGGCATGAAGATGGGAATTGCCACACTTCAGAGGCCCTGGCAGTGAAATTCCTACTTTCCAGCATTTGTAACACAGTCGTCCTAGTTCTGTACATTAATTTTCTTAGCCGATAGAACAATCATAGAATCACAGAATGGTTTGGGTTGGAAGGGACCTTAAAGATCATCGAGTTCCAACCTCCCTGCCCTGGGCAGGGACACCTCCCACTAGACCAGGTTGCTCAAAGCCCCATCCAGCCTGGCAGTGAACACCTCCAGGGATGGGGCATCCACAGCTTCTCTGGACAACTTGTTCCAGTGTCTCACTACCCTAACAGGAAAGAATTTCATCTTGATATCTAATCTAATCTCCCCTCTTTCAGTTATAAGTTTACTTGTAACAACTCTGTAGTTTATCAACCTGTTCTGTACAAGGTAACCTTGAGAAAAGTATGTTTCATTTTCAAAAGTTCTGACTTACCATGTCCCTTTATGCGATCTCGTAGCAGCCTCTCATTGGCAAAATGTTTCTGACAGGTCTGGCAAACAAATATTTGCTCTGAATTTAAATAGAAATTATTTAGTGGCAATACAAATAACTTATGAAAGATTTATTAATTAATAACCTATAGCTGCTAGTTTCATGAATAAACTAATGCAGCATTGAGAGAGTTTCAGTACTGTTTTTCATTACCAATACTCTTCAGAAGAAAATTTAGTTTAGATTAATGAAAAGGACTGTTTATCAGTAACTTAATTTTATCCCAAACAGAATACCAATCTGTTCAAAACACTGTTTGATATTTGAGCACTTCTGTCAATTATCTAGAATGCACCTACTTTCCATCACCAAAACATCCACAATTCCTAAATATATTGCAAGCACTTAAAAACAGAAAAAAAACCCAACTGCTTCTCCTTTTCTCTTTAGCATGCAGGAAATCATGCCAACTAATACATGGTTGGCTGAGTTGAGGCAGGGAGTGTTCTGGTAAAGAAAATATGTACTGGAAATGCAAAGCTGAAGAGAAAAAAAATTGCCTTTTGCCCTGAAAGTAGTTAAATACTCATTGGGATTACTTTCAGAGATTTTGTAATCCAAACCTGGATTTTGTGAAGGTTCTCTCTTCAATAATCAAAAGTCTTTCCCATTCATGGGCAGTTTCCCAGTATCAGTGGAATGGCACGCTGTGCCATGGACACCAAGGGATGAGAGGCAGTGTGATGCCACAGCTGCCAAGCAGATAGCTTTTCTGCTGAAACATAGGTCTGTTGCTCACTTGCATTACCTTAATTGATCAAACATGCAAAGTCAAGAGAACTTCCATGCTTTATGAAAACAACTGCCTTCTTGGAGTAAATCCTGCTGTCCTGCAAGTGACTTATATGAAAACCAAAAATATTTATGAAATTACACGTGCACATTATCGCAAAGCACCTTAAATGAAAATCTCTTAGAAATATAGACAGAAATAAGAGCATATCCACTTACTATCTTCTGAAACTTGTCTCTTTGCACGATCAAAAGACTTAGTGTTATTGGAGAACATTCCGCCACAAGTAGGACACGCTACAACTCTTTCTTGTGTATGGGTTCTTAAATGGTCCCATAGCTTATGCTTTCCTTTAAAGATGCCTAAACAATCTAAAACAAACAGAAGAAAAGCTGCACATGAGTACTGTACGTTTTCTTATGCAGAAACAGAAAAGGCTCTTACACACTTCTCCATTATTGTTATATTTTTAGAAACACATACAAAAAAGCTTCTAGGAAAAAAAAATAACCAGACTGGCACTATTACAAACATCATGTGACATTTAACCCCACAAATATCCTTGCCAAAGTCAGATTATTCGTCAGTAATCAGAATTCTTTAAGACATGCTGGTCATGCATTCCTCTTACAAAAATTTCGGTTTTTAATCAGCAGAGAGCATGCTGCTGTACTTTCCACCCTCGTGTGTCAAAGATTTTGACGTCACATGTATGTTCGTATGGTAGAATAGAGATAACATTCATTACTATTTCTGTTGCCTGTCATGTGTCCTCCTCCCTGCCACCCAATCACAGAACTCCAGCAACCTTCATGGTCTCTGGAGAACGAGGAGAACAAGATGGGGTAGTGAATACATGTCAACCGTACATTTCCAAGAACTTAGCTTACTGAGTTCTTTTTTTCTTTTTTTTTTTTTTAATCTTCACGTTTTCTATCTTTACATACATATTGACATAGTGGTTAAGTGCATGTAATCAGCTATCCATCAAACAATCTTTGCATATAAATAGCCATGTCCTCAGATCTCTTGAGTTCAGGAGCAGTCTGGTACTGTGGACACAGAACAAGTTTTAACTGGACAAGTAGAAAGCTCTGGCTATTGACATGTGACAAATAAGGGTAAAATCCCTAGTGGGTTAACGTGTTGCTGTAAGTGGAGTTAAAGAACTACCTTCAGGAGAAAACCTGAGATAGACGTGAAGGAATAGCCTACCCTCTCATATAAGGAGAAGCAGTCACAAGTCTTTCTCATCTACCTAACAAAGATAACAGCTATGCAGAAAGCTACCTTTTTAGAAAGGTGAAATAATAGCCTGGACCCAATCAAAGACTTTAAAGAATCAAGAGGACTGGATTCAAATTCAAGAGCTAGAGGTAGGGAGAGAGAAAAAATTCTCTTGTGGATGATGCGTAGTAAGAGTAATCAAGTGAATCAAACTCAATGACAGGTCAGATACCTTTAGGTCTCAGAAATTAATACATAAAATTCATTTAACGAAAAGGATTTGCCTAATTCTTTTAACCAAGTAGGTGCATCATGGGTTCCATTTCTACTGTCCATCGGGACACTCTCTCAAGTAGAACAAGAATGTAACAGCTTTGATAGCAACCCACATCCGCTCCAACAGGTAGAATATAGGCAACTTCTTGGAAATGAGTTCTGAGCTTCAGATTAACATACTTTGTAATGGGACAGAACTCTAGACTCCTTATTAAAAGACAAAGGAAATCCTAAAGCCTCACCTTGCCTACAATGAGGAAACAAGATCAGCGTCTGTTTCACCTGTAGCGTGTACAGGATTCTTCTGATCAGGAGGGGCCACAGAAAAAGAACAATCTCCCATGTCTAGATCAAAAGCTGGAGGACTGATTATTCTTCTAGGTCCCTGTCTGCCTGTCACCCTTAACTCCTAGTTTGCCTTCCCTTGCAGAGTGGCCCACTCTTGCTGTACCCTCACAAATTCAAACCAACTCAGACCACCAGCTAGTATACTGAAGGTCCCTGGAAAAGACTGATCACGTTGTATCTGTCGTCCCAGTTCCAGGAAAACTGCTTCCTACAGAGATGATGAGATCTTATTGGCCTGTGCTTGCTTGTTAAGTTTGGGGGTGCGAATTAAAAGTTGTCTTTCAATGCCCGGACATTATGATTCTGCACGTCACTTTCAAGTGCACAGCACCATCCTGAATGCCAAGATTGCAGACTGCAACAGACCCTGTAAAACCCATGACGTATTCTTTTGTTCCAAGGCAGGATCAATTATACCTTGGTCTCAAAAGAGGTCTTCTCAGTTCCCCAGTGATAGACAACAGCCACAATTTCAACAGGCAACTGCTACAATATTTTAAAATTCCCTATTAAAGTGGCTTTCTTAAAAACTTAAAACTTCCACCTCTCTTGTTACAACTGACACTCATTACTTCTCATCCTTTCTAGCACAATGATTTCACTGTTCCTAACAGCAGGGCCTTTCTTAAACATATTTGAAGATATACCATATTCCTTTTCTTCAGCATTTCCCTTTTTCCCGTTCTGTTATTTATGCTATACAGTCAGAGTCCCCTCACCTGTCCTATTGAGCTAGCTACGAAAACACTAACATGTGATTTTTGTTCCTCTAAGGACTACAGATTCTACACTATTAGGTCACTGGAGTGAGTTCCCCAGCCAAAAAATAGCACATCTGTCAGCTAATCTCAAGAGGGAAAGGGAACAAAATGAATTTGCCTTGCATCCACTGATGGGATTTTGTCATCATTGCAGTGAATAGCTAACCCAAAAATTAACTTTAACCCATCAATTGAAAAGACATATATCTGGGGGGGGGGTGTGTGTTCACCAAGAGGATTCAAATCAAACCTGGAATTTGTTGACATATTTTATAAGACATAGCCAAATTGATTGGTTTAAAGCAAGCACAGAATGATCTGTTCCAGGACCAGAGCCCTGCAAGTTGTCTCATTCTTCAGCAGAAAGTCATTTCTTCTGGAGATGTTCTGCTCATACACTTTGTAGATCTGAAGCTGAATGGCATGCACATCAAATGGCAGTCCATACTTTAGCCCTTACTCAGCCAACCAAGGCATCTGCTATGAAAGACTCTCAATGGAATGTGACTTCTACAATAGAGCCAAGGGCAGAACATCAGCTTTGAAGCCACGACAATAATTTTAACATAAGAGGTAGCTAGCAATATAGAGAATGCATTAAAAATGCTCTTTCTCACCACAGAGTTGAGAAAAACTAGGACGGCAATAGGTGTGCTTCCCTTGATTTGAAGGAAACAGATGAGGGAAGCAAAGAGTAACTCACTATGCAAGATTATTGTGAAGGAGACAACCCTGATCCTGGGTGAAAAGTCTGTTTGAATGGTATATGAACTATTAACCACAGGAAGAATTATGAGGAAATCCAACGCTGTTCAGTACTGGCAATTCTCAAGTTAGACTGATTGGTAGTTGAGGGTGTTCAACCCTATGGATGATAGGAACTATTCTACATAAATCATGGTGCCTATAAAATGGAAATGCTTCTAAAACTATTTAAGACAGATGAAAAAATAACTGAAGATCTCTCACAAGTTCCTATGCAATATGTAGCACTAAGTGAGTTTTATAAGAAACACTGCAGTGAAATACTTTTTGAAATAGATTTTTTTTTTTAATATTAACTACCTTGCCAATGAGAATAAATAGCTTTCTTCTGAGCTGTAACAGTTTCTTCCTCAGCAGCATAGGCATGAATAGCAACATGTTGATAAAACCACATTAGCTTATTGAGGCTAACCTAACAACAAAACAGAAGAATGGAGAAGACAAGATAGTTATGGCAGGAAATGAACTGACAGGAACATAGAATTAGGTGTTTTTAGAAATCAAACAGTCACCAGTAAATATTGCAGTAACATTTAATTAACTCACCCCAACACAGAGACAATTACATTAACTACAAAAATGTAGAACATTCTGCAGTATCCACCACACAAACCAGGTCCTCAATTTTCACCTACCATCTAGTAGTTGAAAAGTCGGTCTAGACTAGTTCAGTGAATGCTCCCCATTCTTTTGGGGCAAGGAAGTGTTTGTTAATGTATTTCTGTTGATTTATTTCTTTAGTATGTTTTTACTTTCTCCCCTTCCTTCACTTCTACCTGCTCCTACTCACAAGAAGGCTATGAGGGCAGTGCAGGTAGTTCCAACAGAAATGGGAAGGCTGCACAGTGGTTAAATTGAATTAGGTGTTATGGATACAGCACTCCTTGAGTCAGTACTTATGTGACAAGGGGGACTAAACTTTAATTAGCTTGTGCCTCACTCCACAAAAATCCACAACTGCAGAGTGAAAGTAGACTGCACATTGCATTTTCTTCAAGTAACACAGGATGTCATGCACCTGCATACTGTCAACAGTCCCAATTCAAAGCATTCCTCCCAGTTCCCAATAATTTAACACTCTAGCCTCTCTGCTGTGTTGGCACAATTTTGTAAGGCTATGCATTGAATTGGGACAAGGAATTGATCTGGCTTTCAAGCAAATCAAAGCACCAGGGAGAGGAAACAGGAAACAGGTGAAACTCCTTAGGTTGATATTGCCACTGCCAATAATGCACAGTCGATTCAAATTTAAACAGTTTGCTGGTTGTTTTTTGCTTTGTTTTTGTTTTTTTTAAAAGAAAAATATATAAATGAAAAAAGTATTTATTTAGTATTATCTGGTTTTAATCATACTAATCTTAGTAGAGTGGATTAAACTAAGCTGCTAGGCATTCTGTGTGCAGACAGAGCATTCACACGAGGAGTTAATGCAGACAAACTGCTGCATTTTAAAATCATACTCCAATGTATTTCTCAATAGCTCCCTCAGGGAAACAAGCCCATGTTTCCTCTGAAGGGCTTGAAACATGATCTGAGAAACCCAAGGTCTTCTGTATATGAAAACGTATAGGCATATTAAGGTGAATCAACGAAAAGCATTGAGCTAGACAGTGATCAAAAACCTTTTCGCTTCTTAATCAGAGTACCCATATGGGGGTTAAACCCATTTTAATTTGTTGGCACCATCCATTTAAGTGTTTCGTCAGAACTTTCTTGAATATTTCTTTATATATAAATAGAAGAGAAGTTTTTGGGGCTGTTGCCCAAGTCAGAAGCTTCACCTTTGGGGAAACTGAATTTGACACAGTAGGAGGCATCGTAAGTGTCAGGGGAAGCTGAATGGGTGATTTTCAAAGAGAATTATATTCATAACTGTGGGAACATATTTGCAGGAGGGTGGGAAAGGTAAGCAGTTTTCCCTGCCCTCAAAGTTCTCCTCTTTCGCAGTGTGCCCTACCCCACCTTCTGGGTCTAGTCTGGCCTGCCTACTAAGTTGGGAAACATTCTTTTAATTAATAAAATTCACAACATAGTTTGAACTTGAAAAAACATGTATAAAAAGATTTAGCAAAATGCTATGGACTAAAGGATTCCATCAGCCAAAACTGCCCACTTACATAAATGAAAAATGGAACATGAAATCAATTAACGGGAAGGTATTTCTTCTGTTTTTTAAGCATGTTTTTCAAAAGGCTGTGCCTTCTAACAGATACAAGAAAGATCAAATTCTGAGGGCTTTGAAGTGTTTCTGAACCTCTTCATTTTTAAAATGAACAGATTAATCATGGCACTATGCAAGTAAAAACTGATCGGTATGTATAAAAGAAGTGCTAATAACAGAAAAAGCTGCTGTATGAAATAGGATTCCTATAAGCTATGAGACATAGTGGCAATAAGATCTGTTTGTAATCAAACTATGCAAAAAATTCAAAAGCTATCATAAATAATGCTCTGTATTATGTTTAGCTTTATAGATTTAAAAAGAAGAGAATGGAGTACTTCCATGCGTAATCCACTAGTAAATAAATATTTACTACTAGTAAATAAATAAAAGTCTTTATTTACAGAGACAGAGTTTCTCAGATTGACTTAGCAATAGAATTACCACTCTCTATGAACTTCACTCTCAGGTTTTTATGTCATTCCTTATTTCATGTAAAGAAAAATTAATGAAAAGAGAGGTATCAAAGCATTGCGTGAGTACAGATATTCTAAATTCAGAGCCTAAAGAGCCAAATGGATATTTTTAGACATTATGACCAGTAATAGCACACAGATGAGGAGGCACTTACCTTTTATATAGGCTATGGCACAAGCAACCTGTGAGCTGAAATGTTAACAGGAAACTGGAAATAACTTTAGACCTAGTAAGGAGAAGGTTAACAAAGCAAAGCATAGACTATAACCTCCATCAGTAGGTAAAAGTAATTTCACTCCATTACTGCAGTATATTTACTCCAACATCACACTGATTATAATTCAACAATGTGATGCATGTGAGGGATACAATACCTATGTGAAGCACCACCAGTCTGACATTCCCTTGCATGGAAATATTTTCATCCTCATTAGTGTTTGTTTATAACCTAAAAAAACATAGCTTATGTCATAAATTAATTTTCTCACAACTTTGATATGAAAAAGTTACAAATAATGGAGAAATAGGATTTCAGAATGATAACCCATGAATCATTGTAAGGCCTAGAGAGACATAAAGGGGAAAAGGACCAAAGGCCTTTGAAAAACATTAAAGTTTTTGTTTGGATCTGTAGCTCAACACTACTAAACCTACATCAGATTTGCGCATATGAGGTTTGGAAAACTATTTATTTTTGCATTTTTCTGATTTCCACAGTACAACTCATTTCAGTTGTTTCTTCTTCACAATATTTTGTTTTCACTTATATCACTTAAATCAAATGAAAAAAAAACCACCTCATACAATATGAAAAAAATCAATGTAGACCAGACAGTTTTTAGAGAAAGACGTAATGCAGTAAAACTGTCTATCTTGCTCAACAGTTACACAAAAGAAGATGGTTAAGAAAATGTCATCCGCAAGGCATCACACTTGTGGATGCAAAGCTAATGCTCACTAGCCATAAATAACAGCTGAGATTCTGAGGCCAACAGTGACAGAGAAAGTGCTTCTCTATAATGTCATATCAATATGAAGCCACTTTTGATCAGGAATGAACAAGTCACTTTTGATCAGGAATGAAGCAGAAAAAAAAATTATATAGGCAGGACTATTTATGTTAACATCGTCAAAAAAACAAATAGCAACTCCTAATCGTTTTGGTTTACTTGATACAGTAATAGCCGTAATAGACCAGTCAAAACAGAATGGATAAATTATTTTTTTTTAATACAGGACACCAAAAATTGGTCAAGATATAAACCATTTCTGCTGAAATCAAACTAAATCATTTTGTTGAAAATCTTGGCCACATTTGGACATCACACTTATATGAACAGCCTGTTGAGAATGTCTGATTTCTGTCCCATTAAAAAACCAAACATTTCCAAGGAAACATCAGCTATTCGGTTGCCTTTATTCGGACAAAAAGTAAACACTCTGGACCTTTCTACAAACTATCAAGTTCATTAAGCTCTCATTAAACTGGTATATTAAAGTTTTGCACATATGCTCCTGAAGTTGCATCTTTGTCAAAAGATCATTTTAGTCACCACAAAGAGAAAGAAAATTTGAATTTGAGGTCACAGATGTTATGCAAATATGTTGATTACATTTTCGTGAATGCTACCATAATAATTATCACGTATTACTTACAAAGATAAGGGGAAACATTGTTCAGAGGTAAGATTGAGCAAAAATTCCCAATAGCGAGTCAGATCCAAAGGATGCTAAGGTATAGTTAGGAAAAAAAAAATAGCAATATCACAACATATTTTACTTACATCACAGTTCTCCCAATGGCAAACAAACTCCTTTGAAGTCTTTTGGTAACAGCTATGGCTGTTCTGCAAACATGCTGGCAAATCGTGGTGCAATGCCCGTAGCTGAGAGCCTACGAATTTCAGTTTGGCGTGGTAACTGTGAAAATTGATGTGTTATCAGCTCTCTGGGATCATTCACCCCAGATTCACAACTTCTCCACCAACACCGGTACCGCTCTAAACACAAGAGAGAAGTAACATTTTACAGAACGCTGCATGAAATCTGCAACCATGTGCCACAACAGTGAGAATGCCAATAATACTTACATTTGTAATAACTCCACAATCTGTAAGTAACCTTAGCAGAGAGGCTGGTAATTGCTATCTACTGATAATGCACTAGATAAAACCTGCAAATCTCAGGGGGAAAACAGATTTTCCATTGTCTCAGAACTGCAGCAATACTACAGTACTTTGTACCTTAAAACACAACTTTTGTCAGAAGGGCACTTCATAGATTCGGTATGAAAATTTTGTAAAAATAACTATTTTTGGAGGTATATACTATGACACTCTTCAGCTTAGGTCACAGAGACATTGTTAATGTTGGTCCAATTCTACTTTTTTCACCTTTAATTAAAACTCATTCACCTTTAATTAAAATGTCTACACCTGTAATTACACTTGATTATAGTGTTAAGAATAAAGAGCAGGATACACAAGAGCCAAAATAGCTATATTAAAAAGTCTAGTATATTATTGCTATTACATCCACAGAGACTGCCTATAATTTTCTGCAGAATCGGATTTTTTTGTTTTCCTTTAAAGTACATTTAATACCATTAAAAAAGATGTAAAGCACAATACCCAACATAAAATAACCCCAGTGTATGTATCCAAATAAGGAAAATACCATACAAACAATAAAAGTTTCCATTTTTCTATAAAGATTCATACAAGTGGTAATTCAAACTTAGAATTCTGTTCCCTAGAACCCAGGGAAATGTGTTCTAACAGTTTCCTAAAAGGGAAAAGCTCTGCCATGCAAAACCAAGTTGCTAAAACCTGTTTTATACAATTGCACCTGCTGAGACCTTAATGTTAGAAAAAAGAAAAATCCTCAGCAGAAGTTCTCATGACATCACCTCTCCAGTCTCTTTCCATATTAGTAATAGCTATTAATATAGACAAAAATCCAGGACAATCAGATATGAAGCAAAAAGCAGGTATAAGCCCTTGTCTAAAGGGCTTCATACAGCTGGGCCTTAGAAAAGCTAAGGTGCAGGTAAACTGAAATCAGTATTATTTTCTAGGCTAGGAATAATCTTCCAAACTGCAGTGTAATCCGTGTGACAGATGAGACACAAATGACCTTCTGTTTCCAAGGGGTGCTGTAGGTACTCTTCCAAGTGTTCCGCAATATGATTACAAAACTCTTCTATGCGTTTCCCTACAAAGCAGCATTCTTTCCATTCACATGGTAATATCAATTCAGCATTCTTAAATTTGCTTCCAGGGGCCATTGCCTATAATTTTTAGGAGTACAGAGAAGTTTAGCTATCATATTACATTTCTGTAAATTTTTCTTGTAAAAATAGCAGTTAAGATTACAGGCTCCTAGATGACACGAACATTTTTGTTTGGTTGTTTTTTTCTTCTTTCTTCTTTTTTTTTTTTTCCAATTAGCAGACATGTTATTCTAAGACTCTAAGGCCGTATTTTGCAAAAATATACACCTTGCCAGAAGCCACAAGTTGTAACATTTTCATTACAACTGTACAGTAAGAGTCCTATGATCACCATCCCAAACATCTGCTGAGGGTGCCTTTATTGTAATTCAATTCCATGGCAGTACTGTAAAACCTCTTTCCACATTGAAAACCAAAGTAACCATTAGCAAGAGCGCAATTCCACAGTCACTTTAGCCTGACATCAGCATGGGCTCCTGCTGAACAAGGCTGCCCGTTCTTGTTCTTCTCAAGATCCAGCTCTGGACTTGGCATAGCCAGCCATTAAACTGGTGAGAAAACTGATCCAACTGCAAGCTAATTCTCGGAGGGAATGATAGAAAGACAGATAAATCAGTTTTCTGCTCAACTGGATGCACATTTGTATTGGTATAAAGAAAACAACATGAATGTTAACCAAGGAGAAACAGTTCTACTGTTTTTTCATGACTCTGAACAAATGTAACAATAGCAAACTTCATTAAAAAATACTTGCCTGTTCTCAGTGGTTTTCCACTCCCCTACTCTTCCCTCTGTTACTAGCTTCAAAGATCTGCCAGCTCAGCTGCTCAGAGGACCACTCCCTAACTTGCATTACTCCCAGCAACCCGGATTCATTTTTAAGAGTTTAAATAGCCTCCAAGCAGATCAGCTGATGGATCTCAGTCAGCAGCAGACTTTGGAAGGAGGGTGGTAACAAGCAGCTGGTAGGTTCTTCATTTTCTCATCAACACGCACAGATCTGGAAGACGAACTCTGTCCAATAGCCTAAAGCACCACTATAGAAGTCTGACTGTGTCTTCCCTGATGCTCTTGCTGATTCTATTGATTAAAAGTCAGGCACTGACATAGTAAGAGATTAAAAAAAACCAAACAGTGTGCAAGTGGAAAAGCGTGCAGGAATCAGTATGCCAACTCAATGGTGTTAAGCAGACACTGTCAACGTAACTGGCAGTATCTTTGTATTTCCAGCAACCAAAAAGACCTACTTGGAAGCACTCCTCTCCCGGGAAGTTAATTACCAGAAAGCTTCTGAGAGAACTGATCATCTCATATTGCAAGTGGGACTCTTCTTACATTGTAACAGTTTAATATAAACTGCTACAAGCAAACCAACCCTTTTATTTCACCCATGCCCCATCTTACTGACCTGAAGCCGGAAATGCTGGCATCCCTAAAGACAGACTGAAAGGTAAGAAGACTACCATTTATGCTATACATTAAATAACCCATTGTCAAGTACTTTATTAAAGTTATTCCAGACACAGTATTAATACCACTGGAACAAAATATTTCAAGCTATAATTACTCTAATTGACCAATGACCGGTATCCACAACATATCCGAACAAGCAGGCAAGACCAGAGGGAAAAAAGGACCAGAGAGAAAACTCTGGGAACGACCTTGAAGTTCTCTCACCCGTCAGGACACGGACCCTCAGCGCCTCACCTTCTCACCCACCCCGCCATCTCTACATCCCACCTCAGCCGCCCAACGCCCCCCTGCCATCTTTACACCCCACCTCAGCCACCCTTAGCTGCCCAGGGCCGTGGGTGGGGCGAGAGAGCCGTGTCTCCCCCCCGACCCCCGGGCAGACGGTTTGCCCCCACACGCCTGACCAACGGCTCTAACCGACCCCGGGGAGCCAAGGGCGACCGGGTACGGCCACGCACCTGCGCCGGCCACGGGGCAGACGCCGCGCCCCGAGGCGGGGTAGGGGGGAGCGGGTCGGGCTCTCCCCTCAGAGCCAGGAGGGAAGAGGGGCCGGCTCGAGTTGGGGCTGTCTTTCTCCTCCTCGAAGCGAAGGCGGAGCTGTTGGCCGAGCCGGGCCTCCGGCGCCTCTCAGCCGCCTTAACACCGCGCTCCCCTCCCGCGGGTGGAGCCGTGGGTTGCCCCGCGGGCGGTAAAGCCCGTGGTTTTACCTGAGGCCAGGCTCAGTGCGGGCATGTGCCGCCCGCAGGCCGTTAGCGGCCGCGGGGGCCATCTGTCCCCCGCTGTGACCCAGGAGTTTTATTTCCTCGTTTTCAAGCTCTCCCGTGGTGAGGTGTTCCCCAAAGCTGAGGGGTGCCGGCTGTGGGGCCGGGCAGGGCCGCACGCCTTGCCCGCCGGCGGTGGCTGTGGAGGGGTGGTAGGGACACACCTTGGCAGGGACTCGATCCATCTTGCTTCCTCCGAGGAGCAGGCCTACGAGGGCCCACAGCTCACGGAGTCCCCCGGTTTCAGCAGATCTCAACGGTGACCAGTAGCACGTCTCGCAGGACCCCTGGGAGAGCTGTCAGGCTGCGGCTGGGGTGGAGGCCCCCCATTTCTGGTGCTGGAGGTGGAACTGCTGGTGGGAGGCAAATGTCCAAAGGAGAAGGGAAGCAGACAACTGGCTGCAAAGGCATTTAGGGTGATTAAAACACATCTTCCTATGTGTAGATACCGCTGAACAATCCCTCTCGCCACCACCTGCCCTCTAATTCCATTTATAGTGCTGTTAGTTTAGAGTAAACCCCGCCATTTTCAATATCCTTCACACCAAACACGGACATCTTTAAAGGTAAGAGTGCATTAGCTGGCAATGCATGCCATTGAGAGCTGGAAGTCTTTGTAGCAAAGTGTGGGGGACCACACACATTCAGTTACTGCTTCCAGACTCTGGTAAGTGTCCTGTGCAACCAGAACTTGTGATTTCTCACAAGCATTAGTTGATGACAGCACGTTCTTGCTCTACTCGAATTACTTCTTAAACCACTCTTCACTTTGATAAAATGCTTACACTTAATTTCTAGACATTTTTTAAAGTAGGTAGACTCAGAAATACTGGCTATACTGTGCGAAGACAAAGTAAATTAAGAAGGAAATCTGTATGCTGTACAATTAGAATGACAGCTATCCCTTTAGTAACTAGAAATGCTCTGAGGGGTGACTGGATTACTTTAAAACAAGTGCAGTAAATAAAGCACTCTTTTCCAAGATCTTTCTGCCAGGAAGACCTCATATCTCCATTCAACCCTCTTCTTACTTAAATAACCACACAAGTATATCATGCCTGGAGGAAAACTTAGTGCGTGTTGGGATTTGCATGTATTTCATGGGAAAAAAGGTAGTGGAAAAGGGAGGAGAGTGAATGAGAAGTAGGTGCATTTGCCTTCGGGACAAAGTTTCTCATTTTTCTCTTTGATTATGCAATCTAAGCTCTTCCCTTCTGCATCTTTATAAATGGTGCTTTGTCACTGATTCCACTGTCTCTTCAGCAAAAATGTTCTGTCTGCGTCAGCACGGACTTCACAGCAGGGCAATAAAGCAACTATTCTTTACTTTTTAAGACACACACAGCCCCCAAAAGAAGCCGCTCCTGCCCAAATACCCCCAAGCCCACGTACCCGTATTTATTTCGAAACTCCCTCCTGAATTCTATACGAGGGCCCTTGGGCACAAGTGCCATCTGTACGTCAGTCAGACAAAGGTATTCTATAGGGTCTCAACACAGGCGTGGGTGTGGAGAGAAGGGAAGAGAAGCTCACGCAAGCAGCTGATTTATTTTTACCCCCCCCAACACAGCCCGTGTAACAGACTGAGAGATGTTCTTTTGTACCTCCCTCTCCGTGGCTTAGCAGGGAACTGGGGCTAGAGCTCCCCCATCCTCTCCTTTAATGAGCTGAGCTGATTTTTTTGGTTTGGTTTCTTACTGTAAAACACCCCTCTTTATTCCAGTGTCATCCCCTCGATGACACTCATGCATCCAAGTAGCCCACAGATATCAACCTACGCACCAGGTCAGGTCTGTTCTGTGCGTGAGAAAGGGCAGTCACGCTGCCCACAACCTGCCTTTCCCTCTTCCCAAAAGTGCTGAAACGTGGACCTGCTTCGTTCTCTTATCATTCCAGCATCTTACCCTTTGGTTTCTGCATGTTGCTGCATATGACAGACCGAGCGTGTGAATTCCAACCCTCGAATTTAATTTATGGTAAACTGAACACACACTTACACTTGCCCCTGTACAAATAACGGAAGGTTATTTGGTTCTGCTTATTAAGGTTATAAGGTTCTGCTAGAAAAAAACGCATCTGGACACAGTAATAACTAATACTTAGTTAGCATCAGTGCAACCACCACAGCTTAGCACGCAGTTCTAAGTATGTGTCTCCCACATCGTTTTTAGCTGAAATAATAGATTATTTCGCCGCCTCTCGGGTCCCTCTTCCCCCCCTCAACCCCAGTTTTCAATCTGTTTCTTGACGTTCACCAGACATGAGAGGTACAAGTCTCAGAGACGTTCACGTTCCTGCGAGCTCTCTGCAAGTGGCCAGCTGTGTCGGGAAGAGACACTGAAATGGGCACGTGGCTGGAGGGGAAGGCTGGCAGAACTCGGCTGGTATCTCCTCTCCTTAACAGCACCCAGCCCACCAATCTCTACACGAGCAGCTCTGGCAAACGAGCCAGGGCATGTGCCGTCTCCTTCCTCCAGCCAGCGTCACAGCAAGAACCTCAGAGTCACGCGGGTAGAAGGGCGGAAATCTGTAGAAAATTAGCATTATTAGTTTCTCCTAATTTTAACCCCTCATCCTGCCGTTACACCACTTCTTTTTTTTTTTTGTAGCCTTTTAAATTTTGCTACACGTATGGGACACTTTAAAAAGCTTTTTAGAATCAGAACCTGTAAGTAAACAGAAAAACAGAGGAAAGCACTCAACTGACAGCAAAAAGACGTTAGACCTTAAAAACTTCGCTTTAGATGAAATAAATCCCCTAACCCAGTATTTTTCATGGCTTTTGACATCAGCTGCTTTACAGCCATTGCACCCAATAACCAGCTTTTCGAAAGCGTTAGCAACTAACCAGGCACTGTAACTGGTCAAACCAGCTCATGGATAGGGCAGAAAGAGAACAGCGTTACACGACAAAGGTTGATGAAATCTTGACTCTAGGGGGGAGACTCAAGTCTCCTGGAGGAGTCTCACTCTCTCTGCCCCTTCCAGCCCAGCTGGTGGGAATTTACATTTAGCACCAGTGACCTTGGTCTCTCCAGAAAAGCGATCCAGCCTGCTGGCCATCGTCAGCTCTACTGCAGGGGCTCGGGATGCCGAATCCCAGTCTGAACTGAACTGGCAGCAGCACACACGCAGAACAGCACTTCAGCACTCAGGAGGGAAAATAAATCCAGAACACTTTCTCAAAGCATTTTAGGGCAAGAAAGATATTTTCCAGCCATGGTTACACTGTATAGTGAAGCTTTTTACAGTGTTCCAACATTTGTAATCAAGAAAATTTAAAGGCTTCTTGCCGTATACAGTGCAAATATCATAGTAGCATCTCAGTACTGAAGAAAATCACTCGAAGATGAGTTGGAGACAAACGCAATAGAAACACTTTTTTTTCCTTTCTTCTGTTTCCAATGTGACACTCTGGATGTGCTACAGGGCAAAAAAGCCCTTACGTGAAACCAAACCTTGGTAACTGATCTCAGAGATGCAAGTCACTCGGCTGCGCAGTCTGTCTCCAAAATGACCAGCAGAGCTTTGCTGGGCCTCGTGGTGTGGATCAGCAGCATCCTCCTCTCATATGTTTCCTTCTCCTTTACACCAGATGAGGTCAACCCCCACAAAAAGGCATGCCAAAAATACCAAAGGGTTAAAGATTTTCCAACAGGTATGCCTATATCAAGAATAAATTTAAGGCCAAAAGTAATTAGAGGGAGTGACATTATGATTACTTTAAATAGCACCACGGAAATCTCATTACTGAACAAGAATTCACAAAGCCATACTAACAAAGCTATTTACCCTATCCATTTTCATGTAGTACCTATAGTTTTTATCTGATGATTGTCATTTGGAGGTACGGTATTTTTTCCATTCCTAGTTTTCAAGATGAGAAATGGAGGCATCTCTATGCGTGCAGAGCACTAGTAAATCACTCTGACAAACTGACAGAAAATTCAATTCCAGAAATAAATTAAGCTGCTACCTGGCTGTCGACTTCAAACAATTTCTCAAACAATAAAAAGGTACAGAAACATAGCTGGTTACGTAGAAGACTGACTGGCAAGTTTCTGCAAAAATACTCACTTTTGATATGGACGTATCTCAAAAGAAAAGTTTAATTTTAGAGAGTGTAACAGCACTTGTTACAGTAGGTTTTCCTGAGAGAACTCACCACAGACCACAGCCAAGAAAGATTCAATTCCCTCTGCTTTCTGTTATTACCCAGTAACAAGCTATAGAATAAATATTTTAAAACACCACCCCGTGTCTCTGTATATTGCAGGACGGACGAAGTTCTATGAGATAACAATTAAGCATATTGCTTTTGAAGCAGGTCTATGTGATTTGAAAAAAAATATATATATGTTTGATACATTAATTAAGGACCAGAAAAGAATAACACTGGTAGAGAAAGGGTTCTGTACCTCGATGCTCCTTTACTTCAGAGCCCATGTGCCACAGACAGCATTCAATTAAATAATAGTCTTAGCAATAAACAATATGACAATACACAGAACACTACACAACATCACTCCTTTGGCTCAAAGTAATTCCAGTTTGTTACTGAACAGCTGTTATGCAAAATCTCCAACGTATGGCTGAAAACAACAACCTTCACATCCCATAGCTGAAAAGGCTAGTAACAAATTGGCAAAGGAAATTTCGATTGCACATCCCTTACGTAGTTTTTGTTTCTTGTGCAGTTTGAAACAGCATCAGTGTAACTTTGGTATTCGTCGGAGAAAGGCTTAGTTGGGAGGGCAGCTGCAGTCAATAGCTCTCCAAGGTAAGCTCCGTCTGAGAAGGCATCCATTTCCAATTTCTCCACACAAAATAAATTTGTTTGAAACAAACCCGAACTAATCATTTTTGAAACGTTTCACGCTGCAGCACACCCAAGATACAGTTGTGTTCTCACAGGGATGTTAATTACAGTAGTAATAACAAAATCATGCTGAGAGATGATGAGGTACCATTAGCAATGGTCGCAGAGAAAGTCAAGATCATTTCTAAAAGGAGTGCTCTGGGAAGGTTAGCTTTTAGAGAACTTCCTATTGCCTGGCCTAGTCAAAGCCCTTCTAGTGGTTACATTTTTCCCTCCTGAAGCAGAATATTACTTAAGATAATTTTTACAGTAAGAACAATCATCCGCTGGAACTGGACATGGTAGAGTCCTTGTCACGGGAGGTTTTAAAGATGCAATAGGACAGGGTGCTAAATAATCTCGTCTAGGCTCCCTTTCCCAAAAAAGGCTGGATCTTTTGAGGTCCCTTCCAACCTGGGCTGTTCTATGATTCTATGATATTGGGGATACTGAGAGACTGAAGAGAGACATTTATTTTCTATGTGACCACCAACATGCAGGCATTTATTGTGTGATCATTCCTTTTTAAATCTGCTAGAATCAATCATTGCCTTACCAATTAGGCACCAATTAGGCACCAAACATGAGGGGAAACCCCCTCCCCCATCTTTCAAGTACATAAGCAACATATTTAATAAATAAAACCTAGCTTCCTCTTGACCAGTGGGTTTGGTGTGAAGGGGAAGCATTTTTGGACAGGACAGCTGAAGAGAAACTTAACTGGCAGTGCTGAAATAATCCAGGTGATAGACGGGCATAAAACTGCACTTCTCAGGATACTGGGAGGCTAAGAAAATTCCAGGATCTCATGATATTGTGTGAAAAAGATCTGAGGAAGACAGAAAGGGCTAGGGAATGATAAATTATCTTTCCCACACTGGTAAAAGATATTTTCTCTTTCTGATATGCATCCTTGTCTCATCAAATATAGGTCCCTCCCATGCAGACATTTTATAGGCTTGTTGACATTTGGAGAATAGTACTTCCACTCCTCTGACACACAAAATCTGTCACCAGAAACCCCTTCCCTACACATGTCCTGTTACAACTAAGACTTACACAGAGCCTCGCATGGTGAGCCTCTGGACACTGCTACAGCACCAAGAAAACCACTGGAGGTTAACTTTAATATCCAGACATTTATACTTTGGAAGAATGTGTTGTAGAGATTATAAGGCATCCTTTAGGGGTCAAGTAGTCCATGTTAATACAGACTTTCAAAGCTGAAGTCATTCCTACTCATATTTTTGCTAATACATAGAACAATTTCATAAATATGATAGGCACAGACAGGATTTTTACAACCATTAATCTGTCTTCACTGTCAAACACAGCAGCTGCTTTATCCTCAGCAAAAATCTTTAGCACAGTTCTGTAGCTCAGTCTGCTGCCCCAAAGGACCTTGTTCTTCAGCCACAGCTGGAAGGACAGATTTGCCTTTCAGAATTCCAGGCAGCAATTTTTTTAATATGGTTTATTCCTTTTTGATATCAGCTGCTTTTTCTCTGTGGGAAAGATACTATCTTCTTGACATGCTAGAGTAAAACTGCACATCAACATATGGAGAATGGAATGAAAGTGTAGTGTCAGCAATGACGTATTTGACCCAACCCACTATTTATATCCCCAACAGTCATGCAAACCTTGCCCATTATACACGAGGGCACGCTGCCTCCGTGTGGCAGAACAGGCTTCAGACATTCTTTTCTCTTGCATTTCACACAATCTTGTATGAATGGCATGTGGCTATGAATTTTGGAAACAGTTTTGGAAACAGAAGGAATAGAACCCATAAGTTATTTCTGTGAGAAAGGGCAATACGGGGATGAAAAAAATTAATGAATTATATTGACAACAGTGTTTTTCACATGAATACTCACCAGGAACACACAGTAAAGTACAAAGGCTATATATATATATATCCATATATATATAAAAAGAATGCTTTCTCAAATGTTTATTACATGATGAAAGAAGACTAATTGAAAAAAATTCACATCTTGGACTTGATCAAAGGGGACTGATTGCTCTTCAGACCTGTTAGCTAAAAGCAAGATTGAAAGAGCAGTTTTGAAAAATTACATAAGACTGGATCACATTCTTTTTTTCAGTTCGTAACTGGTTTGGTTCAAACTTGACTAGAGGACCATAAAAGTTGCTTTAGCATTAGACCAGCTATCTGATTCAAGTAGCACTAACACTGTATTATGGGTACAGGGTTTTTCCCATGACTAAAATGGAAATGCTTTGTGAAATTGGTGTATTTTCTTCCACACCACACTCATCCCCACCCCAAAGCCCCAACCTCCACCTACTTTACCAATGTTGTTAGATACAAGACCTAAAGAAGATAAAAAACAAGACAATTATTGTTTTGCCCATTTGTGTCTTTACATTTCAGTCTTTACCAGCTGACCACAATTGCATTCCACCTCACTGTGAACAAGGTAATACGTAATTTCCAGACTGGAAAGAAGTGACATGGTATGGCTGAAAGGGTTTTGTAAATCACCAGTGCCATAATATTTAGGATTTCCCTGCTTTGGTTAAGATAAATTATGATGCTCCTGTCAAATCTCAATCTTACTGCACAAAATAGACAGTGCAAGGGGGTGCTAAATTTATGGTGAGATTTTTTTCCTTTTTCTTTTTTTTTAAGACAGTGCAAGGTCTAGAGACAGGGTAAGAATCTCAAGATTAGGGTGTTGCAGGGTCCTATGCCAAATTTAGTTTACATTTCATTGTATAAGCATTTTCCTATCTCTGTTTGGTATCCAGCACACAATCGTATTAGAAATTTTCCAAACATCTGTGTGTTTTTGTCTCTAAGTACTGTCCATTTCAAAACTTTTCAAGGTATAAATTAGTAGCTATACATCTGTTGTTGTTGCTCTGTTTGAACCTGTTGCTGTCCTGACTGCTGTTGCGTTGGCTGTGCCTGGGGCTGCAAGACATCAGTCTGAGGCACTGACCTCCACGTCAGAGGATGCTGTTCTGTTATCTGGTTCCCTAGAGGAGCAATGGAGTTCACCAAGGTGGTCAGGTTTATAAAATGGGCCACGGACTGGGGATTGGCTGCCTCTGGCTGCGGCTGGATCTGAATGTCACTTTGGCGGTTATGCAGCATGGCGGAACCACTGACGGTGTCAAACGTCACCGTGAGAATTGAGTTGTCCAGCTGTAACTGACGTTCAGGTGCAGTCAGATGGCCCACAGCCACTGGCTGGAGGTGAGTGAATTGGGTTCCAGCCGCTGTCGTAATGGGGGTAACAGTGATATTTGTCAGCCCGACAGAACTGGAAGGAGCTGTGACATTTGGGTCGCCAAGGGTCACCACCACCTGAGGAAAAACAGAAAGGTAACCTCAGCCTTGTACCTGGAAGCTGACTACCAAACATTAAGATCTATCACCTGAGTGCTGATGGGCTCACGTGTATTTACTGCCAGCAAGAGAACTCATACACACAGAGGCGAGCACAGAAAGCTTGGAATGCAACAACTTCCACATATAGAAATAAGAAGGTAATGGGAGGGAGGCATATGCAAACAAGCGGCCAAATTAACTTTCACAATTTAGTCACAGCTTCAGCCAGTCAGTAGTATCTGGGAAACAAGGAGATGGTAACACCAGAGGAAATGAAAAAAACCAAACACACATGAGAAGCTTACTCGTCCAACCCTTTGTTTTTTTGAAGTCTCTATTCATCTTTGTGTTACCACGATTTATCAAATTAGCCTTAAATGGTCTGATCACTCTTTTGTATTTGCTATTAGGAAAAAAAATAATTGTTATCCCTCTAAGCAATGCCTGCTACCCATCACCCTGCTGCTGGAGCTCACCTGCTGGATGCTCTGTACAGCTGAATTAGTCTCATCTCCAACATTCCCTGTGAATTCACCTTCCTTTTCTGTGTATTCACTGAAGGCAGGGTCCTCAGGCACTTGTGCTTCCTCCTCCTCACCTGACTTTTGTTTTCGTTTCTGGCCACGTTTAAGAGCTTTCATATGCTGTTTCCCTTCTGGTAATTCTCCCTGTTCCAAGGCTAATTCCGGCTGGAGCAACACATTTCCAAACAAAACAAGAAGTCATTTTGCTTAGTGAAGTTCCAAGTAAAAGCCTGTCACCTGAAGTTGGTTTACTGTTGATTTGCAAGTGAAGAAGCAAACTTTATCAAAAACCTGATTTAAGGGAATGAGACGTCACCCTGCATCTACCTCTGTTCTACCAGCACCCACAAAATAATAGAATGGTTTAAGTTGAAAGGCACCTTAAAGATCATCGAGTTCCAACCCCCCCTGCCATGGGCAGGGACACCTCCCACTAGACCAGCTTGCTCAAAGCCCCATCCAGCCTGGCCCTGAACACCTCCAGGAATGGGGCATCCACAGCTTCTTTGGGCAACCTGTTCCAATGTCTCACCACCCTCAGAGTAAAGAATTTCTTCCCAATATCTAATCTAAATCTACCCTCTTTCAGTTTAAAACTGTTCCCCCTTGTCCTATCACTGTACTCCCTGATAAGTCGTCCCTCCCCATCTCTCCTGTAGTCCCCTTTTAGGCACTGGAAGGCCACTGTAAGGTCTCCCCAGAGCCTTCTCTTCTCCAGGCTGAACAGCCCCAACACCTTCAGCCTGTCTTCATAGGAGAGGTGTCTCCAGTCCTCTGATCATCTTCGTGGCCCTCCGCTGGACCGGCTCCAACAGGTCCATGCCCTTCCTATGTTGGGGGCTCCAGAACTGGATGCAGTACTTCAGGTGGGGTCTCATGAGAGTGGAGTAAAGGGGTAGAATCACCTCCCTCAACCTGCTGGCCACACTGCTTCTGATGCAGCCCAGGATACAGTTGGCTTTCTGCGCCGCCAGTGCACATTGCCAGATCATGTTGAGCTTCTCATTCACCAATACCCCCAAGTCCTCCTCCTCAGGGCTGCTCTCCAGCCATTCTCTGCCCAGCCTGTATTTCTGCTTGGGATTGCCCCAATCCAGGTGCAGGACCTTACATTTGGCCTTGTTGAACTTCATGAGGTTTGCATGGGCCCACCTCTCAAGCCTGTCAAGGTCCCTCTGGATGCAGGCCCCTCTGGATGGCAACCTTTCCCTCCAGTGTCAACCGTACCACACAGCTTGGTGTCATCAGCAGACTTGCTCAGGGTGCAATCAATCCCACTGTCCATGTTGCCAAGAAAGATGTGTAAACAGCACCAGCCTCAGTACCGACCCCTGAAGAACTCCACTCGGACAGTGAGCTGTTGACCACAACTCTTGTGAGTGTGACCACTGAGCCAATTCTTTATGCACTGAGTGGTCCATCTGTTAAATCCATGTCTCTCCAATTTAGAGATGAAGATGTTGTGCAGGCCAGTGTCAAATGCTTTGCACTAGTCCAGGTAGATGATGTCAGTTGCTCTTCGCTTATCCACCAATGCTGTAACCCTGTCATAGAAGGCCACCAAATTTGTCAGATACAATTTGCCTTTAGTGAAGCCACGATGGCTGTCACTGATCACCTCCTTATTTTACATGCACCTTAGCACAGCTTCCAGGAGGATCTGCTCCATTATCTTGCTGGGCAGAGGTGAGACTGACCAGCCTGTAGTTCTAGGGGTTAAGTTTCCCCTTTTGCAGTCAGCAGGAACTTCACCAGACTGCCACGACTTCTCAAATATCATGGCCAGTGGCTTAACAACTTCATCCACCAGGTCCCTCAGGACCTGCGGATGAATCTCATCAGGTCCTGTGGACTTGTGCACCTTCAGATTCCTCAGATGATCTCAAACCTGACCTCCTACAGTGGGTGGTTTATTATTCTCCCAGTTCTTGCCTTTGCTTTCTGCGATGTGGGCAGTGTGGGTAGAGCCCTTGCCAATAATGACTGAGGCAAAAAAGCTGTTGAGCACCTCAGCCTTCTCCATATCCTGGGTGACCAAGTCTCATGTTTCCTTTTGGAGAGGGCCCACATTTTCCCTAGTCTTCCTTTTATCACCAACATATCCATAGAAGCTTGTCTTGTTGCTGTTGATGTCCCTGGCAAGATTTAATTCTATCAGCGTTGGAATTCTATCAGGGTTAGCTTTCCTAACCAGATCCCTGGCTGCTCAGACAATTTCTCTGTATTCCTCCCAGGCTACCTGTCCTTGCTTCTACCCTCTATAGGCTTCCTTTTTGTATTTGAGTTTTCAGGAGCTCCTTGTTCATCCATGCAGGCCTCTTGGTGTTTTTACCCAACTTCCTCTCTGTTGGGATGCACTGCTCCTGAGCTTGGAGGAGGTGATCCTTGAGTATTAACCAGCTTTCTCGGGCCCCTCTTCCCTCCAGGAAGTATTATTCCACAGGACTCTGCCAATCAGATCTCTGAAGAGGCCAAAGTCTGCTCTCCTTAAGTACAGGATAGGGAGCTTAGTGCACGCCCTCCTCGCTGGCCTAAGGATCTTGAACTTCACCATCTCATGGTCACTGCAGCCATGGCTGCCCTTGAGCTTCACATTCCCCACCAGCCCCTCCTTGTTGGTGAGAACAAGGTCCAGCATGGTACCTCTATCACTTGGAGAAGAAAGCTATCATTGATGTATTCCAGGAGCCTTCTGGATTGCTTATACCCTGCTGTGTTGTCCCTCCAACAGATATCGGGCTGGTTGAAGTCCCCCATGAGGACGAGGGCTTGTGAATGTGAGGCTGCTCCTGTCTGTCTATAGAAGCCTCATCCTCTTGGTCTTCCTGGTTGGGTGGCCTGTAGCAGACCCCCACTGTAACATCACCTGTCCCTGCCCTCCCTTTAATCCTGACCCATAAGATCCTGACCCATGTTATATAACAACACAGATCAACCGCTTCCATCTGCTTATACATGTTAAGCTGGGGCTGACTCTCTAAAAAAGCACATTCCTCGGCCTATGCCCAGCTACCTTATGTACCAAAAGTGATGTCTCCACATCACCCTCAAGTATGCCTGGAACCTAGTTGCCACCAGAACTCTGCAATGGCCAATTTACCTGAACAATCCCAATTGAGGAGGCATCAATGGTAGTTGTCTCCGGCAGCTGCTCTAAATCATCAATCCTCACAGAAAGAATCTGTGGACAAAAAGGTATCAGCCAGTGAACTGCAGCTGTGCATACCACAGTCAAACAATACAGCATTGACCTAACAAATCCTGTCACAAAGCAAAAATGATGTAATCTAACATTTTACATGTATCATTTAATACAAGGGATTTAACCATGGCTTTTAAAAAATAACCTTATGGCATATGATCTTTTCTCTCTTGCTGAAAACCAGCAAAGTTTAAAGCCAACAATAGAAGAGTATGTTTATTTTCATATTCTAGACAGAACACAGGCCACTGGGAAGTGATGAATTCTAGACAAAACAAACAATGTGTTTTGAAAAAAAAATATTACTTTAGCATTTCTGTTTATAAACTACTCCATAATTTTCAGCTAAATCTATGCATCTCAGCTGATTAAAGAACAGAGACAAATTGCCCTCTGGATTGCAGATACATAGTTGCATTTTCAATCCAAAAATCAATAAACAAAGCTTTTTGTTGTTTTCCTTCTTATTCATTATGATAAAAAATAGAGATAAATCACGGCAAAGCAATACTAATGATACATTAATAGTAAAAAAACCCCAAAAACGAAGCCTCAAAGGGAATGGACAGGCTTTAGTCAACCTGAACAAGAAATGCTGAGGAGAAACACAATAGCTATTCAGAAATTCAGAACACATAAAAAGCCCCACTAGGGTCAGGCAAAAAAATCTCTAATCTAGATACTCTGCAGTCACCATTCATCTTTAATACTAATTTTGTATCATCACAGATGCTGCCATCACCTCTCTATTCACCACTTCTTTCAGACTGCTTCAGAATACAGAGAACACAGTGGGGAAAAGAATCAATTTTACTCCCTAATGGATGAAGAGAAAACATGAAAAAATATACATTTAACCTGCGGCAGAAAAGGGATTTGAAATAAGCAGAACAACTTCATTTTTAGGGAGACTGACAAGCAGGTATGTTTACCACTGAGACATAACAAAAGCACTAATTCAGTTAAGTGCATGCTAAACAGACACTACCTAAAATTGGCCCCAAAAGAACAGAAAAAGAGAAAAAAAGAAGAAAAAGTAATTCAAGTCACTGAGAGCTATAAACTTTCTTAAAAAGCCCCAACAAACAAACCACCCCACAATCTACCTGCCAAGCCAACTCACCTCTGGATGTTTACGTCTCATATGTCGACTCATGGATGCCCTGGTAGAAACCTTTGTCCCACACAGCTGACAGCTCTGGGCTTCTACCTTATCATGAGTGAGCTGGATGTGCTTCTGTAGCATGTAATCAGTGACATATTTCTTATCACAGACTGAGCAAGTCCACTGTTTTCCTACTGGTGGCAGATGGAAGGAAATGCTGTTAGCAAGAGCATCCAAAGAGCAGCATCATATTGTCAGAATTTCAACAAAAGGAACAATTTTATGGTGGTAACTTGATGTGCAACATTAGTGCCAAGACTGGCAAGTCTAACGCAAGCCTAGGAAAAAAATTAAGCTATTGTCTTGGGATACTATTCTTTAGAGGATTTACCTGTATGAATCAACTTATGAGTCTCCATTGTATTTCTCTCACTAAATGTCTTGCCACAGAGCTCACACATGAAATCTTTGATTCCTGCATGAAAAGCACATTTAGCATCAGAGTCAAAATAGTCTAAGGCATCTGGGACAATTCTGAGTCTTGTATTACTAAAAAAAAAATAATAAATCACAGCCAAACAAGTAGAAGAAGCCCAGCTTCACTAGCTATTTTTAGCTAAGCCATGCCACTATATCTGGCAAAAAACAAATCCAAGAGGAATTGGTTCGGGAGGGAGAATCTTGTTTTGGGAAATGAGAGCCTGAAGACTAACTTAAAATAAACCCAACACTCTAGACCTACCCTAGATCAAACCCATCTCTCTTAAAAAAACAAAATGTGAAACCAACCAAACTACGTATCTTAACTGTATAACAGGTGGTCTTGGCTGACAAGAGGACAAACCTCACTTTTCAAAAAGGAGAATATGCACAGTTTTTAATTAGTGTTCTTCATACTCTCTGACTGTTCTAGACAAGACTTCACTCGGGAAGCATTTAACTGATTCAGTGCAACTTCTGTACATCTTTAGAGACCTCACCCGTGTGTCTTTTGTAATGCTTCAGCATGTTGACTTTCTGTGCAAATTTTCGGTGGCACTCCTTGCATTCATATTCTTTAATCCCTTTGTGAAGTTTCATGTGGTGACGAAGTGCATGTTTTGTCTTCATTCCTGTGAGACAAAAAGTACAGCATGACAATTAGTTCATTGCTCCCACCTTCAGAGGAGAACTCGGGAAGATCATGTTGTTAGCCAAGAGCTCTAAGATTACATCTGCTGCGTGTCCACAATTGCATATTTTTAATTGTTTAGGTAGCAGTGTACATTATCATTATTATTTTAATTCCAGGCAAAAGCTCTGGAAAATATCTGAGTAACCACTGAGAAGAAGCAAAACAGCAACGACAAGCACAGACAAAATGTCATTAGAGGTGTCAGACTTCCTGCCTTCCACTAAAATACCAGTTTAGGTTTTTTCAAGTTACAATGCAAACAATTCACAAACTCAAAGCAACTATGACTCTATAAGGCTCTTAGAGAGAGAAATTACTCTATTTCTTAAGTCTGAAAACAGCCTAGAATGAAAAAATTAACTTGTGTTCACTTTTGTGCTGCAAATGCATTGTAACTCAGTCAGGCGAGCACTCCTCAATCTGACAAAAGCAAATTTAATTAAAATCAGCTTTTTCTTACAGGCCATGAAACTAGATGGTATAAAATTAGGGGTAGTTTATGTAACCATAAGGCTCCTGATTATTACAGTTTCTACCTCTCAAAAATGCAGGATTTACAGCACTCCAAAGACTTTTCCAGTATTCTAAGAATGGAAGTAGTTTTAATTCAGATATTCACCTGCTATTCAGTATCACAATTAATGGAAAACAAGGCATTAGACATACCTTTGCCACATTCTGCACACAAGTATTCTCGGATATTATCATGGACTCGCATATGTTCTTTTAACATGTCTTTTCTAGCAAATGATTTGCCACATTGCTCACAAGCATGACTTTTTACACCTTAAAAATAAATTTAAAAGACAACATAAACAAAAAAAATGTTAATGAAAAATGTGCATCTCCTAAAAACTGCCTAAACTGGTGAATTAGAGGGCAACAGTCCACCTGTGTTGTCAACCACATCTTTCATGCATATTGTAGCCCAAACTAAATTAGAAGACTTTGGAGAGACAGAAAAGCTGGCTTTTTGTATGAGATCTGAAAAAAAAGATAAAGCCTGAGGTAGGAAAATATTGAATAGCATGAAATAATAATGAGCTGTTAAAAATGATTTTGCAATAGCAGCTTTCAGCCTGTGTAATGGTGAGAAGGTGGCATGGATAAGAATTTGGGGAAGAACAGAACACAGAATTAGGATTTTTAGCAGGTGAATCCTGCACCATATTAACTAGGAATCTGGATTTTGTGTCTAGACCAAATATCTTCATTAATACTACCTGCTTTAGAAAATTCATCTACCCTGAAAGCACTTATCTTATAACACTTATCTTACTGTAACTTACAGTAAAAACCCCTAACTTATTTCCTCCTGAAAAAAAATAAAGCAGGCACTGGCAACAGAAACTTCTTTTTTATATTGATAATAAAGACAATAAACAAACACAACATTTTTACCTGTATGTATAAGCTTATGTCTTTCCAGATTTCCTATACTGTTAAAAATCCTTCCACAGATTTCACATGGATGGATGTATCTGAAACCAAACAGACCAAAAACTATCATTCTTTTCTTGAGACAGAGATGGTTTTCAGGCATCTCTGCCAGTAACTATTTCATCTGGTAATACTAATTACTATAAAAAGTTCCTCGAAACATAAATGGATTTTTAAAATGAGCCTCTAAGTTCACTGCAACCTTGGAGCCATCTGGCATTGCTCAAATCCTAGTTTTTAGAAAATATTTACCAGAATCATAGATTTACACTTTACAAAGACCAAACTGGGAGGCTGTTAACTAATCACCTGTGTGAAGTGAATCATTTGTGATACGTATTTCAAGCGCTCATGATACAGTTTCAGATATTTTAGTACAGCCCAATTCTCTACAAGCATCAGGTAGCAGAGGCACTGTAACTTCAAAAAAAAATAGCTCCTCTTATCAGTCCAGCATGTCATCTTACTTCTGTACGTTAGGATCAGGCAGGTTCTCCCGATGAATGACCATGTGTGCATGGTAAGTTGCCTTCAGGGCAAAACGTCGATTACAAATGCTACAGCCATAGCCTTTCTCCTTGTGCACATCCATTATGTGCTTCAGGTACTCCTTCCCTCTGCCAAAAGTCAACTGTGGAATGAACCAATAGTGAATGAAAGAGTGAAATAGGTTCCCAGGGACAGCAACAATCTAGCAACACATTACCAGGATCTAGAATAAAAGCTAGCAGACATAAATATCCTGCATATCACTAGATGAAACATCTGTGAAAGCTGGATGTAGACCTGAACCTCTTTGGCCATTGCCACAGGACATCAGTTAACTCATTTGGAAAACTATCTTGAGATGGTACCTTTGCTTCTTACACTGTCCAACTACAGGACCTCCAATTATTTGTGCACTGAGGAACACCCTTGAAGAGACCCACATCTAACCTCCACTAGCTGTCAAAGCAAGAATGCCACAGATGGAAAAAATATCTTTTGGGCTCTAGGTGCACAGTAAACTCTAGTCGGCATAGTAAGCTTCAGCACTAGCTCCAGAAGAGTTGGTATTTCTAGACCCTGCAGGGCAGTGATTCTAGCTCAGCTCCTGGAAGTGCTACTGCTACAATGGACAGGTGCACCACTACTTAACTCCCTGGGCTAAGTAGCCCTGCACACGCAGATATGCTCCAACATATCAGGGCAAAGTGCCATAATGACATGTTTTGCTCCAATTTTTGAACTATTCAGGGTATTTCCGACAGCACTGCACAGCTTGTTGAAGGTGTACTTTGGGATGAGAAAAAATGTAGAGAAAGATTCTTAAGAGCTCAAAATAAATATTTTACTAAGATTCATTTGCATGTTGTTCTCTCTTAGGAATGCGTGAATAGATATTTGCAGCCAAAAAAAGCCTCCCCGTCTCATCACAGGTAGCACTAATTTTCCACAGCTGTTGCCTTACACAACTGTTTATTTCACAAACACCTGCAAAAGCACTGAAAAAAACCAGCTTCCAAAAAGAGCTTTCTAATTCGAATGGCACAATTGCCCACATTTGGAAGCACACAATTTTATATAGTCTATGTACCCATTAAGTGTCAGGCATTAAAATTACCACATTGAAAGCAAGGACGGGATTAACTGTTGTGATACCACATCTTCTTATGCTTACTGACATAAGCTTAAAATCATTTTGCACTCAAAAACAGTTTACAGATAAGAACAGAAAACTGAAGTATTACTATCTCCCTATCTTTAAAATTGAGGTAAGCTAAGCACTTTGACCACATTTAGTGTAGACTGTGAAATAATCTCTGATTTCCAGAGGCCACGTCAGCGGCTTAACTACCAAAATTCCCTTGTCCATATGTCAGCTTGGCCAGTTTTACTGTTCTTACTGATTGCCTTTGCATCCCACCTGCCCCAGCACAAGATGCTTGCCCAGTAAGGCCACAAAATACAAATGGCGCATAAGGACCCCATTCTTCCCCATTACTTCTTTACAAAATGGCAAAACCCATGCACTAAGAGGTTAAAAAAAAATAAATCTTCCTTTCTCAGCTGACAACTGAGTAAAGTATGTTCCAGGAGTACTTCTAATGCCACCTTGTTATTACTAGAGTAGGCCAAGAATAAGCAGTTACACTGAACATAAGGAGCAGTTGTAATCCTCCACACTGGATATCCTCTAGAGGACCCTCTGATCTCATCAAAATTAATCAATTTGTGGACTGTATCATTCAGAAATGCTATAATGATTTTAATTTGCATGTAATTAAAAGTTAGTGTAAGATTTAAATGTTCCTTTATTGTTTCTCCCTCCAGTTTTGCTTGCTTGCCTCCTTGCACACAGGTAATTGTAGGTATGTGTATTCTAAGTGTTTAGCATTCACCTTATAGAACACCACCTTAAGTCTTATGGAATAGCATCATTTCAAAGATTAGAGGTAACAAGCACTGGCAGAAGAGAGCAGACCTGTGAACTAGCCTTCTCTTTGTAAACTCTTAATAGTATTTAAAATTCTGAATGATTTATAGACATCTCCGCTCCCTCCCCCCATCCCCAAACAAGTTAATTTGAAAGTATTTAAAGCTACCTGGCACCTTTTGCAGCTATACTTGTGAGGCTCAGAATCTGCACTTTCATCAGAGTTGTCATCGTTTTCCTCTGATGAGATTCCAATTTTACCAATGAACTCTTCTCTTTGGTGATCATCCATTAGCGCTATGTCCTGTGTAGGGTGGGAAAGAATATTCTGTTTTAATAGATTAAACTTCTACTTCAAAGTTAACACCTAGTCAGCGTTTGTTGCGATGCAGACTGCCTTGCATTGACAATTAATGCAACATTATTTATTTAAAATATCCTCCTGCTTCATTCAATTCAGATTGTAAACAAAGTTCCTCTGTTAATGACCAAACAAAGAACAACTGTTTATCCAAACAATACTCAATTTTTTGTGTAAAAAAAGGAACTTTAACATACAGAGAGACTCAACTGGTCCAGTCCATCCATAAAAACAGCTTTATGAGCACCACTGAGTGATACAATTCCCTTCCGATTCAATTCCTTACAATTCAGTGTTTACCCAGTTATGTCAAATTAACCTGCATCTGATTAAGCACTGTTAATAAGGGGTTTTTTTTATGTTATTTGGATCATTCTGATAAAAGCAGGTAAAGAACTCAATACACAGGCAGTTATGCTGGCATATACACAATCACCAGCATGGAACAGGCAAAAACAATTAGTACTTTTGTTTGGTTTTTTTTCCCCACAAAGAGAGGGGATGACAGTAACCCCTCAGCCCAACCAAACTACACCTGAACAATACATCTGTTTGCAGCTTTCCTGTTCGGTTATTCTCCCTGCTGTAAACTGATCAACCTCTGTGATTCACCCAAGGTGACAGGGCTGGTTTTTCCTTAGTATTCAGAACAGTGGTCTGCAGTGGTAGCTGAAATAACTTCAAATATGACAGTCCCCATGCTCTGTAGCAATCCAGATGTAGAAACAGAGCCATGGATAAATCAGAGCACAACTCATGCTAGGCTGCTGTAGAAACATCACTGCACAGGGTACATAATCACTGTTGTGTTCCCAGTATGAGCAGGTGGCCATAACAGTCTCAATATATTTATTGATATATTGTTGTGTCTGCTAAGTAACATGCCTTTTCTAACAAATTATTAACACAGTACCTTAAAATGGACATGAATATGATCTCTCAACACATCCACCCTGAAAAATTTACGTCCACAGATTTCACAAGTGTATTTCTTGTCTCCATGTGTTAAAAGGTGTTTGTTCATATTGCTCCTACATGAAAATACCTAAAAAGAAAAGAAGGAAGGAAGGGGTTTTGTATCATGCCCAGCAGGGCTACAGTTCTTTGCAAGTTATCCAATGGACAGCACAGAACATATTTACTGTCCTGTTTTATTCATTCTGGCAGAAACATGTAAGAGCTCCTGTTTCCCACCCAGTAGACTACCTCAGAAACTGCTGGCACAGCATAATACAGGTGCAGAGTTCCAAGGAACCAACTGAAATTGGCTACTCATCAGAGGCAGACTTTCAAAAAAGCTGCAGCAGAATTACATAGGGTAGATTTAGAAATATTTAGACAGTGTCTTTTGAATCATGAATGTCTATAAAAAGACACATCCACAAAATCTACCTTCATTGATATGTAACATACCCAAAGGATCAAAAACAAAGGACTACACACCAACTTAAGAGTTGCTCGAGTACATCTTGCACCATGAATCATTAAACATTTATAAAATCACTGGTTGAACCCACAGTCTTTGTACCTGAGATAACAACAACTTAAGATCACGAGCATTAAGCACCCAAATGCAAAAGTGTTATGAATACACCATGAATTCACTTTGATTTCTAAAAGAAAATGATTCCCAAGGCACACAGCCAACTCAAGCTGCTTACATTCCAGCAGAAAAAATAATTCACTCCAAATAACATAAGCCATGAGATTTCACTGACAGACATAGTGGCCATCTTATATTCTACATTGCACTACATGTCCTGAATAGAAGTCTAGTCTGAACTTCAGTTTTGTTCTTATCTTTCTCCTAACATCTCCCACCATCCCTGGCCGCAGTGGGCTTGGACGTACAATGGAGCTAAGGCAGTTTAAAAAGTAATGTCTTGGCTGGGCAACAGGGCTCGCTGGTAACTGACCACGTGCCTGTCCGGGTAGTGAGGTAACCTGACTCGGCACATACGTGAGTGCACGTCATTTACCTCAACCTTTTGGCAGGCTGTATGCCTATTTGGGTAGGCTGCTATTGTGGTTTAATACATGGGTGGTAACTTGTTATGCCATGGTAACTCCTTTGGAGGTGCTGGGTTGAGGCACACCATACCCCTGCAGCATCCTGGGAGCTACAATGCAGAGCTTCACATGGCACACGCTGGCAAGGACGCCTACCTTCCCACACACGGGGCATCCTGAAGGCTCCTTCTTGTAGCGAACCATGTTTTCCGTGCTGTGCTCAAAGTCTTCTCTTTTCACACGCCTCACCCCTTAACAGAACAGTTCCCATCAAAAAACAAAACAAAAAAATAAACCATGGTTTTCCACTCCAATCTGCATGCCCTTTCAGGTGAATACTGTAAAGAAGAGTGAAACACTGGGAAGAGCCTCAATGAAGAATTTAATTGCTAACAAAAGGATAACTTCTAAATTAAAACGGTGTCTTAAGAATATAAAAGCAGTCTGTCAAAGTGATGTACTTTGGCTTATCAGTTATTACACAAAATGTAAAGTGTCTGAAAACAGACATTTATTGTCAACATCAGGAAACAGGCAGATCTAGTAGGCCTTGACACTTCGATCCTGGCCCAGAAATTCCCCCTCACAGTCTCCAAGGAGAGAGGGAACCATCCAGCATCATCTTTTCTGCTTAATGAGTTTCCAACCTCTTTCTCAGCTACTTTCAGGAGAGAAGAGGGCTGCTGCTGTCCTGTGACAGCTAAACGTGAGATGCCTTGCCATTGCCATCCAGCTCCTTGTCCTCTAGCTGTCCTCTAGTTCACGACACAAAGGTCTGAATCACAAGAGCAGCCAGTGACAGTCAGCTATGCCCAAAGTACCAAATTAAATAACCTGTCTGCTTTTTTTTAAAATCACCTTTGGTCTTACCATCTAGATTGCTAGAGACATTTTAATATATATTTAAGCAATCTACCATCACCCAAGTTTTTCCAAGATTCTTTGAGTTCCTATAACATCCTTAAATGTTTGAGATTTTGAACAGTCAACTCTTAAATATCATCTTCATGTATTCTCAAGGTTTCAAAAGATAACATCACAGAGCATTCCACTTATACTGTATTTATACAGTAGTCACTTTCAGTCATACGTTGCAAGTTAATTCTCTGCCTTCAAATTTTCAAGTCACCGCACTTTTTTTTTTTAAAAAGAAACAATAGAATTCAAAGAAAGGAAAAAATACAATTAAAATCATCTAGTCTAAACTACTGCATAATAAGCCAAGCAACTTTCACATGACTGTTAGTAGCACTGGATTCAATTACATGAGGCTGACAAAAAAAAAAAAAAAAAGCTAGGTGCTCTGAGAAAGTTTTTCATAGAATTAGACAACTCCCCTCCAGGATCCGTTACTATTATTTTTAACAAATGTCAGGTTTTGTAGAAGCCTGCCACTCTACATCAGGTAACTGACTGAAAAATGACAGCTACCATCCAGAAGAATCTAATGCGTAATCATTTCCTTAATCTTTCCACCTCTATTGCTGTTTCAAGAGTAGTAATTAGGTTCATCTGCAGTATACTTACCTTCCAAGTGTCGTCTTTGATGGTCTAGCATGACATCCTTCCGGTAGAACATCTTATTGCAGATTTCACACGCAAACTTCTTATCCCCATGCTTTTTCTTGTGTTTTGAAAGATTACTGTTTGTAGAGAAGAATCTGAAACACATCTCACACTGGAATGTCTTGTCATCTGTAAGCAAGAGAAACCATACAGCTCTTTACAGATGAAAGCAGGTTTTGCATATTTGTGAGATAGGTAGTTCTTTTGTTAGACCTGATTTTTACTATATAATCCATCATTATATGGATTGAGGAAGGAGATGCAAAAGCACGTCTTTTTCTTTTACTTTAAAGTTTGTCCTCCCATTAAAAAGAGAATAAGCATCAAACAACCCATTGAGTTTATTTTTGCTACCTGGGAGTTTAAATATCACTGGAGGACATTTCTTTAAAGGCAATAAATACATATGACACTAACTTTAACAGTGACTCTTGCATCGTAACTTTCTCACATGGGGTATTTCCATTGTGGTCTGGCATACATTCAAATTATGTTTGGAGTGGATTCTGTTACAGTTGATTCAAGTCACTTCACCTACAGCAACACAACATCACACGAACAACTCTAAGCACCACTTTACTTCTGCCAGTACTGGTTCCTAATACCAGCCAGTACTGAAATATTCCAGAAGAAAATATAAAAACTCCAGGTCATTACATGACAATAGGCCAACGGGGAAATTGTTTCACATTCAATAGTTGAGACTTTTGTTGGAACATGAAAGCATGGTCTTGTAGATGGAATCTCCCAATGCCACAGCAATTACAAAGAAGTAATAGTTTGATGCACTAAAGAGTAGAGCAAAACCTGCTGCTTGTTTTGGTAACAGTCAACTCAGAAAATGAGCTGCTATCTTTTAATAAATAGAATACTGCGGTTATTTGGCATTACTTTCCATTCTTCATAAAGCTTAGTACAACATAAAGCTAAGTACAACTTAGCTTAGTACAACAAATACAAGTTGTACCCTCAGAAAGAAAATTACTTTGAATGGTGTTGTAAGGGGCAATTACCCAGGTGATCCTGGACAGACAATTATCATAGGTCCAGAAATGTAATCACCGTGTCATTTTCTAAGCATAAGACTACTCAGCATAAGTAATATGAGTAACCATAAGGGGTGGCTATGAGAGAAAAGGACAGGTTCCAACCACCTAGTGAGACTACTATAAGTCTAAAGAGAGAAAGCATGAGAAAGCAGAAGAAAACTGTAAAGCCAGAAAATTTGCCCCCTTTCCAGTTCCTCTATTTCAGAGAAACGAGGTGAAACTTAGTTTCAGAAAATAAAGTTAAAAGAGAGATGGCGACAGGCTATCTGTGCATATACAAATGAAATACCAGTGAGGATATTAGACAGCAGGAGATATTAAAAAAAGCATTGTGGATGTGTGGCTCTGCTGGCTATATTTTTCTTATCACAGCAATGAGGGAAGGGCAGAACGAAAGAGGCAGGTTGCTTGTGATGATGAAAAAAATATTCTAAATGCTTACTCCCTCTTTGTAATTACTATGCTGAGACGATTTGCGGACATCCCCACAAAACGGAGTAGAGATGACAGGAAGTGGAAGGTTAGCCGTTCTCACCTGTCCTGCAGTTATGGAATTCCAATGCACTCTCTATCCGAAAGGCCTTCTCGCATGTGGTGCACTTGTATCTGTACTCACTGTCAACCTGAGGATTGCAAACGGTAACTGTTTAAGCAGAGAAAAAACCAAGTCACTTCTGACAGGGAAATTCTAAATCTCAACTACTTTTTCTGTTTCTGCCCTTTCCAATTTTTCTTCCTTCAACAGGATATTTAAATACACATTGATGCAAAATTCTGATGGTATATCATCCTGCCATGTTCCTACATCTGAACTCTATAACAAAACAAAGTCGATCGTGCACCTGTGTGCATGTAACAGTCTTCCTGATAACCCCTGATCCAACCCAGAGACAGAATTTTTGAGAAGCAAGATGTAATCTGAGTCATCCTCCAGCTCCAGAACACATGCCAACAAATTCACAGCCTAGGACCTTGATGCTGAGCAGCAATGGAAATATTCACTGATAAGGCCCCACTACAAACATGTTTAATATTTATATGGCAGCAGCACTGAAAGGCCCTCACCGACAGGCATAGTACTGCTGTGGTAAGCACTGTACATTTACGCATGTGTGCGCAGCACTTAATGACACAGCCTTTACC
>JAOXNO010000001.1:116863576-116879387 GCA_028565335.1 Limnodromus scolopaceus
GAGGTTAAGGTTACACTGAAATTAGGTTAAGTGAATGGCAGCACAGAAGATTCAAAATGTGCCTTGGTTTCTGCCACAGATTACCTGGTATGATCGTTAGCAAGTCAGTTCATCTTTCTGTCTCATCTGTAATGGGATGATAAACTTACTGCTTCCTTTCCACTGTTGGCTTTTAAACCAAAGTAAAAGATTCTCTGAGGTAGAGGTTGTTCCCTGCTACAAATTACATTCAATGTTCTGCACTACAGAGGTGTGATCCCATCCATGCCGCAATAAACACATAAAACATGACTAGACAATTGAACGACAGAATTTCCTTCTTCATGGGCTACATAAAGAACTTCTTGAGAGCTCTGCTGGGGAGACCAAAACCAGCAAACCTAAACACCAAGATTCTGAATAACTTAAAAAAAAAAAGTCAGACTCATAAGCAACATGTAAGCTACTGTACCTATTTCATGAAGTTGCAGGCTAGTAAAAATGAAAAAGCACTACCTGCAAAACTGAAGTCTGTCTTGGAAAATTGTCCCTGACTCTGCACTTCCCTTGCCCCTTAGCTGTCTCAAGCAGGAAACCTAGAAACCCTAGGTGTGCCCTGGTTTGCCAGAAAGAGTCAAGTCCTGTTTAGGTTCCCACTTCGTCAGGCTTCCACGACAGCTGCAGGGCAACCCAGTTTACTTGGAAGCACAGATCTGTCAGCTGACTTAAGGCAAACAGAATCAGAAGAGGCATATTTTGTTTTGGAAACAACAAAACACTACATCAGTGGGAACATTTTAGGGTTTCCAAAGTATAATAGGCAGCATTTGGTTTCTATTGAAGTTGGACTTTCTGATAGTAGGTGAAGGATGTAGGAGGGGCTGTTCAAATTCTCCATAGTTTGCCCACCACCACACACACCCCTCCCCCCAGAAAAATCAGTGATGCTGAACTGGAAGACAACTCCCCAGTCAACTTCAGATTTTAGCTGTGACAGTATCCAAGTTAAATGAATGGATCTTCTGATGATCTGTACACATTTGCAACAACTCTCCTCCTCTTCACTTGGCTACTTTTGGTATTAGTAAGCAAAATTTAGCAAAGTAACCCTTTCAAAGAACAGACCCAGAATGGTTTTCTTTTGATCCTGATCTCTATAGTACATACTCTGAGTTTATTTAATACATAATTTGTGTTAAGTGGGTTCTTAATTTCTCTTATTGGAGACTATGGGGGGGGAGGATTGATTCATAATCAGCCTTGAAGTATGAGTTCCTGTGACACCACCAGTTGCTTCCTGAGCTGTATGTTCTTTGCCAAGAGTATCTGTATTGCTTATGAGTTTATCTAAATTTGAGTTCCTGTAATCTAGAACAGTCTGAACTCTAATAGGCTTCTGGTATTGTAATTTGGGGATGGTCAGTGTTCTTATTTCCAAACAGTGCTGTTCTTACATTCACTCACAGTCTCATGTTTTCTTCTCGAACCTGATCATCTGAACTATTACATTTTGCACAGAGTCTGAAGATTTTCTTTCGAATTGCCACCACCCCAACACTAACCACCCCCAAAGTCAGAACCCATTTTGGTTTTCATGAAAATCATCTGCCTAAAGGTTTATCGGCGCTTCTGTCACTTTTTAACTTGCATGTGTATTTTAAGCACTGTACCCATGAAAATAAAAAGAAAAATTCTGACTTTCAAATCCTCTCTAAAGTAATATTTGCTGAAAGTTATAGAACCATGATATCTGCATATAAGTGGTACACCTAGCAGCTCTTTAGATCTGTATCTGTCCTCTCCCTTAAAAATTCCACAATTTTGCATACCTGCTGGGTCAGCTGCTGGTATGCTGGATTTCCTAGATTTTTTATGGGGGAAGACAGCTGATGAAGGTTTTGAAGAGATTTTATTCCCCTCTTTATCAGAGTCCATCACTACCAAGCACATATCTGTGAAAAGGAAAAACAGGTCTTTTTCTTTACTTTCCAGACCCTTAGATTCTCTTGCTCTGTGCTGAGGGCAGTAACCATAGTCTTAAAGTTTTGCCCTGTAGCAGGCCTGCAAAAACACTTTCATGTAAAATCCTAACCAGGACATTCTTATGCCCAAATCTCATAACTGTGATTTCATGTTCTGGAGCGTATAGTGAAAGTAGGACATACCTAAACAATATTTCAAAATACCCATATGCACAAAAAAATACATTAACAGGTTAAAATAAAGAGGAAAAAGATGAAACCTCTCAGTTAATACCAACTGGAAACACCTTACAATTCAGAAACGTGCTAACTGCATTGATTTAGCTGCAGCACTTAAGACTGTGCTTACTATCAAGATCAGCCATAAAGCATGCGGATGGCAATGGTCTCTCCCCAAGCCATTTGTCACCCCAAATTATACTCAGCATAGCAGTAATACCATTCAGGGACTACTCCCAACACAAGAGCAGAAAGAAACTGCCTTTGCAATGCTAAAGGATCATGCCTTTTAGCTATAGAAATACAAAACTAGAAGAAAACGAAGAGGCAGAAGAACAAGACCTCTGCAGGCGATTTTAATTTAGATTCTAAAAAATCTGCTGCCTTTCTTTTCCAATGCACAAGCAACTGTGGAATGGCAGTTCACTCTTGAGCTTTTCTTATTCTAGCGGGTCCCATGTAAGGCTGTACAAGACAAAAGTTTTTTAGAAGTGTATAACAGTTCTGAGTAAAACCGAAACATTTTCACTACAACTGAAAGAGAATGGCTTCTTCGGCGAATCTGCATATATGTTTAGACTTACACTGATACTTAGGTACCTTTGCTCTTCTACCCAGAAATGTTTCTGATGCAACCATCAGTTCTTCAGTTAAGAACTATTTATCCAGTTTGTTCACTCTAAGAGGCTGAATCATCAACTAGGCCATCCGTTTTCAAAAACCCAGATAAATCACGGTGATATGCTTTCTTCTTGTAGGGCAACCACGTATGGAGGTTAGCCTAACTCTAAAGGCTAACAAACTCAGGGTTAGAGCCTACTTGATAAACCGCACTGTCAACTACAACAGCAGGGGACTATCAGTCCCTATCAGGACTGGGCCCTTAGGAAGGAAAAAAGGCCCCCACACATACCATTCGCAACACTAGTGACCTGCTTCAGCACTGGCTTTTCCATTTTTTTGCCGTAAAAAGCTGCATACCACACTCGCAGCTCAGTTCCTGGTGGGATGTCCCGGGAGGTGGTGAAGTAAATATCATTGTCTTGCTGAAAGGCAGTTAAGTTTTGATGCTCATATTTGGTAGCTGGTCGCACCATCATCATCCAGTTGCAATCGTCTTCATTTGAGGTATCAAAATATACCAGGGGCCCACCCTTCTGGAACACCTGCCAAGCAAAACATGCATGCAATAAAACCCTATCAAATAATAACACAAAGTTAAGAAGAATTTTTATTTTCTGAATAGAAACAATTGCAAAAGCAATGTACATCAGAGACAACTTGCATCAGGCATGTTTCATCTATCAGTCACATCTTCACATGATTAACTCTGAGACAGCCAGCCAGGGGCAGGATAGGAATAAACTGAACTTCTACCCTAAGAATTCTTGCTATGGACACCAGTTTCTCACAAAATTTGAATGACCAAAAACAGGAGAATAGAGGGGAATCTAAACAGCAAGCTGTGAAATGCCCATCAGCTCAAGTCACATTTCTAAATCTTTACTTCTGAGGTAGGTATTGCTGAAGACTAAGACTGAATTCAATTTTTACTGTAGCATTTTTCCTACCAAAACTTGTCAAGAGAAGAATAAAACAAATGCAAGACAAAAAAAATATTTTTTTCCGCATGTTCCAAAATCTTAATGCATATGTCACTCATTAAGCAAATAAAATCAAATTGAAGACACTCATTAAAACAACTGAAATGAACTGCCATAGTCATTGTCCCTCTTGTATCACCACATGCAGAAGGTAAAAGACAAGCAGTTTCGCTGACTGTATCCTAACCCTATCCCCTATAAGGATGTTCACTTCAATCATGAAGAACAAGCCTCTAGTTTGGTTCTTCTGTATCTTGCCCAGAAAATGCTTGTTTAGGTAGTCTGTTATAGAGCATGCCTAAATGAGGTCCCAGTTAACCCCCTTACACATAGCTTTTTCCCCATAGTGTTAGCATAAATTCATCACGGGTAAAACTGACTCCTTGTTATTGCTTTTCATGTGCCATGTCTTACCTTCAGGGGAAAAACGGACTCTTTTTCCAGCTTGGCAACTCTCTTGGATTCAAAAGGGCCAAACTGGGTACGTTTCACTAGCTGAGTCAGAGCAAATACTCCTTCAGTCCCATCTTCCAATTGTCTTATCTCCAAATTAGAAGGCAGAGATGATCTAAAAATTGAAGAGAGGATTGAGAAAAAACCCAGTTACACATGGGACAACATTGCAGGAATCCATGGAAGAAAGAAGTCAACATCTATTTCTCTAATCTCCCGTGACAGCAAAGTTTTCTGATGAAAATACCCTAACTCCATGAGGATTTATAAATAAATAGAAGAGAACAACTATCAGCAGTGAAGGAGGGCCAATTCAGAGATTACTTGAGAGAGCTCAACCCATGTAAATCCAGGGACCTGACAGGCTGCACCCGAGGGTGCTGACAGAGCAGACCAATACTATAGTAAGACTACTCTCTATCATCTTGGAAAGATCACGGGCATCAGTGGAGGTCTCTGATGACTGAAGAAAGGCAAATGTTGCACCCACCTTTAAAAAAGGCCAAAAGGATCATATAAGGAACTACAGGGTTGTTTGGCCCCATTTTAGTCCCTGTGATGGAACAAGACTTTTTCGGAGGCATTTATGACGTTTATTTCTCACGTGAGACGGTTACTGTAAACAGTCACCATGGACTGATTAAGGGTAACACATGCCTGACAAAACTGTTTGCCTTTCAGGATAAAATGACCAGGTTTGTGAGTGAGGGAAGAGCAGTGGATGTCATCTGCCTTGATTTCAGAAAGACTTTCAACACTATCTCTGTATCCAAGTAGGGATGTTACGGTCTGGATGAGTACAGAACTGCTCAAGTAACTTGTCAGGTGGTCAGGCTTAGATGGTCATGATCAATGGTTCTTCACCTGGAGGCCACAACAACCGTGGTACCACAGAAGTCTGTGCTGGGACCTGTACCGTTTAACATCTTTATCAACAACCTATAAGGGGCAACACTTTTATCCAATTTTAAGATCGCATTAACCAGGGGACACGGTCCATATGTCTGAGGGCAGGACTGCTATCCAGAGGGATATGGAGATACACACCAACAGGAACCACATGAAATTCCAAGGACAAATGAGAAGTCCTGCACCTGGGAAGGAAAAACCCCAGCCAGTACCATCACCAGGGAGAAAGACCCTGGGGGTCACGGTAGGCAGCAAGCTGGACACAAGTCCCAGCAGCAAAACAGGTCAAACACATCCTGGGTGGTATGAATGGGAGCAGCCAACAGTTTGAGGCAAGTGATTGTCCGCCTCTTCTCTGCACTTCCTGAGTCTATTGCCTCCTGTTTTGGGCTTACAATATGGGAAAGATATTGACAAACAAGTGAGCTCAGGGGAGGACCACCAGGACAGTCAAAGGCAAGAGCAGTCACCCTGTGAGGAGAAGATGGGGAAGCAGAGCTTGATCAGCCTGGAGAAGAGATGGCTGTGGGGGCCCAAACAGCCACCTGTGCACACCTACACCAGGGACGTCATTGAGATGTCAGGCGCTTCCCATGGCCCCATGGCAAGAGCAGAAGAGACAATATGCATACAAATGAAAAATGAGCAGTTCAGCCTGAATAGGTTCTGACTGGAATACCCTGAGACCTCGTCCAAAATGAATTATCCTATGACTCTACAGATCTTTGGTTATGATCATGCTTATTTTAAAAAATAAACTACGTCCCTCCCCAAATTAACCTTATATACGCAGATCACAGCCCTTAAGATGAAAGCCCTAAGTTTCCCTTCTGTCTTCTAGCTCCTGTATTACAAACATTGATATGTGGATCGCAAGTGCTTCTGTGCTCCCAGCCTCTCTCATTTACCAAACAAGCTTCTGAGAACTATATGTAGTAAATATTGTTACTACCTATAATAGACAGAGAACATCTTAAAAAAAAAATCACATGGTTGGAATCACCATATTGTTTTTACAGACACTAAATGCAACCCTGTTTTTTCAGGTCTGTGCTAACAGATGAAAAGCTAAAAATAATCAGGTTACTGACAACTCTAGAGAAGCTGACTCTAGCAGATCCACTTTCCTGTCTAGATAAAAAGAAATACAACAGGATTGCAATAATAGTGATAAGCAAATTAACTGAAAAAATGCTTCCAGTTTTAATAACAAAAGATGCAATGTCAGAGACAGTGAAGTCCAGGAGATGTTTCTTCAACACTTCCTTTTTTAACCATAAAGCATCCACTTTATCTTTTCAGTAGGACAGAGAAAACAATGACCATGTGGTTAAGCAAGTAGGTTGGTTTTTAAGAGATTCATATCCAGTTTGTGGTTAAACTTGCCTTCAACATCAAACAACTCACTCTCTCAGCTACTGTTCCCCAGATGTAAAATAAAGACTGCAATTATGTTTCTTCTTTCCCTTTCTTATCTTAGCTGTTTTCAGACGTTAACTCTTCAAGAAAATACACTTTTCTGTAACACAGTCATTCTTAAGCTCTCCTTTCAAATCCACTATCCAGCAGCCCACACTTCCACTAGAGAAAACTTAGCATCGGCATGTCAAAAAAAGGCTGAAAACCAGTGCATGCACCATATTTGCAAATGTTCACAGCTGGAACACCTGGACACTATGGTAATTCTTCACTCTACAAACAAATAAGAGCATTAAATTGCCGGGTGAAAAAAAGAAAAAAAGATGAGGTAAGAAATAGTAATTTAACTCATCATTGAATCTGTTTGGTATGGGCTAGAGACTTAACTGCACTGCCTAGTTTCCATGTAAAAGAAAAGCACCTCCATCACCAGTTTCTATTATTCCTATGGGCATTTTGAAATTTCCCTCAAGAACAAAGCACCTCTAGAGTCAGGACTGTTAAGAGAGCCCCCAGTAACACTTGCTGCATTAAATCATCCATGGTATGCTTCCAGGCACAGGAAGGTGGTGCCTGGCAGGAGCTGCAGGGAGCGTCCTTTTCTAGGAAGGCTCAGAAAAATGACCACGGCTCTTGCATGAGTGCAGCCAGTGTACACTGTGGGACATCAAGAGCATCCTGCCCAGACAAAGAGGGGTCATGGCACCCGTGCAGCACACCCAGCACATTCAGTGTTTGTTACAAAATGATCCTGGAAATACACAGTATGGCTTACATAGCCAGCATGTGTCAGACTTGCTGCCCACGTGCCCATGTTTTCTATTTGTGACTTCCCAAGACAAAATATGCAAGCCCTAAGCACACTAATAATACATGAAGCCATCTGAGCTCTCTTCTCTTTTTGGATTTGTACTGCATCTTCATGATAGTTGTTTCTTTTCCTTAGCCTTACATTTTACACCTTAATATGAATTTTGCTGACAATGGCTTATTGCCTTTCTCTGTATGGATAACTACTCAGCATTGTTTTCTCCTAACTAGATTTAGTCTATTTGTTTCTTTTGGCAAGCATGAATGTTTCTGCTGTGCTATCACAGACTTTCTGACAGAAGCATTACCCCATATAATTCGTAAAGACTCACAATAACGAGAACAACTTGCTTTGTTTCTCAGTGAAGGAACTACAGAGGTTACACCAAGCAGGAGGACACAACCATTCATGTGAATGAGGAATCTTCATGCACTTCTCTGAAACCAATACAGTACATCTGAGGAGGGGAAAATGTTGCAGGTACTCGACCGAGTCATGATCCCCCCTGACACAATCTGACTTTTTTGCCAGAAACTTCAGCAAAGAAGCCAAGTCCTGATGAGCAGCAAGTTATTTTTTGGCTTCAATTCAGTAGAGCATTTAAGTGTGTGCATCGATTTTTCTATTTAATCAAGGCCATGCGCATTCCACAGATTGGGACTTTACTTTTCAGCTGGAAGCGTGACACCCATTAAACAGCAAATAAGCTTTAAAGAACTAAAATGTGTGTAGTTTAGTCAGAACTAACACAAATGTTCCTTACCTTGCCCTGCTCAATACAAAAGAGTCTTTGACTGTCACCACTGGGCCCAGTTCAGGACACTCTGAATCATGGTACAGCCCACAGTCGTCGCACCCTGCAAGGAAGCAGACAGCACACAGAAAGGTTGATGGAAAATACTTTTGTAAGACAGCTGCCTCACTTTTTTTCAAGGGCCAAATACAAAATCTAGCACCAGGCAAAACACATGCATATAGAGGCAGATGTTTACTTATAATGCTTAAAAGAACATGTATAATTGAACATCAAGTTGATACCTGGCACCTGTGTAGATGAGATAATACACGCTGTGATGAGTACTACCAGAAAATTGTTTAAATTCTCTCTTAAAGGAAAATAATTGCTTTGCAGCCACAGAAAATATTCTGCTTAAAGATGGCATTATTCTTCAAAGCAACATCTAGCAGATAAAGTAAACCATGTTACTACCTTCACCAGAACCCAGGCTTTTAGAACCAGCTTGGGAAGCGTGGTCTTTTTAGTGACAGGAGGCATAAGTCCAGTAGCAGCTCTGGCACGGGACCTCAGCAGGGCACAAGTACCCCACGGGAGCCCACCTCTGCCTGCAGCCGCACTTGGTTTGCTCATGCTCCTCACTCACGGCACAGGGAGAGATACCTCCAAGACACCTTCTGGTGCCCTTCCAAACAAGTCAGCTAGCTGCGCAATACACTTTGGCCACGTCTTAATTCACTGCCAGCTTACCTAAATCAACTTTTAGTTTAAGTGGCTGTAAATTACCCAGAACTGAATGGTTCCTAAGAAACGATTTTCAAACCAGGATAATTTGAGGGTTTCTAAAATAAGCCAACTTAACAGGATTTCAAATGCATATACATTGCTTCACTGTGAAAAATAGCTGTGGAACTGCCCTGGTCAGCTGCTGACACAGCTTAAGAAGAGATCATCACACAGGGGTTATATTCCTATAGTGTGATTTCCACCTGAGCTCCACACTCACAAGGGCAAGTCAGGTAACCTCAGTAAGGATGCAAAGTAGAGGCTGGTTACACCTTGTTTGGGAAGAGGACCAGACAAAAGCCATTTCGTTCCAGGCTATGCCCCCTCTGGTAAAGCTACTCTGTACTCCGAACTGCATTTGTTCCAGTGAACTAACAAAAGGATTTCTTCTAAGACATGGAAAAGGGATCCCAAACTACAATGCACAGCTCCACGTTGTTTCTTCTGTTGGCAACTAAAACAGTTTAGCAGTGAAAATCCACATACATTTGACAAAGAGCATTATCAGCTCATGCGACCCCCAAGCCTGGCCGCTGCTCCCTGTACAGCTGTTTGTGCTACCCTCTGGTGAACCAAGGAACAAAACAACCAGCTTTTCCCATCAGTTTATTTTTCAGCTGAATGCAGCTCCCAGTCCAGTTTGCTGCACGGCACCAGATAGCTGTGTCAGAGGAAAGGACCAGTGGGCAAATGCTATCCACATAGCACCAGCTCCAAAACTAAGCCTACAGCCAAACAGCCTCCCTTGTCCTGCGCTGTTTACCAATCCACTCTCCCACCCCGCCTCCTTAGGCGTGCCTGTAGCTCACACTGAGTTTAATATTACTGAAATAATCTGGGCTAAATACAAATTTCCAAAACCAGAGAGGGTGGAGGAGCCACACAGGAACGTGTAAACCAGACTGCAGAAAAGAATCGGATTATCATCCACAAAGGGTTGTCATAACCAACGTGGGACAGGAAGGAATAGCTGGAGCAACAGCTTCTTCAACAGGCTTTGCTGCCAAAGGAAACAAGCACTTTGCCATTCCCCTTCTCTTTCGACAGCCATTGCACAGGTTCAACAAGGTGCAGACAGCACTGTCCAAAACTACATGCAGAAATAAGCTACACATTTCTCTCACTGCTTTGCGGATGAAGGATCAAAGCAGTGGGGAGTACGATCCTAACATTGTGTGGCAAGTCTCTCAAAATCTAAGGGATGGCTTACAGCAGACATTCCCCAAGGCTGTCACACTCACCATATGTGACAGTTTTAAGAGATTACAGTCACAGGAGAACCACAAAACTAAGCATGAGATAAATGGTAAAATACCCTGGGGGGAGTATATTCACAGACTTTTACAAAAAATATTGCAAAACTCTTTTATGTCTATGAAATATATAATCAACGACGGGAGCACACAGTATCATTTACAACGGACTTTTTCAGAACATAAGCAGTCATCATATCGCACAGGAAAAACTTACAGAGAGCACAAGAAGCTCAAGAAATTCAATGACCACAGGCTCCACTGGAAGGGTGACAACTGTGTTGTGTGACACCTTCTATCTGTGCAATTAGGGAATGGTATCACATCCTCATCCTTGTTGCTATCCTCCAGGGTCTTTTTATGAAGGGGAAGATAAGGCAACTTCACTACTGGTATCTGCAACTCAATAAAAATGCCTATTGAGTCAACACTATTTTTGAAGGAACCCTGGTGAATCTGTGGTGGGGGGAAAAGTGGAACTTTCTGATATTGTTGCCGTAAGGTTGATGTGCAGCTGTGGAGCCAGGGTAAAAGACTGTGGATCCATACTCTGCTCTTCCCAGATCAGATTCACAATATGTGGGACCTCTTTGCTCATACAAGAGGTGAGCAGTCTCTACACCTCTTAACTTCTCTCCACTGTAACACCAGATCCTGCATGTCCAGGCTGGTGACAAAGGAGATGCTGCAGGGCTAGTATGCAACTGGAAAGCAAGCCTACTAGCCAAGATCCATCAAGCATGGGACACTGCCCACCACACTCCCTGGACACACCAGCCTCTCTTCACACACCATGACCCTGTATTGCAGGTGACGGAGCCCAGTCTGTCACACATGGTTATGTAGAAGGCAGACCACAAAGTTGCATGAAGCGCAGGCCTAGCCACAGGAACACAAGAAAATGCAGTGAATGCTATGAGTGAGACTTGTCAGGGCAGTCGGTGCATCTCAAACTGGGCTTATGCAGAGAGAATAACAAGCCTGCATTCTCCTCCTGTGGAGGTGCAGATCTCCAACCCAGGCTAGAGATCGGAGTTCCCCACAGACACACCTGGCTGCTAAAGGTGGTTGTATAAACAAAGAACTTAGGCTAGTGTTAGGCCTTCAATCTCACTGGCTTCAACCATGAAAAAGCTGTTCTGCTAACTCACATTCAGAGGTCTCTGTGTGCTTGCCAACAAAACCAGGAGAATGTGTATGCTTAAAATGAGCAACCTTCTGTCTACTCCTCCATAAGCTGTTTGAGGTTCCTTGACATAAACACTTTTCTAAATAAAAACTTAGTCTGTTTCAGTCTTCAATTTCAAACTTTCTAAGTAGACAAGTCACATCATGAGAGTTACATCGTTTTCCTTTGTAATACTTACAAATAAACATAGTCTCCTCACTGCTATCTTCAGCCATTTTTCAAACCTGCCAAAACACAAAAGATGAAGTTAGTTCTGAATGACTTTTACTCCCTTTATGAAGTAATGATGCTGTCTGACCCAGAGCATATCCAAATACATCCCTGCAAGAGTATCAGTGGAAAGTTAAAGAAATTGAAGTTGCTAAAAATCCCCGAGTGACCACTGTATCATCAAAAAATAGGAATTAATTCAATTCATTCCATCGGCATGCAGGTGTTCAGCCATCTCCAGGAAAGCAGGCCTCCATCACACATAATGGTTACTTGGGAAGTCAAATGCCACCACTCCAAATGACCTCCCTTCCTTCTTTTTTCCATAGCTTTTTATATGTTGAGCATGACATCATATGGCATGGAATATCCCTTCAGTCAGTTGGGGTCAGCTGTCCTGACTGTGTCCCCTCCCAACTTCTTGTGCACACCCAGCCTACATGCTGGTGGGGTGGTCTGAAAAGCAGTAAAGACTTTATGCTGTGCAAGCACTGCTCAGCAAAAACTAAAACATCCCTGTATTATCCACACTGTTTCCAGCACAAATCACTACCTGCTGAAATCACTACCAAGAAATCTAAATGTTTGTAGGTTCACAGGCATTTCTCTCTGAGGCAATGCTGTCTCATGTTCCCCATCCCTCCGCTTGCCAACCTCCAGCCATTCCCATGCGTGCCCTGCTGTAAGCTCCTGTGGAACCTCAGAACAAGCAGGGCCAGAGGACTAATCCAGGCCAGCAACAACCACTGCGGAAACCAGGCCCATCTGGTTCAGTACAACATTTTATTGAAAAGTAGCTTAACAAAATTATCTCTCAAGGGCAGATTACTTATTTAATCAGCACAATAATCTTAAGAACCTAAAAAACTGCAGATATAATCACACATTTGTTCCAACAGCAAAGGTATACTGTGGTAACAAGCATCAGAAAACCTGGGAAAGGAAATCCCGTTTCTGTCATTGATCTTCCATGAAATGGTAACTCACCAATTTGCTTTTACCCATAAAGTAAGAATAATTTACATTCACTTTTGATAAATCAGTTTGGCAGTATGTATCAAAAACTTGCATAAACACTATTTGTTGCTCCTCGACAAAGTTTAGACAATCTAAATTATGGTTGGCAAGCAGGCTGTGATTATGCATGGCTAAGACTGCGAGACAAGGAGCATCCAGAAGATAGTTTTCCCTTTTCTAACCATGAAAAGGCTCTCCTCCTTTCAGTTTTTCCAATGCCCCAGTGACAGACAAAGCAACACGAAGATCATGAGCCAAGTCTAAGAGAAAACGAAGCTGCAGAAGCAGCAAGCACACTGGTCCAGACGAAAACAGGAAGGAGTAGGAAACTGAAGCTGTCGGAGGGAAGAGGACAGGAGGAGAGAAAATATGAATGAAGACACACTAAGATAGCAGACCCCTGTTCAGAAATATAAAGCATTTGCTACTACGACAAAAAAAGCCAAGCCAAAGATGTGCACAAGCACAGCTGTTGCTTGGGATCAGCACAGGAGCAGGACTCCCTGTTATGAGTTTACTCTTGAATACAGATGCTTCATATGCTCTGCCTGGCTGGGCTGTGGAAATATGCCTCAGGCTGGAGCCTGGAGCAGCAGCTGCTGCACAGGTACTGTCTCTACTGACTTTTCAGCACAAGCAAAGTCCCTGTCCCACACAATCCCTTTCCCTGTTCCAGGAAGGACTGATTGCTGCTAATGCCACAATTGACACCTGCGCACACCAGGGAGCAACGCAGCTGCCAGCTGCGCCCAAGCTCCACTTCACCTCAAGCCTCCACCAGAAGGAGCAAACGGGTCCCTTCACCAATCCATAGGCTACTCCCAATTAGCAAAGGTCAGTCCATCACCACACAGGGATGCGCTGGGTGGAAAGCCAACACGTGAACTGACTGAAATACAAAAGGACACCTGGTCGCTGTGGCTCTTGGTCACAGCAGGAGGGATCCTGCTGCACGGTTATCTGGGAAACAGCATACGGTGGATTTTGGTCTGAGCACCCTGGCATTCCCCCACTGCTCTCCCCAGCTCCACCTCATGTCAACAGCACAATCCCTCCTAACACCTGCTTCCCCAGGAAGGGGCTAGCACTGCCTCTGTGGCATAAGCTAGGCCTTCCTTGGCTATGGCTTTTGGGGACAAAACTCATGTAATAAAACACTTAAACGTTCACATAAAAGCCCAGCGCCGAGCATGAGCAGCAACTCAGGGAATTTCCCAAAAGCTCTTTTCCTGGAAGCACTGTGAACAATGCAACAGGTATTCTGGGAAACCCAGAGTATAACCGTGCAAAACAAGCTACAGAAAGCACACCGTAGGTTGATGTCAAAAATGGTTTTTAACCAGGATGCTGTGTGCTACTTCAGGAGGTGTACATCCAGGTATTTTTAGATAGTTTGTGTCCTAACAAGACTTTAATCCAAAATATGGCTGAATTAACAAATAGTCTTCTTGGTCAATGGTTCAGATAGGCAGGGGACGCAGTGCGGCAAGACCAGCAATACTGCTGTGTGACCTGCTTGTCAAAGGGATTCGCCCTCTAGGACTTTCCCGTGTCGCATCCTTCACAAACAGCAGACTGATGACACGCGGCATTTCAGAAGCAGCAACGTCAGTCTCGTTCTAAGGGCCGTCAGATGAGAATAGCAGCAAAGGGGCGGAGAAACCATAGTGGCATAAATGTTGTTCAAGGTGATGGGGAGAAAGCGTGACGGTCACTCAAACACACCTCACACAGTTGATAAGGACACTGCATCTTCAGTTATTATCTCCATTAGTGTGATTTTCATTTTTGCAGCAAGTGCTTTCATTTTCCACATCGCAAGATTTCTGATTTGTCATCTATCTTTCCTATGCTCAGCACAGCGGCCTGCTATGCTCCAAAATAAACAGGAACGGGTAATGTATTGTGTATCAAATAAACTCACACCTCAACACACAGGTGCAAAAAGAGAAGTACCTTACGTTAGTGTCTGCACCTTGTTGCAACTTCCTGCATCATCCTTTTTTCTCCATTCCTACTTTACAGAAAGTGTAAGAAAGGAAGAACAACCCCAAAATGGGTTTAACAATTCTGCTTTGCAGACACATACTACTTCTCACCCATAGGCTTCCAAATTCCTCACAAATCTCAACTGCATTTCCCAAGAGTTTTTGAAATAAACTGAATTTATGCCACCTGTTCTAGCTGGTAAACGGAGTCACAAAGTGCCACGCTAGCTCACATGATGGCACTGAAGATAGACTTCAGAGGTTTTTTTTACACTCATCTACTGTTGTTCTGGACAAGTCAGTTTTGTTTTTTTTCTTTTCAAGCATTTGTATCAGAAAAATATTCCATTAAGTCACATTGCACATAATCATGTTATTGTCTTGCAGAGATAATCAGAGCTTTGGGAAATTCCACGTATTTTTTTATAAAATAGAGAGCAATCAGTGAATAACCAGGAGAAAAGCTACACAGAAGAAATTAGACCAGGGGTACAAAGCCTAATTCTGACTGCAGAAAAAGAGGATTTCCTGCTTGTATAATTAACTGAGCAATTTTGTACCTGAGAGTGGAACATGCAGCTAAGCACACAAACTCCAGCAGCAACACGAATCTCTGAACATACTGAAACTCCAGGGAAGCCAAATGAAGACACTGAGGAGCTGCAAAGTCACACGTATGTGCCCACAGAGCGCGGCGTGCAGTGTTAGCGTCAGGGAACCACTCGAGCCAGCAGCTATCCAAAAATGTAAGCCCTGGTGTAAAACCATGCTTTCCCCTAGTAAACTGCTGAAGAAAGAAATCAGGCTCCAGTGGGAAATTGAGTAATTTTGATCTTGCAAACAGATTTAAAAAATAGGTAGGAATTACAAAAATAAACCAAATCAAACTGTATTTGTATCTGACGACCAACGTTTTTCCCTTTCTTCAGTCTTCCATTGAAGTTCTAGAGTGGGCTTCTGCTAGTGTGAGTAACTTGAAAAACACAAGTGGATGAGTGACACTGCAAATATACGTGTGCAAGCAGAAAATGCACTTAAAAGTACCCTTTGTTTTCTTCATGACGTAAGCCACATTTGTTCACACTACTGCTCGAAGTAATCAGAAACTACCTGGCAGAATACCTGGTCAACTACAGCGAGGCCTTGTATTTCTAAGTAATTATGATTGTGCTATCAGTTGCTGCTGAGAAGGGGGACGATTTCAGTCCCGGTCAGGGGGAGCAGAGGGTAAGAGCGAGCGCTGAGTTTATGCCACC
>JAOXNO010000001.1:116880537-116909679 GCA_028565335.1 Limnodromus scolopaceus
GGGGTCCCGCGTGGAGTGCTCCGCGCGCGCGTGGGCCGGGGGTGTGTGTGCGTGTTGGGGGGGGAGGGGGGTTGCGCGCGGCGGGCGGGAGCGCGGGGAACCGGCGTTACCTGCCCGGGGAATGGCCAGACCCGGATCGGATCCGGACTCCGGGTTCCGATCCGCTCCGGAAACCACGCGCCACCGGAAGCCGGCGCGGCCGGCCGCAAAGCAGGGCGGGAAGTGTAGTCCCAACGGCGAGCGGGGCCCGGGCCATGGCGGCGTGAGGGGAGCGGCGGCGCTGTTGCCCCTGGGCCGGCGCTCTCATCGCTCCAGCAGCTGGCCCGTGGCAGGGCAGCGGGTCGCCCCGGCTGGGTACAACACCTCTGTGAGGGGGGGCCGACCCCCCCCCGGCGCGGCGCTTCGGCTCTGGGCTGGAGGAGGAGGAGGAGGAAGAGGAAGAAAGGGGCGGCTACCATGGAACTGGGTTTGGCACCCGGGTTGCACAACTTGGCTTTTTCCCTTCTGGCCAGTGTAGGTAGGAGTCCCACAGGCGTTCTCTCAGAAGGCGTTCGGGAGCCATAGCAACTCCACTTCGCGCTGTGGGCCCTGTGGGTGTTTTTTTGGCCACGCGGCCAAGAACACCCCTCCAGAGGCAGAGGCCTGGGCCAAGGAGTACCTACGCTTTTGGTATCCGAGCAAGGTGCCCCAGCTTTCTCCTCTGGGAAGAAGGAACGCCTACCACGGAGGTTCCCCCCCCAACTAAAAGCCTTCTGCAGAGCTCCCTGCTGCTGTGGCGGGACTGGCTGGTCCTCAGAGTGAGAGCACCCCTGAAGACACCAAGATGATGGGAAGCGGGTGCCAGCTCCGTCCTCTCCAAGGGATGCGCTCTGCTCACAGCTATGTCTTCAGAGCAAGGCCAGGCCCTTTCTCGCTTCTCGCCTTAAGCACCCCATGAACCCTCCTGCACAAGTACCCGCTTTCAAGAGGAAGGTGCAGAGAGTCAGGTACCTCGCTGCCTGTTAAGTGCTTGGGTGAACTGAAGCAGCGCAGCGTGTGAATTTTGAAAACATTGCCTCTTGGCAAAACAGTGTTAATTTAAGGAGGGGGAACTGTTTATTCTTTAAAAATGACTCGCCAGAAGTTTTCAACGAGCACAGGAGTAGTATGGGGAATTTTTCAAGGATCTAACTGCACATTCAGGTCATTTGCTTTTTCAGAGACTGAAACTGGCTGGCCTTTAGTTTCCTATAGTCTGCTTTTACATATTTTCCCTGTACAGTGCATTTTCATATTCGCAATGCTGTCTTTGGGCCTCTGTTTAGGTATCTCCAGCATCCAGTGCACAAGGGGGGGTTATTCTACTTGCAGTGCATTCACTCTGTCAGAATAAGTATTAACTAATTCAGAACAGTTACCTGTATGTTTCCTAGCTGAAGCACTCTGGATTTACAATGCATGCGAGCCTGGATCCTGCAGTTCCAAAATGATTTTTTTTTTTTTGGTTGGTATTCCTATGTTTCTGCAGAGTTACCATTAGACAGTGAACTTACATCTTACACCAAACTCACTGGGGTAGAGAGATGAACAAAACTGCCCATCCCTTTCATTTGTTGTTTAAGAATGATGAACTAGGGGAAAGAGTATGGTGTCACACTTGGTGCTACATCTATTCCTGCTCCTGCTCTGATAGGTCTTGTGACTTCGCTAGTGTACACTAATGGCATCACACAAGTTAAAAAAAACTCACTCAAAATTAGAGCAGAAAGGAAAAGTAAGAAATTTGTTGGGAGACCATTAGGAGATTTCAGCTAAGCGCTTCAAGAGCATGAAATTAACTGGCATTGAAATGTGGGCAGCAACTCCCACTGAGGTAACACACAAATTCCTTCCAAAAAAGAGGTACCGCACCTCACTTTGGGAAGGGAAATAAAACCACTATCATGGGTGTTTTCATGTGAATGCCTACTTTTGGTGGGTTTTGATTATTTTCTTTTTCCTCAGCCTGGCAGGGCTTTGTGGCAGCATTAATTTAGAACATAACTTTTTCAGTAAAATGATCGCAACATTCCCAGGCTGTGCTCATTTTGGTTCCGGTGTCTTCTATATAGGATCTAGGCCCTGACACTCCTCCCTCTTTGCCCCTGCTAATTGCTAGTAATTACCCTGGTTTCAGGGTAATACAACATAACTGAAAGAAAACCAACAAAAAGTCCCACAATTCCTTTTTCCATTAGATTCCCACCCAGTCCATGTTTCAGGTGATTTCTCAAGGAAGAAGAAGGGGCTACCGGACACGGCCAGGGTTATCAGAGACAACCCGCTGTCTCAGCACAGTGTAGGTGGTGAACTCTGCTCCTGAATAAACAGGTAAATGGACTGTGTTAAGCAACAGGTCAAATTAGTGAAGGAGGGTAGAAAACCATCTGTTACGCTTGGCTGACTAGGTATGTAGGAAAGCACACTACACAGAGACAATTGGCTTTTATTGTATGTACAGCAGTAGTTATTTCTTTAAAAAAATCCTCAGGTTTTTTAGTGATATAATAAATCTGTACATCATAGACTTCTTAATTGCACCAACTTAATTTTGTGAACACACAGAAAAAAGAAAAAACAAAAACAACCCACCACAGAAGAAGTAACTATCACAGTTGAATGCTAGAAAAAAATGTTTTACCCCACCTGGAATATCAGAGCATAATACATTATTGGGAAATACAACAGAGTTATAGTATCGGAAAGACCTCAGACCCATCCTTCCCAGCTATTTTCACACCATGCCAGCACCTTGCATAGTAACAGTTTGGATATCCTGAGTGAAATGATATTATTCACCCTTAACTTAAAGTAATCACCCTTGTTACACAGTTAATCTTGAGTTGTTTGTCACCAAGGCTGTGGCTTGGCAATGTACAGCAGCATATGCTGACTTTAAACACATGAATAAATCCACTTAGGTCCTGTGGAGGTCAACGCATGAGGTCAGCTGTTCCCACTCACAATGGGAATGTGTTAGCCTGGAGCTACAGTATACTTAATTGTGTACCAGGATAAACGCTTACTCAAACTTCAGCTCTACAATTCAAAAACTGCAATAAACCAAAATGAAAAAGCCACGCGGCTCCCACCTCGTATAGAGCTCTCACTCCTTGTTAACACCCAGAGCTACCAGAGCTGAAAAAGATGTTAAAACAAGAGCAAGAGTCTAGTTTTGCTTCCCCATACACTTTTGGTAGCATTTCATGTAGTCGACTGCGCTTTTTCCTATGATACTTTGCATATGAAGAACACCAAAACTTTACAGGAAATACACAGCAGAAAGCTGTCACTTGAAAAAGTACCAGGAAATGCTGTAAAACTTCACTGATCCTCAAAATTGGTGTCATCTCAGGCAACAGAACACTTTGAAAAAAAGCAGCGCCGTAAGATGAGTCCTCTCAAGAGCAAGACAGCGACTACACGTCTGTATGACCTGCAGCCCCAACCTCTCTCTCAGAGAAAGGGCAGGGGGGAAAGAAAATCTAACAGAAAGCGTAAGAAAAAAGCCCAGTATTTGTGCCTGCACAGTTTATGTCCTACCCATTAAGCTGAAGAATGTTGACGAAGGTATTTTCCTTTTAAATGAACTTTTTTTCCACTACAGCATTCCTTCTCCTTCCTGCCACCTAAGATTCATAAGTTTCATATGTAGTTAGGAGTGAAATGACTGTCATTTCTTCCTGGGGTGAACTGAATATGAAATATCGGTGATCTAGGGATAAAGGACTGCCTCCTCTTTAAAGCGACTTTTAAAGTGATCTCAGTCACTTTAAGAAAGCTACCTAGCTTGTAGGTATCAGTCACTTTTATTGTTTTAAGCTACAAAGAAAAATTTAATTCTTGTACTACTTACTCGGTCAAAATCCACACTAAAGCCAAGGCAAATCTTGGTTAGGTAAGGATGCAGGTTGTCTCCATCAAGGCAAATGAAAAGCTAAAATGCCATAAAGCAAAATAAACCAAAAAGAACACAGATTAAGAAGGTTCAATTGTGGACAGAAAAATTCTTTAGAAAGGAAAAGCAAGCCTTCATCTTTTAGTTCTCATAAAATAAAGACCGTGCCTTCTTTGTTGTACAGAATATCCAGAAACACAAAAGTGTAAGAAAAGGGGCAAGAAAGGAAGAAACATTTCACAGATGGTTTCCAAGTCTAAAGTAATTAAATTGGAAGACAGAAAACAAGAAGTTTTCCGCATAATATTATGCAGAGATCTGTTCTACTCTTCCAATGTGTAGTTATTAAAATTATGAAGATTGCAAAACATGAAAGAGCAAAATGATTCCCTCCGACATCCGTCACACAACTGCACAGGAATGATGTGGCACCTGACGGGATACACCACAGCGTTAGCTATGCCAGTTTACAAACCCTCCCTTCCCAAACCCGTAGCATCACTCCCGCTGGCTCTCAGGATCCAACTCACACTGACCTAAATACTAGTACACAAAAAACGTAGGTACTCAGATCTCCCCATCTTAAATGACGACCTAATCATCTTGGAAGGTCAGAATGGGATTCGGTATTTGGGGGTCATCACGACCGAGCAACTCAGTTGCCCCTTTGTGTTTAGTTCAGCTTGTTTTTACAGGAGGACATAAATTATTTGTAGAGGAGGAGGAGGAAGAAGTGAGGAGTACACCAGCCAGGTATGGAGGTCAGACATCAAATCAAGCGCTGTTTATTTTCCTGAGGAGTAAAGGCAATTACAAAACAAGATTCCCTTTATACCCCCAATGCCTTGCTTTCCTCATCTTAATAACTTATTCTCGCTCAATATATGTGAGCTCAAACCTTCACACCGTTTGCAGTATAGAGCGTTCTTGGTTCCCACCATCAAGACACGCATTTAGGCAATCACCAAGACCTTAAGAAAGAGGAATGAAACCCAGAATTCTTCAGTGTGTACCTGTTCTTTGGGGTAAGCTAGAAGCAAACCCTACTCCTGTATTCTGCAAGTGATTCAGTGTTATTTCCACCCCATTCTACAGTACATGGTAAAGTTTCTGTAAATTAAAATCCCAGTTCGGTAATTTAAATAGACTTCAAGTAGTGTTACGTGTTCTCTTTGCATTCCCAATTCCATAGCTCTTCGCTTTTAGCGTAAGGGGGTGCTACCCATGGAGCTCAGTCTCACTTTGATTTCTTGAACTCAGCAACCAGCGGTGGTTTTCTCCATCAGCAAGACTGAGCATTTAAAACACGACAGTGATTTGACCCCCCCACCCTGCCCCGTGATACAAAGAGCTCCTAGTAAAATCAAGGGAAAAAGCGTATGTTGAGAGAATGTAACATCAGGGTTTTTAATGCTCATACCATGAGCAAGTTAAGAAACCTAACTTCTGCTTTGTATCAAATTAACAATAAAAAAAAGAAAAGTGTTCAAGCACAAGCTGGACAAACCTGTATTACTGAACTGGGACTTCTAAGCATGTTACAGCTCTAGAATACTCATTTGTAACCAATTTTCAAAATACAGAATATTAAAATGCCTTCAAGTGTTTTCATAATAAGCAGCATGCTTAAGCATACAACTATTTGATAGTCTGGACTGCTGTACTACCATGGTGATTTTAGGAGGTTACACATAAACAGTATTTTCAAACAGTAGGCTCAGCTAAAAGATTTTGACAGTTCATTTCTTCTAATGTTTTCTTGGTAAAAAAGAAACCAAAACCCCTCTACTTCTATGTTCTTTGTAAAATTATTTACCCAGGAATCTACAGTCCATCAGAAGTTTTGAAATGTGTTCCTGTTCTTCAGTGACTTTCTATTTTTTGAAGACTGGTTTAAGTTGAAAGCCCAAATATCTACCAAAGCGCAGGATATCTTAAGGGGAGGACAGGGGCAGGGGGAAAAAATCACTGTTGGTATAGCAGGCACAAATCTATCATCCACTCATGTCAGTAATTTAGATGGAATGGATGTTTTTCTTGGCTAAAGAGAACAGGCTTGGTCCTTTGTCCTTGGTAGGAATGTAGATAACGGAAAAGTATAGGTATGCACAAAAGATGGTACCTGTGAAATAATGACTGATATTTCACTCTTCTTAATAGCCAAAACAAGAACTATGCTTTTACTTTAATCAGTTTTTCCTTTTAATTTAAAGGAGCCAGCTGCAATATTTAATGAGGAAAAAAAGTGAAAAACCTCACCCAACCAACCACTCACCACATGACAACACTGGTAGATCTACAAACTGAAAGACCACCAAGGGAATTATTATTATTTTTTTAAAAGCTCTCTTCACAACTGTGTTTTCTAAGTTCTCAGTAAGTGTTTGGCAAGTAAAACAAGCTGTCTAGTGCAAAGCATTATGGGGTTAAATATGCTCTATTCATCACTTATTGCTCCTAGCTTTGCATTTGATATGATGGTTAATACACTTGTCTAACAAGTACTTGGGAGAAGGAATTAGAGCCCCTAAGACAGGTTTTTGCATTAGCAACGCAGCTTCTCACACAGGGAAGAAAAGCTACATAGAAGAATTTGTAAATGTTTTGTTTGTGAGTAGACTTTAAAAAAAAGTTCTGTTTTTTTAAGCATAACTTCTGCACAGAACATTAAACAATATGCTAGTATAAGTATTTGCATAATTTATTGACGTATGGCTAATATCAAAGGCATCTCTCCACCTACATGGACTGAGCAGTTATTACAGCAGGCTACAGTTACTACAGTAGGCTATCTTAATCAGCATTTTAGTTCTGCTTCTGAAAACTTACCCGTTTCCAAATTACACTACAAACCGGATCTGAGTCTCTCTTTTCCCTTTCAGCCTGACTAGAAAAACAAGTTGAGACTTGCGCTGCTCCTATTCCAGGCTGCAGTAAGGAAGCACAGTGGTATCTTCTGTCTTTATAGTGGTTCAGTCATGCAGCAGACACGATGTTTCAGTTCTTAGCTCCCCATTAATGTAAACTAGGTGCTTGCACACACAGGTCCTTCCCACCTGCACCTTTCCCCATTCTCCCTCATCTTCTACAATAAACCACATGGTCCTCCAAAAGCTGTCATGATACAATTAGTGCTGCCTGTATTTGGAGGAGCAACTTTATAATCAGAGGGAAAAAGCGTTCTGGAAAAATAAAGAAAAAAAGACAAGCTTTCTGTTTATTCCTGGACCACCATATTAGTGAACATCATTTTATGCAAGTCAACAGCTGGATTTGTGTTCTCTAGTACTGCTCTGTAAACAAATGGTCAACTGATGTGCAAGTATCCCATCAGAGAGTGTTCAGTCTTATACGTATGGTTCTGCCGAAGCACCGTTCAGTTTGCTCTTGCTTTTGTTTTTGGAAAGGAGTTTTCTGTTCAGAATGCGTGAAAGCGTGCCTCCCTTCTTGCGCGTTTCCTCTGACAGTGGCTGCTGCAGGTAGACAAGGTCGTTGTGTGACTGACTCATTCCCGGATCCTTCTGATGATGTCGCCGGCGGAAAAAGAGCTTCGCGCTTTTTTTCAAAATCCCACCTGCAGAAGCAAACAGCAGAGGTGCAGGACACTTTAGACAGAACAGGCTGCTTTCCTCTTGGAGCTCACCTTTAACTGTAACTGCAGCATGACTGAAAAAAGCCTCGGTCTTAACATTTCCAGTCTAAGGATCACCCTGGTAACTATTCAAACAATGTTAGAAAGCTAAGAGCGTGGTGAATCTAAAGCAAGAATATCGATGGTTTGTAACCTAGAGGCCGTAACAGTGCGAGTTCCACCTTGGAACAAGTGACTTCAGATACTGGCAAGCGCGAGCAACCATCGTGCTTTCAGCCAGAGACACACATACATACGCTACATGCTACGGAATCTTCCTTGCCCAGCTGTTGATCCAGCTCTCTCCCAACTGAACACCATTGAGAAATTCAGACTCCATGGGGGTTTGTATTTCTCCGCTTCTCCTCATTCCATGCAAGTGTCATGCAAACTGAATCATGACAGACTGCGGTAGTTCTAGATATATGCATATACACACGCTTGGACAGTTAGCAGGAATGTTCAGGAGAGAAGAGCTCACGTGTATTGCTAGAGGAGCACTAAAGAAGAAAGGAATTTTCCTTCAGTTCTTTCCGAAATGATGCTGTTGAAAAGGAAGGAAAGCTCCTTTGAAACATGCCTGTGGGCAATCAAATATTAATTCTCCGATTTCGGCTTCTAAAGTCAATCCACACATCTAGTGGAAGCCTCCTTCCTTACGCTTTGTTTCAAACGCTCTTCTGAAAGCTATGTTAGTGGTCAAACATACACATGCACAGCGTTTGGTGTGGGTTGTACACTGGGTTCTCACATGTCAAACAGGCATATCCAATATAATAAAAGTACAGAAAAAAGAATGAAATAGAGGAATTGATGTTACTCTTTGTTGTTTCAGAGATAAAGGAGCTGAAATGAAAAGATTAGCCCGTGATGCACAACACAAAGGTGGCATTTTAATTTGAGGTGAAGGACACTGTTGGTGCCAGAGTAGTCAGTCAGTTGGTGCCAGTACCTGGCAGTCAACCCGCATGCAGCAGGCCTGTAAAAGCCAGGCAGCATGTATTCTATACGAATTCGGTAGCACCACCTAGAGTAACAACCACGAAGCATTTGCTATTGTAAAATCCTGTTAGGAATAGCAATTCACTTCAGGCAGATTAAAAACAGTATTACATCTGCTTCCAACAGGTTCGGAAAATTGCTCAAATCCCTTCTGTGGTAAATTAAGTTTCTTTATTTTGTTGTATTTCTTCCCTTGATCCCACGTCAAACCTCTTACGCAGCCAAGGCGTTTGCAGCTGTCATCTCACCAGGGACTCGGGACTCGTGTTGCCAACACCAGCCCTCTTCTCTCTTTGCAAACTCGGGTTGTTTTTGCAGCCACCGTTCTGCCAAATTCCACCTTCCCATTCCGTGTGCACACGTGTGCCTGATGTGTAAAGCAGCGTGGTGGCAGCTGGCAGGGACACTCCTCTGAGCTACCAGCAACACTCAGCCTGGCATCGGTACATCAGCCCGATGTTAAAATAGCAATAGTTTTGTGCAGAATTGGGTAATGCTGCTGTCCAAGAAGCATGAGCCAATTTGAATGAAGGAGGACCCAGGTAGCAAGCCAACACAGGAGCCTTCTGGCAGTCAGACCAGTATGTGGGGACAGTCATCTCCCTGGCAAAGCTTCCACACCTCGTTCCTGCACCACTATCAGGTTTCCTGACTCTTCCTCAGTTCAGCTATTCATTCCTGTCACCCGACGGCCTTCATTCTGCTTTTCCTCCCATTGCAAATGGATACCGAAAAGCAACACAGAGACCCATTCTTTCATGTGCTACTGCGCAGTAGCTGGAATTACACACTTGTCCCCCAAGGACCTGACACAGGCTGCGTGTCATTTTGCACAGCGACAGCTGCAGAATAGGTATTTCACGGCAGCTCTGTTGCAGGCAGCCAGATGCCTCTTTGTTCAGGCCAGAGCAGTTACAAACACGTGCTTGGGATTACTACTCTGTATTTTAAGGACTAAGCACTCAGCACCTGGGAGGATATTCTAGCACGTTTTGCCTTGCTGCTGCCAAAACTTTTCTCACAGGGCACGATGGGATGGCAGCAAAAGTCAGCTGAAAGCAACTGGAACTCACGGATTTGGATCTTGACTGCTCTCCCATCACCCTCTGATTGATCTTTTTGGCGAGGCAGTACCACTTGAAGCTGCTGTCAACAGCATAAAAGAAACAGTGTTCAACCCCATGGTACTGACAGTTGTTAATATGCAAAGGCCGGGGGGGACTGATGAGGCCTTGCTGCTGTGCGGCTTTTGTTTTAGCAGTCAGCTGTTCTGCTCAGCGGTCTTGGCAGCTGCAGCTGAAGCTGTGCCAACAGAAGGAGCAGGACAGAAGGGTTTATCCATTAGCAGCTATTTAGTCCTATCCATTCAGATTGATTTCCCATACTAGGAAATAGAACCAAACCAAGAATGCTGCAAAAAATTGTGTTGGTGGCCTGGGACAACTCGCTGCAGCTGCAGAACTGCAGGCAGGGCTTCCCTGAGAGCACCACAAGCTCAGCAGAAGAAGCAGCAGCCCCCGTGTCCTGACATGAAAGCTCTCTTGTGTTTTCAGAGATACCGAGGTCATTGCTACCTGGAAGCTTGCCACAACCCCACTGCCACCCATCAGTCTTTAGCCAGTTTGGTACGTGCTGCCTGACAGTGGCTCCGGCTGTTGTGGAGGCATGCAACCCTGCTAAGAAGGCAGGGTAGGGAAAATCACAAGCTTGGCGATGCTCGTGCTATTTGCATGCTTACTTCTGGAGTTCAACAGGATCCATATGCCAACTCTGCCCCTAACACCAGGAGATAAGCAGAGAGCATGTCAAGAGCGCTGTACAGACTGACTAGCTTTCACGGCCTCTGTGCACCAGTCTAGGGTGTTCTGAAAATACTTGTGGGGCTAGGATCACTTCTGAATCTCATTGCTGTTAATGAAGGAAGACCTCCTTCCACATCTACAGGGATACAAATGGAGATGGCTTTTTCCATTCCTTCCCAACTTCCAAAACAGTTTTTATTCAGGTGGTTTTGTAAATACCTTCTAAGGTCCTCGTAGCTCTATGAGTTAGTCTAGAAAAGAGATCTAGAAAACTGTAAGCAGTAGATTTTGAAATAAGCATTCTGCATATGCATATACAGTTATGGGGATCACACACAGATTGCATGAGCAGATGTTTGATTGATAACCAGATACTACAGGAATGGGCATGATGGAGAGAGATCACGAATGCAGAGCTCCCCTCCAAGCCTTCCTTGCTGTCCATTCTGCATGACCCACCTGGACAGCACGACCACCAGAAGAACGATCTGTTACAGCAGAATTGTCTGCTAAGACACCTGAGCACAAGAAGGTAATTTTGGAGGGAGGAAAGAAATGGAGGGGGGAAGAAGAAAACAGGAGCCAAACTATGTTTTGCTTCAGTTTTTACAATGAGTGTACCATTGTAAAGCTACAGTTTCTTAAAAAAAAAAAAAGACAAATAACTTACTGTGTAGGCAATTAATTCTGGTTGGCATAGTAGTCCTCTTAAGTTTATTAAAGGGAATGGATAAGAAAGTGGAAGTCAGAAAGGTGAAAACCAAAGACATGCGAGAGTAGGAAAAAAAAGACAGTGCTAACTTTAAGATATTAATACCATATATAAGGCTTTTTCAAGCAGAGGGGGTTTGGTGTTGTTTTGCTTGGGGGTTTTGGAGTTTCTTTGTTGTTATGTTTGGCTTTATGTGCTTTTTTTTTTAAGGAGAAAGTGGTTGACAAAACATAAACCTTGAACTATTCAAAGTCACCTGAAGGCAGGGGGATGGAAATGCGGAAATGGTTTCCTATCTCACTCCATAAAATGCTACTCAGCTTTGACGAAGCAGAGATACAAGACTTCCACAAAGAGATCTGTTTATCAAAAAATGGATTTGAGAGTGCTTTTTAAAATATTTTTTCAAGATGAGACAACTTTCAAATATAAGAGATACTTTGCACTTTTTAGCAGTTCTATACTACATCATGTAAACAAGATCTTTAGAAGCCTGATCTCTTTGCGACATACCGCACAGGGAAAAACAAAACCAGACAACAGCTCACATACAAACTTCCACTTGATTGTTATAGAATAACGTGTTAAAGAAGAGTAGAGAGGTTTTGCAAAGTCTCATACAGAGTTCTAAACTTTTCCAGGCTCCAAATGAGACATCCCTTCACAATTAACCCTTTACCCCCACCCTAAACACACCCAAAACTTTCCAGTGCCTGACCACCGATGTCAAATTGATTGTTGCTGTACCAACCTGATCTATCAGGTGGAGCAATACAACTGCAAGGCCAGAAAGCCTTGATGCTCTAAAGGGAAAGCCTTGGCAAAGAGGTCCAGCGTATGCCTTATGTGGGGGGCTATACTGAGGTTTTGTAGTAAGCCATTTTACAGTAACTCTGACTAAGGAAAGAATAGAAAATAATAAAGCAGAGATGGATATGGGTGAGAAACACAACAATTTTTGCAACTTCAACGTGCAGCCCATGAGACTGGTGAGACATCTGTTCAGGACATAGTCCACTGCACTGGCTCTTGTGTCAGACTCCCTAACAGCCCCTGTCTTTACAACTTAGCCACAAACAAGCAGCACAGCCTCAGAGGTTAATGGATTTAAAAAGGAAACACAAAGAATCCTAAGACATTTTCAAACTGCAGCTACCGCTATCCAGGTGTGTCACTATATAAGCAAAACAATCTCACCCTTTATTTACTTACTAAATTACCCTTTATTCCATTTATTTTAGCAAATTGTGTACTAATGAAATCAGTGAAAAGGGAGAAACTGTTCACAAGGCAGTTAAGAGTGAGTGTACTTCTAGTTTAGCTGTGGTGCTTCCTGAACACACGCTTTAGTGAGGGCAGGGGAGCCTTGTGCTCAGAGATGTGAAGGAGGAGAAGAAACGTATCAGAAAGCAACCATAGAACCCTACCATCTTCACATTAGTAACAGGGCTGCTAAGATAGCACAAGTCCTTGTTTACAAGAACATGTTTTTTACCGAGGAACTGATAACATGGCTAGTTATGTCTCTCCCAGATGACTGAGTGGGGTGTAGCGAGCTGCCCTTCAATTTCTAAGGGTGAGCTCTTCTGTTTCCTTATGGAGAGGAGTGTAAGAGAGCCTGCCATGTCCTGCAGAGCCAGAGGACTGCACTCCTTATGGCTGCTAGTAAGACAGCTTCAACCAAGACCACAATCACAAGGAGTTTAAGGATGAAAATCAGTAAGAAAGAATGAACTACTACAGGGTTGCATGACACTACCAATTATGTAGAGAAAGCAGTCTTTCACTAAAACACAGCAAGGATCACATACCTTTAGATTTTTTCATGCTCCCAGTTTCTGAAACACTTAATGAGCTCCCAGATATTTCTTCACAGGTCTGGTCTAGGAGCGTGTTGGTGTCCCACTGTTGGCTGCCGTTCTCTAAACCCCATGCCTTACGGGCACTTTGCTGTGGGTCAGTATCAGGTACTATTTCTGAAGTACCCAATGATAGCTTTTCATCAGAGGTGACTTTTGCAACAGCTTCCTCCACAGTGGGTGACTCTACTTTGCAGGAGTTGTCCATGGCTGCAGCATAGTCCATCATCAGTGCAGCTTCACTGTCCTGAGATAAAGAGGTCTGCCCAGAGAAAATAAGAGACAACACTAAAACAAGCTGCTCTGCTGGAAAGAAAACAAGCCTCCCTGCAAAAGTTCTTTCCTCTTTACACTTCTACTTGTCTTGCTCAAGGCTATCAGAAAGCCACTGTGAGCCACCTTAGCTCCACTAAAGGAGAGAAGCATATAGCCAAGCTTTAATGATGTTGTTAACACCAAAAGCCCGGAAAAAAATACTAATGTATGTTCTTCCCACCTGCTTCTGGCACCACTGCTAATAACGGAACTCTTTCCTACATATGCTGCTGTAATGAAGTATCAGCATGCATAGACAATAATCTTTTGGTCTTTTAAAACAAATAAACTTCAAAGTGTTTCATCTTGTGGAAGGACTTCTTAGCATCTATATGAGCTAAACACAAATCCACACAGCCCTGGTGCCCCCATTTCCCAAGCAGATACATTCAGCACTGTGGCAGCGGATGCTCATTCCCTGCCCTCAGCACAGCACAGTGATCACAAGGGGATCCATGCCCACTGACTTGGCTTTTACTAGGAGCTCTTTAGGGCTCCTGTGCATAACAGGAAGACATAACAGCAAACGTCCACACAGCAGCCTGCAAGGAAAGGACTACAGGCAGGCACCAAGCATCAGATGGGAGATTGAGGCTGTGGATGAAGAAAGTCTGGAGGAATGCTATATACCATTAGAAAAAAAGTCTTCCATTTGCCCTCCCTCTGCAACACAGCCCAGAGGACTAGGATGTTTTTCAGAGAGTTTTAACAACTTTGAAAAAAATCAGAAAAATTTTTCATGCTTTCTCTGTTCATCTTCCCACCCTGAGTGAAACACAGAAAAGGGCTAGTTATCCTCTGTTCTCACCTAAATTGGTTTTCCCAAATCTCTCATCATCCCACTCCCATCCAAGGATACCATGCATTTTCAGTAAGGCTGTCAAATCCAACAATCAAAAACCAACACCCTCCCCAACAAACTCACCCTGATTTGGCTTAACCTGAAAGAGTTACTGAAACAAACTGGTACACAGATCTAGATACTGCAGAGACTGCAGAATGGGAGACAGCAGAATGCACGTTAAGTTAATGTCACACTCAGTGGACCAAAGACATTATAGCACTAAGCATTAAATATAAGTGTTTTCTGCTCTACCTTGGACACCCCTGATATGATAATGGTGCTCTTCTTTCTGGGAGACTTCAGCTTCTGCTTTGCAGACTCACTTAACTGCCGAATGGCTGCTTCTGCAACAGGATCGGTGCCATTCAGTACCAGCAGTTCTGAAAAGAAAGCATTATTTCAGAAGAAAGAAAGAAAAACAGGAAAATACAGAGCAAAGAGAGGCAGAGTTTGTTTTTGACTTAAAATTCAAAGAAATTAGCAGAAATTATATAAACAGCAAGCATACCAAGGCAATTTCCAATTCATCACCCAGATATCGGGTCTTGGCTTTCCCTTTTGTTACCCATTCTTCTGAGGAAAGCTACCCAAGTTGCACTTACACACCCTTGCCCTGAGTGCACAGAAGTTTTTGGATGTCTAGACAAAACACCCAATTATTGCAATGCATTGCTAAGATGCAGTGACTATAATCCAGAAGCAGTGGGTAGAGCATTAGGTTATCTCAGTCATGAAAAGCCATAGTTCTAACACGATAGAAAGCTGGCACATGCTACTACTTCTTCCGGTAGCTTTTTTGCTCTTTTTCCAAATGTCCTTGCTTGGCATTTCCAGATTTGCTACGGCGCTATGATAGGGTAGAGAAGGCAAAGTTGCAGTCACTCTGCCCTTTATCAGCTGCCTCCAAAGCTTGTCAGGTGCACCTATTTTTCCCCTCCAAACATTGCACAGGATTACAAAGCCTGCTTTATAAAATGCTCTTTAGGGACAAACAGAAGTTTATTTTTAAGCATGACCATTTCTGGCATCTAGTATGCAAGTACTTTGGGCACAACAAATACACACTAATCAAATTTGTCAAGCTTAGGAACAAACAAGGCTAAGAAAGTTAACAAAACAAAAATCCCCATATTTAATTGTCTGAAGTGGGCTCTACTAATAAGAAATTAAACAACAAAAGAATACAGGCAGGAATAGCACCAGTGTTAATTAAACTTAACAGTGTCTTTTGTTACTATGATACTAATGCGATAAAAGACGAAGCCTGAATAATTACTCTGCACCAAGTAACTCGGAAACGTGGAACTTAAAAGTATGTCTGCAAAAGGGGTATGCATGCCCACACATGTCTGCACACTGCACAGCCCCCAGGAACAGCTGAGAGCATCCAGGACAGCATCAGTGGCACTTGCTAATTCTTATTGTCATCACTTAAAACTATGGCACGGCCACGGCATCTTTTCTGTAGTGCTTGTTGCTATTTTGGCACGATGTTTGTAATAACTACTATTTAAGTTATTGCCATACCAAATGCTCCTTTGTATTTCTTTCATTTGGCTTAAACTTTTGTTCTAATGAGTAATTCTTCCTGCTGTAGTGTATAAGCATTTCACAGATACTCCCCTGGACTCCCATAAGAAGAAAAATACTGTCCATATCAATGTGCTCCAAAGTTGTCTTCAGGTGAGTTTTCTAGTAAGTGTTTTGTATCTTTAATATAATAAACAGTTATGAGAGTTAACTCAGAAGTCTAACACTATCTTAACATTTCCCATATTGGCTTAGTAATAACCATCCTGCTTCATGGTATCAGAGTATTTCTTAGTCTAGAGAGAGGGAAAGATTCAGCTGCTGTTACAGCTATTCACAGTCATTGGTTCATGCTCTTCCCCAGATTTTCTGTCTTTTGGCCAATCCATTTCTCTCTCTTAGCAAGCCTTCTGACTCTTCCAGGAGCAGTCTAGATCATCTCCAGATTGTCCCATCTGTACTCAAATCAATACAAAGAAAACTGAACTCCACATCATGTGCCATTTACAGCTAGGCTGGGTCACATCTTTCATTACTGTTGCCTACAGAGCTACAGAAAGATTGAATAGTGACCACCCACAGGACTGAAAAACATGCTGAAGATTCAGAGTTGCAAATTGAAAAGGTAAAATGCCCCAGAGTCTGAATCAAGTTTAATCAAAGTGAATTTGTAATTAAAGTTATTATCAATGCCACCTAACACTCTGAAGGCGCTTCAGCTCTATGCCAGGTAACTCAGAAAGGTGGACAAACAGGCACGGCAACATTGTGTATTTGCATTAGCAAAAAAAAGCCCAGTGGCAGGGTAGGAAGAGAATTCCGTCTTCCTTACATCAGTCCAGCCTCGTGCCTTCTGTTCAGACTGGGGGGGCTTCAAAATAGCCTTAGAGGTAAGTTTCACGGGCTCTTTATTTCATGCAGTGTCCCCCGTGCCTTTATAAAGGAGGAATCTTTCATTCAAAAGTAACAAAAAACACAGCCTGGCTTTTCTACAGTCAGCTCCCCACCCCAAACCACAGCTCATTGTTATTTATTCAAAATTAGCAATTTAAATCACCAATTAAAAACAGACTTCTATTGCAAGACTGCTATATCCCTAACCACAGTACTAGCTAACATAAACATCTCAGTGCCTGTTGAAAGGCAGAAGACATATGGGTTTGCTGTTATTTTAACAAGATTACATTAATCCCATGTGCAGCAGAGAGAGCCGTGTTCTCATTAGCAGCTTTGAACATTTCTATTACCTGTGTCTGAAGATGATAAAGTTTTGCTGACTGGAGCACCGTGAGAATGGATACCTTGAATAGAGAAATCCTTTTCAATCACCTTCACTTTAACTGGAGTTTTCACAGGAGAATCTGAGGACCAAGTTTTTTGGTTAATGAAATCATTCAAGACATTTATGATGAAAATAATAATTTATTATACCAATGTTCAAGCCCATTCAAATCACAAGTGTTTGAGAAAGTTGTTTATTACATATTTTCAACACATACTCTCTACGGTAACCAGACCCCAAAAGAGCTGTGAAGTGTAGGAATTTATTGTTTTTAAACATTTTACTGTAATATGCTAGACAACACCCACTTAAGTGAAAGACCTGCTTTAACAACTTGAATGCAGCTCTTTGTGAGACTTCACACAAAGACTGTTCAGAGTTTTTACTTTCATATTTATGCCAAGAAGAATCAGAGAAACTACTCCTGAAAGACATGCTGAAAAAAACAAACTTTGTCAAGGTTTCATGAAAATTAAAAACCTGATTCTAAAAAATACAAACAATGACATCCCCACAACACATCAGAGAAGCCTGGACAAGAGCACCTTTCTTTACATACCACCCCCCCAACTTCTCCTGGTCCCCACAGATAACCCGAAGAGTAAACACAAAGAAGTGGACTTCCTCACCTGTGCTCAGTGGAGATGATCTCCCTTCTAGACGAGGTTTGGTTTTCACAGCAGTTACAGTCGTGACCACAGTCCCACAGGGCATCACAGTGCGATCCTTTTCTATCTTAGCGGCTGGCACTGGAGAAGAGACTTGCCACGTCTTCAATTCATTGGGCTCTATAAAAGAGAACTAGGAAGACAAAAAAACACCACCTTAGAAGCACAGCCAAGTAAGGAGGACACTATCATTTCTAGCTAGTACTCCTTTAACATATTTACTAGCGTTCTAGAGCCAAACAGCTAATTCTTTTGATAGACACAAATCCCATGTGAAGTGTTAGCATGCAAATGTGAATGTGCTACTCTAACTCAGCCACAAATGGCATGCAAATGCGAATGTGCTACTCTAACTCAGCCACAAATGGCACTTGCGTTGCAAGCGATAGACCAAAGCACAATTTGAGTACTTCCCGAAGTAAAAGATCCCCTGTACAACCATCCAAAGGCAGTCGTACCTCTGCACTAATGGATCCCAGCCCGGGCCCCGGCTCTGAGCTGCTCTCACTGGCCCTGCTGTTCAGGGCAAAGCTTTGCTGGCCAGAAGGTTGTTTCCTGAACAAGTCTAGAGGTACAGTCACCTTTGCAGACAAAGGTCCTAGAAGAAACAAAATCAACAAAATCAGCGCACATCCGAGTTGTTTAAATAAAGGTCTAAATTATAATCACATTACTCAGCTCTCTCATTACTAATATGATTCTACTTTGAGTTTTCTACTCAAATTTCTGGGAGAAGAACAGCTAAGAAGGTACAGGGGGGAAGAAAGACGATAGACAGAGCAACCAATTGGGACCCTTTTCTTCAAGAAGCCAGGTTGGTAGTTACACTCTCATTAGGATATGAAATGTAACTGGTTGTTTGGAAGACCCAGTGCTAAAAATGTACAGGTATAGGTAAGACTAAACTTTATGCAAGAAACAGTATACGTTTTCTGACTGTATACAGATCCCATTTTTTTATTAAAAAATAAAACCCAGCATCCATATCAAGTAAGTTTTTTAAAGCTTTTGACTAAATTTGACTTCCCAGTGCCTCAAATAATCACAGATCACATGCAAGGTATTGCACGACTTTGTGTATGTAGATTATTAAAAATTAAAAAAAAATACAATAGCCCAAAACTGAAAATCAAACATAGTCCAGTTGGCTATATTACTTATTAACTGTGGCTTTGTTAAAATATTATTACCTAATAAATCATTGGCCAAACCTTCATCCACCATGAATAAAAGCAGGTTTTTTTAATCCCTGGGTATGAAAAGCTTTGGCCAACACTTTTAACTTTTCCCTGAACTCAGCTGAATATTACTGACAGTACTAAAACTCAGAGAAATAGCTTGGTGTCAAAAATTAATGCTTCTTTTTTGTTTGTTTTACACCTGAACCTAACATAACAAGGAAAAGGCAAATGGATCCAAGAGGTGAAATACGGTTACTATTTCTAGCTACAGCAAAACTCCGTATCAGCAAAAGAACATGCAAAGTTTAGGAGAAAAACTTATGATGTTGTGTCATCACTTCAATAAAGCCCAAGTAATGAAGTACCTGGAACGAGTTTACAAAGCTTATGCAAACACCTCAACGTGCTGTCTGGTCTCAGCACCCACCCACCCTTTACCCCCACCAGGAAGGTAATGCTTCTCCAAATAAACTAAATGCAATAGTTCAGTGGAGGGGTTTTCTTGCCACTGAAGGCTACTTGCAAACTGCAACAATAGAATTAAGTAGTAAAAAGGTTTCAGCCCCAAAGTCTTATATTTAATCCAATATAACCAGAATTGTTGTGTTTTATACCTGATAATTGCTAGGCAGCCTCTGGGGCTTGAAAAGGAAGCATTAGGGATTAATGCCCATGATTCCCCTTCAGCCACAGAAAGACCTGGAAAGCTTAACTTGAAACCAAAATTGCTCACAGTGCATCTGTTAAAAGTTTAGAAGGCTGAAAAATTAGGCTATCAGCAGACAAAAGCCTCAGAATGTTGACAGTCTATAAAGAAACTCAAGGCTTCTCTGTAACCTTAACTTTGAGGAGGATGGAGACACTTGAACAGTGAATTCTCTCTTCTGACCATGATTACTGATGGAAGTAACAGTGGACGTAGTCAGCACTTAGGTCAATCAGTGTTTCCCAAGAACTCTGTGATTTTCCACGGATTTCAACTCTAGGACATAAATCTAAGGACAGGCTTATGGCATTTAAAAACACAAACTTAAGTTACAATTTTTCCCCAAGCTCTCCGTTTCATACAGGTCTGGCTGGCTATTTTCAGCCGATCTCCCTTCCACAGCTGTTCTTCCCCCCGGGGCTGCCTAGAGCCATGCCTGAGGTATACTCGATTGCAACACCAGGATAAGTCAGCATAAGACATCTAGGCTTTAGGTAGCAGGTTCTACGCAGGTTCAGAAATCTGAGAGTTTCTTGTATTGCTATAAAGCCGGGCAGAACTAAAAGAGAGCTTTTGTCAACATTTAGCAATGCTCACAAGCTGATCGTGGAAAATAATTCAGTTTTAATACTTACTATCCAACTTTCCATCTTCTACTATTTGCAGTTGCAATGTTTTTGATTTGGCACTTAGTTCACTGTGAAAGAAACGAAACTATGTTAGGTCTTCACGGCCGAGCAGGTTTTTCTCCTGACTTAGGTTTTCCCCTTTCCCGCTCTGGTTGCCAACACCCCGACTTTTCCTGGCCTGCAGGAAGCCCAGCAGTACGACTTGCTAACCCGGGCAGGCAGCACCACTGGGTACGCTGCCCATCTAGCATCTTTTTGACCTCAGGTAAGACTGACTAAAGGGATCACAGTCAGACAAACTCGGCTTGCTTCTCTCCAGCACTGTTGCCTAAAACTGATTGCCTAAAATTTCAGAGGCTTTTCTTCTCCCCAGCAGTTGACAAACACTGCCCTTCAAACTGATGTTGGTCCCTAATCCAACTGCTACGCCCCAGCACTAAGAAGATATTTGCAGGATCAAATTTGTAAGTCAAGATGCTGGAACAGGTCCAATCAACAACCCATTCAAAGCCATAGGGTATCCTGTCAAAGCAGGAAAGTGTCCTGCAAAAGCAGGATAGATACAAGTAAATACAAGCAGTTCTGTGTGACAAGAGTCAGTATTACTTTTCCAAAATAAGACCCAAGGACGTTGCAAGATAACAAGAACTAGTTTTTGTGTGACAGAACCAATGTGAACTATTGGCAGAATTGCTGGCATGTGCAATACTTCATAAGATGGACTAGACAACAGATAACAAAACCTTTCGTCTAACTGAGACAGTGAAGCAAACAGGGTACCTGCTGAGGCACCTTCCAGTAAAACTGTTTTATAACCTTCTCAGGAGCTGTTCTGCCAAAAACCTTAAGGGCACACATATATGTGTTTTATTTTTGTATGTCTCCATTTCAGGATGGTGTGATCTTGGTTGCAGGCATCCCACCTCCATTAGATGCTGTGGGACATCAACCGTGCAGCAGGTTTTAAGCTTTTCCCTGCCACTACCACCCCCTCCTGAACCACTGAAGCTTTCAAGGAAGCACCTTGAGGGTACTACTGCTGCTCTTCCCATGAAGCTAAAGCAGAGCCCAACATGGTGGCCAGTACACTGCTCTTCAGACTGGTGGGTATTTTTGTTTTTGAAGAAAGAAAGGGAGGGGGCGTGATGTGAACTTGAAAAAAAGGTATGCAGCCAAATCCTGATTGCTCATCTGTAAAAGTCCCCAAGTTTACCACATGCACTTCTGAAAAGCAGCCAATGCTGTGGAAAACCCAGCATTATGCCTAGCATCAAGGTGAAATTCCAGTCTATTTAATCACATCCTGCCTGCCCTCCCTCTGCACTTTCAGTTGGAAAGGGTATTATTCTTACAAACTTCCTGTCCGAAACCGTTGGGAATGTGTTTGTGTTGTGACACCGAGCACGGATGCTGTTCCACCAACAGATGGCTGAAGTGATTCACAGACCCAGTGCCTGAAGCACTTTGAGGTACTCCAGAATAGAAAGCTGCCACAGAAGTGCATTTTTTCCCCTTTTACTGTGGAGAAGAAACTTTATCATGTTAATCCTTAAGTCTTGATGGCAACGCAGCACACTGTCACAGAAGAACGTTGTCTGATCTGTGGCTTTCCACAAAAGCTGTAAGTCCTCCTAACTAAAATCAGACTCTATAAGACTCTATTGTGTCTGAAGGAAGAGAACTTCCTGGCCGCTTTTCCACTTTGCAGCAGGATGAGAACCAGGTGCACGCACCTCCATGAGACCACATAAAGAGGTGTTGTTCTATAACACCAATTTTTCTTTGCTGACTAGCGACTTCTAACCATCTCCATGCCCTGCACACACACAGAGGGGTCTGGTGTTTTTCGAGTCCCATACAACTTGTGGTGACCGATCCTGGCACCTTCCTTCAAACCAAGCAGCCCCTGTTGCTTTTCCCCTCAGCTCTCCTGTTTCTGTCGTGCACGGTCCATATCATTCACAGGTGCAGTCCTGTAGACTGGGATGAGGAGGCAGAAAAAGATGTGTACACTCTATGCTCACTCCCCCTTCAAGTTGAGGAGGAGCACGCAGAAGCACACACCACCCCTGGAGGAAGAGAGCACCCAGCACGGACACGCACAGGTCTGAATACACGCTCAGTTCCTTGTAAGCTAAGCCTCTGCTGTGCAAGAGAGGGAAATAGATACAGTGGATGTCAGGCTGTGACTACTTTCTGAAATACATTTTTAAAATATATAGAGAGAGGGGAATGGAACTGAGATGGGAGATCAAAGCTACAGAAATAAACAGAGACTCCACTGTACATCAAATGCTTCTCACATTAATAATCTGGTGGAAAAAAAACCCAGAAAGCAGTGTCTGCAACATGTCGCATGGCAGCATCTCTACCCCATCGCCCTGGGAAGCTGCTTCTGCCTATCTGTGCATGTGTTTAAAGCCGCTAGAGAAACACTCCTCTGACCGACCCCACCATCAGTGGCTCCCCTTTCCTCATACCATACAGAAGCTACCAGATATTTCTGCTCTGCCACTATAAAGTGAAAATGAAAATAGTTTTAGAACTGCTCACTCTTGACCTTATTTACAGAAGTTGTGTGAGCCACAGAATACCGGGCAGGCTGCCTGAAACTCCCATTTTTGTTCTACAGAGAAAAAAAAAAAGCTAGTTAGTTTTACACTCCCTTTTTAATCATAGCTACCACTCATTTAGATGGTCAATGTTTTTGCATATTTACATTCCCCACTCAAGGGAGGGAAAGGAGAGACATCAGGTTTCCTCAAATGCAGTTTTCAAGGTAAAGTAATTTCAAAACCTCGCTAACAATTTTTTTTGTCACTGTATGATCACAGGGTGATTTATTATACCTGTTACTGCTGTCATTTACTAGAATCAGATACCTACCAAGGAAGATCGAGAGACCTATTTGATCTTATATGCATGAAGAAGGTAATTAGATATCCTGAAGTCCCTAGCAGCTCCAGATTGCTCTGAGGCCATCAGAAACAACATACTTCAAAATGCCATTCTTGCCTTGAAATCTCACATAGTTTAAGCAAAAAAAAGAAGCTTTATTATAAAAGTATTCCTAGGAGATAAGTTACTTACAAGATAAACTCTTCCTTCCAAAAGGGATTTGCAGCATTTTTGGCTACAGAGCTGGAAAACTTCTGCATAGGGTCATTCAACTGAACTATACATGCAAAGTTTGTGCTGCCTGTAAGGGAAAGAAAAATCAATATCCAGTTATTAACATTGCATCCCCAGGAGGCACACTTACTCAAAAGAAAGTGAAGAACTCCCTTCCTTGCATATGATGCTTTTGAACAGACTATTGGAAACACTTCCTCACCTACGCACAGAATAAATTACTTCCTTCCCCTCAATTTGCATACCATCTACATTAATGGCTATAGTCAAGATGGGGTAATCATTGTCCAATGCACTGTCCTACATTAGATCAGAACAGAATAGAACAGAACATCTCAGTTGGAAGGAACCTGCAACCATCATGTGGTCCAACTGCCAGACCAATTCAGGGCTGACCAAAAGTTAAAGCATGTTCTTCAAGGCATTCTCTAAATGCCTTTTAAACACTGACAGGCTTGGTGCAACCACCACCTCTCTAGGAAGCCTGTTCCAGTGTTTGAACACCCTCTCAGTAAAGAAATGTTTCTTAATGTCCAGTCTAAACCTCCCCTGATTGATGCAGCTTTGAACTGTTCCCACATATGCTATCACTGGATACCAGGGAGAAGAGCTCTGCACCTCCCTCTCCACTTCCCCTCCTCAGGAAGCTGTAGAGAGAAATGTGGTCGCCCATCAGCTTCCTTTTCTCCAAACTAGACAAGCCCAAAGCCCAAAGCCACTACTCAGAGGACATTCCTTCCAGCCCTTTCACCACCTTTGCTGCCCTCCTCTGGACACATTCAAGTACCTTCACATTCTTCTTAAATGGTGGGGCCCAGAACTGCACATAGTACTCCAGGTGAGACCACACCAACACTGAATACAGCAGGATGGTGACCTCTTTTGACCGGTTGGTTATGCTGGGTTTGATGCACCCCAGGATGCAGTTTGCGCACATTGTGTGAAACACGACAACCTGATTTAAATTCTGGCACGAAGCAAAAAAGCGTAGGCAGAAAAAGATCAAAAAGGATGGAGAGACAGAATGAACAGCAAGGAGGTGGGTGCAAGGAGGGGAAAGAGTAAAGTTGCTTTCAGCTGCTTTAAAAATCCCAGGAGTTTTCAAAGTTCCTACTGTGGTTTCTTTGGACATCAAAGCAAGCTTCTTCTGCAAGCAAGTGAATGATGACAGTAGTGTTAATTAACAATGGCTTTGTGGACTGCGGTTTTTAACACGTTCACAGCACTTTAGAGTACTGACGCAGAATTATCTCTACCTTGATCTTGGAATTTGATAGCATGGCAAATCGGAATATCAGAGTAGTTATATTGCTGTTCCAAGGGGAAATAGTTTGCACAATGTGTTACTCTTAAAAAAATTTCTTCTGTATGGCTTTCACAGCATCAGAAATCACTTCAGTCCCAGTGTCCCAAAATGCCACGGAAAGCAGCAAAAAGCTCAGTATTGACTGTGCGCAAAGCAAACAAAAGTTAACACTGCCTCCAGCCCTCCAGAAGACCCAAGGTATATATCTATGATCATCAACTCTCAGTTGTCCTCTGGTGCGTCAGGGCTGTGGATGGACCCTATCTCAGGCACGGAAGCAGCTTGGGCCTGGCAAGGTCATTAGAGGAGACAAAGCACTGTGTACCGGCAGCTTATTTGGGATCCAAGCTAACCCTGGAGTAAAGTAGTTTAGCTGCTTTCACAGCACGCTGAGCCTGAGTTAATGAACCTGGGGTGGTTTTCTGTTAACCAAGCCATATGTCTCTGCAGCCTGCTCTTGCTGCCAGCAGGGCTCAGCAGCCTGGGCCAGAAACGCCTCTACAGCTCTGCCTGAAATTACGTCAGAGTTGCTGAGAGGGTATTTCAACAATTCTGCCCCTCACACCCTAGTGTACACAACTATCAATTTTTTCCTTAAGAGCAGAAATCACTTTTGCCCTAGATGATACACTGCACCATATAGTACTAGATCTAGGATAATCTTTGTTTACATACACAAATTAAGGAGCTAAAAACGGGCACAGCCCATAAGCAGAGGCCAGCTCTGCTACTGGTTACTTACCAGTTGAACTAACATTCCTACAGGTAAGCCACAAGCTCCTATAAATCATATTAGCATCCACAGAATGATAATGATCAAGACAGACAAACCACTCCTCCCCAATCCTCTATGTATCTATGCAGGTTAGCCTGCCATATTGCTCACTCTTACTCAGAGTTGCAACAGGATAATTATTGCTGCAAGACAAGACCAGGAAAAGGAAAGGGAACCATAATTAAAAGGCAGCAAGCTATGTCCAGAAGCTAGCATCTTCCCAGCTGTGCAGTACCTCCACTGGATTTTGAGGGTATCAGCTAAACTCCATTACAAAGCTTTACTTCTCATACTCAGTTCCCAAGCGTTTACACTCCTCAAGTTGCTAGGGAACCAGCAAAATTCCTTCCATCTCTTTTTAGAAGAGCAAGCAGTGTTTTGCCTCTCAATATCTGGGTTCCCAAAGTAAAGCACATTAATCGTCCACTCTTCTTCTCATTTTCAGGGAGGGGGCAGAGAGGCTTCCTGTAAGAAGAATCCTCTGTTGCCCAAATGGTATGCACATAAAGCCATCTCATCTCATGAGTTTTAAAGGTGACCAAAATGATCTGCTGTTATTGGAAAGCTTGGTTTGCACTATAAAACTGTAAAGTAAAAACAAATTCTGTATGAGGTTTTCCTGCAATCTACAGCAGCTTTGTTTATATAGGACATGGCACTGCAAAGAGTTCCGGAACTGCTATAAAAATAATATATTTTTTTTTAAAGACAGTCTACAGAAAGTTACAGGGGAATCATTTCCAACCAGGATGAGCAAAGCAGCATTATGTAAGAGTCTGGGGCAGAAACCTATTACATCTAACTGAAAAAAGGAGGATAGCAAGTAGGATATATTTATCCAAAAATAGTGCCTTGCCCAATTTAGCAGCCACAAGCTTCCACTAAAAAGGCTCTTACGGAATTGTTAGTGACCATAAATAACAGAGCCTCAAATTTATATTTCCGCTGACAAAATCTGAAATATGCTTGCTCATGCCTCAATCAGTGATGCAGGCATGCTTGGACTTGAAGAAGTCTGAATACTTATGAAACAAGCTTGGGGCTTCTTTCTCAAACCAACAGTGCAATTTCACTAGGCAGTGACCTTTTCAGCTTCATTGTCCATTTGCAAGAGGTAATCCCTCCCCTACCCAGAGAGCCACTGTATTAGGGGGAAACATCCCCAACAACAATACACTACCTTTGAGGAGAGTTTACATACAGGAAGGAAGTTTTAGATAAATCAGCAAATTGCTCAGAAGTAAAGAAAAGCAGCTGTAAAAACAAGGTAATACTGACCTAAACCAATGTCATTGCTAGCAGTTAATGGAGAGTTGGATTTGAGCCCCTCCATCTTGGGTAAATCCAAAGGGATAACTTTTAGAAATCAAAACTAAACTCCAGAAAATGATCAACCAACTTTGTAAAAGCACTCATTTCGATTTGCTTCAAAAAGGATGGATTTGTTTACAAGATCAAGATGCTGAAATACTCAAATAAACCAAACCATATACAGTTTTGTACAAGCACGAACTAAGTCTGTTTCTTGGAGTAATGCAATTTCTTACATCTTGTTTTGAGACAAGGCTGTAACTCAGAACTTCCAAATGATTTCACTCAAAAGGAAAAAAAAACAACCCTGCTCAAAAAGGAGCAGCATGGCATGGGCTATGTTACCTGCAGCACTGTGATCAGCTAGGTTTACTGCGATGTTCTTTACCAGCAGCTTGAGTTCATGAGCCCTTGGAGGTTTAGGCGGACTAGTGCCCTGAGGGAGAAGGCTTGTGTTCTGTACATTCTGTGAAAAGCAAGCAGAACAAGAGGGATGGCACACAGGCAAATACAAAACACTTTGAATGTCTGTCACATTGATATGGGGAAACAGACGTGCGATGGGGTGTAACATCAATAGATAGCTATACAGGAGTTGTGATCACAAAGCCTTCACTGCCACAGGCTATGTTGTTTTAAAGAATGTGTTCCAGTTGCTTCTGACCACTGAATGGTGTTAAACTTACTCATTTGTAAGTCATGAATACATGATAAAAACACTAAGCAGAGGGAGACTTCTCAAAAGATTTAAGTAGGAATAAGACTTACCTGAACCTCCTTTATATCTGTAGGCCTTGTACTCAACACTACAGATGGAGAAACTGAGCTAAAGAGGTTCTTCAAAACACCTCTGAGGGTTTCAGATATTGCACATGTCCCTGCTGTCTGTCCCTAAGAAGAAACAAATAATCATGCTTCTCGAAACTCAGAAGAATAAAAGTAAAGGCAAAAATTTATCTAAACCACCAAAGATACTGAATACTAACTTTGTCAGAGAGATATGGTTTCTGTTGCCAACAACAAAATGTAACAAGAGATTATGCAAATAATTACTCAAATTTCTATATTATGCATTAAGGGAGAACTAGAAATATACACTGAAAAAGTCACATGCTGTTCTGAGAGTTAGGAAGGCACAGCTATTAGCCACAAAACTAGAAGTTTCACTAACAGTTTATCTCTTATGATGTTTTAAAGTCTTTGTACTGCTTTGCACCCCTCTGAGAGAGCAGATCAGGTCATCAGATAAGCAGATCGGCACTGTTCCACTAATTTAACGGGAGTTATGCCAGCTTGCAACAGCTGAGAAGAAGCTAATCCTGTGCTGCACTGAATAAATTATTATAGCATGTCTTGGAGGTCTTCGACCTTACTGAAAAGTGCACTGCACGGACAGATAGTCATGCTGCTCTGGGGGACTGACTCATATGTCTGTCCATTCAAAAATCTCATGGCAACCTGTGCTTAACACCACTATCTCTGAGGGATCAGGACAGACCACAGATTTTGCTTCACAGGATTAATTGCAGGGTGTATGAAGATGGTGAACCACCCCTGCCCTCCCAGGGCTCCTGGAGAAGCCTGCTTCCCACATCACGCTGCTCACAAAGTCCCTTCTGCTCAGTTACCTAAAAGGAGTAGATTTTAAATTAAGCTGTGACAGAAAGAGCAGTTTGATACTCAGCTGCTCTGCAGGTAGCCCGTGAGAAATCTCAGTGAGGTTTGTTTTCTAAAGAAAAAAAACAGTGAAGTAGGAGACAAAAATCTAACCTAAACAACAGAGCACTCATCCATCTTTTCTAATCTGAGAGAAATATCTAAGTCTCTTAACTTGAGAGACTTTACTATGACCAAACAAGGCTTTAGAAGAAAGGGAGCTGATTTGCAGATAGAGAATAGCTGAAGAATGCGATAATCACACAAAGTGGGAAAAAGACACCCTTTCTGCATGCTGTTGTCTGGTGGGAGCATACCTACAACCGGCATGCCCAGGCCAACAAACCAGGTCTTGCTGCAAAGACAAGGAGCACTGATGACAAAGTCATCCGATTCCCACCAACAGGGAGATCAAGTAGGGGACTGAAAGCCTAACCGTGGTGGACTGCCTTGATAACACGGCGGCTGGGCACCACCAGCTTCCAGCACACTCCAACCCACTCTGGTGCAGCCGGCAGTACCAGCCCAAGCCTCAAACAACCGCATCTCTGGCAACGTGGCAGAGGACAGGCTTTGCTCTGCCATCCCATCCACCCTGCACCGTGCTCCTCCATCACAGAGATCTCGGCACGAGAGGCAATCTGTCATTTCGAACACCTCAGGTCCTTCTTGGGGAAGGACCATTAATAAGGGAGACCTTATTAATGCTTATAAGTACCTAAAGGGCGGTCTGAGGGAGGATGGAGCCAGACTCTTTTCAGAGGTTCCCAGTGACAGGACGAGGGGCAACAGGCACAAGCTGGAACATAGAAAGTTCCACTCAAATATGAGGAAGAACTTCTTTACGGTGAGGGTGACAGAGCCCTGGAACAGGCTGCCCAGGGA
>JAOXNO010000001.1:116909779-116924949 GCA_028565335.1 Limnodromus scolopaceus
GGCAATCCTGCTTTGGCAGGGGAGTTGGACTAGATGATCTCTAGAGGTCCCTTCCAACTCCAACAATTCCGTGATTCTTTAGGTGTGGGAGAATGATCCTGCAATGACTTCTTGCACCCTGAAAGGTCTGCCTGCAGCTTGCACAACAGGTCGAACAGATTTGGAGTAACAGCCCTTTCCCAATGACCCAAGTGTTACAGAAACACTTAGGGTGTTTCATAAAAATCCCAGGAATGTTGTGCACAGAAATCCTGTCTCTCCGCCTCCTTACCCAACAGCCCTGTGATGACAGGTCGCTATGGTTCAAAACGTACAACAGCAGCATCGACCAGTCCCACAGAAACCCTGCTTTGTTCACTCTGTGCTCCCTCAAACAGCCACCAAAGGAAGAGGCAGTGGCACATCTCTGCAACTTGCAGATAATAATCTTTTACTTTTAAAAATATTAATGAAATAAATTAGGCCGTCTAAAGCTTTGGTTTCAGTATTTTCATTATTTATGTTATTTAAGTATCCAGATAAATCATAGTTAGTTTTCAGTGTTTTGGAGGTAATTTCCCTCCCCTGCCCTAATCTAAACACTGTTTGATGAAGAACAATGTCAATTTGTAAAATCCCAGCTGCCTCTCACTTTGCCATCAACCTAATCTGACATTTCTTATTTAACGGTAACAATAGCTTTTGGACTTCTACTCATAGGTATTTTCTGATGTTTCCATAGTTATTTGGAAAGCAGTTTGATTAAAGAGTCTCCTGTCAGCCCTACCTCATTTTTAGCTGTCTTTATAGAAGTAATGCTCCATCACAATGTCCTCTACAAGGCAAGCCATAATGGCTTAAATGCCAACCAAAAAAGCTTAAGACAACACATTTTACGTTGGGTTTAACATGGGCTAGGGGTGTATGGTCAGCAACCGTGGCTAGCTTGGGCCACACCAGCGCATAAAGTCACAGCAGTAGCACAACCACATGCAAACCCAAGCCCTGCCAGTCAGCCAGGTTGCCAACCACAACTCAGATTCACCCAGCTATTATCAACAGAAAATAGGTTATTGTACCCACCTTGTCTAACTGATGACAAACCACTGTGTAGATAATCACAAGCAATTAAAGCACAGTACACACAATATTGCTTCCAAAAGAGCAAAAAACAAGACACAAAAGCCGACATTTAAATTTAGGAGCAGAAGCAGTTTCCAAAGTGTAGGTTGCTCATAGGTTTTAGCTCTTTGTTTATTACCTCCCTTCTTCCCTAAGTGCTAATCGAAACTTCAAAGTGAAAATGAAGCCCTTAACTATTAAGAACTTAACAGGCTCATTTGAAAAATGCAGGCAGAGCGCAACAACCTGCAACTCCTTTGCAACCCTGGACTCAGGCACCTCTCAAAAAGCAGCTTGTGAAGTCCAGTGACTGCACCAGAGTCATATGCATTTGCCAGTTAATTACTTAATGACTGTTCAATATGTGGATAATCAGCATGCCACCCCAGCACGTGAAGGTGATTTACACTCCTATGCGTGCACAGTAAAATCTACATTAAAAACACACTTCAAAAGACTTGTCTGTCTTATGAGTGTCACATTTTTATGTACAAAAACTATGGTAATAAATTATTGCAATTCTAGGTCACTCAGTACAGGTCTTCAAAAGCAGCTCTACTATACAATAAACCTATTTTTTAACAAGGCCTTCAGTCAAAAAAACAACTTCATGAAACACAAGCAAGCCTTCACCCACTGTTGTAAGGCCTAAGTCACACATTCGTGCCAAAAAAAGTACTGTGAAAGGTCAAAGGCAGAAGAGAGTCTCAGTCATGAAGAAACTCTTTCAGGGGATGTCCCAGTAAAAAAACCTCAATGAATCAGTGTTTATACACTAAGATAAGGTGCAATTCCAAAAGATATTTTTAGATCATCCATCATTTCCTTAAATAATTGTATTTATTCAGAGCTGTTTCTGAACTATTGTTGCCAGATTCCAAAACTGATTTAAGTTAAGGAAGGGGCAACCTTTTAATTACTTTGATGGGAATACCATTACAATTGGGTTTTTTTATTATTTTAGAAGTGGTCTGAGAGAAGGTATTTAGGAACAGACATTTTTCATGCCTTTGAATTTAGACGAAAAATGCTTGTAAAGTCATTTGTCTGTCAAATACAGACTTGATTTATCTTAAATGCTTCAGTAATCTTGAGAAACGCTCCTAGATTTCAGAGATGTAAGGTTTTGATGGGTGAGCCATGGCAGATGACACTGAAGCAGTTCAAGAAGGCATTGCCTACAGGTTACTGCCCCACGCCTCTGCCGAAGGCAGCCAGCAGAAAGGAATGGGCATTTTTTTCTTCACCTCTTCCAACCTCACCAGATACCTTAGCTCCAGACACTTCCACTGCTAACCGACAGCATTACACTGGGTTTTGCACCAAAGGGATGGAGCCCCATCTTCTCGACCATTGCAACAAATAAAACTTACTGACTGACCTCCTGCCCTGTTGGCTGGATTTCAAAGTTGGTTTCATCAGCATTAATGAGGAGCCACTCAACTTTGACATCTTCTCCTTTGTCTTTCACATAGAGCTGAAGCTGTGGATACAAAAGCAGTTATTAGACAGTGTTCTGGTGTCCCGTAAAGAAACTGTAGATCAAAGGCCATACTAATGCTCACCAAAGGAGGAATGATAGCAGTTTCTGAGTGAGTAAATTCAAAGCAACAGTCCGAGAATGCAGAAGTTACTTAAGCCTTGAGAGTGCACACCAGTCAAAAAAGGGTATTGTTGTTCTATACATCTGAGTAGTTTACCCAATGTGTTACTTATCCACAGTATCATAACGAGTCAGCTTAATTTATGAATTTGTCACTTGCCCTAGAGGGAAACTGTAACGTTATTAAATATTTTACTGGAGCTAACATGAGCTTGTATACATTTTGCAAACAGGAGGTTCAGCAGGAAGGTTCAGAAGGAAGAAGTGAGAGAATAACACTTAATACTTTACCTGCAAGTAAAGTGGAGACAGTTTCACACTGTACGACTGACTTTCTGCAGCCGCAGGCGAAGTATGTGAGACAGTGACAATGAATCTGACAGAATCGCCCACAACATTGCAAGAAACCACCTAAAGGAATGAAAGGGGTAGGGAGAGACAAAGAAAGGGAAAAATACTTTAGTCTTCAGAATTTGTTGATTTGATGAAGGCAAGAAAGAAACTAAGAGAAGGAAAGACTTTAAGCGACCAGAATTATACTAAATTCCATTAGGTGGAAGATTTCTAAGCAATTTCATTAATGTCCCTACCTCCTTCTGTACATTCATTTCTAAAAACCATAGTCCAAGTGTTCGCTTCTGGGCACAGAATTTAATACCTGTAAATTCTGGTATTTTCCAAAATGTCTTTTGTATTGTTATCCAATACAAAAGTAACTTCTCACCTGACAAAGACTACTTTGTGTTTCACATAGCTATACATTAAAAGCTCAAAGATCACAATTTTGCATACGGGAGACAAAGAAGTTTGTTCTTGTTCCTCTTTTGCTCTGAACTAAGCAGGCTACCACAGGACAGCTGGTTTTAACAAATGATATTTGGTTTAGTGGTATCCTACAAATGTTAAACTTTGGCACAATCCTGCTGCTGCAGAAGAGAATTTTGTGTGAGTAATTCCAGTTCCCAGCAGGGTGGGAAGGGGCAAGAGCCTTTACAAGCTTATTCTAGTCTTTGACCAAACCAACAAAGGCCCTGAAATTTGGTGATGAAACTAAACGTCTGGGAAAAGTTTGTATGCCACTTGACTGCAATAGACTTTGTTGAGTACACTCCCTCAGTTTTATGAGCAGTAATTTAACTTGTTATCATGCTGAGTTTACAAACACTGAGTGGTTTTTCCTCTCCTCTGCAAACCGACTGAGGTGCCAGAGCTGTGGCACAAAATTCCCAGAGTGTGCAGAAAGCACCTGGCAGCCCAGGAAAACCCCAGGTACAGAAGTCAGAAATCACTCATTACGCCAGGAAGAGAAGTTCGCTTTGCAAATAGCCCTGCTGGTTGAAGACAGCTGCTTGTCACTGTCCCTCTGTGGTTACTGTCCCCACAGCTCTACCGTTTGAAAGGATGGCTGAGCCCTCCTTAGATCGACTCAGGCAAAGCTAACCAGGTTAATGCAATGCGCAGACAAGTAATTCACTGCAAGATGTTTGACGGAAACTGCATGTATGCTATTAAATTATGTTTGCATGCTTATTGCTTCATCTATTGGCACTGGAATTGAAGCTGAAGGCTTTAAAATGAATCAGGTACCTTCTGGAAGATCCTTATCAGTCTCTCCTTAAATATATTTCATCTCCCTGGGCTCTATAGCACACATTTTAAGAAGCATCAGAGCATTATCAAGGGCTTTAGAGTACATCCATTAAGGTTGAGACTTAATTACAAAAGAGCAGGAGGAGGGGTGGACATGACAAAATCCCAACCACACCCACAAGCAACAAGATTTGCCTTTTCAGGTTTGCCCTCTGCAAATTCTAGTTTAGAAGTGGACAAATCAGTTTCACTTACCTCTCCCCTTCCCCAAAGTCTACATTCCTTCAGAAATTATTTCTGACCCTTTTTTTTTGTGGAGTAGTTCCACATTTGTTAATGGAAAATAGTATGTCTTTTTACCAGGTGAACCCTTTTGTTTTGGGAGCAGGATGGATAATGGAGTCAGAATACTGAGGGAAGCAATATTCCCAGCTAGAATTTGAAGAGAAAGCAACTCTGTTTTCATCTAAGATGCTGCCACTAGTGGTGAGAAGTTGATTAAAGAGATTGCAACTGCCACTTCCCTTTTTAAGTGACATTCCTTTAGAAGTGTAGCAGATGATTTTGATAGACCAGAGCAGAAATACGTAGGCCATTTTCCCCAGAGCAGTTGCATCAAGAAAAATACTGAAAAACACTGTGCTACCCCCCTCTTCCTCTATGCCCCCACCCAACCTCAAATTCTTTTTCTCTCCACAGGTGAAGAGCAGGAGAAGGGAGGGTCAGGCAAAGCACCACTTTCTGGTAGACAGTGGAGGGAGAGAGGAAGGATAAATGTTCACAAGAAAAAAGTAGCACCTCGACCGATGGAGAGTTGCTCTTCAATCACCTTCTTCATTTCTCCCACCCCTCCTTAACAGGGTCATCCCCAATCATCCGCACTGTGTTTTAGAGTCTAGAAAACCTGCCATTTTTATAACAAACTGCTCTTTAAAAATTCAGCCCTTGCACCACCATGCAGCAACTGTGGCCAGCTAATTCTGGACTCCTAGAGAGGTCACACTCCAGCTCTCTTTTGTTATTTTACGTCTGGACTAGCAAGATCTCCTAAATTAGCAGGAATAGGGTGAGGTAAAGTAGCAGCACAAAAAAACCCAGGACTGTTCTACCAGCAGGACCAAGGTGGTTTCTCCCTCCAGCGTCCCCATAGCTCTAGACTCTCCCAGCACAAACACCCCATCACTGGCCAAGGTCTCTCCATGCACTTTGGGGATCTCCCATAGAAGGGGTTCCCAAACCTTCCTCAAGTGCCTTCACCAGCAAGGCTGTGCGACGGCTCCTCCTCAGCCCTCTTCCATCCCTCCCCACACTCAGCTGACTCCTGGCACTTGACCACCCCCATGCCAGGGTTATTCTTGCTATCTCCTCAACACCCTCCAGCCTCCTCCCTCACCTGCCTCCATCCCTGACTGCACTAGCCCACTATGTGGGTGAGCTGCCATGGCAAAACTCCTTGACCTAGCTGGGCTCTGTTCCCCATCTGCCCAACACCAGCATCCAGCTCCAATGAGCTGCAGATGCTGTAACACACCTTTGCTTATACGTATCTAAAATTGTTAGTACCATTATCCTAAAAAAAAAAAAAATAATTCTTTTTCAGATGAACAGCTGCAGGAACAAAGGAGACTGAAGAAACACTACAGAGGGACTAAGAGTGTGCTGGTTTTGGTTGGGGTAGAGTTAGTTTTCTTCGTAGTAGCTAGTATGTGGCTGTTTTGGATTTGTGCAGGAAACAGTGTTGATAATACAGGGATGTTTTAGTTATTGCTGAACAACGCATACAGAGTCAAGACCTTTTCTCCTCGCACCACCCCACCAGTGAGTAGGCTGAGGGTACACAAAAAGTTGGGAGGGAACACAGCCGAGACAGATGACCCCAACTAACCAAAGGGATATTCCATGCCATATGATGTCATGGTCAGTATATAAAGCTGGGGGAAGGAAAAAGAAGTGGGGGAAGTTCAGAGTGATGGCATTTGTCTTCCCAAGTAACCATTACATGTGATGGAGCCCTGCTTTCCTGGAGGTGGCTGAATACCTGCCTGCCCGTGGGAAGCAGGGAATGAATTCCTTGTTTTGCTTTGCTTGCACGTGCAGCTTTTGCTTTACTTATTAAATTGTATTTATCTCAACTCATAAGTTTGCTCAACTTGTAAGTTTTCTCACTTTTACCCTTCTGATTCTCTCCCCCATCCCACTTTGGGGGGGGAGGGGGAAGCCAGCGGCTGCGTGGTGCTCAGTTGCCAGCTGGGGTTAAACTATGATTATGCTTTTCAAAGCACAGCAGCTGTATTTTTCCAAGAAACTCAAGTGTCCAAACTTGTGTACCCACAGCCCTTCCCCCTGCTTTGCTCTCCCTTTGTGGTTCCTCTGGACAGACGGCACCAGAGTGCCTCCACTCCTCACACATGGTGTCCTCTGACCTTGAAGTTTCAGTTTTGGCACTGGCATCATGCTCATTTGTGCATTACATGTGGCCTTTTCATTACTCCTCCCTCATCTCTCCACATGCAGCAGCAGGTTCCCTCCCATGGCCAAGGGAGGGTGAAGGGCCATGACTTCAGTGGAAAGTTCTGACAATCCTGCCGGGGAAAGTCTTCTTCACCTTCCCCAGGCCCTAACCACATCACCTGCACATGTGGCACTACAGGCCTTGACTGCTTTTTTTTTTTTTCCCGGAAGGAAATCAGTTTTGCTGCATTTGGTACTTATTTCCAAAAAGAGCATGTTACTCAAGGTTACGCAGTAGTATATAAGTAATACAAATTTTAACATCTTCTCAAGAAAAGGAGTATACATCACGACACAGCCATGCAGTGAAAGCTGGCTTGATCTCAGCTGTAGGGACCAGCACACCATTAGATTTAGGACCCCCACCATCTCCCATGTTTATTTTGGAGTAGGCCTGAGAAGGTGGCGGCTCTGGTTTTAGCACTGAAACCTTATCTTGTCAATGGCCACACAGGCAGTTTGTGTGCTCAGCTTAAAACCTAACCATAAAAAAAAATTTCCAGTCAGAAACTTCTGCCTCTTTTACAGTCATAACACTCAGCTGCTCAGAAGAAGAATTACCCCATCTTCCTTGTTTACCAGAGACTATGCATTAACTTCTGGAGGGGGTTTCTATAGCTCCTTCACCATTCTCTCTTTACCCAAGCAGGTTACCAAACGACATAGACAAACTGAAGGAGAGAAGACAAAAGCAATTCCAGGCACAGCTAGGGGCAGATTTTTAGAAGCTACTATCAAAGCAAGTTTGCCTGCAACTATAATGACACAAACCCCAACCAGTTTTCAAGAACGATGGTAAACACCAGGATAAAGGTAGGGCGAGTGATGGAATGAGTGCAGGAGAAAGAGAGAGAGAAAGTTACCATGTCAGCAACAGAAACAAAGCAGAAATTGATAAAACAAGTGAATTTATCCATTCCTTTGAGACTGATAGACTTACAAGTTCAAAAAAAGTGGAAAAAAGAGGAGGGAGAAATAAAACAAACAAGCATGGGTACAAAGAGACAGGACAGGAAGAATTTTCAATCTGCCTATCAAGTGTGGTGAATACCAAACAGTGTGAGGACAGGAAGCAGGACTTATATTTAAGAAGGGGGAAAATAAATAAATACCAGAAATAGACCTGCTAGTTTGGCCTAACACACAAGTCTTTACAAACAGTTTGGGAGACAGCATATCTGGAGACATGAGACAAATGGAAGACAATAAAACACAGGAGAGGTTTGCCAGTTTGTGCTACTAACAGTAGCTTGGAGAGAGATTCAGTTGCTGAGACACAGGGACATCGTGTCACTAGGGGTGCCAAGGCATCCCTGACCCCTGCACCAGGCTGGTGGATGTGGCACAAGCCTCTAGGAAGCCCACACACATCTGCAGCAGGAGCTAGAAGACAGGCAGCCTACTTGACAGTGCCAAAATCAGTATTATCTCCACTGAAGCAAACAAATCCCCACCCTGATGTCTTCCTTTGACAAGACACTCAGTTCTTAGATAGGTTAGATCCATTATGTTGTCTTGGCTATTTTAGTAGGGCCACCCCACTGATAATTAAGCTTGTACTCCATCATTCCCATATTCGGGGATGTGTCTGAAAGGGAGAGGACTGTACAGCGAGAAGGGAAGTAAAAGCTGGAAGCGAGTTACCAAGCAGCATGTCAGGCACCAACCCTGTTATATTGTTAATGTCCAAAATCCCTGAGAAGAAGTCTGAAAGAAAGCATGATGCTGAGGAAAGCAAGCTGGGAAGCTGCAACATAGAGGAAAATAAGGACATCACACAGAAGAGCTGAAAAACCTTGAAAACTGGAAGAGAAATGCAATTCAAAATACAGAGCACGCATGTATGAGAATTAACAAATCCTACTCCTACAAAGGGCAGCTCACGACTGGGAGAACACCAAAGGAAGAGAGACCTGGATGCATTCAAGTCAGTCACAGCATAAAGCAGCCACAGGAGAGACAGATTGGAAGCCTAAAATGCATCAAGAAAGTACCTTCAGAGACAGAAAAAAGCAGTTATCTCCTTGCACGGTGAGACCTCACCTGTACTGCTGTGTGTCATTTCAGCCATCAAGTTCAATAAAACGGGATTTAACTGGAGCTGCTGCAGGGAATGAGTGCACAGGAGCGACTTATGAGGCAGGACAGCACCATGAAAGGAGGTAACATCATAAGGTAACAACTTATTTACCCAAGGTAAACAAAGGCTTGAAGGAAATACAGTTCCTTCACAATGTATTTACTGACAACAAACACCATGGAAGAACAGTAAATACATTAAGGATAGAGTATTATATTAGTACAGAAACTATAAAAAATAAAAAAAAAAGATAAAAAGCTGCATGGGCCATGATTCCACTTCAGCTTGTAAAAAAAAAACAACCCAGTCATTAAAGCAGCAAAGCTCTAGGACAGCTTTTCAAGCAAAACAGGGAGTTAAAGGACAATAGGAATTGCACATGATGGCCAGGGCAGTTCACCCCTACAACAACAATAATCAGAAATAGACACACGTACGTAACTAGGAATGAGTCCCACTTAGTACTGTAGCAGTGATGACAAGAAACCAGTCTTTCCCGGAGCAGAAAGCAGCCTTTGCTGCACAATGTCTCTACCTGCTTCAGAGCAAGTGGAACTGGAAGCCCCAATGCCCCAGCATGGCATGGACACAGGCTGCCAGCAAACGAAGTGATACCAAGATGAAGCTACGACAGCCACGTGGGTGCCTTTTTGGGCACGCTGCATAGCTCATCAGAAAACAGGACCTCTCACAAGCATGCTTAACAGTCCTCCTTTCTCTTCACGATTTCCCCCAGCAAGATTAATCACACAAAAATTAACATGACCCTTTCATATTTGCAGTTGCCTGTTGAGATCCAAGACAGTCATTCCTTGTCTAGCAACTGATTACCACTCATTAAAGGAATGATGCTCTGTGGGCATTTCCCCCCTCTTTCTAGTTAAGCATGAAGCAGGAAAAGAAGGGAGACTTCTGTTGTAGCGTGCTTCATCTAAACCCTCTTGTGCCAAGTCCCCAACAACAGATTCATCATGTTGCCTTTGTTGTGAAGTTCAAAGCCTCTAGAAATAGACTGCAGTAATGGAAAGGCTGGCAGAATTAGCTAAGAATATTTCTAATATTTACGTTATTAAAACAAAAAATAACCAACACCATACAATGAAAACAGGCGACTTCATTCTATATATTTAGGCTCTGGCCCAAAATGGGAGCGAAGGCGACGTATAAATAGAGTCTTTGTCAAGAAGCAGTGTGGTGTAACCTTCAGGCACAGAGCAGCTCTGTCCCTATCACAACGGCTTTGCCCAAGCTCACAGCCAGCAGCTTCCCTAACCGCGTCTGCGGCGCTGCACTGTGGAGCATACACCAGTTTTACAACTTTCAGCTTCTTCAAGGCAAGGACAGTATGTATATACCTCAGGACTGCACGTGTCAGTGCGTGTCCTGGTCATAAACACAACTGTCGGCAGTAATATAATAATTACAGTCTGGCTGGCAATCCCGTGTTGTTTGGGAGCAAGGCTGCGTGCGAGTCCTTCCCAAGCAGGAGGCTCGCTCCCAGCATCAGGCAGGGCCCATCACCTGGGCGTGCTCCAAAGCCCAGCATTCAAGACGACAGAGGACCACCCACCACAAAAGACATACCACAGGGCTCTATCAGCGTACAGCTGCGTTGAAGTATCACACATCCCACGTTTACTGCTATTTAGATCTCTCACCCTCAATCCTCCACTTCCTTTTGATGACCACAACCTCTCTGATGCAAGGTCAAATACATAATTGAAATGACATGCAATAAATCAAGCCCTGGCTGCTGAACCAAGGCACCTATATGCTCTCGCCATACAGATCACAAGTAAAGCAGCATGTTGAACTGGTTGCAGGAAAACAGTCTTGTGCCAGCTGATGCCTCAGGCAAGTGTACAGCTCTGCGGGATGCTACAACATTGATAAACATACAGCATGTGGTCACAAACTACATTCGGAGCCAGTCACACCAGTAGCGAGTTACAAACATGTATCACAAGTTTGAGTTTGAAATCGCTCTCTGCAGCTTGTCCAATTTCACATGCAAAGACTAAGAGTTCGAAGAGCAGGGGCTGGGGGAAGAAAACACCACAAAAAAACCATCTTCGGACCCTTGGTATTACGTGAGGAATATTTAAGAGAGACAATTTACCATATAGGAGAACTCCTGAGGTGTTTAGAGAAAGGTATGCATTTAAGGAAGGAGGGAAAGTAGCTACCAGAGTGCCATTCTAAGGTTATTATACAGTAAAATCCAAATAAATATTCAGGTTGTAACTTAGCTGAAGGAGTAAGAATAGTTCACAGAAATTTTTCCAGCAGCTGTGCACAAGATTATGGAAATGGGTCCCATTTTTTTTGGGACAGTTCAGAACAACCCAGTTTACGTAAGCAAACCTGTTTTAATCCAATACATTTTAAAATGTGCTTATATTGGTTTAAGCTGCTGCGAAACCACATTAGATTGCTGGCTGCAGTATAACAGCTCGATTAACGCGCTGAAATGGCTCAACCCAAGGTCAGACAAGGACCAGAGACTGCGCAAGGCAGGGTGCTGAACTGGGAAGCTACAGGTAGAGGAGAGCAAGAGAACAGCCCTACAGCAGCCAGCAGCTCCCCAGGCTTCGGCAGCTGCGGAGCCAGCCCTCACTACCTTCTGCTGCCCAAGCTTAACCGCAGCAGGTTAAGGTGCCCACAGGGCACCACGGGTGCGAACATACTTCACTGCTCCAGCAGTCAGAATCTACATTTAAACAACACAGAAGTTAAACTGAGGACTGCAGCAGAGACACTCCCAGTGGTACAATGGGACTTCAGGGAAATCCAGGACTGCAGCATCATGCCTTGGTTCTGGCACGCAGGCAAAACCAAAAGCAGGTTTTAGCCTCAAGATGCTGCTCTTGTCATGATACAGGCACAGTACTCTGAGCACAGAGCTGGTCCCATGCACCCCTGCTGAACTTTGACACTGGCCAAGGGCTGCCAGCAGACCCCAACCTCCTGGCCATCTCCCATGCAAACACATTTGCAGCCCTGCCCACCTTCCAGCAACACTTCAGACACTGCACTGCAGGACACCTGGTTTTTGTGCTGTTAGTCACTAGCTCTTTTTTGATAGCAGATCTCCCTCGGCTCCTGACTTCACACATTATACTGCACATCACTTTTAGACCTAGCTGTCCCCTCCCATCGTGGTGTCTTTCAGTGGCACAGAGTAACACTAATGCCAACTCTACAACCCTACCAGCTCCAGTCTCTCTTCCCCCCACTGCTGGGGCAGGGACCACTGGTAGGGGGAAAGAAGAAAAAAAGAGAGAGAACAAGTGCACAAACAACTTTACACGTTAGCAATCCCCAGCTGCCACCAATCAGGGTGTGCCTGTAAGTTGTGTATCAGGCAGATAAGTATGCATAGTTTTCAAAGGAATCATAGTAGAGCAGTTTAACATCTAAATCAGACAAGCAAACCAAAATAACAAAGCAAAACCAGAAGAAAAACATTAGGCTAATTCGATGCAGATGCCTAAAGCTGAGCACCAGTTCAGATGTGACTACTAGCTACAGTCACCAGGATGAACATGAAAAAGCTATCTTTGCTAATAAGCATACATAGATTTTAACTCCGTTCTAAGAGCCACATTCTGCCTTATTTTAATTTCATATGCACTAAGCACATGGGAGAGGAAGAAAGAGACCATTCGGTCCCCAACGAATACAGGATTCAGTAGAGTCAAGGTTTCACCCTCAGGACTTTGCAGCTGTTACACTGATCCCTACCCGGCTCCGACTTCTGACGCAAACCTGTAATCAGCCGCACAAACAGCAAGAGGCAGACAAAAATGTTTTCCTGTCCCAGAGGAGAAGTGTCCCTTTCCTTCTTCATGAATTCCCCACCCCATGCTTCAGCAACAGGATGGGGAACCATCCTAACGATGGTGGGGGAAGGGGGAGAGGGCTGTATGAGTTCATTGCAGGTGTACCTATAAACTTGGCATAACCGTGGTCATTGTTCATTCGGTAGAAGCCCTGGAGCACACGCTGCTCATGGCTTGCAAAGGAAGTGAATCAATGTGAAGAGTTTGCACAGGTTCATTAGAGAGGCATCCTTTTACCAGCCTCAACAAACTCAGGTCAAGGGAACAGAAGTACTGAGAAATGAAACTCCCACCAATGCTAATAAGGAAAGTTAATGTTTCCTGCCCAAAATAACACTGAAACAAAACAAAACTAAAGTTTACCTTCTCTTGAGCTGACTTTACAACACTAACAACTTGTTTAACTGCTAGCTCAAGCGGTTCTGGTGGGTCATCTTCCTCAAATGTAAGCAACTGTGAATCCTAAAAAAGAAGAAAAAAAGAAGCATCGTTAGGTGATGAACCCATCACTTGAAAACAAGTGATAAAAACACAATGCCAGCGAAGTTCCTGGAAGAACCAGAGACAGAGTTGCAAATGTATGTCAAAACTTGTATGTATTAATTGCATGACACCTCACTACACAATACAGGGTAGAGCTTGAATACCTATACTTAGGACATAACTATGGACCTAATCATAACTCATCTTTCACTGCAGCAGAATACCAAGGTACACAACACAGAGTGAAGACCATGAGCAGTGGTAGAGTTCAGTGAAACCACTCTACTTGAATAAGGATTAATCGGTGCTGTAGTTTTAACAGGCATTGTCAGTTTGGCCTAATAAAAAAAGGGGAAAAAAAAAGGGGAGGGTGTGGGAAGGTCATGCAGCTGCACTAGGCTATGCCAAAACTAAGAAAATCCAAGTATCATTCTACAGAGGTGAGGAAAGAAGCCTTGCCCTCCCCAGTCCTTCCTCATGTGTTAAAGGCAGGCAGTGATGACAGCTATTCAGTCTTCACATAGACAGCAAGGAAAAGACAGCATATACCTGTTTTGACAGTGAGGTCATACTTTCAGAGGCATCAGCACTCGCATTCTCCACTCACTACCCACACTGGGCAGTCAGAGCCGCTTCCCTCGTCACCCGAGGTTGTTTTGCACACAGGAATTTCATTAGCTGAGCGATGCTGACATTGTTTTGGGAGCCTGACAGCGGGAGCAACGCCACGCTGCAGTGCCAGGCAATGAACTCATGGGAAGAGATGGCTCCAGCTGCTTGCCCCCCCCCCCCCGTCAAAGTGGCTTCAGAGTCTGGTCAGGGATGGGAAGCTGCTGCTTGTTTCTATTACTTTCAGTTCCCAGCACCCCTGCCGGAGCCGTCTGGGCTCTCCTCTTCCACAAGCGCAAGGCAAACCTTCTTTTCTTAGCATAACCCATGCTTTTCTCAACTGCACCGTGCAATTTGACAGGGCAGACAGAGTATTTCCCTTCTGCTGCCCTAGCTTACAGTGATGTCTAGAAAGTGTTAAGCTGCTTTCCTTATCTTTCACACACACACATTGCTCTGCTCTTCCTTCTCCCCCAGCCTGCCCCCTGACATGCGAGAAGAAAGCACGCTGGGAATGGAACCTTATAGATCTAGGGAGAGGGCTGCGCACAAATTTGGGAGACTTGGGTAGAGGCTGCTTCCTAGATAGTTTAGCTGCAGCATTTTCCACTGATGCGGCAAGGGTTCAGTCCTCAGGACTAAGGAATTAGGTTGCCACGGCCTCAACTAACCTCCTCGCCTCTTAGACCCGGGCACACCGCTACAAACCATCGAGCGGGAAGTCACGCTGCGCCCGTTGCAGGAAGGGGAGGATGGGATGGGAAGGGATGCCACATTTTCTGCATTTCTTACCTGACTCAGGCTAAAATCAAACTGACCAAAACCTGAGAAGCCCACCATCCCACGCCCATCTGGAGACCACTAGTCCTCAGCCTTACTCTGACATGCATGTGGGTCTGGCGTGGCCTAAGACAACATGAAGGAAGCCCAGCTCTGGAAGTTATTTGCCAAAGGACAGGCTGCAGGCCCCGTGCTGGCGCCCAGGCCAGGAAACTTCCATTGTTTCCTCCTCCCCGCGCCTGAACAATGTTATCAGCCGCAGCGCAAGCCCCTGCCAGGGGCCGCGGGGGTCATGGCCTTCCTCCCCGTCCTTCCCCGCTCCCACGCGTGTGCCCACTCTGGGCCTTAGGTTGGCTCCTTCCTTCAAGCATCTGCCAAGCAGCCTCTTGTACATATATATACACATGTATATGTACACATATGTATATATATCTATATATATGTATACATAGGTACAGATATATAGAATCACAGAATGGTTTGGGTTGGAAAGGACCTTAAAGATCATCTAGTTCCAACCCCCCTGCCCTGGGCAGAGACACCTCCCACCAGACCAGGTTGCTCAAAGCCC
>JAOXNO010000001.1:116932236-116948473 GCA_028565335.1 Limnodromus scolopaceus
CATGGTTTAGTGATGGTGTTGCATTTTGTTTGTTGTGTGGGTGTTTATTTTTGTCAGAGTTAGGTTGACGGTTGGACGAGATGATCTTGAAGGTCCCTTCCAACCTAGAAGATTCTATGAAATTCCCAGAACCCACATCTTACTCTAGAAGAACAGTGAAATACCCCAATGCAGCTGGAGAGCTAAGAAAATCCAAGGGCATGGACTAGTTTTGGGTTGCACGTCATCCCAGAGCACACCCCCATAGGTACTGCGCTAAGGCTAAAACACCTTGAGTCTGGAGTGCCTGGGTACAGGCTCACTCACAATACGCTCATGCAAATCCTGCCAGTAACCTGAAGGAGACTGCAGTGTGTTACCCCACTGACAAAGGGTAAAAAGCTTTTAACTCCTCAGTCACAGGTTCACATTGTGTTCAAGTGTGTTTACTGTATGTTCTCATAATAGGCGTTAAGCCACAACTAATGCTCCTGTATTTTCTTAGCCAACTGCCTGCACTGCAGAAACTATTGGGATAGACTGGCCTCCTCCTTGGCAGTCCCAACACGGAGCCAAGGACTCAAGAGTCTGGAGATACACTCTCTCCACTCCTAGCTGTCAGTTAGGCAGAAACCACGCTGCTTAGCGAAGGAAATACCAGAGAAGACAGCTTTTAGACAAAAGTGTATTGTAACATGCCCTTGACCTAACTGGGAATTTTCTCCAAACGCAGCAATTGCCGTGTAACTGACCCGTATTTAAACATACTCACACATTTTTATATACATACATATAGATATAGAGAGAGGGGTTCACCTTCTGTGTGGTCCTTTCAAGTGGGGCTCTTCAGGTGGGTGTGATGGTGCAGTCTTTTGTTTTCTGGCTCCTCCTAGTACCTGTACACAGTGTTAAAGGCATGTAATAGATTATAGGATCATCTACATAAAACTAGGGCTTTATGTGGCTCTTCCTCTCCTAAGTCTTGCACAAGTACTTACTAAAAAACTACCCAATTTCAAATCCCAGTTTTAGTATCAGTGATTCTCCTCCAGACATATTCAGAGTGATAGTTTGGTATTTTTACATTACTTTTTTTTCTCATGCTCTTAAAAAAATGCATTTACCTGCCTCAGTCAAATTTCTCCTGAAACAACTAATCTGAATGCAAGCTAACAAAGCTAAGTTTCCTCCTTGTAGCATTTGGCTGTTCAGCTGATGGATGAGTAGAGAAGAGGCAGCAGCAAATAGCAGCTGCCTTGTTAATTACAGCCCTGGGCTGCCACAGAGAGAGGAAGTCTTTACCTTTCTCCCTATGGGTGGGAACAGCCGTGTCTGTTCTGATATTCACTGGACTCCACGCAGGGTGCCCCACAGAGCAAGAGATGTGCATGAAGCCAAGGACTAGCCAGCTGAGGAAGGAGTAAGTAGGCTGGTGGTCAACAAAACTGTATTTACTGTTCTATGGGTTCATCCTCTGGTTTTAGATCCCCCTTTTTTTAGGACCCACAGGTGCAGGTGGTGAGGTGAAAAAACTGCAAATGTATCTCCACAGGTACAGTTGCCACCCCTGGCGAAGCCCTCAGGACACGCAGTTTTCTAAGCCTGTTCTAAGAGGACCCAAACTTCCTCCAATGCAATATTGTAGGGGAAATATTATTAAACAATCTTTTGGGAAATTTTTCTTCCCTTAAACTCTTTCATAGACTTTAGAGCATAGAGGAATGGATGTAGTTTCTTCTCAGCCAAAAAAGGTCAGGAGGTATCAAGCCCCAAGGGACTCCTAGGTGTTCATTAGGGAAGAAAGAAAAAAGCGGGAACCAAAGAGTGGTATTCATCACAAATGAGGCCTTAAAACAGAGGCTGATTTTTTTTTTTTTTTTGTGCTTTTGGCAGGCCTACAGCATGCTCTCTTCTATCTTATGTTCTTCTGCTGTTTTCATCCTACTTTTCTCCCCTCTCTTCTTCTGGCTTGTTGCCCATTGTTCCTTCAGACACCTGCCTGTGGAGCCTCCAACCTCAGCATGATCTCTTCATTCCAGCAGACTGGAAGTAATCCAGATGCTAGTAATCCCAGCAGCTCTTACTGCCTCGTTTTTAACATCAGTGGACTTCACTGGAGAGGTGCATGTTGCTGGATGAGAACCTGTCCTCTCAAATATCAGCTCAAGCTAGCGACTACAACCCGGGCTTCATGACATCCTAGGTCCTGGAGTGACAAGACATTAGGAAATTGTTAAGGTTTGTATCAAAACTGCAGAAGCAATTTAAAGCAAATTCTATTAGCAGAAACTGGCTTTGCTTTCGGCGCAACTCTTTCAATACATGTAAAATAAAGGGAAAATAATAGGTTTGTATGTTGCTTCACTGCAGCCAACACCTAGAAAATTTCTATTGCCAGAGTATTTCAGGACTGGAAATAGAAATATTATTCATGTAGGCCTAACAGTTAAAATGATCCTGTTAGTGTTTCTGTATTAAAGAAAGAGTGATAAATGGAAACATCCTATGAATGGAAAAGTAAGTACAAGTTACTGGATTTTTGCTGAGCAATTGTCTTAGAAGTGGATGGCTGGAATTAGAACAAAAAATAACCATGAAAACAGGCACAATGCTCATGGCGTTATCAGTAACTTTTTATCTTTTTGGTTTGATTCTTGACTTTTATGTTGAATATTGGCTGTATGGTCTCTAGAGCAGACATCTTCTGTGAGGCATTTAAGCAGATGTTATACTGCTCTGAGACAGTAAGAGAGAGAGGAGTGTATGTAGATCTTAACTGGATGCAGAAAGAGCTGGAGGAGTTCTTTTGCTGAAAGGAGCAAGAGGGAGCCAAACCTTTGGCAATTTACGACTCTGTGAACAAGCCAGAGAGCAGCTCTGTGTCCTCTCTCCGCCTTTTCCACAGCTCACCTAACTTCTGATGTGCAGGGATACTCCATGGAGGGACAGGTCAGGAGCCCCTCGTCCCTGTTTTCAAAGAGATTTAAGGAGCATCAAAGGCCCAAATCTTCTTAAGCCTGGAGCTCAAGAGCTTCTTGAGCTTCCCACTGAGACCATTCTTTGCTACCCACTCATTGATTTTTATGAAACTTGTTGGAGATTATGTCTTGAGACCTTTCCTCCTCTTGTAAAGGTGAGTGAAATTGGTCAATGGGTTCAACCAAACTGCACAAATTAAAAATGGCAAAGGACAGCAAATATGGAGTCCAACAAGTTGAGAAAACTGACTAAGTGTTCTCAAAGGTAGGTCTCATCTACTTTGAAGACAGAAGCCTAGTAAATTCTGTTCCCAGAAGATACAGAGATCATTTTCTGCATCGTGGGAATCCAGACACTACATTCCCACACAAGGGTTTTTGAACAGGGAAACACACACAGCAAAACTGGTTTTGATGAGAACACTGCAAAATACCATAAACATTCCTGACTGTTATTTTCAAACATCTGCTCCAATCCAGTTTTAGATGAAAGAGATACTCAGATGAAGTAACCCTGCTTCCACAAAGTCCTATTTGAAGCAATGACTGCATAGGAAGCAGAATTTGGGCTGTGCTCAAGTTTTTAAGAGACCGTCTAGAGCAGTTGGCTTTCTTGTATACTGCAGTGAAAGATTCAGTGGGGCACTTATTAAAACAAACAAAAAGCCATTATTGTGGTAATGTAAAAACTACCATTTACATCCAACAAATAGATCAAAAGGTGCTCTTTTATAAACAAAATTCCCATCCCACAGACACAATGGTATGTACAATAACATCACACTTTGCCAAGAGATTCCAGTATAAGACACAGTAATTCAAAAGAAACAAAGTGTAAGTTTATTGGACGCCAATATTTCTTAGTCAAGATCTAAGTAAAGAAAACACACAGTAGAAAAAGTTGTACAAAGCAGCAATGGATTTACATTACATTAAAGAAAAAGTTGCCCTAAGCTATTAAGTCTCAGTCCTAAAAAAAGTAAAAACCCAGCCTTAATCAAAATTCAACACTGCTGTATTGAACTGATATACAATGACTATAAGGTATACAGGATTATAAAACCAGCTTCTTTTGTTTTACCTCAATAATCCTTTAAAATGACAAGTGATTTCATGTAATTGGAAAATTCTATAGTAAATATATTGGATAATTCCAGTTTCTAGAAACTGTAGGAAAGTATTTCCCTGTACCCAAGCACTACAAGTGATCCCATTTTCCTGCTTTTTATAAAAGGGACACTGTCAAGAATAAGCCTTGAAATGTGTACTTTATATGTATCTTGCATGTTACATTGCACAGAGATACTTTGTTCTTGTTCTACATACATATTTTAATTAAAAAGATGCTGCTGCATTAGTGGGAAGCTTGTGTCTTTAAAAGGTAACGTGTATCCCTCTGAAATTGGAAAAGTGGATTGAGTTCTTTATTCTGGAATAGCGAGAAAAGCAACATAAAAAATAAGCTCAGCCCACAGAATTCAGACATGTTTTTCAGACATCCTTGCAACAACCTAGGATGCCCTTAACAGGCATTTTCATGCCCAAGCAGCAAGTGTTATGAGTCAATTCATGTTTTTAAATTCTTTGATTTTATTAATATCAAGTATTCTTAATACAGGCAAGTACATTTACTGTATACAACCTTTCTCTTGATAGTGTCCCTTTATGTACAAGAGTTATAGTACAGTTTTTCACAAGTCATTTTAAATAAACAAGAATCAATGACATTAAAAAATACTATCAGGCTGTGTTCAACAACAACAAAAAAGATTTTAACACTGATTCATTAACAGCAACATTAGAAAAACCCAAATCCCTAAGCTTGCTTTGATTTTTATCTAAATCTTCTGGTAGGAAAATGTAAACAATTTTATTGAACAGTATAGGCACATGCCAGATTACAGGCTCATGCCATATATTTGCACCCTCACTGTTAGTGCCAAGAAGGTAGGCATAGTCTGTCCTTATCCCACATGAGGAACTTCTAGTTTTACCACTGGAAGCTTGGAACAAAAACAGAGTACATGTAGCTTCAGACCAAACCCGCATGCCCTACTTGGGGGAAAACAAACAAGCATCAAACAAAAAAAATCTACTGGATGTCACTAGAAGGCCTGCCTAAATAGGAAATGCAGGAACAAGTCTCTTACAGCTGTGTTTTGGTTCACAGATAAGGCTACATCTCCATTCTGAAATACACAAGACAAACTCTAGTGTCACCCACCGCTTCAGCAGGTTATTTGCACAATTAACTGCCACAGGGTGTTTCATTCACCCTTACCAAAAATAAAAAAAAAGTTTAAAAAAATGGCGCAGATACAAGGAGTTGGTATTATCACTGGTTCACATCCTTTATTTTTTGTAAAATGACAGAATTATACCCTAGCTGTATAAGCAGGTTTTATGTAGAAGAAAATTTGTTTTAACTTTTAGTTCTAAGACTTAAAAAAAAATAAATCTGGATGTATTTTTCTGCCATTGCTCACTTTCAATGGCTGATCGTGGTCCCAATTTAGCAAAGAACTTAAGCACGTGTTTAAAAAAACCTTAAGACTGATCTCAGTGGAACTCAACCATAGGCTTAGACACTTCGCCAACACAGTGCCTGAAAGGAAAAAAAGTCCCAAAACAAAATACATTTCATGGCTCAACCCTGCTCTTCTTAAATGTAATGGAAGTTTCCACTGTACTTCCAACAAAGCAGGATAGTTCTCTGAGATTTATTTGACAGATTATAAAAATAGCAAAAAAAGAAAGAATTAAAGATTCTAATCTATATATTAAAACATCTGCACATTCCTGTCACAAATTTTAAGAAAAAAAGCAAAACACTTTTTATATTTAACAAGACCTTTAACTTTGTGTCACTTTAGTACACAACTACAAAATTAAACAAGATATGATGAAGACAAGTTTTTGTATCAATAAATTTGCCTTTTATTTTGTCTGTGGCCAAACTAGACACTCTTCAAAAGACCTTTATTTATAAACAAGCAACTAACATTTTTTCATAATTTAACTTTTAAAACATATATTAAAGTTATATAAGTGGAAGCATATTTATTTCGTCTCCTCCAAAATAAACACTTCTATCAAGGGCTTAAGATACTGTATAAAAGCTAATAGAAAACCAGAACTGCTATATAAACATCTCATATTTAAACTTCAGAGATCCTGAATTCCTTTGCTAACCAACAGGAACTGAATTTAAAAAAACCCACAGAACACGCTCTGAGTTAAAAACAAAACTTAAAAAAAACCCCCAACAAACAACTAAAGAAAAACTTAGAAGGAGGCTATTTTAGACCAAAAATATTTTATGGATTTTTTATAATACAAAGTATATTACGAAAAAAGTCAAGGTTTCTTCAAAGATGTTGCACAAGCTTTTTGATTTAAAGTGTGTGGAATTTATCATCATATCATGTAGCAGAATCCCAGTTGGAAGTTAGATGACTATGACATAGCTGAACTAGTTGCCACCTTCCTTTAGAAAGCACACTGATTTTTAAAAAGCTACATATAAACTTTCAGACTGTTGTGTAGAGGAATCATTGGTGAAAACTCAGGAATCATTTCAGAAAAACACATTTGTATCTTCTATACGCAGATTTCTTAAGTACATTTAAAGGATACTTAACGCAGCTTTATGTTTTTCCGATTTTGTTAAACCAGGTTAAATGCAATAACCATTTTATTTTGAAATTGTTTCTGGTAAGAAAGAAATTTAGTCTTATTAGATGCAATAAAAAAGTCAGTAACTTTTTTAGAATAGAATGTCACTATTAAACAAGTACCTTATTTCAATTGCAATGTCACTGAAAGAGTTTGACTCGTATTCTAACAAATTAGCATAAGCATATTCAGATACAATTTGCCTGAAAGAGGACAAAAAAGGACAACATGTTACTATGAGAAGTACTAAGTAACAATTTTAGATTTTAATCAAAAATGAAACAGAAGATGCCTGAAATTTTTTGGAAGCTGAAAAAAAGTCAGGGGTCCATCTTGAGCCAATTCGTTTAAACAAAAAAACCTGTTAAAAAAAATGGTAGCACACTTGGGCTTTCACTGAGAAAAATCTACTCCTGTGCATGCCTCACTAAGGACGCTCATCCTCAGATTCTTAGGAGATACGCTTGTGCTTGATTTTGCTAAATCTTAGTGTCAGCTTGCAATTCTTTTGAGTTTGGGATGCTGAAAAAAAATTCATGGTTACATACACAATTAAAGCCTCACTCCTGATCCTCCTGAAACTGGTGACCAAATTCCTGCTGCTTTCAGCAAACACAAACTGGGCTCTGACTAGGTAGTGTGGAATGCAATCCCTCTCTCCCAGCCCACACTGGGTAAAGTTGGTCAGGATCATAAATACTGTTTGCATCGTTTACGTTCACTTTAATCCATCACCACTCCATTAAGTTTAAATTCTAGCAGAAGAATTTTTCACTGTTTACCACCTACTTCTGGGTAAATATTTATTTTACTTACAGAACAATTTTGGACCCTTACCATAGCTTCTGGTAAATATCTATGATACTACTTACATTAAATGCTCCAGTTGTGATTTGATGTAAAATAATGGAACTACACAGAATATCTGCAGCCCATTATTACCACGATTTTCAACAAATTGCAAAACTGCAACACAGTATCACAAATTATAGAAACCGGCAGAAAGAAATATTCTATGCATTGAATTCATAAAATGCAGTGATTGTAGTGTGATGTTTTTTCCTCTGCTTTGAGCTGGATATGTATGCTTAATACAAATCTCAAATACATACTTCTTCATTTATACAGGTGTCTATATAAATATTTACATTTTTAGTTTTTGTTAAAACATATCTTTATACTCATGGCCAAGCTTATTACTGTATGTAGGAACACAACTCATCTTCTGTCCCTTAATGAGCTCTCTTTTTTTCATTTAATAGTCATACATTCCTTTGTAGTTAGAATTACAAACAGTTGTACAAATAGTGGAAACAAAATTATGAAAGTTGTCTGACATCCATTCAATCTTAGTTCATATTATAAACAGTACCATTTGCATTATGATGGCTGTTAATACAATGACTTTAGCTACTGAAGTATCTATAGTAAATTAGTCTTTGGGACATTATATAAAGCAAAGTACCCCCTCCCCCAATTTTCCTTAGAAACATAATTAAATGGCTGAAAGCAGGCTTGCTGCTATTTTTTAATATAAAATCTTAGTAATAATATTGCTGACTTTAGATTCTATTTTAATTTGCACAAGTTCCATATAACAACAAAACAATTCTATGTTCCCTTAAAATATCAAACATTTGTATCCAACAACATCAGGATTACTCAAACTTGAGGTTCATTTGTTATTGCTAAAGGTTTCTAAGACCTAAGTCAATACAGCAAGACACTCCATCCACTTCCTCCCTAACTGCAAGTATATGGCAACTATTTATATGGAGCTTGTGTGTTGGTTTATTAAAAAAAAAAAAAATTAATGAAGTTGGTTACAGTATTTCACTACTATAAACTCACAGTTAGAATCCAAATTGTTGTTGCTCTTTCATTTAATATATAACTTTATATATAATACACACGCACACACCAACATCACAGGATGAAGATCCATGCATACAATCCAGATGTGATCGTATTTCAGTGTTAAATGAAATAAAAATTATTCTGTTACTATTAGATCCCAGACCACAGTATTTTAAATTACTCTGCTTTCTACCTACTAACTAAATTAGTTTACCTTAATCTTCCAATCCAAGCAGCATCACAAATTCCAAATTTTTCCATCGTCGTTGTTGTTATCTTGATCCTTAGATTTCTAGGTTATATGGCATACATCTGAAATCCTGAACACAGCCTCCACTGAACTAGCTTTTTAAGGTATCTGTTAAAGCTAATTGTGTGTCTGTTCATGGCTCCAAAGACTAAAAGCTGTCTTGAAAGTCCTATGACAGAGTTTACACATGTATTGTCTTTTGAACGTGATTGCTGAGAGCGGTGGAGCATGATAGAAGAGCGTATCTGACTCCTGTGGTACAAATAATTTTTCAGTAGTAGTGGAGCTTTCAGACAAGCCTGTTGGACTATCAGGCTCCAAAGGCTGGATTTTGGGGAGGGGTGGAGGTGGAGGTAAGGGTGGTGGTGACGGGGAATTAGCTGGTGGACATATCTCAGGCTCTTTATTTGTGGACTCCTCTGCAGCCTGTGACATATGAGACTGGAAGTGACTCCACAGACGGAAATTGGTTCGGAAGGCCTTGTTACACACATGACAAATAAATGGTTTCACAGAGCATAAGAGCTCTTGGTGACGCTCCAGCTGTTTGCGTACAGTGAAAATCTTTCCACATTTTTCACAGGGCCACAAACCAGCCTCTTTGTTGGAGACTACTTCCTTAGGTTCTCTGCTCGTTTCAGTGACCTCATCCTCTACATCATCTGCAGGTTCTTCTTTGATCTGAATTTTAAACTGCTTGGAAACACTTAAGTCTTCAGGTAGGCATGAGGAATCTTCAGAATCAAAATTTATTTGTTCTGATGAATCACTGAATACACCATCTTCCTTCGCAGCAACAAAATTGTTCATTTTATTGGACTCTGACTGAGGAGGCAATCTTGACGAACTAGTTATTTCTCCATTGTGATCCAGGATAGGTAAAGAAAAGTTCTCTGATGGAGCCATTGTGTTTTGATTGTGAACTTCAACTTGATGACGCCAAATACTAAAGGATGATTTAAAGGTACGCATACACTCAAGACAAGTAAGCTTCTTGTATTCACACTTGCTTTCATGCTCATGCTTTAGCTCCGGAGAAGAAAATCTGACACCGCAGTAAGGACAGATAGTAGCATTTCTACAGAGTCGCTCATGATTTCCCTGTTCGATCAGTGAAGAGAGCTTGGCATTGCAGAGACGGCACTGATAAACCTCTTTGCTTTCTACTGGACTTTCGATATGAGCATGATCTTTCTGCTTAGGAACCTTATTTCCTCCAATTGGTTTCTCCCCCGGGTGCATTTTTATGTGCTGTTTAAATTGTGAGAGGAAACGATAAGCTTTCCCACAGTAGGTGCAAAGATAGGCTCCTTTGGTTCTCGATCTTAAATTTCTTTTGATGACTTGTTGTGCTTGTGAAGCAGACTGTCCCTGAAAACCTTGCTTGCCACGTCTTAGTTTAACTATTAGAGCTTTTTTAATTTCTCTCTCTCTCACTATATCAATCAGTTTTCTTTGGAATTTTTCATCCAAAACAGCATGTGAACTGGAAGCAGGTGAGGGATTCTTCACAATTCCATGTTGTGTCTGGCAGTGGGTCCACACTTTGAAATTTGTGTGAAATCTCTTGTGGCATATGTCACAAGCATAGGGCTTTTCTGGATTATGATACATGTTAACATGACGATGAAGACCTGCTGTTGACCGGAAAATTTTAAGGCAGTGCTTGCATTTAAATTTTTTATTTGGTCTTGCTTCTTCCATCTCACTGTATTCATCTTTACTGACATCAGAATCAGGAAAATCAGCATCAAGGTGTGTAGGGCTTGAGCCTTCCCCAAAGTTATCTTCTGACCCAGGAGAACCCTGCTCATCCACCTTCTGTTTCTTAAATGGTAGTCTTCTATCATCTTGAAAACTCCTTTTTGCTGGAATTCTGCTTGGTTCCTTATGATCATCCTCAGTTTTAAAAGGAAAGTCTTTATTTGTTGATGCTGAAGCATCACCCACTGTAACTCTTATTATTTCGGCAGGATCTGAAAGCGGACTGCTAGGTTCAGTTTTTATTCGCACCTCTGTGAGAGGGGAAGCAACCTCCCTGTCAGTTGACTGAGAGGCACTGAAAGATCTAAGGCGATGCGGGTGTATTACCTGGGGTTTTTCATCTAAGACTAACTTCTCTGATGACTCCTTCAAGCATGACTTTTGAGATACAACATTAAATATCTTCTGGGAATCATTAGTTCCCGGTGAGGAGGATGATGATACCTGTGAAGGTTTTAGGTCAACAGAAGGCGAGTAAATAGGAACCTGGCTGTCCATGGACAGTGACCTTCGAAGGAGACTTTTTACAAGTGGCCCACTTCTGTCAATACTTTGGTTTTCTGGACCAGATCCGCTAGATGGAATTACTAGCCCTAACTTTGAGTAGTACAGCAAATTCCTGTCTTCACCTTGACCATTTCCTTTTCCTGCCTCTCGCAACAAAAATGTAGATTCTGATGCACCACGCAGAGACAAGACCGGTGGACGCAGTCTTTTTAATGACATCTCTGCGGCCTTTCCTCTTAAAAGCTGACCACTGCTTCCTGGTTCATCGCTTGCAATTTCTTTCTCTGCTAATGGCATTTGAGGCAGCACTGTGTTCCTTTTCACTAAACCACCTCTGCTCTGATCCTCCACAGTTCCTGAAGTTTCATGAAGCTTGGTATAGCTCACAGGGCTTTCTTTCAGCCATCTCCTTTCAGTCAGTGATAAGTTGTGAAGGGTTTCAGTTGGTTTTGTTACTTGTGGTCTACTGCTAGTTTTGACAGCAACAGAGGGTGAAGGTTTAGAAGTATGGCTTAAATCATGTTGTGTTTGACTTATACTTTTCACTTGTGCTTCAATTCTGTTCTGACAGACAATGACACTTCTCTTCTGAGAACTACTTTCGTCTTCGTCTTGATACAGTATTTTCTTAACAGGGCAAGCTGGAAAAGGAGCTTGAGGACTCTTAGAAACAATGTTTGTGAGAAAGGATATTCCAAGACTGTAGCCCAGTTCTTGCACAGCTGCAAGACTGCCTTTTTCAATGAACAAGGATGAAGAATAAATGTAGTTTAAAACATTATCAAAAGCATCTGGTTCACAAAAGTCAAGTTGAAACACTGACTGAGACTCATTCTCCTTATTTGTGAACAGAGTCTGGAAGTATTCACTGCTGGCAGCCAGAACATTTTTATGAGCTCGAAATTTCTGATCTCCTACTATAAGAACAACATCACACAGCTGTCCTTTCAGACGCTCCTCATTCAGCGCGCTCAGAAGTGAAATGGCATGTGCTGGATTTATGTAATGCAAGAGCCCCTCCATGATTCTGATGTTTCTGAAAAACAACAACAACAAAAAAAGTTGTAGGTTGCCTTATGTGAATGGTTGTTAAAGTAAACACACCCAATTCCTCTGTACCTCATAATCTGGCTAAACCACCATCAACAGTGCTGAAGAACACAGCATATTTGGAGGAAAGGTATGGAAATTAAACCAATGTTATTAGCTCCAACAGAAGCACAGGTACAAGAATCACAGAATCATAGAATGGTTGAAGCTGAAAGTGACCTTGAAGGTCATCGAATTCCAACCTCCCTGCCATGGGGCAGGGACACCTCCCACTAGACCAGGTTAGAAGAACCAGCTCATGTGCCTCCTTTCAAATACACTGTTAATCGCTGATCTGACACAAAGAATATTACACCTAACTAACTGGGGGAGCTGTGTTCTCTTCCTGTAATACACCTGTCTACATGAAGAAACAGTTCACTTGTTTCACTCTTGATTATCTTTTTCTCAACTTTATGAAGATCCATCTTGACAACTGCATTGATAAACTCTTGACTCAGATATCTAAGGCTCAGATACACCAAGTCACCTTTCTGAGGCTAAGCAAACCTGACAGTTTCCTGCTGACTAAACAAATTAATGGCGTTTTGTTGTCATTTTTAATAGGATGATGGAAGGGGCATTAATACTGGGAAGAGAGAAGGAAGCAGGATTAATGTTTGTAATTTAGATTAATTCATCATGTTTGCTTATGTTTAATAAGTGTTGTTAATATATACTTCTAGCTATCAAATATGTGTCACTTATAACTGCACTGCACTAACAGAATCTGGTTTCTTGGAAATTTCACAATTATAATTGAAGTATCTCCGCATTGCTTTGTTCTATCTTAAAAGCAACCAGAGAATTTAACTCCCCATCTTATTCGTTATCATAAGAGCACTTTATGTCCACAACCCATATACCTGAGGAACAGCTACCCTCAGGTGCATCCAAGAGTACAATAAGCACAAATTAAACTGCAGCACAGAAATACCCACGTTCCATATGCTTCAAAACAGAGCCCACTCTGTACTGCAGGCTGTTTCAACAACTCAACAGCCTGCCCCTGATTAGATCTTAACAACAGGAGAGAATAAGGTTTTAAGTCAGTTTAAACAAACAACTTCTGTGGCATGAATTGAAATTTATGTATCTGTGCACATGCACGCGCACACACACACACAGAGAAATAAGCAATATTCATTTTTTCTTTTTTTTTCATGGACACTTTTACAATTCTGTTCAAGTTAACCTGTAAGAATTTTACACTACCTTTCTCTATGATGGTAGTAAAACAAGTCAATGATGTGTCTGTTAAAAGAAATTATCTTCTTTCTACAGTTGACAAACTACTCTTCAGATATTTATACACGATGTATACTACTACAACAAAAGGTTTCACTATTCATCAGCTTGCAAGAAAAACTGAAAAGTTTATAAAAATAAAAAACAATATTAAGAAGCCATAACCCCATCATTAATAAATGTGGTTGATTAGTCTTACAACTAATGCATATAAATACGTGATCAAAGTCTAAGTTGGCATTATTAAGAAATGACTTAAAGGGTGCCACATACAGTGCCTCAGGGCATTGATCATACTATAGGACTGAGCTACGACATCTACACCTGAAGTTACCAAATGAGTTAATAGTGTCAGAGCAATAGCAGAAGCAGAATTCTGTTTCCTCCCCAGATCTGTCTCTTTACTGAGTGTTTCAATGTCTTGCAGTGTCATTTCACAAACACTAATTTATGCTTAATTCACCCCAGATATAATGCATAATTCCCCATTCCCCCATCTAAAAAAAGCAGAGCAGTCAAGCTTCTATGAAATTGAGAAAAAACAAACTGTTTTGTTTTGCTTTCTATCTTTTGCTTAAAAGAACTGTCTGGGGACTGTGAATTACCCATCTCCTTTGTGGATGCCACCACAATTTAAAGTGATGGAGTCTGACTGGCCCTAATCCAGCTCTCATGAGCACCCATTAGCACTTCGAGTGTTGAAGAATGCATCTTTTCCATTAGTTTCATCTGAAAGAAATTGAGTTTGCAAACTCAGGTGATTCACGTGTGATGCAAGCTGCAGCATGGTATATGGAGGTAACAGATCAACAATGTGCTGATGAAGTAAATTTGAATTAAAACAGTAATTGCAGAGACCCCCAACAGAAGTTGCTGCAGCAACCATACATCAAGGACAAAGTGGGAAAGGATTATATTAGTCAAATGTTTTGAAATATTTTCAAATCTTTCATTTTAATCTGCTTTTCCCAGACCTTGTGTCTCATGTAAGACACAGGCAGAATAAACACCATGTAATCACTGTGTTCCTTTGTCCGTGGTAACACAGTAATGCCACTAGTAGAAACCAGTGTAAAATCTACATGTCTAAAGCAGAATCCAATAGTCACACATCCTTCTTTCCACATTCTCCTTTTTTTTATTCATAGAACACCTTCAATTTATTACATTAAACAAGACAGAGATAAGCATCCCACTACAATTCTTCCTTCCTTTCACAGACCAAAGTCTCTTCTGTGCAGTGAAGGAGGCAGAGCTCTTTGCTGCAATGTAACTCTGTCACTTTAACAGTAACCAAGGCTGCAACATACACAAATGGCAAGGGCCCAAATTAATCCTGCAAAGGCAGCTTTAATCCTGGTATTTCCTAATTCAAGTGCTTGACTTTCAGCGTAATAGCCTTTAAACATAACGTATCATAGCTTATTTTATTTCTGACTGTTAAGAAACAGAACCAGAACTGGTTTGCAGGACCATTTTAACATATTTACACAGATCATCTGAAAGCCTGGAATACCTAAATGTAAAAAAACACCCAAAATATTACCATAATAAATGTACAATGTGTTAAAATTTCACTACATGAACACTTTTCAGTAACAAAGTTGATCCAAGGCATTCCTACTCTCTTTTGTTCATCTTATCTGCACATGGCATTTCACTCCTTCAGCTATGCCTGTACAAATATTTGCAGGCTTCCATTACACAGCAGACCAGACAATAAACCAAAACCAAATAATACTTTTTTTCAAATGCTAGTCAATTTTTGTATTAAACAACAATCTCAAGAATTAATGCATTGGCATAACTGAAGAGGCAGCAAAGCAGCTATAGGAAAGCGGGAACTCCAACAGTTTGCCATCAAAGCCAATGCCCGTCTGACTGCACTCAGTCCCAACACAAAAGGTGAGCCTAGTTACTGGGTAGATAACAGAACTATGGCAGTATCTTGTACTACTAGATTTGATTCCAGGTGTTTGAGGAATCACACTTCTTCAGCTGAAGATTATTTTGCCATTAGCTACCTAAGCTCTTTCCTCCAGATAATCTGCTTCTGTTCTCTCCAACCATTTTTTCCCTGCTGACTTCACTACTGACTGGAAACAAAGCTCTTCAAACACTCCTTTTCTTCTATGATGTTCAGGTGACATCAAGGAAACAGTAGGGAACATACCAGAAAATCTCCCATTGTCTGTGTTCAGGTGCCACACGCTATATAGCAGCTGCTGGTCCTCAGGAGGCACAGTGACAGCAAGACCCAGGAAGAGCAAGTGCAGCAGAAGGAAGACATCTGCAGCCTTCCTTCAGAAGGCCAGGAAGAGATTTTAGTATCATTCTTCAACAGCACTCTACTGATCTCAGCAAACTAGCTTTCAGAGACTTAAGTACTGTATTTCCTACAAGATCTATTTTTTGAACAAGGATAGAAAAAACCACCTCTACTATTTCAAAATTACATTCTGCAAAAAAGGAAATTTCTACTCAGGAAGCTCCTCACAAGGGAACGTTGAAAAAGCTTAATTTTTGGCTCAGCAGTTTATTGATCTTCAACAGCTACCTGCCTTTGAAGTGGTAGCTCCCCTTCCTTTCCTCTGTCCCTTACTCTCATGTCTCCTGCTCCAGCCTTTTGTTACCCTCCTCTTCCTTTCACCAGCTCTGCTGCTCATTTGACCTCCCAGTAAGTTGATTCAGCTCCCTAAAATGAAGCAGGAAACAAACAAACAAAATCAACCCTGTTTTTTAATATTTGTTTGCTATTTCATAGAACCATAGAATGGTTTGGGTTGGAAGGGACCTTAAAGATCATCAAGTTGCAACCCCCCTGCCACGGGCAGGGACACCTCCCACTAGAGCAGGTTGCTCAAAGCCCCATCCAGCCTGGCCTTGAACA
>JAOXNO010000001.1:116957037-116979016 GCA_028565335.1 Limnodromus scolopaceus
CCACGTCCCCCTCACCCCCCCCCCGCCACAGCGCGGTAACGGCTTGGCGCGCGCGGGAGGGAAACTGAGGCAGCCGCGTGGGGGTGGAGGGGAAAGGGGGGTAGGTTCCCGTTGTCCGCGTGTGTCCCCCCCCCGTTCCCCCCCAGTGTCACCGGTTTGGTGCCGGTGTCACGTCTGGGCTGGTTACGGTAGCATTAGGATTCGGTTAGGGTGACGGTGTGGTAACCTGCACCTCCTCCCTGCCTGGTGTCACTGGTGGGCCGGTGACAGTGGCGTTAGGATTTCATGAGTGTGACACTGTGGTAACCCGCACCCCCTGCCTGGCCCGGTGTCACAGACAGGCCGGTGACAGTGGCGTCAGGATTTGGTTAAGGCGACGGTGTGGTAACCCGCAACCCCCTCCTTGGCCCGGGCCCCGCGGGCAGGGGGTCTGTGGGAAGAACCATTGCAGGCAGCGTTAATTCACAGTTTTCCTAATGGAATAGCCTGATTTATTGTGGGCCATTTATTATTATTATTTTTTTTTTAAATTTTGATCCATGTCTTTCTACAGCGTAGGGGGGAAGGCCCAGCGCAGCTTGCGAAGAAGCTCGACTCCTAGTGTCATGCACGTGGTGTCCTTGCAAGCGGGCCCACTGTTCCCCTGTGGTGGCAGGGAGGCACACGCCCCCGCGCTGGAGGATCTGGGACCCTTTGTAACTGCTGTACTCATTCATCGTGATGTGATTTGAAAAAATTATAATGGACGTTATCATTGCGTTAGGCTTGCTTCTCATTGAAATTATCCACTTTGAATTAAATACCTGACTGGGGCTTTATGTGTCAAAACCAAGTATTAAAATAGAATTACAAGATTTCTCTTGTTTTTGTTGAAAGCTAATCTGACCCATTATCTTTGCATTAAGGACAGCTCGAATTGTAGAGATTAACATCTAATCCGCGTACACGTTTTCCAGTAGTGCTTTTAGATATTCCACATAAGTCACAAATACTCTAAGCAGCTATTAGAATCTCTGTAATGTGTTTAGTGCTGCCTTTAAACCTTTTTGCCAAGGATTTGTTCCAAATGGGCTAAACCCCATGTAAGAAAAAATGGCGATGTACCTTGCTGGGTCCAGTTCCTCTCTTACCTCTCCAGGTACATTTTTTGCCACTGTCAGCTCTTTTGGTTGTTTTACAAACTTGCTCAGCTACCTGTGAAAGGGGTGGGATTTTTTTCCTTCACTTGTGCCACTGCAGCATCCGTCCTGACGTGGGTGTGGCTGTATGATGAGCCGTCATGAAGACCAAAAGAGCTGCACGGTTTCATCTGGAAGAGTTTCCTGATCTGGTTTGTTGTGCCGGTACGCAGACAACTGCTCTGGCACAATAGGGCCTACTGTGGTAATGGGAACAAACAACTAGGAAAGCAGTTGGATCTGTTTGCATAAACCAGTTTATGCAGTGACGCTGGCTCTGCTGCCGGTGAAGCATTTGTGAAACTAACCTGAGCTCGTAAATCTGGCAAGGCCCTGCTAACTTTTTTCCATGTGTACTCGGGTCTTTCTCAGCCAAACAGAAAACAACCTGGTGTTGCGTAATTATTTTCTCATGCACACTTCTCCAAAAGGGCCTGTGTCACAGATGAAGAACCTCTGTGCTGGAATTATCCTGCTGAAAAAATTGTGTTCTTTAACACACACACACATATAATTATGTCTCACTGTGCAGGTATTTATTATCAGTATTTTTAATTTGTCAAGTTTCCCTAGTGAAAGCGCAGCCATTAGAGTAGAGGCCACATGGCGGCTTGTATAATATTGGCTCCAGACAGCAGTTACTCTCTGTAGTTCTTACCTTAGGCAGATGTTTTGAGAAAATTTTGAACATAATTCTCAAAGGTTTTGTGGTTTGAAGGGACATAAAACTCAATCTGACTATATTTCATCATTGAGTCTGGTTAACTTGATGTTATTAAAGTTGTATGGATGCCTTAATTCCCTGTAAATCAGATTTTTCTTGATTCTAATGAAATCTAGGCAAGGATTTAATGCTGTAGAATTATTTGAGATTTAAGTTGTCTCTAAGTAGGTTAATTTTGTCAAATATAACATTTACAATTATTTGGATACTTTCTCATTCTTCAACAATAGCTTGTTTATGAACATTTTTTTCAAATGTTTCTAATTTTAAATGCTTTGATGGAGCACTTAGATAGATATATTTTTCATCTATGTGTGTGGTTGCAGCTGTTATTACCAGATGCATGTTCGTTGAGTATAAGGTTTGTTTTCCATTCGGAGTATCCAATAGCTGCTCAGATTAACTTTTGATCATACTTGCCAGCAAGCTTAATCACTGGAATTTTGTTAAAAGCTGAACCCCTGCAAAACATAGACTGTAAAGCAAACTATTTTTAAAATATGGATAATTATATATGGACTTTGTGAGAAAATTTGTGTGTAAAACCTAAAAAACTTGCATTGGTTTTATGTGTAAATATAAGAAGTTACTATTTTTTGTGATGCAAATATTGCACAATAGGGCCAAGTTGTGTATGTGCTCTGAATAGTCTGGGGTTTTTTTAATGCTAACATTTGTTTTATTTTCAGTATTAAAATATTTGGAATAAAGTCATATCCTGGAGGTAGGCTGTCTTTTTCTAGATCTGTAGTTTCAGCCCTTTTTGATTTATAGACCCCCTAATTTTTTTTAGAGAAGGGTTGAACGTCGTGCAATTAATTTAAAACTAATGGCATCTGGTTATTTTCTTTTAGAGAGCTTTAGATGTATCTCGGGTACCCCTAGGCACTGCTATATTAGCAGCTGAGAAAGAATTTTGCAGGGAAAAGCTTGGTTTTGGGGAAGAAAAGGAGAGAGGTTAGAGAAAGAAGAACACATACCATGCAGTCTACTTCATTTCAGCGGTGGAACCTTGACTAGGTATAGATGCTAAAATCTTTTATCTGGGTAAATTATTTTTTCTGTCTTGTGTCGTTTAGAGAGGTCCGTTCTGTACTTTGATAGCTTTAGGGGTATATACTGCTGCCGCACCCCTTCCTGTTCCTTCAGATACCGGCTTCTATCTCAGAACTTCTGGAAAGTGAAAGGCTGTTACTTGTGATCACAGAAAATACTTGAATGAACCAGTTCCTTTCAGCCACTGCTGAATGCTGCGAATGTCTCTGGAAACACTAGACGTCTAGCTTTATTGATTCCAAATATTCTGCCAAAACACAGGTAACTTAATGACTTGCCAAAATACACAGAATTTTCTACCAGTTTCTCATTATTGACAGCTGTGCATGGAAAAGCATTCCTGGATTATTTTTTTTCTTGTTCTAATATGTTTGTATGAAATAACGAATGCCTGCAGGTAAAAAGAAATACTACTTTTTCTGGTAAAAAACTGTCACTAATCTTGTCACAAAAGTACAGACACTTATCAGTAGTCAGAGAGACGACAGGACAGTAAGATACACAATGAGAATATTACAAAAATTGCTGTGTTTCCATAACTGCTCTGAAGCAAGGTATGAAGACAAGACTTTTTCTGAAGTTTTAAATTTCTTACCAGGAAAATAACTATAATAGAGTATAATGTAAAACTGTCTTCATTCCCATTATTGACGTTTCTGAGTGCCAAGTTTTGAGCTTTTTTAGCTGTCACCCTGTGTCTTCTGCAAATAGCACGATCTAGTTAATATTTTCCACTCGGAATCCACATGCCTAGCAGCTCGGACAGTCTCAAATAAATGCTACCAGACAACGACAAGCTACATAGTAATATTACCTTAGAAAACTGCTAAGTAGTAACAAACACATACCTACTTAAAAAGGCGATAGTTCTGTGGGTTGGTCAATGATTCAGAGAAAAATGCAGGTGTTAAGGCATGTATTCTATAAATGGGCAGATGGACATGGTACTATGATTGTTGTTTAAAAGAATAACGTATCTTCATTTGCAACTACTAAACTATTCATGGGTACTTTAAAAAACACCTTGATAAAAAGCTGCAGGAGCAACTGAAATACAAAATCTGTCGCGGTGCAGCAGATAGGGAGCAATTTCATGTTATCAGTTTTCACAGCTCTGATTAACTTCAGCTGGAGCTTGGTGTCCGAGCCTTCTAAAAATAAAATCCAGAGTATTCTGATTACAGTGGAAGTGTGTAAGACAATATTAAAAAGTGGCTTTAATTTCCTGGTTACAAGTGTGTGCATCCTGGCTCTTTATTTTAGACAAACTGTGTGTAAAGAAATCCAGGAAAAAGCAAATGCAAAGATGGATGATATGGCAAGCATATTGTATAATTCTGCCCATAGGCTAACTCCAAGCAAGGAAAAGCAAAGAAAAATGAAGTGTCTTATGCTTGCTATAAAAAAAAAAAAAAAAAAAAAAAAAGGAAGGCTTGTGCTTTTGTTCATGTTTAGCAAAATTTATTTTCAGGAAGAATAAATGGAACAATACTATGAAATTTTGCATTAGTACAATAATTATGTTTATCCTCCTGTTTTCCTGTAAATGTGGCTTTAGGGATTAAGTTTCTTGGCAGAAAGCACTGTGACTGTAGCCTCAGTTCCCTAGAAGGTTTATGTAAGTGAATCAGATACAGCAACAAAGAACTATTAGTGCTATGGTATATTTGAAAAGTGAGCTTGATGCTTTAATTCCTCAGTATCAGTCACACAGTTTGGCCCCAAACAACTATCTTTTGGGGTTAGAGATTACACAGAGATGGATAGCATTTTTCAGAGTTGCAGCAAGTGCGTTTGTGTTTGTGCATTGCTAAGATGCTGAAAAAATGTGGAGTATGTTGACTATATTATTTTTCTTTTCAGAAGATTATATCCAAATATTAGAGGTGATTTGTGGTAAGTTCTCATCAAGTAAAAAACCACAAAAGTTAGGAAGTAAGCCTATTGGCTTGCTGACAAATTGTGTCTGGGTTTCTTTGCTTCATCAAATGGTGCCAGAAGTGTTATTTCTAGATGGTATTTTTCAGTTTGTGCATGTACTATACCCGAGGGTGCTCTTGTATCACTAAGTCATTTCATATATGATGTTAGCATGCTAGTCCTAAGACTACAAAATGTGTATTCTAAGGAGAGGTTGCAATATATAACAATTTAAAACTTATTCTCATGTCATTCTGTGCACTATTAAGACAAGCCCATGAATTGAGATGAGGAACTGAAACTTACTTTCAGGCAGTGAATACAGAAATACTGCCCTGTAATAACTGTGGGTCAACTTTTGCATTTCTATGGCCTGTGCAGGCTTACTGATGTCATCTCCATACTGATTTATTCAGTACTGAGTAGAACGTTCAAGTGGCATAGCAAAAATAACCAAGATACGGAATTATGGATGTCTTTATGTTTATGCTGCTGGCTGAATTTATTATTGTCAATTCTGCCTATTTACATTCTTTGCATGATGAATTCAGACCCAAAACAGAATGGGGATTTATTTAGTAAATGTTGCTTTACAGTTCTGAAGAACAGAAACAGTGATCTGGAAGAGGCCTTTTCGCCTGACCTGCTTCTCTGTCAATTCGATGCTCTTTCCCCCCAGTTCCCTGTGGTAGTTCATTATATATGAGCCAATTATATATGGACGACAGAGGGGCTGCTTGCCTCTGCAGTACAGGCATCTTGCTTGAGGCCTACCTGGCTGTAATGTGTTATATTCTAGGCATTTGGTAGGTAGGTGTGTTTACACGGCGCTATGTATACACATCATTTTGAATGCTGAATGCGGAGAGGCAAAATTTGGCCATGCCACTGCACAGTTGGCTTCCCCTCCTTCAAATATACAAACATAACTCTCTACAATGTCATTCTCTTAGCTATGTTGGCAGATACGTAGCTCCAGACTGCACATGACCAGTACAACTGGAATACTTACTGGAGAGCCACAGGATAAGTGTTTCTGGTTGAAAACAACTCCAGTGGTAAAATCGCACACATGAGCTGCCTTGCTTTGGTTGCCAGACTCTTCACAATCTAATGACTTCTTACAGCATCTTCCTTGGTGGTGTTATAGGACTTCTTGGGCAAAAGCCAAAACAAAACAACACTTGTTAAAAAAAAAAAAGTTTTTTAGTGGCCAGACCATGTAGAGCTTTAAGCAAAGTTTGAATGGAGATCCCTACGCAGCTAGCTAAGCAGCCCATCTCTCACCAAGAATCCTCACTTGGCATCAAAGTTAGAAAGAGTTGGGGTCAGTGAGATAGAAATGATGGAGAGAAGGATCTCAGGCAGGGTACCTCAGTTCTTCATTCTGAGCTAGGGTTGTATGGTGCAAATGCATGTGGATTGCATGTGTCTCAGTGCTTCGTATATCTAAGCATCAATTTTGTTGCAGCTGTGGACTTCCACCCCACAATTAATGTCCTTTTGGGCAGACTGCAGTGAAGCCTCAGCATTATAGTACATGCGACATGCATTGCCACAAGATACTAAGTGTCTGATGTTTTTCAGCAAATTACGAAGCTGAACAGAATCATTACAAAAAGGATGAAGAGATGCGGAAAAATCCGTGCTTTAAACTGTTTCTTTATTTTTTTACTTTGTGATGTGTGTATGCCTGGAGCATTATTGTTTGTACCGCAGATAGGAGAAGGCATTTCACTAGCTATGATGTCTGATGGCTCAGGAGTGGAGCGTGACATTGACTCATAGGTTGACCCTGGCTTTAAGGTTATGCAGGTATATTTTGACACTGAATTAGAAGTTGTGGTACTTATCAGATGGCTAATTAAAGCACAGAGAATACTGAGAGTCTCAGAGAGGCATAGAAGGACCTAACTATTGTGTTTCAGTGTATGTCGCCATTCTTTCTCCTCTTAAGGTCTCCTTCAGCTAAGCACAAAATAGTATTAAAGTTGTCTTTAAATAAAAAAGGGAAGTTCCCTGTTGAAGAGAACCTGGTGAAAATATGAATTTCCTTCTATAAGTAGATGATGGAGGTAGTTGAAGTGGGAAAAGACAGAAGGTGCCATGCTGCCAGGATGGCATATGGGCAAATTCCCAAATGGAACCTGGCATGCTGGCAGGAGAGATTAGCATTTTCCAGGCTAGAGGAGAGGGTAGGTTTGAGTGATTTAGAGCTAGTCTTAAATTCTGACCTCAATGACTGAGGAATCTGACCCCTGCAGTCTTGTCAATGGATTCTGGAGTTACTGAAGGGGCGTATTTGTTCCCAGGAATCTGCAGAAACGTGTGATGTGGAACAGAAATTCTGTCCTCTCTTCTCTGGCAGGCTGCTCAGCTGCCTGGATATGGTTTCCCCTCCGCTTCAGCTGGACATTTTTTCATTTAAATTAGGGCTGTAAAAGTTCTGGGAATATGTGCAGGCTCTCTGCGTTGGAAACTTTTTCTCCATCACTTCACAACTGCTGCAGACCTGCATTGCAATGAGAGCTAGTCTGCAGTCTCATTTTATTTATTGGTACAACGCTGACCTGGAAGAGAGAAAGTGAGAGGGGATTCTGTAATTCATGACATATTTGACATCCTATTTTAAAAAGCTCATAAATTGATCTTTAGTTCATTTTGTTTCCTTAATTGGCACCGTCACTCTTGGAGACTGGCTGGCACGTGTGTCACTTTGGGTGTTGCCTATCTTTTGTGTATGAGACCTGCAGAAGAGCAGACTTGTCCATTTTAAACTAAAGCTCATAGTAGATAAATTCTCCACTCTACCTGGACGATGCTGTAGTAACCAACACGGTCTTGTGGTTTCTGTTGGCCAAACTTTTTTGGAAGATTATATCTGGAATTATTTTGCTGTTAAAGCTAAAATGATACATTTTCTTCCCTTATATGTTTCATCATTCCCTCTATTTTAGGTCAGATGACTCATCTCTGCATTACTGCTTCTGCATTTCCATTGCCTTAATTGGGTCTTTTGGAGTTATTACAGTCTATATGGAATTGACAAATGCTATTTCTAACAACATACAGATTTGTCCCCTCTCTTGCCTTCTCCTTTCTCCCTTCCCTCCTCTCCCCTCCCCTCCTCTCCTGCTTTTCCTCGTTCCCCCTCCTCACCTTCCTCAGTCCCAGGTGGTTTCTTTTTTCTTGTCTCTACTGCACTACAGCTTTTCAGGGAGTGAGCTGGAGGGTTTCACTCACTCTGGTGCTAAAATGTGACTTGTTTTCTTTATCCATGAGTTAGCTCAGAGGAAAGCCCTCATGACTTTTCATGCTGTTTTAAGTTACAGCCAAGTATCTGCAAAAACCCTTGTAGGCAGAGGATGTCATGAGATGTCCTGAAACAGTATGTTTGCTGAGTACTTCAGATCCTATGTCAGCAGTTACTGCTACTCTTTTTTTAGCAGCAGGTCTCAGTGCACAGAGGGTGACATGGTTGCTTTTCTTTCTGCTTTGACCATTTCCCACCAAGGTGTGCCTTCAGACACCAAGAACAGCCCTCCACCCAAGCGTGTTCCAACACAGGGACAGCAGTTGCTTCTGTGTGCAGTGATTAAAAACTGGACTCACCCTAATTACATCCCCATATGTCAGTTGGGTGCAGTTGATGGGTATGGAGAGGCAGTTGCAAGTGTTGTAGTTTACCATAGTTTAACAGATTACTGCCTCCCACCTGAGCTGAAGAATCTGGCTGGAAATGTGCTTTTAGCCAGTGGCAGAAAGAACAACCACTAAAAATGGGTGAGCATCAAAGTGTTTAATATTTAAAAATGTAGTCTATGATGCCAAATTGTTAGTAGACTTGTTTTCAAAGATGATGTATACATTTACATTTTAAAGGAAGAATTTGTAAATGAAGTCATTTGTCATTACTACTTACACAGAACTGTCTGTTTGGGATTTTAAAATTCTGAAGTTAAAGAGGACTATTACAATCATGTAATATGTCTCTGCATGTAAATAGTTCACAAAGCCCTTAATTAACACTGTACTGAATTTATAGCTTCTGGTAGAGCTTTACCTTTTCTGCTTGCTTGAAAGACTTGAACCTTTCAAAATCATCTTTCTAATTAAATAAAAATAATGGAAGGAAGGAGCATTTCCTCTGAAAATGTTTTAAGTAAAAAAGGTAATTAATGTTATAGTAAAAAATCTAACAGATATCCAGGACTAGAAGCTGTAACTTCAAGAAAAAAAAGGCGGAGTAACTTTAAGAGCGAGGATTATTAACCACTGGAAAAGTTAGCTGAAAGTTATGGTGGCTTCCCTGTCATCAAGACCAGGTTCCCATCTGGAGGTTGTGCCACAGATGGTGCATGTGCCCATCACATTCCTACAGGTGTCTGGTGTCTTGAGCCTGTGGAAAAGCTTCAGTGGGGAACTGGTCCTCAGGTCTTCCTGAAGCTCTGAATGGGGCAGCTTGAAGGGTGATATTGAGTGGGCATAGCCAAACTCTTAATACCTGCTAAAATGAATACTGATTATTGTCACTTGATAGCTACAGATTATAGCGAGTTAAAGAGATTAGTTTTTGTTTTTTAATCTGCTGAAATTTCTGAACATCTGTTTAGCTTTAAGTATGGGCTCATTGGAGTAAAACCTAGGCGAAACTTTGGATTGTGTCACTAATGGATGACCTAAAAATAATAAATTCAGGGCATTCTCTCAAGATATAGCAATCATTTCCTGTTGCCTGGCAATATCTCCAGTACTGAATACAGAACTGGGAATTTATTTTATGATGCTGTGCAGAAAAATTTGTTTACAATTTTCCACTGTGATTTCCCCAAGAGGAAGAACCCATGGCTCATACAGAGAGAGCAAATGTTAATGACACCTTATATTCATCTTGGCAAATTTATGACCAAGTTTCTGTTCCTCTTTCTATATTTCCATCAATGTTTACTGAAAGATACCCTTGCGTTTTCTCAAATTCATCCCAGTCATTTTCAGTGGGAATTAGCTTGAATTAATTCTAAATAGCTTATTATAGCATAATTTAAATTTTAGTTTATTTTTAAGTACTCTTTTTCAATAATCCTGTCTTCACATGCCATGCTAAAATCTTTTCTCTTTTCTTTAAGGAGGACTAAGAGTTTTTCGAAAATATCTGTAGATCACATTTTATTACCCATGCAGGATACATGATTTGGTTTAAAGGGAACCTCATACACCCACTATGTTCTGTGCTTGATAGAAGAATGTGAAGATCCTAATTTCATAGTATGCTTCAGGGAAGTAAGCTGCTGCATACCTCCCTCAACAACAGTATTTGCCATCACTTGTAGGATTGGGATATTTTTGTGACTGAATTCAGCACTCAGCAAGAAAAAAGAACGGTTGAGTGTTTGTTCTCCTGGAATATACTGATAAGAGGAGGACAAAAACCTTCATGGCCTCTTGGCCTGGGATAAGTTTTTCCTATGACCTGGGATACACCCAGTGCATGCCTTCAATCTGCATTTTTTGGGGAATACATTAACACTGGAAATAGGCTTTCATGAACTGACTCCATGGAGAAGGTCATGAAATAAATCATGCAGAGCCATTCCAGTGACAGCCACGGCGGACCTGTTACACGTTTAGGAAAAAAAAAATGCATGCTAAAATCAACGGTTTGAAATAGTTTGAGTTTCTTCTTGCACTGGTATTTTAACATTTTGTCAATGCTTCTGATAACAGTTAACCCTCCAATTTCCTTTTATGGTAAATTCTGTTAGAGCGGATCCTGCTGTTGATGGGAGAGCTAATCAAAATTATGCTTAGCTGGTGATGAGCTCAACTGAGCAAGTGAGATTTTGTTCTTGTTTTTCTTTTGTTTACATGGTAACTGTCTCTTTCCTTTTCCCATACAAATAAATGTCATGTAGCATAGCTGAGATGTGCTGCCTTTTATTTGCCAGGAGAAGTTGCTAATAATTGAATCACTTGAACACTGAAATTTAAAGGGAAGACTTTTCAACGGAAAAAATACTGATATATGCTACAGGATTAACTTTGTGGCATGTCAAGACCATCCTGTCACACCTACCTCCTAAAAATAATGAATTCTTTTGTTCCTATAGGAAAGGTGATGAAGTTTTCCAAATCTTCAAAATTCACTGTTCAGATCACAGATTTTTTTGCACTGTCTCAATGGTTTTAAACATAATCTCAGCAGCAGCTTCTTTTCATAGTACAGGAAAGTAATTCAGACATCAAAATGATCGAAGGTCAGTTTGACAAATATTTTTCGAATACAACAGATTTTGAACTGATCCTTAAACACGCAAAACCAAAATAAGTTTCATTTGTTTTTGTAGCAGCTAATTGTGTAATGTGATTTAGCTTGAATGCAGGGAGCTTGAAAGAATAAACAAGTTAATAAGGTGCTATGGGACTTGCCTTTATGGTGCGCATATAAAGACTTGTTAAGGATAGAGGGTTCAACTAAACTAAACTGATAGATAAAAGCTTCTAGAGGGTGTTTACAACATCCAACTCAAGCATCCGATGTGCAGGGAACCATTTCCCTCCTCACTGATTGCACACAGTTGCCAGAGAGTGTAATGCAAGCCACTGTTTCTTCTTTTCCTCCTTTGTGTCATCTACCTGTGCCAGAACTGATCCTTCCTCCTTTGTCTCATCTACCTGTGCCAGAACTGATCCTTCCTCCTTTGTCTCATCTACCTGTGCCAGAACTGATCCTTCCTCATCAGGATTGCTTTCTGTGTAAATTGTGATACTTGAAGAGTGTAATAATCATGGTTGAAAAAGGAATGCTGTAAGATAAAGTTTCCGTAGGCCAATATAGTTCCATCATTTTTAATATAAGTATTAACAGTCTTGAATCAATTAGAGTTCCTCTTGCAATAGTTGTATCTTTGCATGTCTGTGTATTATATACATGTATATATGTATGCATGTACCTATAGGTATCTGTTTGTGTGTGAATATAAACATTCATGTATACAAAAATAATGTATATAATGGCAGAGATGTGATAAGAAAAAAAAAAAAAAGGAAAACATTCATCTGCATTTACTATTCAGGCTGACAGTAATGTAGAAGGGGAAAGACAGAAGAAGACCTAAAAGTAAATTAGAATAAAAAGACCTTTCTGCTTCGATAATCGTTAGTGCTGTTTGTAGGAATGCAGAAAAGATTTTTGTAAGTGGACGTTGAGTTATGTGCATAACCCTTACCCTTTTGGGAAAACAGTCCTCCCAAATTTATTTTTAGACAACTCTAGATTGAAAATCAGCCCTTTTTTTTAGGGGCTAGGTAGTTGCATAATGTAGGCACATGACTCTTAAAAATTCAGATGTTTGCTTTTAAAAAAAAGAACTAGACCTCCCATTTTTTGTACTTGGCACAGAAAAAGGAAAGGGAATACTGGTATTGTTGGAATTTGCCTTTGCCTCCGTTTGATCATATCTCCCTTGAAGGGTGTTTCAGCAGCATTTTAAAGGCAAAAATGAACTGTCTATTCCTCCTTTTCTCTGCCCCAAGGACCAGAGAACTACAGAGCTCAATTTTCCAGGTCTATATCACCTTTGTGCCTAATGAAACTCCAGGTAATTTGCTGAGTTTTTGGCTGTTTTCTGTCAGTCACTGCAGCTCTTCAGAGCCTCAGCCATGCCATTTTTGACATGGAAATACTGGTTTAGTTGTGGACTATAAAATAAGTGTTTTCTTACTGGAGCCTTGTTATCATAAAGATATACTTGTTACGATAAAGATGCTTTTCTGTGTCCTTCCACAGCATGAGGTTTCCATCTTGCTGGTAAGGAGACACACTCACCAGATCCTGGAGGAAGCGCCAAATTCCGGCACTGCCATCAGGGTGATTTTCTCAGACTGATGATTAAGGGTCTATCCATCTGCTGCTGTTTATAAGCCCTTGAGGCTCATCATGTGAACTTCTCCAGTGTCTAAAGTTGTGTTAAGTATTATTGTCCCTCTTGCTTCTGGAATAGAATCAGGGGTGTATAGGCAAAGCATTCATTTGTCTCTTATCATTAGCTAAGATTTTGCTTTCTTAAATCTGTTGCAGCTAAAGCATGGGAGTTTTGTAGACTGTCCTAAAGCCTTTTCTGACTTTGCCAGTGAGCCCTGGTTCATCCACCCCTTCAGATCTCTGAGAAGAAAAGAACAGTGAACTAAATGAAAATGTGCTAGATGCAATCCTATTTCATTTGCCTCTCACTTTTTAAGAAGTGCACACATATTCTCTTATCTCTCACTACACTGATGTAACTGATGCACATAATTATCTCAGCCATGCTACCTCTTGGGGAAGACTGAGACACTCTTGAATCCCAACTTTCAATGGAAATTTGAAGCATTAGATCAGTTCATGACCTCTGTCTCTCGAGTAGGACAATATTCAGTAGTTTTTAGACTATGATAGAAATTAATTGCAAAGATGAAGAGTGATGGAATATGCCTGCTGATATTTATACTTGGCATTTGAATGATAAATGAATGTTAATCATGACAACAATCATGTTCTCATCACCTTTCAGTGGTAGCATTATCATTATATCTATAAACTCAAGGCCCTATCATTTTCAGCAGCAAATAACAAAGAAAATGCTCCCTGCCCCAGAGCACTTGCAATCCAAATATCACGAAGGACAGGGCTATGTGCCTCCTTAACCAAAGCCAGATGTTTGGTTTCAAGGAGGGAATTAAAGTCTATTTTCACTAGGGAATTTTTCTCTTGCAGAAGGTCAGCATGGGAGAAAGCACGCAGGAAGTTTCCCTACTGGCATTTGTGCTAATTAAGGATGCAGAACAGATTCAGTAAATAACCCACTGTTTTCACAAGCCAATAAACATTTTGAAAAGCATCTCCTCTCGAGCTTTAAATATCAACTCTCAATATCTGGCAAAATGTGACTTTTTTTTTTTTTTAGTTAAAATAGAGTGAGATAATTTTAGTTGGGGTTTTTGTGGTCTGAAAACTGGAAGGAGAGGAAAATTAAGTAAATAATTTTCCTCCTATTTTACAGTGCATGACCCAATATTTCTCTTCACCTAAGAATGCCAAAACCTGGTGTGAAATCCCTTTGGCTCCAAACATCGAACCTCCTTGCCAGGTCTCTCTCCTTTTTCCTGATTAGGTTTGCAAAGGTGATCGATGGTTTCTTTTATGGATTACCAAGACAGTGATGCAATATAATCTTTATTCCCAACCAAGCATTTAGATTTCTACTTCCCCTTTCAGCAGTACAGTATTGTAGAGAAACTGCCAGTGTTTGTGTCAGCAGTTGATGCTGATAGGAGGTGGGAATGGTTTTATTTTCCTGAGTACCTGGAGAAGCAGATGGTGCTGCCTAACAGAGGCAGGGGCTGCATGTAGGGAAGGGTGTAGAAAGAGCAGCGGTTTTCCTGGCATCAGAAGTGGAAATATCACTGCTGAAAAACTCTGCTGAAGACAGAGCATGGTTCTTCCCCTCACACTCTGAGGATGGAGGCTTCCTTCTGGCTGCACAGTCCTGCAAAGTGCCCCCCTTGCGAGAGACCTGTGGGCTAATATTAGACTTCCACTCTTCCATTACTTAATTCATGGGTACTGATGGAATAAATCCTGCTGGCATGCTGGAAAACACTGTGCAGGCTGGAGCTTTGCTCTCCTCTATTTAAGCAGAAGCTTGAACTCAACAGATGCTCCAGATGACAGAAGTCGCTTGGTGGGTGAAACCATGGCAAATGTATACGTGTCAAAATGCAGAGTCAGAGCAGGATGCTAAGAGCCTCCTGCTGAGTAATTCAGAGGGTGGTTTAGCACTGTAGTGCCTTCTGGGCAAATCTAAATATTTGTCCAGACTTGACTTTGTTCTGACAGACACCTGGTGCAGGGGTTCTTACAAGTAGTTTGTAATCTTTACTTGGGGGCAGGGTACGAGCACAGGCGTGGAAACCCCATAGATCCTTTGATTTTAATCACGCTGCTGATTTAGTATCAATCATCTCAAAACAGAAATAATTTCAAAACAACAGTTACACTTGACAGCAGGCCAGGATTTTCCATGAAAAAAAAAAGAAGAAGAAGAAGAAAGAAGAAAAGCATTTTCTCACTGTATACAGTGAGATCTCTGAAAGTATTGGTGAATTTACTGTTTGTTCAGATTCCCTGAGAGACACAGATTTAGGTTCATAATTTGTCTGGTCATTACGTTTTGGAAGAAAGATCTTTTTCTTGCAGCCCAAGCTTCCCTTTACCTCAAACTTCCACTCCATATTGGTTTTAATCATTTGATGTTTTAGTCATTTGGTGTTTTTTTCCCCACTTAAAAAGCTCCCTGCCTCCTTTGTACTTAAGTAATCCAGTGTTTGTCTGGGTTGATCACAGTTGCAGGTATTAATGGGGGGAAAAAAAAAGAAACAATACACCTCCCCAGAAAAACTTACTGCATTGCTTCTTCTAAACAAAATCTATTCAAGTGTTTGTACCTTCCAAACAGGTTATAATATGCTGGTTTTTTGCAAACCTTTCCTGAAGTCCTTACTCAGCATTCACACAGTAGGAGCTGGGTGCCATCACTTGCCTTGTCTATATAGTAGGTTTGTTTAGTCCAGTGTTTCTGCTTTGAAGGGCTCCTCTGCCTTCATGAGCTTCTCTGCCTTTAATTGAGCTGGTTCAGGAGCACATGGAAACAGTTTTCTTTTAGGTCCTTCAAAGTAGAAGCTTCCTATAAGCATTTAAATCTAATGCATCAATAAAAGATCTTGCACAAATTGTGTAACATTTTCTGGGGTTTGGACTGTAGATCAGCTTCTGCAACAATTTAGAAAAATCTCTGATCAGAAACGAGTACTTGGGTCTGTGTCTATCTCTCTGTCTCTTAGCTGGAAGCAAGGGCCAAATCTTCTGTTGACTAGCAGCGAAAAGGAGATTGTGTATTTTTTGTTGGTTTATTTTGTGCTTCAAATCTGCTTAACAGAGGCAGGTTTGGCGTGTGTGTGCGAGAGATGGATTCATGAGGGGAAGTGGCAGTTGCATGCACCGTCCTCTGTCCTTCCCATCCTTATCCTGGCTGTACGTCGGATGGGTTTAGGAGGGGTAAGAAATGGGAAGTCATCCTTCTTCTAAGAGAAGCAGCAGGTGCCTTCAGTCAAAAATGGGTTACAGGCAATGGCAGTGGGACAAGCCAGTGAAGCCTGACCCCATCCGTGGGCTGGTCACTGGTGTTTGCAAGATGTTGCTGTTCTTGAGCCCCGTGGCATTGGGTCAGCAAGGAAATGTGAAATTGAAGTTGGTGCTGTATTCCTGGCTTTTTGCTGCAGGGTCCAGCCTGTGAGACAGAGCGAAGAGGGGCTCCAGTCCCATCACCAAGTGCTGATACAGGCCAGGCAGCATACTCTTTGCTGAACAGGACCTTCAGGTGGACTTGGCCCTTGTACCCCATGGGGCGATGCTTAGTGGGAGACTTTTCTTCCAAGTAAGTCTTCATAGCAAAGGGCAACACCCACCGACCAGACTGCTTGCTTTCAAAAATTTAGAGTTTTTTTAGAGTTATAAACAAGAAGCATACCACAAAATGATTTAGATGGGGCTTAATTCTCCACAGCACTGCTAAATCATATATGAGGTATGATCAACAGTCTCATCTGGTACCAAACTCAGCTTTAGGAACTGGACTATGCCATCAAAGCACTGGGGCAAACAAGAGCTTCTCTGTGTTGAGATTGCACAAGCAGTGCTCAGTTGGAGGAGCAAGGCCAGGCAGAGGTTCAGCATGACCTCCGCCTGACTCATATTTTTTCCTCCTGTTACCAATAAGAACTTTTTCCTCATGAGTCACTTTAAGACAGTTTGTGCGTGTTCAGGGAAAAAAACAAAACCCGAAGATTTTCCTGAGGAACAGTTTGTCTATGAGACAGAAGAAATCACTGAATACAGTCAGGGACTGTTCTGCCTGCACAGTTGAGCTAATTAACTCTTAGAGGTTTTTTTTACTGTCATTTGTCCATGTCCCTTCATTTTTAATGCATTTTTCTCTGAAACACATCAGTGAAATAAGCAAGTCTTACTATTCTACTTTTTTGATATGCATCTGAAGCTTAGGAAAACAAGGAACCCTTCAAAAAATTGCCAATTTAGCTGTTGTCCATCCTAATGTAGGCCTGGCATATACTGGCAAAACAGTGCTTTTTCTATTTTTTTTTTTTTTTTTTTCTCAGGTGACATAAGCAAATGCGTATTTATGGTATGGTAGCCATGGCTTTCACAAGGTCTGAAATACTGGGCTTTCTACCCCACCACCCCCCTGACTTCACTGCAGTGGCAAATTTAACCTGTGTGACTTGCTCATGGCTGCAAAAGGTCTGTGGCAGGGGCAGGGAACTCAAGTCCACGAAATCATAAACCAGAGTTTTAACGCAGAGGTGAGTAGTTAGAGTGTATGAAAAGTTCCATCCTGTGTAAGAAGTAGACATTAAGGTGCCCATTATACGTATTGATTTTCAGGATCTGGAATAAGTTTGTATCCTAATGGCAGAAGGGATTTATTTTGTTTTGTCTTTAGCTGCAAAAAGGTTACTTCTGTCTTAGTGAGCCTGTTCCTCTCTTCTAACACCTTTTGGCCTTGATGACCAATTTAAGCCAGTTTTGACAGATCAGCTGCAGGCTCAAAGGCAATTAAGTTCCTGCCGGCTTCCCAAAGATCAGGTGTGGAGAAGAGGAATGAAACCTTAGCAATACCTCACTAAGGGAAAGACTGTGGTTGGAGCTCAACCCTTACCAGACATCTGAAATGTCACAGCAAGGGCAGTGTTTGAGTCAGCCCTAATGGTGAGTTTCTCTCACTGGGAGTCACAGGCACCAGGGAAAACAATCGTGGGGCAGAAATCAGATGTAAATCAAGCCTCATCTGAACTTCTTGTCATCTTAATTGGAAGCTAGCAGCATGTTTTTGCCTTTGCATTCCTGATCTGGATCAGTTTATTTTCACTGTGAGATCCTCAGGAGTGGTGGCACCTCCATCCATTCCCACAGTCTGCTACAGCCATAGTCGGCGCTTTCTCAGCCTGACAGGCTCTAATCAGATTGAAATGGTGGGAGTCTGGAAAAGGTATCTGGGAGAAATTTACTGACAGCTGATTTTGAGAGGGCAGGTTAAATGATTTAATGGTTCTCAAGCTTTATGTCCTATACATCTATGGGAAGGCGTGGTGGCTTCTGGAGCACAGAGCAGCTTTTGTTAGATTCCCATGGAATGTTGAATGCATAGTCCTGTTTCCTGCATGCAAACCAGTCTGTCTTGAAACGTCATGATCATTCTGGGTATCTGAAGTAATGATTACTTCATAGACAAAATAATGCAAAGCAAAAAGAAATGTTCCAGCAACTTGACTTTTCTGTGTCAAACTCCTAGCCTAAAGAAGATCAGGATCTTCTAAGTGACTAATTAAATCAAAAGAAATAAATGCCTAAGAAGTATGATGAGAAAGCCTGCTGTCAGCCACAATATTCCAATTACTGACAGTACAGTCTAGGAGAGGAGTCAAATCCCATCTCTAAAAGTCTGCTTCTTGATCTTATAAAGTTATCCATGAATGGATTTTGACATGGCTTTTATTGGCACCACGCTTCTTTGTATAAATTGCATACTTTAGATCAATTCTGACATTACAAAGGCAGCTGCAGAAAATATAAACAACAGAGCCAGGCGAACTGATAAGCTCCAGATGAGTGGGCCAGGAGGACTGTGATGAGCTCCTTCCAGAGCAGAGCCCAGCTCACTACCAGCACTGCACAGCCGGGGCTTTTATTCCCCTAAATATCTCCTTCCCTGTTCCTCTCTCCGTTGCCCTTCCTCACCACCAAAGCAAGAGTGAGCAAATTTTTTACTAGGGTCCTAATATAACATGTAGTTGAAAGGAATAAGGGAAAAAAGACAAAAAAATTGTCACTGAAATACACCAATGGTTACAAAAAATATATTTACATGAACTCAACCGTGCACGTACAGGTGGACAGTTTTCCAAAATGATCAATGAATCCCTCTAATTTCCCTGTAGGAGACTCTCTATTGACTTAATGCTGAGAAAGTGCAACTCCTTCCAGCAACTGCAGTGATATGAAGAGCACACGCTACTGCCTGGGACACAGGACCTCATCTTAAACTTACTGCAGGTAACGCAGTGCAGGAATGTGTCTGGGAGATGTGAAAGTGGTTGTACAGGACCTGAGCGGTCTCTTCCAGTATCTGCAACTAAGTAGTTGTTTGCCTGAATGATTGCAGCAGAGGAAATAATGCAGATGAGAATCAGAACCTCAAAGAATTTGCAAATTACAAGGTAAATCCTGAAAAACACGTGACTTCCGTATCCATTTCTTATTTAGATTAAACAGCCACTGACCTTACGTACAGTTTTGTTTGAAAAGGAAGTTCTGCACATTCTGTATTTTGGGACGGTTTCATTCACTGCTGCAGTCAAGTTGCAACTCACTGTTAGTTGCCTCACCCTGAACATAAGCCTGTTAGGGCTGCCAGCCGTACAGACTGAGCTGTAAATATGCAAAGTCATATCCATGTTTTTTAAGAGTCCTAAAGATGAGCAAGTATACTTGAGTCTTTTAGAACGGGGATGTTAGTTCTTTACTGCAATTTGGAGGATCATACTTCAGTCATAGAAGTCCTCAGAGGTGGAGAAGATGACGTTTGTTTTATAGTTAACTCTGGAAAGCAGCAACTATTTAAGACATATGGCAAACCTACCCTGCAATTTAGGATTGTAGTGGGAGACCCCAGATGTCAATCTGGAATTACCTATATTTGAATTTTGCCAGGACATACACTTCTGGCAGAAGATGCCAAATAATTTCTAAGGTCTATAGATTTTTTTTGTTAGTGTTAGCTGAAAAAATTTCAATCAGGACTTTTTTTTTTCTGGAAAATTTGGATAGTTTGTTAAAAAAAAAACAAATGTAAAAGACCATGAAGAAATATTTCTATTTGAAAATTGAACTTCACCTACTCAAGTCCTCTTTTTCTTATTAGTGGTGTTTTTGAGTCAGATTGCATCCTCCGTGCAGCCTACAGTCAGTCTCCCTGTTGCCTCACTGTGCTGACAGGAGATGTAGATGGTGCATCTGGGGGATACAGCCTGACCCCACATCCTGTTGCATGCAGAAGGGTGTTAAGGTACACGTTATCCTTAGGCATAGCAGCAATGCTTCCAAACCAAAAAATATTTCTTTTTTTTTCTTTTGGTTTTGTGGTTGAAATGTTCTCCTCTACCCATTTTCTCCAAAAACATTTTTCAACTGATGTTTGGGCAAACCTTAATTTTCCTTTTTTTTTTTTTTGTTTTTTGTTTGTTTGTTTTTGTTGTTGTTTTGTTGGGTTTTTTTCCCCAATGAGCTTGAAGAACAGCTCACAAGTGTCTCCACACTACATGGAGCCCTGCCAGAGGATCGGAACCATCCAGCATCTCCCCTGTTGGCCCTGCTCTCCAGGGCCCCAGCTCTCCTGCATTGTGAGTGCTAACAGGGTGATTGCCTGACAGTGTTTTACAGAAGTGATATTACTGATATTCTGAACATACCCAGATGAGAGAGTTTGTGCATCTGGCTCTTTCATCCACATGAAATTGTCTATAATACTGTAATATGTATTTAAGTGCTGTTCTGAACATATTGCGTCGGCTCCAAGAACTGTACCTGGGATTTTTCCATAGTTCAGTGTCAGCTCCTCATAGAATATCATATTGTGTTTAGTCCTTTTTTTTTGCATGAGCCAAGTGATGTTGCACTGAAGTTACTGTCCTGCATTGTAAAGCTGCAGGCACATTTGTTTTGGGAAAATGTGTTCCTGATTTACACAATGGAAAGAAAGGGATTTTGGTTTCTCAAATCTCCTGATTCATGCCCTGCCTAATAAGGTTCTTGTTTGCCTAGCATTGCTCTGGTTTATGTGATGCTGACGTTGAAATGAAATGAGAAGCACAGGGAGAGCAGCTAGTGAAACAGCTTAAATTCAGGAAAAGCCATTGACATAGGCGTTTGCTTTTACTCTTAGTTTGTTTTCAAAATATACAATTAAAGACCTAAAAAATAGTATTGCTTGATGTGTGGGCAGAAACGAAATTCAAGATGCGTATACCTGACATTCGAGGTATGTAGATCTGGCTCCTAGCTGTCAGGTGTTCAAGGTGTGAGAGGGAATAAGCACTCAGAAGGATAAATGTGGACTAAACCAGCAATTTTGAAATGCCTTTTTCTCAAAGTCAGGCAGGGGGGTGGGGAGCCGAGCTGAGCAGGTAGAAGAGGAAGGTTCCCCAGGGAGAGCGCCAAGGAGAGAGAACTGGCAAAATTCCCACCGGAGCCTCTTTGTTTCTGTTGCCAGTAGTTATCACTCACTTGCAAAAGGTAAAAAACCAGAGCGCCTTTTCCCCTAATCCAAAAGCCTGCATGTAAGGACAATTGAGCTCTACCGCCTTGGAAACGAAGCGTCATGAAGGGTGCCACATCCAGGATGGGCGATACAATGGCCAGGGTCACTCTTATTTCTGTTCTCATCCTCTGGGCAGCCACACGGCAGGGAAGGGGAAATGAAATTACAGGTGAGTGATGCAAACCTGGTCAGAGAACCATGACTCTGTTGTGTAGGACAGCTTAGTTTGGATGTGGGATGTCTTTTTATTCGAAATAAGCCGGCCAAGGTGGCCACTCTCCAGAGAACTGGCAATGTCTCAGCAACCATTTAAAAATCCTCTGTTGATAATTAAACAAAGAAAATCTAACCAAGCCAAAATACAACCTTTGTCCCCAGCTCTTCATCCCCAGGCATAAGCCTCATCATTTCCTTTGTGCCAGAAAGAATGAGTCGGATTCCTGCTTTGTGTTCAGTAATGTGCAATTTTTTCTGAAAATTGTCTTTAAAATAAACTTCTGGAGGAAAGTATGTGGTAATGTACCTGGCAAGTTCCTAGACATGCATAAAAGGAGCCTGTAGAAGACATGTTTAGCTTCCATCCGTGGTATGGGCTCTAATTTGGAAAATCCTAACCCAATTGCTAGATTGTAACTGCCAAATTAAATCCTAATTTGCTCTTAATTTCTGCT
>JAOXNO010000001.1:116990894-117016014 GCA_028565335.1 Limnodromus scolopaceus
CCACCCATCCATCCATCCATAATAATTAATGGAAAACTATCAATTCAAAATTTCTGTAACAGAAATGTCATGAACGTGAGAAAAATCTGAGAACATTTACACTCTTGAAATGAAGTAATGCTTTTTTAGGCTGCTATTTTCTTTCCATGAAAACCTTAGAGCAGACACACTTCTGAAATGAGGAGGAGGTGTTTGTTGTAAATTAAATAGCACAATTTTATGGAAACAATTTTCTATATTTTTGTTCTCAGAAATGTTTTTGTTACTTAGCACTTAATAGATCCAGTGTATTTGCCTCAAGACCTGGTATTTGTCCAATGGAGAATATGGAAACATCTGATTATCCTTGCACGTTCGACACTGAATGTCCAGGGCTTAAAAAATGCTGCAACTCATCCAAAGGAGCAGGCTGTGTGGATCCAATGCCAGAGGGTATGTTACTGATAAATTCAAGACTGCTTCTAATAGAAATATGCTTAGTTTTTCCTTCTGAGGGTGGGAGTGGGCAGGAAAACTGTTACCATAGTTCTTCATAAAACAAATACGGGAATCTGCTTTGGATCAATTCCAGGATATTCAGCTTCAGTACTTGCACCTGGGAGCATTGAACAGTGCGTGGATGCTGTGGGTCCAGTGGACCTTCCTCGGCTTCTTCTCCTTCGCTGGTGCCACTGCCTGTGGCATACAGCAAACGAGGCTGTAGCTGATGGCTGTGCCTGGGCCCTTCATAATTTCAGAGTTAAAGCTTGCTTCAATTTCTCAGAGCCTTCCTATAGCTCTGTCGCTTTCTATAGCATCAGACCTCAGATGACTTGGCTGTTTTATTTTGTACGCTTCAGGAAGAACATTCTGGTACAACGTGACAGTGCTTGTGAAAATGGATTTTAATGAATTAATCAGAGTGGATTCCTACCTTCTGAATCATTCACGCCTTTTGCACTCCATGGTATGTACAAACATGAATGCTCCTGTGTGCTGCTCGTTGCATCCCCTGTTCGGTTAGTCAGTGGCCACCGCTTGCTCCAGCCCAGGAGGGATCTCATAGTCCTCTGTGCTGGACATAATCTTGCCAGCTAGTTCCTCCCCTTTTGTTCCACCAGATATTTGATCCATCAGCTCCTTTAGTTAATTTTTCAGGTCTCTTCCGAGGGTAATTTAAAGACATTCTGAAATATGGGGTTTTTTCCTGCTTAAGTGGTGTTTGCTCCAGCTCTGTCTGAGTTCGATTTTGGGTCTATGACCAAGAGGGTCCAGATTTCAAGACCTGCAAAGTGTGATGTTTTCTGATAAGGAGTCTTGAGTTAAACCTCTCAAGACAAACCTGATCTATGGCACTGGGACCTACATGGCAGATGGACTCAGCAGCACCAGAAGTTTCACTGTGAAACCCCAGGGTTATGGCAGGGGACTGTGGCTGGGTCAAGGGCATTTTGTTGTCATTCTTCCCACAGGAACAGCACTGGGGGAGACAGCAGGGTGTTGCTTTTGCTGTAGGACCAAGGCTTTGCCTCGTGCATGGATTAGCAGTGGCATTAGCAACAATGTGTGCATGGCCATGCGACAGCAGCACAGTGTGCCTGTCCCTGTCCCCAGCACAGCAGGTAGGAAGAGTCCAAGGCAACCAAGAAAAACACAGCCCTACCAGAGGAGTGAGGCACGCCTCCAGAAAGGAGGGCCTTCAGGAAGAACCAGGCTATAAACTAAAGCTGCGCTCAGACAACTGAGCTTGTGCTGTCCTCGAAGTGGTATTTAAGGAATGGATTGATGACCTAGGACAAAGACTCTCCAGGTGGTAAACCCAAAGCATTTCCCTAGTACGTATCACCATGCCATGGAGAAAGCCAGGCTTGTATGTATCCTTTGAAAGGTACCCAAGATGGCAGTTGCCTATTTCCATTCTTTTTTATTTCTACTCCTCATTTTCCAGCTGGGAGTGGGCTAGTAGCAAAGGAAACCCTTCTTCCATCATCAACTAGCACTGGCAGGCAGAATAGAAGGTAGAAGTAGCATGGGGATGTTGCATGAATTTACTTGATCCTCCTACCCGAATTCACCCTTCTCATACCCATAAAAAGCAGGAAACTCTGGTCCTGGCGCTGTAGAGTAAGAAATAGAGGGCAATGATTTGCCAAGACTTTCATGTCTTGGTCTAAAGCAAGCTAAGGCAAAGACAAACACTCAAAATATAGGAAATATAAACTGAAGCTTTGCAATGAACTATTATACAGAGGAATGTCTTCCAGGCCCTGTCTGCTCCACTGATTCCTAATGCTCAGCCCCCCACCACGTCCCTTCTCTGATCCCTGACTCACGGTTCGATGACTGGGTCAGTCCTGGGGTCTCTCTATGGCTCTCAGTCCCAGCCTTCTTGCTCGGCCTATTGCTATACTTTTTCTTTCTATTCCCTTTGCCAGCAGTCTTTTTAGTTGCTTAAAGTAAGAACTGTTGGACAGCTTTATTATAGATGAATTGTAACAGCATGTTTAAAGTATATTCTATCTATTGAGATGTTGGTGTTTAAACATTACAAGCCAAAGAGCCTTTTTCTTATCTTCCTGGGTTGCATCCTCCTGCCAGGACACCTAAGCATTTGAGATCTGACATGCAGCTCCATGCCTCCCTTAGCTTGGCAGTACTGTCCTGTAACTCTGTTGTGAAATGTGATAATGAGAAGAGATCACCTTGCATAAATACAGATCTAAATGCTGCCACTTTGATATGGTTTCTGAATTGGTGCTTTCTACACTCAGGTTATGATGATAATTATTGCATAGGTTATGCCTCCTTGGCATACAGTTGTGCTGATAAAGAAATGAGGTACCAAAGTGTTTGTTCTCCTGTTTTCCAGATTACTGGTGCATTACAGCCCTTGAACGCCTCTGTGTACCATATCCGGAGTAACCGTGCAGACGTATACGCTGGGACAGTGGCCTCCCATGTTCTTATTGGGCTGCATCAGCCAGCTCCGCTAGCAGAAGTGTCTTCTTCCTTGAAGGACATAGTGAAGCGTGTGTATGAAGTGATTGACACAGAAGTGCAAGGTTAATTATTATAATCCTGTCACGGGGGGGGGAAGCTTTTTCAGGGGGCTTCGTCTGCCTTCGCTTGACATTTTGTCTGTATGACTATCAATTTGCTTTCAAAAACAGCGTAGTGAATCTTGTAAATTTTGCAAGTATGGCCTTAAGCTATACATTATAGGATGGAGAGGGTTGTAATTAGTTAGCAATTAATCTGGAATGAATAGTTTAGAGGGGAATATTCCTGCTTCCTCAATTTTCTATTTTCTCCTAATAGCATAACACAGACCATCCTCATACGAAAAAAACAAAGGTGTTCAAAATTTGTAGCACAATCATTACTTGTATTAAGCAGGCTCTTTAAAAAAGTGTTTAAAGTATTCTTGGGAAGCAGATATAGTCTGTTTTTATAGATGTGTATTAATTCCAGTAGCTTGCCTGAAGCAAGGAGTATTTATAGTTTGATAATTACTATAGCGTATTACTACCTACTTTTTAAATGTTAGGTAAATATTTGAACATATTCAAGGTTTTTTAAAATTTACATATTACTGTGCAGTTACCTGAACATTTTCACTTCTGAAATGCATCCATAAGCACCGTTGTCATCACTTCTTATTCTGTGTTTACTTTTGAAAACTCAGTTCAACTTCTGGTGAAATCACTGGGTAGATCTCCTTCCCCTTGCTGCTTACATTTCTTAGGTTTGGAGGACACCCTGCAGCTGTAAGCAGGAGCTGCCACTGTCTGTCCTCTTATTCCAAAGAGTTGGACTGAAAAGTGATAGGGTTATAACTGAATGGGCTTAGTTTTGGGGAAGGGCAGCATTCTGATTTCATTGCACTCATGTACCCCCAGAACTGTTTCAGCAGAGTTGCTGCAGATTTACACTGATTTTATCATACCCAGAGCCTGGTCTACACACGTTGCAGATCAGTCTTGACACTGCTGTCAATATCTGTGCAAGGTGTGTTCTTCTTCTTAGATGTCAATGAATGTTCCCATCTTGTATTCAACGCTTGTCCTGAGAAAAACACCTGTGTAAATCTGGAGGGTTATTACAGCTGTGACCCTCAGCATGAACGTGCAGATGTCAACCCTCACCAGCTGAGCCCAAGAAGGGAAGGTAAGAAATGTAGGTCTCACCTTGGGAGAACACTTCTACAGGAGTTTGCGGTCTATTGCAGGAGCCACCTGCAAGGCAAAGATTTCTGAAGCACGCAGTGCCCCTTCTCCTCCTGTTGGGAGAAGGTGCCACATAAGCCAGTTGTTATAGATATTTCTGATTGAAATACAGGCTATATAATTCACAGTACCTGGCTGTTTCTCCTGTCTCACCCTCAGCTGTCCTCACTCACCTGCCAAACCCTCTGCCTTCAGACCCTGACTGCTTCTCAGAGCAATTCACTTAGTGTCAGTACACCTCCCCAGCCTCCTGGGGAAATACAATGAGTGGTGTTATTTGTACGTGAACTCTCCATCCCATTTTGACTGCGTGACTGCAGCCGGGACTCAGTGCTTCTATAATCCCACCCTGGATTATACGGGGTCCTCTGCTGGAGGCAGACAGAGCTTGGCAATGGGTGAAATAATCACAGAATCACAGAATATTCATGGTTGGAAAGGACCTTTGAGATCATTGAGTCCAACCACAAAAAAACCCAACAAACCAAAACACAAAAAACCCACAAACACCAACACACACACACCTCCCCACCCCCCCACAGACAGACGAAACCCAACAATCTCGGGCACTAGAGCATGCCCTGAAGTGACACGTCTACACGTTTCTTAATTACCTCCAGGGATGGTGAGTCCACCACCTCCCTGGGCAGGGTGTTCCAGTGCCTGACCACTCTCTCAATAAAGTAATTCTTCCTAATATCTAATCTAAACCTCCCCTGCCACAACTTTCCTCTGGTCCTGTCATTATTCACTTGAGAGAAGAGGCCAACACCCACCTCTCTACAACCTCCTTTCAGGTAGTTGTAGGGGGCAATGAAGTCGCCCCTCAGCCTCCTCTTCTCCAAACTAAACATGCCCAGCTCCCTCATACTTTATACCAGTTCAGCAAAATACAGAGGCATTTACTTGCAGCCCACAGACATCAGTGGGACTGCTAATAGGCTTAAAGATAAGGAGATAAATAAGTGCTTGCAGATTCAATGCTTTAGTTAGAAAACAACTTTACAATCCTTTAATCTCAAAAATTAAGATAATGTATTACTGTATGCTTTTGTGATATGATAATACATTTATTTTCATTTCTATTTATACTACTTCTATTGCTGCTTTTCATCTGTGGAAAACATGAATGGTATTATTTTGGATTTACTTTGTTAGGAATGCTTTAACTCTTTGATAATACTGTTTTTCCCCTAGGCATATCAGCATTTACTCCAAGTTCAGCATTGGATCTCATTAACACTAGCAATAGCTCTCCGTCTATAAGTAATTCAAGCCTCTTGTCCATGACTGACCAATCTACAGATGCTGAGTGTTGTAAGTAATCTTGGATTTGAATGAATAATGTCTTGCTTTTAATTCAGACACTCTTTGATCCCTTTGTCCTGGGGCTGGTTGAGTTACAGGAGGGTGTTCACAGAAGCCATAATGGCTTCTTGAGCCATTTGTGCCTGGTGAACCATTCAAGTGCAGGTCTCATCATGGGGCTTGTGCTGGATGATTCTCCAGCATAAGAAGAATGCCAGTGAGCGCTCTGCAAGGCCAGCACCTCTCCCTCATCCTGGACCCAGCTCACTGCATGTCTCAGGCTTATCCTGGAGCAAGGTATGGGAGGATCTGCTACCAACCACAGGAGTTCCTTCTGCCCACAGCCACTGGGATGCAGGCCTCTTGTTTTTGAATCCGTGAAGATGTTAGAGGGTCTTTGCTTAGGTCAGAGAGATACGCTGGATATTCTTGATCTTCATCCACAATTTCTGATCCAAACTGAAGCTAGAGGAATTAAACTGAAGTCTCTCTAGAGCAGAGGCAGTATGTCTTTGGGGGCATCTGGCAGCCATAGGATTCAGAGGTGTGGAAACAATTGTGTCCTATTGAAATAATTTAAGAAAACAACCCTTTTTCTCAGGTTAACCATTAGCATGAAGGAATTGAAGTTGGGGCAGCAGCACGCCATGATCTGTTGGTTAGTGTAGGGCATGATGTTCATTTCACCTGATCCCAGCTGTCTACAGGGAAGGTGTCTAGACTGTGCTCACTTTTCGGGCTCTCTCCAGTTAGTGGAGCCAGACAGGCTCTGCTGGAGGGCTATTCATCCTACCCAATTTAGACACTTCCTCCTCCTCCTTTGAGGAGGGGAATAATCTCTGAAGGATCCTGTCTTTTCCCATTGACATGACAATGACTGCACTGGACTAGAGTGGCATAAATAGGTGAAACACTGCCTACCACTCTGCCCCCAGCCTGTAAAAGCTGGGGTCTGTGGGTTTTTTCCAGGGATAAACCAAGGCAGACTTTGCCTGAAGAGGTGCATTTTGCTGATTAAAGTGACAAGAGGAAAAGAAGGTGTCAATGTATTTAGAGTACACAGACTCGCTACTCCAAACTTACTTTTGTTGCTTGAACCTGTAGCTCACTGGCTGATTATTTGTGTTATGAGAGATTCAACACAAATAGGTATAGTAAAAAGAATTAAAAAGAGAAAGAGTAAGCACCCAACCCCTCTAATGGGATGGTTCATGGAAGAGGGTACCTGGTACTGGGAGAAAGGCAAAATCTGTCCTGATTTAATGTAAAAAGGAGCTTCTCCTACTGATTGTCAAAGTGCTTCTCTATAATGGATTTAGAATAACACAATGCTTTAAAGGTGAAATGTTGCTTTTTCTGTGATGACTCTTCCTGGGACTGCAATAGATCCCTCTGCAGTTAGAAACCACCAAACCTTTAGCGTTACCAGCAACAGTTTTGAAATGTCCTGGCACGTCACTTCTGCCCTGAACCATACTTTCCAAGTCCAAGTGTTCAAGGGCAAAGAGATTATACAAAACCTGACAACAGAGGAAATGAAAATGGACGTGTCTGGACTGGAAGCAGGTGTGATGTATTCAGTAGAGATCAGCTATGAAACCTGTGGAAAAACCAGCATCTTCCATCAAAATGTTAAAACAGGTAAAGAGCTACTTTTAAAAAATATATAATTTCTCCCTCTCCCTCTCTTCTCCCACTTACTTGCAGTTCAGCAATGATCCATTTAATCCTCCCTGAACTGCATTTCCCTCCTCCTTCAGCACTTTCTCTCTCCTCTACCCCAGCGTTTATGCGACCCCGACTATCAGGCAGCAGAGCTCTGGCCTTAGTTGATAAAGCAGTGTTGGAGCTCACTCAGACTATAACAGATATCAGGCTAAGATAGAATACCTTTTTTGTTGTTGGTTCTTGGTTGGTAATATATTTTTTGTGTGCCTGGCACTGCATTCTGCTGCCACCCATCTCCCATCAGGCCCCATTTTTCCTGGTTGACGGCTGTGGCCAGTGAGAAATGCAGTCAACTGGTTTGTCAAGGGCTCAGCTAAGCTAATAAGAGTGGCCAGAGGAAGGCCACATTCAGCTGAATATTTGTTAGTGACCAGGATTAAAGGGATTAACAAGGGCTGTGTAAGAAAGCTTGCAGAATGCCTGCATAATTTTGTTCAATTAGCTAGTGATGCTAACTCTCTAAGACCCTAGCATGTTGATCAAACCCAATTTTGCTTTTCCTTTATTCTTAAATTATTTCCTAAGCCTTTGTGCAAATAAAGAAATAAATCTCTTCACGTTTTCTTCAAAAAGCAGGCAGCGAACTATTTAATAGTGGCCAGAGTGAGAATGCTGGTGTTTATGTTTATCTATAAAAACCTCCCCTTTGATCAAACAAGAGATGACTCCAGTCTGGGTCAGAAGGAAATTACTGCCTTTGTAGTGGGAAAGTAGGAGGTCTAATGGTTACGAAAATAAGGGGCTGAACTTCAGAGTATGAAGTTGGAGTCCTTGAGAAAAAGAAAAGTTTTCCAAAGATCAGTCCAAAGAGCAACAGCCTCAGACTGTTTATACAGGTTGAAGTGGTTAATAGATTCCTTGGCTCTTGGTTTCAGCTCACGTGCTCTGTACGTTGTCTGTGAGGGTTTACCAGACAGAGAAGTGGCCTGCACTGTTTTTTGTTATTATTTTAAGTTTAAGAAAATATTTACTATCCACACTACCAAGATTGAGAAAAAAATAATGATTGTGACGGGTGGAGCTGAGCTCACAGGCAATTCAGCCCTAGATGTAACTGAAATGCAGGAGTTATGTAGGGCCAGGTCTACAAGGATATGTGTATACCTAGCTCTCATGCAGCTGGAATTAGGTACCAAAATATCTTTATGGATCTGATGTAAGTGCATCTCCTCAACGTATGGGAGACTTGTAGCAGAATATTTGCTTTATTTTCTTGATTTAATACCAAACTCCCTCAAACTTCTCCCTTCTTTCCCCCTTCAAAATCTGGGATTTTGGTCTGGGTACATCAGTCTGACTGGATCCTTTCCTCTTCTGCTTTGTCAGTGTGTGTTTAAATATTGTGCCCTGCAGATGCCAAGATATTTGGTATTACTATGAGGATTCTCAACTATAACTTCACTGATGATTTCCATAACACCAGCAGCCCAGCATATGAAGAATTTTCAAGACTGTTGCTTACGGAGGTAATGCTAAAATATCTGTGGGTAATATATTTTTTGCAATTTAGAATTTATTAGTCTAATAGAGGATTTTATGCCTGGCTGAAATGTCCCTTGAAAATCATCATATTGTTTCCTGTGACCTTTCTTCATAATTAAAACAAAATCCGACTGACTAAACAGATCAAGCCCTTGGCCTTATTAGCAATGGAGCCAATGAGAATTTTCCCCTACAGAAGAGTAAAGGGATTAAAAATGTAGGCATGCAACAGGGACTCCTTTCCTTGGATCTTTAGTTTGGCAATAAACTCACACTGAATTGACTTGAGGCTTCTTAATGGATTATTGAAATTACATTGCTGGCATTCATTTCAGTGATGTTTTATCAATAAATGTCTGAGTGCTCTCAAAGCTTTTTCTTCTTAAGGAAAAGTGACCAGGTCAGGCTTTTTTCTCCAGCCCCATTCATCATATGCACATATGTAGCCACTGTCCATGCTCAGGTGTAAGCAGCCATAAACAAAATTTGAGTCATGAAATCTGTTACCAGCTTCCCAAACAGGGGGAACATTTCAGACACAGCGATCTCTTACAGTTTTGTTGTAAAGAACAGAGCCCATACAGAGAAACTGGAGTCTCCATCCAAACCTAGAATTTCCCAAAGCAAAGGGGGGCTCATAAACATATGTGAATATATATCTGAAGAAAAAAAAGTAATGGGAATATACTTTCGCAGGGAGGAGAGAAGAGGCATTTGCTCATGGGAAATTCCAAGTTGAACCTCCTGACATGGTTTTATTTTCCATAGATTTGTTGTGCAGGAGTATTTTTGTCAGTGAACCTCCCCTGAGACTTCTGCAGACCTAGTTGGCATCATGAGGTTGGGAAGGAAAAGGAGCGTTGCCCATTGTGTTGCTTCTGCCTCCTTGGGTGCTTGGGCTCTCGCTTCCTTTCTCCTCACTTTTTCTTGCCTCCCCACCTTGATCTGAACTTAGACCAGTTAAACAGCTTGTTTATAGGAATGTGTTGGAGCAAACTCTGGCTGAATGGGAGCAAAGCCGTGTTGATTTATTGTACTGCATTGCATGCTCAAAGGCATCCTTTGAGGTGTATGTAGGAAAAAAAAAAGGCTTAAGCATGGAGATGACTTCTAGAGATATAAGGCAAAACTGCAAACTGCTGCACATCTCAAATACGGAGAGCAGTATGTCAGTTTTAAGGTTCCAAAGTAACATCCTTTGTTCAACTAATGTGTCTACTTACCGGATTGATAATCAAACATGGTGTAATTGTGATATTGCCTTGAAGCTGAGCTGCCTCAAACACATTTTCTTGAAGTTATCCACCCCCATTTTTTTTGCCTCTCATAGAATCACAGAATCATAGAATGGTTTGGGTTGGAAGGGACCTTAAAGATCATCGAGTTCCAACCCCTCTGCCATGGACAGGGACACCTCCCACTAGAGCAGGTTGCTCAAAGCCCCATCCAGCCTGGTCTTGAACACCTCCAGGGATGGGGCATCCACCGCTTCCCTGGGCAACCTGTTCCAGTGTCTTACCACTTTCATGCTAAAAAATTTCTTCCTAATATCTAATCTAAATCTACCCTCTTTCGGTTTAAAACCGTTACCCCTCATTTTATCACTACATTTCCTGACAAAGAGTCCCTCCCCATCTCTCCTGTAGGCCCCCCTTCAGGTTCTGGAAGGCCGTTATAAGGTCATCCTGAGATTTCTTTGTCATTGGACTGAGCTGCAGGCTGGACTTGGTCTGGTGAGTTTCAAATAATCGCTGGGAGCTAGAGCTATTGTCATACTCATAAATGAAGCATTTCCTTAACTGTTCTCTGGCACTGACACCAAGTGGTACAAACCATCCTGTAGCCGTGCAGTTTGGTCATCCAAAGCATGCAGTCACATTGAGATTGCCTGTTGGGGCTGGCCTCTGGTTGATGCTAAGTCTGCCTGGGTACTGCCTGGGGCACTGCTAGTTGGTAGTCAAAATCAAGCCGGAGTCTGCTCCAGCGGCAGTGGAGATGATCAAGTTCCAGTGTATGGGAGCGCAGAGGTGAATCTATATAGGAGGCTTGGGACAAAAGACTTAGGTGACATAGAGAGCTAACAGCAAGGGTTTGATGCATAAAGACTTACTGGGCCAATGTGGTTGTGATGCGGGCAAACAGGGGAGAAAGGAATTCTGCTCCCTTGAGCCAAAATGAAATTTGGTTTGTAAGACCAGTGGTCAGATGGGTACCATTTTCAAGAGTACCTAGGGGCACCAAGGACACTCACACTTCTCTGTGCCTCAACAATCTCCGAAGAGTAAGATTTCTGAAATATTTTGAAACTTTTCTTTTTACATCATTTCCTATGTTGTGCATATATAAATCTTTAAAATGGTACCACCATAGTTCAGTTTTAAGAGGACCTATTCCTGTTGGCTTCCTAATTGTCAATGCTTTTCCTCCTTTGCTCAGCTTGAAAATTCATTTCCACCCAACATTTCTGCCTTATACAAATCTGGGAAGCTGAAAGTGCAGACTGAATCCTTGCAAGCTGGAAGCATCATTGTGAGGCTCAGAATCACTGTGGAGGATCCCAAGTTTCCAGTTGATGCCTCCATGTTTGCCCCAGTGCTTTCTTACCTGCACAATGGCTCTGTGCTTTTGGTGGATCAGCAAAACACTGCAGTAGAAGGTATTTTTTTAAATTTTTTTTTTTCAAACAAGAAAACAGGGTTTGTACTTTGATCATGCATAGTATCGCCAGCATTCTTCATGGAATACTTCTTTATGGAGAGACAAAGTATGTGGTTTGTTGGACAGAAAATCATGACATGGGAACCCCTCATGGGCTTTTATCTATTAGCCCAGAAGAGGTCAGACGACAGAGCATTGGCTGTCCCCAGGTACCTGCTGGCACTACTCCACTATGTTTAAAGAGGAGCAGAGCTCTTGGTTTCCCTATTAATTTTCCTCCCTCTCCTCTTTGTGAGCAGTTGGAAGGTTGCCATATCTGAAGTGCAGATAGGAATACTGTGGAATATTTGTAGCCGTTAGATACACATGCCCTCTAGACAGTTTTGTGCTTCAAGGCTGTGGGTTTGTATTTGGGTCAGGGTTTAAGGAAAGAAATCTAAAATCTTCACTATAGATGAACATATATATATATATATATATATTTCAGTATAGAAATCGACTCAGAGGAATTCCCAAATGTCCTCTCAGTGAACAGGACTAAAGAAACACGTATGGAATTTATGTTAAACTAGGCCTTTGTTTGATCTTCAGTAATCACCTTTTATATCTTCAAAGGGTTCAAGTTCTGGCTTCAGGTTTCCCAGATGGCAGAGACAGCCAGAGTTCAGAGAGTTGCCAAAGCCAACAGAATGGCTTATTCTTCTCCCTCAGTGTACTGAGTCCTTAAAGCTTATTTACTGTGAACAGAGAAAACTCTCTTTGGAGTTGCAGAGCACATGGAGGTTAGGGGGAAGAGGAGAGGAAAAAAAGCAGGAGAGACAAATTGCACCTGAAGCCTACAAATACCAAGGTGGTAGCAGATACTCAGTTGCAAGATGCTGATGTGTGCCAAGATACTGTATAAATATTACTGATCCTGGAGCCAGGGGGAAGAAGGCAATAGCTCTGGACTGTTAATTTAATTGCAGAAGGCCAGGTGGCTTCCAGTAGCACCACTCTTAGTCAGGAGCACAGCCAATTCCTCCACTCCTCCTTAGGGGCAGAGAAAAGGGGTCTATTTCTTACCTCTTCTCAAACAAGGATTTTTTTGATGTGGATTTCCTAAAGTCAGATGTGGAAAATAAGGCAAAGGAGTGCAGCACATGAAGGAAAGATTTGTATAATGGGCTGTTTTGCTTCCTGGCCCCTGAAAGCCCTAAGACATGCCCTTTGGCTGTAAGCCCTCACAGCTCCTCTTCCACAAGTGGAGCAATGGCACCTTGATCCTCTGTGGACCCTGGCCACCAAAAGGCTGTGCCCTTGGTTTAGTGACAGTGGCAAAGCAGGGAATTCAACTTTGAAGCAGCAAGGGTGAGAAGTCAGAAGGGACAGCACAACTGAGGGGAGTGGAGCAATTGTATCTCTCTTTGAAGACTCATAAATTATTCAGTTTACAGTAACGATTAATAGAGACACTAAAATTGTCTGTTGTGTGAGGCATGCTAAGGAAAGAGAAAGCACAGTGTGCTGAGTCAGGCCCAAGATCCATCTAGCACAATATCACGTCCTCAGTAGCAGCCAGAAGTCAATTCCTGGAGAAGTGTAAGCATATGGCAAGTGTAGGTGATGCCTCTCACTAATACTCTCTTAGCCACAAATGGTTTTCTGTTCCAAGACTCCCTGAATCCAAAGTTATTTCTTTGGGTTTCTCCTCCACGGGTTCCCCCACATGAAAACATGCAAGCTTTCAGCATCTGCAACATCATTAGGCAAGGAGTTTCCCAGATTTTTAACCATTGCATGTACCTCTTGCAGGTATAATCATAGTGAACACAAAAGGTGGTTATTTTTCATAATTTTTGGAGTGGGACTGTTGGTTGAAGGTGGAGGAGTGAGAGAGGGGGAGGATGAGGGGGAGAGAGAAGGCACTTGCCAGGTGTGAAAGGCCAGAGATATGCAGAAAGAAAGCACAGAGCACACCTTGGCTGAGATGTAGCAGTTACAGAGGAAAAAGGTGCAGTGTGTGTGTTTGTACGTGCATGAGCAATGTACCAGTGCCACTGAGCACTGAGAAGAGAATATACATGTTTTGGCCCGATGCGTGATTGAATGTGGCCATCAGAGGTGAAGGAATTTGCTTAAAAAGCCATGCTAAGTGCTGAGAAAGGAAATCCTCAGAGGCAAAGAAGCCAGTGAATGTAAGTTATTCGGCAACTAGCACGGGAGCACCTCTCAGATGGTGTTTGAAGCCATCAGGAGTCACAGTTACCTCATGGCATAGTACGGCGTTAGTGAGAGTGCTTTCGTTGCTGGTGCTTTAGTCAGTGCTGCAATGTATTTCTTCTAAGTGGCTTAGGCTATAACGTTAATAGGCAGATGCTGGCCATTGGCACATGAAATTGTCTAATGGAAATAATCACAGATGCAACAATTATCTAATGAGGAAGAAAGGAAAAAGAATTGCAATATTAGCTGGGAAGAAGTAAGAGGGAAGTGCTGATTGCAAGCAGAAAGATGAACGCATGTATGTGCATGCACACACCGGCTCTGCGCTTTCTATTTCTAGAATGGGACTTTCCTTTGTTTCGGAGAAATAATCACAGTGATTAAGCTCTGCATGTTTGCAGGAAAAGCACTTACAATAGTGCATTTTTCAAAACAATTTTCAGAATTATTTGTCCCAAGACACAGTTTACAGTATGGTTTTTTGCCCTCCCTCACTTACAGCCCTGAGGCAGTGAAAGTGTGTGCACAAGGGAGTGCACACAGGGAGGTTCACATGAGATTATTCTTGTCCAAAGCATTAACTTAGTCTTTGCATATTACTGGAACAGAGTGCAAAAGGTAATACAAGACTTCAGATCTAAATCCCTCCAGAGTGAAGACACACGGCAATAAAATAGGCCTATAACACCATAAAAGAATCATCTCTAACTGATTCAGGGCAGCTGAAATTAGACATAAGGAAGACTCTTTAAGCATATTGATGCATTGATGAACCAGAATCTCTTTTCTGGACCTGCCAGAAAGAGGGTCACAGTTTTACAGTATTACCTTTGAGAAGAACTCTTTTACGAAAAGGGTTTTTGCCCTTAGCACTTCCTCTGTTGAGAACTGAAGAGCGCTTCTCCTGGGAGTTACTTGCATTTACCTTTTATTTGAAGCAGAAGATTATTTGGATTAAGTATCTATTTAATATTCTATCTACTGGTAGCTAGTGGTAACAGATCTATTCATTACCTGATGTATCTGGAGGTACTGTGTGCAGAACTTGGTATAATGTATGCTTTTGATATAGCTGTAGTACAAATCTGCAACATTTTTTTCGCTTCAAAAAAGCTTTTACTTCTAAAAAAATATTAAAACAGTCTTCACCCTGAGAAAACATTTTTCAGAGTACAAGGACAAAGGTTGATTTTTATGTGGGAGCATAACAACACAGACAGTGTTCTGCATCACTCAGAGCTTGGCTGTCAGGTAAACGATGAAAAAGGAAGACCACAGGCATAAATTCTAAACCTGAAGACAGGACTGCTTTATGATTGTTTCTACCTTAATGAAGCCAGAAGGGAGGCTATCTGACCAATGTTCTGTTCTGGTCTTACAGACTGGGATGAATGTGCTTCTCACACCGAGAATGACTGCTCTGTGTTCGCAGAGTGTATCAATTTGATGGGCTCGTACTTGTGCAGATGCAAGACAACCATGGATACCAATCCATCCCGACCTGGAAGAAACTGTGAGGGTGAGCAAAAGACTGGCATGTAGTTTCCCTTTGGCATGAAAGATTGGAGTAAGTTGTGGTTTTTTACCTCTGTGTTTATTGCAACTGTTTATATAGCACACAATGTGTATATAGATGCACCTTTGCAGTCTCTGGCTGAACAAGTCTATATGATCTGTGTCTGAGCATGAAGGTGAACCTTATATGTCTCTTCAGATGAAATCCCTCTGAGATCCTTCTTGATTAGCCTAATAACTGACTGCTGAGCAACATGGGGCATACTATTTCCTCTTGCGGTATGTCTGCGGCTAATTTCCTTGCACTATAATGATCCATGGACTGCCAACCAGAAGAGGAGACCCAGGAATCAAATGTGCTTCTTTGTGTAGGCACAAACAGGGTTCAACACCATAACATGCACATACACTACAATATATTAGAATCATAGAATCATCTAGGTTGGAAGGGACCTCTAAGATTATTTAGTCCAGCCATCAACCTAACTCTGATAAAAAACCACGACTAAACTATGTCACTAAGCACTATGTCAACCTTGCCTTTTGAATACCTCCAGGGATGGCGCCTCAGTCACCTCCCTGGGCAGCCCATCCCAATGCTTAATAACCCTTTCAGTGTAAAAATTTTTCCTAATATCCAGTCCGAAACTCCCCTGGTGCAACTTGAGGCCATTTTCTCTTGTCCTATTGCCTGTGACTCGGGAGAAGAGACCAACCCCCGCTTCTCCACAACCTCCTTTCAGGTACTTGTAGAGAGCAATAAGGTCTCCCCTCAGCCTCCTTTTCTCCAGGCTGAACCAACTGCAGCTCCCTCAGCCGCTCCTTATAAGACTTACTCTCCAGACCCCTCACCAGCTTCGTTGCCCTAAACGAAACATCCAAGACCTGTTTCTGTAAGCTATTTTACGTAGCTGAATCCCATTTTCAGCTACGTAATCCCATTTTCAGATCAGACCCTGGTGCCTCCTCATCCAGTTTGAGGTCCCATTTCAACATGCATTTGCTGTGTTGCAGGTGAGATTGTGGACCCTCTCACTGAAACGATGGCTCCTGAAGTAACAAACAGCACAGAGTTTGCTCCTGAAGAAGTGAGCTCTACAGGCCCTACTTCCCCTGTCACCACTGAGATGGTGGCTGCTGTAGGCTCCAAGATGAGCACCGCCGTACAGCTTCCTGTTGCACTGCCCCTCGGTGACAAGCAAGCACCCCACAGTCCTTCTCCCACCAGCACTCCTCCAGCCCCTTGGAGAAAAAGCCTGGCACCACAGATGGGCTTCGGCAGGGACAACAGCCCCACGACCACGGGGGTGGCAGCCAGCAAGAAACTAACCATGAACACGGAGCAGCAGGTGGCCGTAAGTCCATGGCAGCAAAGCTCTGTGGCAGAGGCTTCCCCCAGCGCATCGCAGCGAGCGGCTGCTCTCACAGATGCGCCCACGGGCACAGCCAGGGAAGAGCCACTCAGTTCACCATTGCTGGTGCTTCCAAATCAAACAACCTCTGCTGCCACCAGAAGTCACACAGCTTTTGGTGTGCCTCAAGCCGACTCTCAAGGTGGTCCCGATACAGCTCTGCTGGCCACAGGGCATGCTGGCATCCCCGCCCTCAACGCCACTCTCAGAGCAGATGTAGAGATGGGAAGAGAGAACAGCTCTTGGTCTGAGAAATATCCTGGAGCCCTGAGGTCACCAGCTTTGCCAGGCACCTCTCCACCTCCCAGCCCAATGCCAGGGTCAGCCATGGACCACAGTGAGTATATGTTCAGCAGGGGCCTACACACATGGTAATTTGGCTGCATGAGAAGCAAAACCTCACTCAGAGTTGGGAAAGACGCACAGCTGGAATCCGTGGCCTGGGATGAAGGTGTCTGAAACTAGCTTTTATAGGTCAAAACTATTTTCTTGCAGGAATCAGCACTTTTTCCCTAATTCAAGCTGTCAAAAGAATTGCTCTTTCTGGTAATTTGGCAGTCAGTTTTATTGACGTTACATTTCTTCATCTCAAAGCAGATGAAGAAAATCATACAGTGCACTGAGCGTGGCTCATCAAAACATGCTGCTTGTCCTTTTGCCACACACCTTGGCTTCTCCTGCATGCTCTGGCACCAGGGTACTTGCAGCAGCAGTAGAGTTACCTGGGAAGGCACATGACCTGCCTCCCTATTTCTCTCAGTGAGGATGGATTAGGCAGAGCCCCACAAATTCTTTGTGGGGCAGGAGCTGCATGGAAACCTGGGAACCACTTTTTCAAGAGCTGCAATTGACAGTAACTAGGCTGGTGGCGGGGTGCTTAATCTGTTTGGGTTTGGGCAGATGTATTGCAGCTAATTAGGGGATTTTTCTGTAGATTGGAGCTGAATCATATTTTGAGGTTAAAGTCAAATTTGGTCTTTAAATTACAGTTTTGTTTGGGATAGGAATGCTGCTGTCTCTGCCCATTGATAAATGTATTTTTTCTTTAGTGTGTTAGTAAGTGATAATGTCCTGGTTTGAAGTATTTCAGTTTTTTTTCTGCTTGCCTTTTCTTGCCCTCCACATCTCTCCAATCCCAAACCGCACTCCTCTCTGCTCTTTTCTCTTCCCCTCCTATACGATCTCCTGTTCCTGGGGCTCTCCACTGATCCAGCCGCACTTCTGGTTCTCCCTCATTCCTTTCTCCCTGTAAAACCTCTTTTTTCAGCTGTGTAAGGCCAGCTCTGCAGCTTCTCCAGCCTCTTCTGGTCCCAATCTCCAGTGCCACAGTGTCCACTTCTCCAGTCCTGCTAAGCTCTGGGCAGCCATGTTGATGACCCTGTTCAGCTTTTGCCTTCTCTCTCCTTCATGTTGTATCCTTTCCTCTGCCTGGCACGGGTGAGAAATAACTGATCTGAGACCTCGGTGACCAAATGGATGAAACAAATAATTTTGGGCTGAACAACATTTTGACCTGAACTGAAAATCTTCATTTACTATTTTGCGTTGTGTTCCTTCTACCCCCTTTCATTCTAGGGAAGAGTAAAACAATGTGGATTTTTTTAAAAATGAAAACGAAAAATGTTCATTAAAAAAAATAAATAACAAAAGAGCTAATCTTAACTGAAAAAAATGGGAAGGTAATTTTCTTCCAGCTGGAAAACAAATTGAAGAATTCTGCATGAACAAGTTCAGTTGATAAAAACTTGTTTTCTTTTCCTGATGAATCAAATATTCACCCAAGTGCTTCTGCTCGAAAAGTAGCTTGTGTAGGGATTATGCCAAAGGAACAAGAGGAAGAGCCACTGTAGTGGTATCTCACTAGCCCGGGGCAGGAAATTCAGAGGGTAAAAATTCATGTTTGGTGAAGTTTAATATTTAGCTCCTCCTTGTGGCAACATCTCTGACCCGGAGGGTCAGCCTCAGCTAACTCTTCATAATGAAGTCTGTCACCTCTTTTAATTACTGATTATTCTTTTTTCACTCAAAAATTGTTCTGAACATTTCCGCCTCTCACCATCAGATAACTGATTGTGGTTTATCACCAAAATACACATGTTCATCTGACAGAACAAGCCATAGCAAAAAACAAGCCAAATCATTTGATCTGACCAGTAGTAATGAGGGTTCCTTTGGGATCAGAAGTATGCTGGGATAAAGGAAGCCTCCTTCCATAGATTGCTTTAAGCAGGCACAACTTTCTCCTCTCCCCTGCAAAGCTTTACTTGATGACTGTTTCTTTTCCTCTAGTACCTGTCCCAAATCAAAGGATTATTGACCCCAATGTGACTAGAACCAGCTTTGATATAACATGGTCCACAGAGTTTATGCAGAGTCCTAGTTTTCAGTTCTTCCTGCTTCAGGAAAAGCAGCTAAAATGGAAGACTAAAACTCGGTGTAGGAGTCTGAGAGTCTCAGAGCTGGAACCTGATGCTTTGTATACTGTTGAAATCAGGACAGAAGTGTGCAGGGAGGAAAGCAAGCTGGTACACCAGAAAGTAAAGACCGGTCACTTGATTCAGAAACAATTTTAAACCAAATCCTTAGCCAAATGACAGAGTTCTTGAAGTCTTTGGTGAAGACTGTCCTATATTCATATAAAATATTGAAACATTAGATCTTGGTATGCTAGGAGTGATGGTCTATTAGCAGGCAGTGTGAAGACAATTGGCTGGCAATGGTCACGGTATTGGGTGATGGCAGTGAGCTTGCCTGGCTAGGCACTGAAAGGATGCTAGGGGTATGAATCATGTCTTGAGAAGCCCTTTCTCTCCTTGTGATCACCTTCAGTGTCTGTAGTAACAATGCCAAGACCAGTGGTACTGAGAAATAACCTAAAACATTTGAAACTGCCTTAATGTGATTCAGCAGATACAACTTCAGGGAGGAAGCGTACACCCTGTTGGGGTTCATCTTACCTTACAATAGCTGTCTAAAATTAGATGTCTAATCTCAGGCAGCTGTCCAGCCTTCCTCTGAGGCTGGAGGGAGGACCTTGGTGCTGCAATGATTTGCCCTCTGGAGGGACTGGTGTTGTCCCGTTGCACGTAGAGTGAGCTGGGACAGCTAGCCAAGTCTAGGAGAGCAATTCAGGTGCCGGCGCATAGCCATAGAGCAGTATTTCAGATGCCCCTGAGCATCCAAGACAGAGCTGGCAGATATAAGACCTACAGGAGGTCGGTGCCCTTCTTGAGAGTCTTATGGGGGTCAGAGAAGGCAGACTAAGGTGATGGATGCCTACCTTTAGGCGTTTGCGGTTTTGGCTGCGTTTCAGAGGGCTGGCCTTCTGCTGTTATGAGCTGATGCATACCTCATGTGGCCAGGCATGCCAGTGACTGTCACACACATGGACTACAGTCCATGTATTTAAATTGTTTTTTTCTTACTTTGCAGCTGTCCGGAAGCTTAGTGGCACAGTACGGATAACAAACGTGAAATACTCTCCGGGCTTTAGCAATGCAAGCAGTGAGGAGCACCAAACCTTTGCACAGCTCTTTGTTGATGAAGTAAGTGGCTCAGAAGGACGTGACCTGTTACCAGTCTCAATGAAACCATGTGTACAACCTTTTTCCCATGAAGGCTGCATGCCACGTACGCGTCCCTTGGCACAGCTGTAAGGTCTGAGTTTCCCTGACTGTCTGAGACTGCAGGATGAGCATGCAGCTGTGTTTTAGAGTGAGATCGGGATTTGGGGATTCTCTGGTGCCTCCATTTCCTCTGTTTCTCATACACGGTTATACTGGTTTATTGATTCCCTCCAGGGGTGTGGTGAAAAGTTAATGGATATTTGCAAAGTGCTCTGATATCCTTGCCCTGCACAGCAGTATATTAATGAACTGCGTGATTGTTATTACCATTTCTCATAGTACCTTGAGACTGACATTTCTGATAATCATCCTTGGTTTTGTAGCCCCGTATGTGGAAAGGGAGTGGTTTCTTGATAAGTCATCTCTGCCCTCACTTCTAATTAGAGCACAGGATGTCGGAGCACACTGCGATATCGGTTGCGCCTTTAATGCTCTCATAATTCTCAGGCATTGCCTTTGACAGTATCACTCTCCTGATTCCTTAGTGAATTTACCAGAATTTTGTTCCTGCTGGTGTTTACTCAAGCACACCTGTGCTTGGAAAACTGTTAGTTATGCTGGGCTTCTTTATTGCCTTCCTTATCTCCCCTTAACTGTCTGGTTTTTTTAGAGGCCTTGATAACTGTGATGATAAATCCATCACTGGTGATGGTATGAATTTTCAAATTCTGCAGAAACTCCCACTGTGTACAGAGTTACAACCCGTCACTGAATTACAGCTGCCCGCAGCGGGTGCACTGACAGCAGCGTGTGTTTGGGCAGAGGTCAGGCCAGCGTGGGGTTAGAGACAACTGCGAGGAAGGAAAAGTGTGATCCATTTAGCTGCACATGATATTTTCTTGGATATCAAATGAGTTTCCCACTGGTCATTACCCGTTTGCACCTTTCTGGCTGTATTAGCGGAGCACAGCTTTCTCCAAGTTGTTTTAGCCCCAAGCTGTCACATCAGAAAAACAGTCACAAAATGAAAGTGACGTGATTAGCAAAGTGAAAAGGGAGCAATTCTCCACTGACCTCACTCTCATTCAGCATCACTCCCTGCCTGAGGCTGTTTTGGAACAGCATAGTATTAAAATAGACTAAAATGAATATATTTTCTTCATTCAGTCAGATACGTTAATCCAGAAAATTACAGATAGAAATATATTTGGAAAATTTCTAAAATGATTGCATAAAGGAACTAAAGTAAGTTTTGTGTTGGTTTTACCAGGTTCACAAAGTTTCAGTCAGAAAACGATCTCTTGTGATTATAAGGAACTAATTCCTTTTTCCAGCACAGCGGTTTTGTGGATCAGCTGGCGAGGTGTGTTAGTGCTGATTCCATCTACCTCTGTGCCACTGTATATAGGCTATAGTTGCATAGCTACTGTATATGGCAAAATATGTTGCAAGTGTTTTATTAAAACATTGTGTTTCTAGATGCCAAAGAAAAGGAAGTTTAGGAAAACAGAAAGATATGCACATTTTCTTTTCAGGTTACAAGGGCTGGAAATTGATCCTTTAAAGTAAGTGAGGAAAGTTTCATGGGCTTTAAAAGCATTATCAGGTTCTAGTTAAATAAACTTTGCCAGAGATTTTTTTTTTTCAAACCTTTTTGGAGTCATCACCTACAATTTGGAGGATTTATAAATCCTAATGCATATAATGTTATTTAGCTTAGAGCTTTCCCAGCACTTAAGTGCCATGTGGTTAAATTGGCAGCACAGCAAATGGAAATACTGTCCTTTAAATAATGTGTAGATGAGAATGAGACAAAAACTTGATGTAACAACTTGCACTGTCATTGTCCAGGCTGGTTTCACCATCCTCCTTGCACTGCACTGAAAAACAACATAGCTAAAGGCGAGAGAGTATTTTAGTCTTCTTGGGTTTTACTTAACCACTCTTTTGCAACTGCCAAGAAGACTATCACGGCAGGTAGGGCTTGTCCTCAAGAAAGCGAGTCAGAAAACAAAAGTTTTGAATTAAAAATCCATTAATGAATTGCATTAAATTTCTGAGTGGAAAATTTTGTTTTGAATTTGGTTGTCTCAAACATAACTGATCGACAAAAACGTGTGAAACTAATAAATGATGTTACCTTATCTCAGTGACCCCCTCATTTGGAATTGACATAGTCTTTCTTTGGTGTAGCTTAATGTACTTTAAATGATTGCAGCTAAAGATCTATGAATGTAGAATGAGTGTTGATACAGGGATTAAGGCAGTTTCATTATTCCAGTGTAATTTCATCCATTTTATTAAATTGAATTTATCTGTAATTCAGGACATCCTTAAAGCTGCTGGTGATGGTGGCTGGGCAGATGCGTGCTCTAGTACCTTCTCTCTGAAGGTGCAGCCAAAGCACAGACAGTGAGGAGAGTTGGGTTTTTTGTTTGGTTTTTTTTTTCAATTTGAGTGAAAAAACAGGCTTCATGCAGGGTTCAGCTCAAATTAATGTACCTTTTACTTAATTATTTCCAATTTCCAGACTGCCAGTGTGTTCCCTGCTCTGCTGGCCACGCAGGCTCCTGTGCAACTACCCACAATAGCTCCAATGAGCTGCTGACATTTTGCCTAAGACCTGTGGATGGGTGGTCCCCAAAAACCCACCAGCCATCCCACAGACACCCATGGGGTGAGCCTGACTGACTGAGCCTGCCACTTCTCTTTTGCTCAAAAAACCTACTGGCCTCTCCCATCCCATTAATCAGTTTAGTGTGGCTTCCATCTGGCCCTGAACTTAGACTTTATCTGCCTCCTGTTTTTCTTGCCTGAGCAAAGGACATTCTCTTCCCTCGATGCTGGTGTTGATTTTGCTCGTGTTCTTTCCCTTTCTTGTGGCTCTTCTTCTGGCATAGTGATTTCTCGTGGTTTGGCATTGCTAGTGTTTCCTTTGTGTGCTACAGAAATTGTATATACAATGGTGGATCCCAATATAATTTTTTTTGTCTAGTAGGAAAACCTCATACTCAAGGGTATTATATATTGAATATTTTCTTCTAAAAAGTTCTCTCTTTCTTTATTTTTTTTTTTCTAGCCCCATTTCATCAACCATTATTTTGATAGCCTGGGGTGTGGTACCTGCTGTGAAATCATGTAGCCTTCTGGATAAAGGGTTTTGTAGTGTCACCTAGTGGCTAAATACAAGTACCATGAATGTCCCCCTGACACTTCTCAAGCTCCTGGTGCCTACTTGGTGAGGAAAAATAGGAATAAGGACAGAAACAAACCAACCAACCAATCAAACAGCCTTAGGTAAAAAGAAGCACCAATAAAATAAAATCTTCAGAAGACAGATGAAAAGAGGATACATGTGAAATCAGGGACGGGCTAAGAGGATGTCGCATGCGTGAATATTTAATGTCCAGAAGTTCAGACAAAAACTGTGAAAGATGAAAACTTAATGCTGACCTCAAAATTTTCAGTACATGCTTGTGAAACAGCAGAAAGAGAGAGGAGAAGGGACCTGAGAGCCCCCCAGCTTGGTGAAATGGGAGATTTTGGGGCTGAAAAGAACAGCCCCATGCTTTTGTCTGCCCATGCTTTTGTAGGGACGTTAGCTCTATCCATCCTTCCAACTCTGGCTTCATGCTCTGTGAGGCACTGTAAGGTTTGCTGTTTGGGAATTCCAGACACATAGGAGCCCTTTCCAGGTGCATGCAAGGGGTTTGCTCCGTGCATGTTACCTTTCCATGAACACATGCAACGCACGTCAGCTCTGAAGCTCAGGACGGGGCTGCAGGATGCCCGCAAAGTCTGGGCCTGTCTGCAGGGCTGGATAACACGTAGTGGGCAAGTAATTTGGGACTGGATAACACATAGCAGGCAAGTAAGTCAGGCTTGAAACGTAGGTGCACAAGAGCCGTGGTCACCTGGGTGAATCCAGCACAAAACACACAAGCTCTGTGCATGGGTACAAGAGAAATGAAACTGCTTCTCCTGTTGACTCCCACCACTGACCCCTGCCCTGTCTCTTCCCTGGGCTCTCCCTGTTAGGAGTCACTGCCTGCACCCCTGAGCATTACTTTACACTGCTGATATTAAGCTCTGTCTTAAATTCATGGCTGAAATCCAGCTGCTCCAGGTATTTCCTACAGAAGACGTGTCACCTCCACCTCGCCATTGGAGGTGACCACTATGTAGTCCCTGCCTGCCCCCTTAATTCTCTGGCAAGTGGAACTGCGGAAGGAAGTGAGCGATGTACCCTAAAGAGAGGGCCTAAAGCAAAGCAAGGTGCTGGGAAAGACAAGACGTGTGTCTCTCCTCCGCAGGGCAGTGATGTGACAGTTCTCACCCGGGCCAAGTGCTGCTCATCTGGCCCTTAGAGTGCAGTTGCTTGGCTGCTTTGTGCCTGCCTCTCTGCTGGCATCTGCTGGGAGCCTGACAACCACAGGAGGGCGAAGGCAAAGGGCAAGTATGCTGAACAATCACAAAAATTCAGGTATTTCTGTGGCTGTTTCCACCTCTCTGTGTCCTGCATTGAAACTAGTGGCTGCTATGTACAAGAAAGATGTGTGTATCCGAGGCTCAGAAGGGTTAACAGGGACAGCATGGGTTTTGTCCTTCACAAGCTGCTGGGAGCTGCTCTCTTACCATGGACAGTCTCCTGTTGCACTGTCTCTGGCAGCTTTTAAGGGTAATTTTAATATCAATAGCACGGAACAGCCTGTACTACCTTCCTGATGCAGGCTTGAAAGTTATGTCCCATGCTTTCTGTTGCTGCACTTTCTATTCCTAAGCGTGGAAGAATGTAAAAAGATTTCCCAGACACGCGTGAAAGATATTACGAAACACAGAGGATCTGTGAGCACCTCCTGGAGAAAGCGAGAGAAGAAAATATATGATTCTAAAGGGAAAATTTCAGGACATTGATGGATGGTATCACATAGCCTGGGCTTATCCTGCACCTGGGATGTGGCAACCCCAGGCACAAATACAGGTTGGGTGGAGAATGGCTGGAAAGCAGCCCTGAGGAGAAGGACTTGGGGGTGTTGGTGGA
>JAOXNO010000001.1:117027525-117053314 GCA_028565335.1 Limnodromus scolopaceus
TTTGTGGCCCTTTGCTGTACCCTCTCCAGCAGTTCCCTGTCTTTCTTGAACTGGGGAGCCCAGAACTGGACACAGTAATGCATATTGTTTGGTGGAATGTGGCTGCTCCATAGCCACATGGAACCAAAAATTTGACATCAGAGAGCAGAGAGCCGTGTAACTGTATTCTCTAACGGATCCACTCGTCTGGGAAAACTATTCAAGGGTAGGCCACAGTTGCAGCTACATGTGTATTTTTCTGGGGGCTGACTAGGCAAAAGACACTGTTGCTGATAGTAGCTTGTAGAGGTTTGTCAGTGTAACCAAGCTGGTTACTTGTGTAGACAAGCTGGTAAGACACCCTGGCACTTCCCTGTGTTCTTCTGGTGATCATAGTATTGTACTGCGGTTTCTCTGTTTTGATGTGCAATTCAAGGAAAGCCACAGTATCTTTTGAATAACTTCAGCAGGCTGTGGTTCCCATCAGAGACCTGATGAAATAGGTGGTAGCAAACAAAAAGGTAGGAAACCAACTAAACCATCCTCCCGAGGGAGTGTGCAGAAGATGAGTGCGCTTGTGTATTCTGCAAGTGCTGCTCATGCAAAGCTAAAGCAGCTAATCCCTGACATTTCGCAGGGCAGGGCTCGGGCTTTCAAACTAGTAGTTCCCAGATTGGTACTTCACATGTCACTGGAGCGTTGTGCGTGGCTTCAAAACGACACGCATGGCTTGGCAGGGGCCGAAAGTTGTCACTGCTTTTGCTGTTGCTGGTTGTAGTATCTGCTGTGCCTGCCATGGGCAGCAGAAACATCCAAACGAAAATGTTTGCACAACCTTGGCATGTAGAAATAGCGAGAAGTTTATTCTCCCATAAGGTTTCTCTAAAACAAACAGAAAGTTAATGAATGGAAAGAGACCGTTTGTGTGAAATGCCTTCTCACAGCATTGTTTTCCAGTGTGACTAATTACAGATTTTGTACTGATGTTTCCCTAATGCCATTTCTTTTGAACTTCCTGCTGATTTCGGTTTAACAAACCATAACATTAAGAAGTGAAAACCCTTATGAGTGAGTACTGGCCTTTCACATACTGATCAGAAAGCTTTGTATTTTTAATCACTAAGCCATATTACTTGTTGGAGTTTGAATTGATTGTTGCAGAGATGCCATGCAGTTCGATCCCTGAAGACTGGTGAAACCATCGCTATGCACAGAACATCCTGGGGACCCCTGTGTAGATCGTCTGGTGAGTTATGAATAGAGGCTTACAAAAAGGAGACACAGAGTAACCACCATTTTGAGATTCTTTTTCACCAACAAAGGAACGTGAAGACCTGTGATACAAGGTCTGCAGGCCCCTCTGCATATTTTTCTGAGAAGCAGGTGCTCTTACTGAAGCCATGTGGCAGTGTGGGAAAGCACGTGTCCTCCTCAGTGAAGTGACTGTCAGATTGTCAAGGGAACGTAGAAAGGGAGAGGTGTATAAAGTGCTTCGTGTAGCTATTTGCACAGGGTAGCAAGTGCAACAGCCACAAAATCAAACAGTTATTACAACTGTAAAGTGTGAAAGCAGCTTGGATCTTTTAGATTGCAACCAGTTTTTCAAGTGTTTATACTGTTGTTAGACCACAATTATATTGAGCTCTGAAGTCCAAAATCAGAGGAGATAGGAGACTGCATTGTTGTGTTTCCTTAGAGTCCCTTCTGTTGATTTTGTTACTGCCATGAGGGAAGGTGTCAGAGCCTCACTGCTGCTCAGCACCTTGGCTAATCTGGTGGGGTGGTGCAGTCAGGTTACTAGAGAGTGAACACCAGCACTGTGTACAAACAAGTTCTAATATGTTATGCATCTGCCTCTTCTGCATTTACCCTGAGTAATGGTTTCAAGGACAACTGTGGCCTCCAACATTTTCAGTCACTTGGCCTCCTCGGCCAGCCCCCTCATTTCTTATTAGTGTAAAACAGTCATTGAGTATGTTTGTAAAACACCAAAGTTTTAACATGTGGCTACTATGAATAGACAGAAGTTACCCCCTTTCTTCCTGCCGATTGCTTGTTTTGCCAGTCACTTAATGCTGTTTTGGCTGTGAAGATAAGCTAACTCTGGACTGTTAAAGGATTCAGGGTATTTTATCTCCTCTGCTGTGATGGTCACGATGTTCTTTCAGAACTTGAAACAGGCTCTGACTTAGCATATTGGATTTTTCTTCTATTTTATGCAAGTATTACTCTGCTAGAATAGGCCTTCAGTGTTCATTTCTGACAGTTCTTTTTTGAAACTTAGCAATTAATACAGCTTTCTTTGTACAGCACTTACTTATATCAAGTACATCTCACTTCCATTTTCACTGGAGATCCTGACACATTTGTAATATTGAAAAATTCTCATAACATAAAAGGAAGTCTGATGAGGGGAGCTTTATTTGGGTTGCACTACGTCAATTCCTAGGCAAAGGTGGCACTACAAGATGTTGTCTCTTATTTCCCAGCTGGATACTCACATTATGTTTTAAGTGTGAGGCTAGACCTAGACAGTGACATACATCCCTGTGTGGAAAAAGATAACATGAATTACGTCAGGTAAGCTGCTGCAGTGAAACATGAAAAAAGCTTTAACTGCTGTGCCTATACCACTTAGCCACATGCTATAGCAAAAGCCACTGATACGTGTCCTCAGGAAGGCCCGTTCTGTCTGTGTCTGGCTACAGGCTGCCATTTCTGCTGTGCATCTCTTGTATTCCTTTGTTTCACACTGAAATTCAGAAATAAGAGTAAATGTGTTGTGCAACACTGCTTTGACCTGCCTTGAAATGATGCCCTGGAGATTATGCAGCTTGGACATCACCATTGCATACCTCTGTGGCTGCCAACAATGCCTTTTGGCCAAATATCTCTTATCTCTAATTACAGTCAGGCATGCATTAGTACTTGTTTTCTGTGCACCTCAAGTACTGCACAAGTGTTTCTCTAAATAAGTGCTGTCCTGAAAATATCTGCAAACAAATAGATGTTTCTGTAGGTGCATCAGGCATTTACAGGAATGATTTGGAAGTGTGCAAGCGTACCTGTACAAAGAGGAATAGAGGCATAATGTTAAAGGGAGAGGGGATTCTGCTTCCAGATTTGTACAAATACATAGAATTGCCCACGTGTGAACCAGGTGAACACATTCTGTCCATGGTCAGTGGAGCCTAGGGAGATAGCTGGCAGCAAGGGAGTCGACTCTTGCCCACACATAGGCATTTATTGCTCATGACCCATGGTGCCCTGTTCTTTCCTTTCCCTCAGTGTCTGGGTGCTATTCCAAAAGACTGCAGGTCTCCTGCAGGTCCAATACCATGTCTGCCAGACTCTTGAGCTTCTTAGGTGACACTAGATGCCTATGCTCAGGCTACAGAGTTGAGCCCATGGTGACCATTTCAGTGTGACTCACCTACTTCCACTGACTGCCCCAGCCAGATGTCTGCTGACTAGAATGGGCGCTTAGAGACTCAGTACACATGGAGAATCTTTCCCCAAATACTTTGAGTTTAAAGAAGTGTTACATATGAGAGAAAAGCAAATCAAGCGATTTTTAATAAGCATAGATTAATGTGGGCAGGATTGAGATAAGAGAATGCTTCAGCTCTAGGATCATTCTGAAAGTCAGGCAACACTTCAGAAAGTCACCAGTGCTGGTCCTTTAATTCTTAATTCAACAGAAAATTGCAGAGTCAAATTCCAAGGACACATCACATTCATGTCTGCAGGAACTCTACACCTGTAGGTAAAAAGACAACTTGGACTGTGGCTCACAGACTTTTCCAGGAGAATCACCCTCCTCAAAAGGCTGATTCCCTTCTGTATCACAGCTCTGTGCTTCAGCGTGCACGCTGGCTAATTTGTAGGCAAAGATGGCTTCTTACCCCAGGAAAAGATTTATGAATTTCAATGTTTTTTTATTTCACCTCTTGTCTTTTTTAGCATCTGATTTGAAGAGGGAGAAGGAGGCTGGGATGGGAGTTGGATACATCATCCTCATTGTTTTTGCTGTGTTTGGTTTTGTGGTGGGAGTTGTGAGCCTTCTCATTTTCCAGTACCAGCAAAAGATGGGAAGGTACAACTTCAGAATCAAGTCTGACAACTTCAGCTACCAAGTGTTCTATGATTAGTGATTTCCAGGTTACCGGATGTAAGTACCACATCATGATCAGTTACTTTTTTTTAGCTATTTATCTCTTCCTGAAATGGTTAAATACTTGCAGATGAACGTCCTCTGTTTAAGGGTATTTAAACCTCCTGCCCTGTTTGCTGTGGGTGAAGGTCATAGAAGTAAGAACGAAAGCCCTACTATTCTTGCCTGTTCTCAAATGCTGCAGACTACCGAGGAGGAAGGCAGCCTTCTCTTCATCTTCTTTCATGGCTTCAGTCTCAGTCAGAGTAAATGACCCACCACTTTAGAACACCAATAAACATTTCCACAAAAAGCATATCACTTTTGGTTTTGGATCATGGATTAATACAATAAAGGAGAGAAACTTTACCATTCTCTTTATAGATCTGCTTCAGAAGATAATTTGCTTCAGAAGCTATTCTTTTCTGCAAAAACTTTGGCTTAATTTTTTTTTTTTTTGAGGGGTTGTTTTTCAAGAAAATAGTGGGATGTTAGACATAAAGAGCTTGAAATATTGATAATGCACAAGCAGTGCTTGCAAGTGCTTGCAGAGAGTCTGAAAAGACAACTCCGAGGAGCGTTAACTGCTACAACATGTTCTGCCTCTGCAACTTGGGAATCTAACACTTTTCCCGAATGCCATAGGATTCAGCCCTTTTTCTGTAAAATGAGTGTGTTCTAGCTGCTCCACCACTGTTTGTATGTTTGTCCCTTTAAGAGGAGAAGAGATAGGTAAGAAAGCTGGCTTGCTGAAAAAGAACACCTAACATTGCCTCACACCTCAAGGATGTTTACTGAGGATCTGATGTATTCTGCGTCTGGGAACGGGCTTATTTGACATTGTTACCAGAGTTAGTCAGTAACTCTTTCCTGATGGAGGCGTTGTACATGACACGGCAGCTGCCATGACCACAGTAAACTTACTAGACTCATCGTGATGATATTTGCAGATAACGTAGTTTGCTTCACTGAGTACAATAATGCATATCATATATCACAGAGAAAGGTCATGGAAGGCTGTAAAACAGCTATCTGCTTGTAAATTCTTGAACAGTCACTATTACCTATAGTTTCCCTAGTCTCAAAGTGCGAAGACCACTCTCTGTAGTCCTCTGTGGGCAGCTCCTAGGAGACCACTGGAGGCGAGGGTGACGCTCTGATTGCTTCCCAAAGACTGGGCAGGGCTGCCTGACAGGAGCCTGAAGGGAAGGTACCAGGGGGTCCCTGGTACAGCTCCTGGTACAGTTCCATCGTGATGTAGGTCCCCCTAGGGAGCCATAATCCAGTGTAAAAGGAATATCTAAATCCATTAAATTAAAACCTGTATATGAAGCCCCTGAGTTTCTGCACACTGAGAAGAATGGCTTGTCTTCATTCGTCATTCTGCTCTCATGAATGGTCACAGGTGGTTGCAACATTTGATAGTAATGGGAATTCTGGAGTTGTGCAATGATGTTGTAGCATAAAGGATGTTCTCAGGCTCAGAATGCTTATACATAATCAGCATGTTAGAGTCCCAGCTAATGGCTCCTTTTAGATGCTGGAGCTACTCAACTCTTCTTTTCTATATGTTTACTTTCTTTGGAAGGCAGTTGATTACCTTTCTCAATCGGTATTAGTTTGTTGGTTTTTTTTCTAGTTGGATCACATCTCATCACATGGGCAACTGAAGCTTGTCTTACACTCAGCATTTGGCTTTCATTATTCTTCATGATGGTGATCAGGACTGGTTCCAACACTGACTCTTCCAAATTAATGTCGTGTATGAAAAGTTTCTGTATCCCTGGTGTCCTAAGTACCATTTGCCACTGCAGCTCCAGATTGAAGTGAATTTTGGCAGTTTTTTCATGAATAAAATAGAAGAGAAAAAAGGAAGACTTCTTCATGGTTCTATATTCAAGTTCCAAGATTTGGCTCTCCCACTGTGCCACGTTGCTATGTACCCATTTTAGCATCACCTATGCCATTACTTTTGACAAGCTGCATGTTTCTATAAATATTCCAGGAAGTAAGTCAGCAAAGCCTTAGAGAGATCTCCTTTTCAGTTTGTAATTCACTGTTTACTTAAGGTGAGGTTGAAACTTTGAGCTGCAGCAATGTTGAAGACCTAGTAGTGCAACGCCTTAAGTATACAAAAGCTGGAGAATAAGTATTGGATTTGCCACCAAATAAAGAAAAGGTACCATGAATCTGCAACTTAACCTACTCAGAGTGTTCTTCAGCATGCGTTTTGAGATTTGATAGTAAATCATTTAATTGATAAGGACTTGGTGGAAAAAAAAAGAAAATGAAAAAAGAAACTATTTTTGCTACTGGCAGCCCATGTTTTTAAGATAAATCAATTGGTACCTACGTGTTTTGTTGAATTAGACCACAATGATTGCGCAGTGGAGCCACAGAGTGTGCTGCCCACCTAAGTAAGAGCACTCCAATTTCAACAGAGTAGTTATAAATTTGAGCTGAATTTTGCCTGGCTGCAAGACCCTAGCGTTAATGCAGCAGCAAAGATTTAGCTTAGGTGCTTCATTGGATACAACAACAGTCTGTTCAGATGGATAAACTGGAACAAAAATCTTTTCCACACAGTAAGCACCTCCTGCAGGACTCTTGCGGAGCATTCTTCACTCTGCTGCCCCAAACCTCCACTTCAGTGACTGTGTTAGAAGGCGGAGGGTAAAGCGGTTGGTAACTTGTCCCCACCACCCCTTGGTTCTGATTGCTGCATGCACTCCCCTACACAGCGATAGCGTCTGCTGCATCTGGGTTACAAGTAATTCAGTAATTTATAGTGAACAAGCTAATTCCTCTTTAAGCTCAATGGATGTCATTGTAAATAACTCTTCAGTGGAAATTGGTCATTAACTTGAACACACAAATAGTCTTAGTAGCCATAGCAATTAGATACTGATATTTTGGTACAGAACAGCATTGGAAAGCTGCTTTTCTATCCTCCTAGTCCAATTTCTGGTAGGTAATATGATTACTGAGTAAAGGACTTCTGCATTTTGCAAAAGGTCGTACTGATTGATCTTAGAGGTTATATACAAACCTTTTATATACACCAACATATTTCAGAATAATCATTTGCATTCTGCTTTTGGTTCAAGTGAATTTCTAAAGAGTAAAAATCTTTGACTTGTCTTTTGCTTGCTGAAATATCAGTTACCAGATTCTGATATAAGAAAAGATACATTTGTTAGTAATTCGCTAGTGAAACTGTGAATTATCTTTGCAATCTTAGAGCCTGATGAACATAACCATTACCTTTTTATTATGTAGGAGTCTCTTCACTTTTGCCTAGTTTGCTCTCAAATATATAATGTGTTTACCTTCTCACACAGTGAAAGGATAAGCTATTTTACTATAAATATTTTTCTAGTGTTTAGTAGTTACCATCCTGAACTGCTTGAAACCGACAGACTAGAGATTTGCCTGTTGATTTCAGTGGAGCTAAGCCACTTACAAAAGCTGAGCATTAGTCTTCAGGATGAAATGCAAAGCAGTAGCTTGTATTTGATACCTTGCATACTCAGCAGAAACCGTTGTTGTGACTATCTGAGTCTGTTTAGCAGAGTTTTGGTGTCTTAATAAAAGCACTCTTGAAACTTATTGTTGACTTTTGTACTGTTATATTTTTCTTTTATGATTTAGTCACACATTAAGATGTGCATTGTGTGGATGTGGCAGCTTCTGAAGAACATTCAAGTATCAGTATAATGTTCAAACATCACTCAAAACACAATGCACAACCTTATCCAAACAGCAATGGACTGCAATTACCAACAACTATGTACATACGCTTACTAAGGGTCACTTTCTTCAACATTACAAAAGGCAAACATGTTTTCAGTTGCATGCTTTGCAGCAAAGACAACCAAGAGTATTGGACATTCCCAGTCCAATAATGATGGTGCAGCAACGTGGTGATCCAGGCTGAAATTAGTGTCACAGCAGCCTCCCTGGGCATTCGATTTGTACAGTTCTGGCAGCTGCTCCAAGAGCAGCATATTCAGAGCTTATCGTCATGAAGCTTACCCTGGGGGCGTTAGTGGGCTTGACTGGACCCAAGTGTGAAAAGCACGGAAGAGCACCAGCACTTGCTCCAAATGCTTCCTTTCTCATCCCTGTGCAGAAGTGTTGCACAGCTGTCACTCATTTTTTTTATTTGTCCTTTTTTTCTGTTCTGTGTTTCTGTGGCTAGCAATTGCTGTTTTCTCAAGGCTGTGTCCTTTTTTATCCCCTCTTCATGCTGAGGCATAGAACAGATTGTTTGGTTGAGGTATCATAAAAGCACAAAATGGTTTGTGTTGGAAGGGATCTTTAAAGATCATTTAATCCAACCTCTCTGCCATGGGTAGGGACATCTTTCACTAGATCAGGTTGCTCAAAGCCCCATTCAACCTGCCCTTAAACACTTCCAATGACTGGACATCCACAACTTCTCTGTTCCACTGTTTCACCACCGCCACCTTCTTTATATCCAATCTAAATCAAGCCTCTTTCAATTTAAAATCATTGTGCCTTGTCCTGTCACTGCAGGCCTTAGTAAAAAGTCTCTCTCCATCTTTCTTATAAGCCCCTTTATATATTGGAAGGCTGCAATAAGGTGTCCCTGGAGCCTTCTCTTCTCCGGGCTGAACAACCCCATCTCTCAACCTTTTTTCACAGGAGAAGTGTTCCAGGCCACCGATCATTTTTGTGGCCTTCTTCTGGACCCACTCCAATAGGTCCATGTCTTTCCTGTGCTGAGGACTCCAGAGCTGGATGCAGTAATCCAGGTGGGGTCTCATGAGAGCACAGTAGAGGGGGAGAATCACTTCCCTTGACTTGCTAGCCACACTCTTTTACATGCCAGGATACAATCGGCTTTCTGGGCTGCAAGCACACATTGCTGGCTCATATCCAATTTTTCATCCATCAGTATCCCCAAGTCTTCTGCAAGGCTGCTTTCTATCCACTCATACCCCCATCTTTATTGATACTGGGGATTGTCCTGACCCACTTGGCCTTGTTGGTCTTCATGACGTCCATGTGGGCCTATCCTCAAGCTTATCAAGGTCTCTCAAGATGGTATTGCTTCCCTCTAGTGAATCAGCTGCACCACTCAGCTTGGTGTCATCTACAAACTCACTGAGGGTGCCCTCAATCCCACTATCTATGCCAACGGTGAAGAAATTAAATTGTATTGATCCCAGTACTGACTCTTGAGAGACACCACTTGTTACTGGCTTCCACTCAGACATTGAACTATTGACTGAAACTCATTGGATACAACCATCCAGCCAATTTCTTATTTGTCTAACAGTCTATCTGTCAAACCCATGCCTCTCCAATTTAGCGGCAAGAATATTGTGGGGGACCGTAACAAAGACCTTACATAAGTCCAGGTAGATGACATCCTTAGCTCTTCTTAGTTTACTGATACAGCCACTCCATTGTAGAAGGCCACTAGATTAGTCAGGTGTGATTTGCCCTTAGTGAAGCCATGTTGGTTGTCTCTAATCACCTCTCTGTCTTCCCTACATTTTGACATATCTTCCTGTAGGATCTATTTCATGATCTTACTGGGCATAGAGCTGAGGCTTACTGGTCGGTAGTTCCTAGGGTCCTTTTTTTTCACCTTTTTTAAAAACGGGTGTGATGTTTCTCTTTCTCCAGTCACTGAGGACTTTGCCTGACTGCCATGTTTTTTTCAAATATGATGGAGAATGGCTTGGCAACTACATCAGCCAATTCCCTCAGGGCTCAGGGATGCATCTTGTTGGATCCTATGGACTTATGTATATTCAGGTTCTTCGGGTGGTCTTTAACCTGATCTTCACTTTTGATGGGAGGGAGTTCATTCCCACAGGTCCTGCCTAAAGGTTCAGGAGCTTGGCAGATGTGGGAAGACAGATTTACATTGAAAATTAAGGCAAAATATCATTGAGTACCTCAACCTCCTTCATGATGGTTGTCACTAGTTCTCCTGCCTTGTGAGGGGGAGTACTTTTTCTTTAATCTTCGTTTTCTGACCAACATGCCTATAGAAGCCCTTATGATTATTCTTTGGATCCCTTGCCAAATTCAGCTCCAGCTGCGCCTTAGCTTTCCTAATCCCGTCTCTACACATCCAGGCAGCATCCCTATACTCTTTGTAGGATACACATCCCTGGTTCCACTGCCTGTGCATTTCCTTCTTACACTCTACTTTGACCAGGAAGTCCTTACTCAGCCATGCTGGTCTCCTGCCTTCCTTACCTGATTTCTTACACATGAGGATAGAGAGCTCTTGTGCTATAAGAAATATGCCCTTAAAGAGCTGCCAGTGCTGTTCTGTTCCTTTATCGCTGAGTTTCCCATGGAGTCCTGTCCACTAATTCCTTAAACAACTGAAAGTTTGTGCTCCTGAAATTTAGTGTCCTGAATTTACTGTGTACTCTTCACCTGGCCCATATGCCTCAAGACTGTGAATTTCCAGCAGGGCATGATCACTGCAACCCAGGCTGCTGCCAATCTTGACACGTCTGTTTAGTCTGTCCATATTGGTAAGTAACAGGTCTAGTAGTGCTTCTCCTCTGGTTGGGCTGTCTATCACCTGAACTAAGAAATTATCCTTGGTACACTCCAAGAGTGCCCTGAATTGCTTACAGCTTGCTGTGCTGCTTCTCCAGCAGACATCAGGGTGACTGAAGTCTCCCAGCAGGATCAGAGCCTGCAAGTGTGAAGTAAGAACACTCTGTTGATAGACTCCTCTTGGTCAGATGGCCTGTAGTAAACACCAGCCACAAGGTTTCCTTTGTTGGCTTGGCCCCTAATTTTTACCATGAGTTCTTGACCTGTTCAACACTGTTTTTTCAAAGGCAACTCTCTGGAGTCAATGAATTTTTTTAAGAGAGGGCAACCCTCTCAACTCTCCTTCCTTGCCCGCCCCTTCTGACCATTTTATAGCTATTGATTGCAGTGCTCCAGTCATGCAATTCATTCCACCACATTTCGGTGATAATGATTAGATCATAGTTTGCTATTTGTGCAGTGGCTTCCAACTCCTCCTGTTTGTTATGTATGCTGTGTGCGTTGGTATAGAGGCACGTAAGTTGGGCTATTAATCAGGTCATCTTTCCAAAAAGGAACTCACCCTAATTCCTTTGCAGCATTTCACAGGTGTTTCCTGTGAAGGAGGAAACGTATGAGTTGCTGAGGATCCCTCTGTCCCTACTGTTTCACCCCCTCTGCTTCTCAGACAAGGTTTGATGGCTTTGGAGGGCTCATTTTAGACAGCTGTAGTCAGTTCCTCACAACAACAATCAAGCAATTTCACCAAAAAAATGGTTCTGAGACTAAGTAGAAATCAGGAGGAGCAGCACTGACCATCTACCCTTTCCAGTCTGGTGTTGCTCACCTTTCTCTTAATGAAGCACTGGCTCCAGATAATGATTTGAGACAATGGCTGAAAAATGGGTAGAAATAAAATACTAGGATTTAGTTTTGACCTCTTACATTGTTTCCTAAGAAGCACTTTAGACCAGCGATATGCGTGCCTAATGTCCCTATTGTTCACTGAAAACACAACACTGCTGACACCTAATGCAAAACATTCATCGTTATTCCTTTCTCTCATATTATAAGGCTGCCAAACTCTGGTCCCAGCAGGGTTGGGAAAAAGCTGAGATAATTGGAAAATTCCCTTTTCCATTAAAATATAAAGGAGCTGACTTTTTAATGCCTGTTTGGAAAGTTTTCTCGTAGGCTGCGGAAGGAAACAAGTTAAAGGAACTGAAAATTTTTGACTGCAATTGATTTAAAAACACGATGTTGGCTACAATCTGATAGAAAGCCTAGAGCACAGAGCCGCCTAATGGCTTCTTTGATTTGGTCCATAACATCTACTCTGCCTGAGGTTCTGTCCTGCAAGGCTTGTGGCAAACCTATAACTGAGTAGTATCCTCTCTGTAGAGATACAACCTTTCTTCAAGACCTATTTTTTTTCTTTTTTTTCTTTTTTTTTCCAGATTTCTCTTCTCTCCTTGCTCTGTCCTGATCCCAGCAGGCCCACTGGGGACAGTACTTCAGGCCAGAGATTTCAGGGAAACTGCCTGTTTCTTCAACTCACGTCCCTCTGGCTGTGTGGACAGCTACCATCTGTTGCTAAAGACACTCTTGTGTACTTCGTCTGGATGTGACACTGTCTGCCAGGGTGTAACATGGGAAAATTGTCAAAGCAGCACCTTTCCACATGCAGCAAATTCCCCTGAAAGTGCTCTCTGCTTCTCCTGCCCTTTTTTCCCAAAACAGAGATTTTTCCTCTGAAATCCAGAGAGAGAAGAGTTTCAGAGGCTTAACACAGACACAGAGACTTGTACACTAAAAAAAAATCCTAACACCAGTATAATAGAGGAATCAAGAAAAAGCCAGAACATCTGATGATGGCAAGGAAAAGAGCAGTAAAGCACCAAAACAATAAAGTTCAAATGCCGAAGTGTCAGTAATAAATCACTGATCTAGTGCTTGCAATGGATCCCAAAATGTCCGCTCACATTATTATCTTTCAATCAGCTGGTGCCCAGCCCTGCCTATCATGAAGGCTATAAAAATATTGGGATGGTTAGGGTAAATGCATGTTGCTGCCTAGAAACTGGATTTGTTGACATAATAACTGCAAGGACTGAAAAAATACAGCAGTTTTATCAGCCTACCTTTGTGTATGTTTGGGTGTGTGTTGGACAAAATTCAGCATGTTTAGGAACACTACAATTATACAGCGCAAAGAGCTTAATTTGATCCCACTTTTCTCCCTTTTTCTCTGCTTGTCCTTTCAGATAAAGTTTTTTGTAGAAGTTTTTTTTCCTATGCAAGTTTTCCACATATAACAATATTTGACAACTTCTGGAAAATTGCAAGTATTTGTAGGACAGATGAAGTTATAAACCTTTATTTAAAGAGTAATTTTCTCCTTTTCCTGCTTTACTATGGAAGCAATCAATTTAGAAAAAAGTTGCATTTCTCTTCAACGATCTTTCTGTTTAATCCTGTAAAGTATACAGTCTCTTGACAGTTACTTTTCTTTGGCTATTTAGTGTCTGCTTTTGACACAGATAACTCTATGAAGGATCAGAACCTGAGGACAATGAGAAGAGAAAATATACCCCAGTTATTTCATTGGTGGTGGAATACTCAGCAAATTGCTACATGGGACATTTTACTCTTTCCTCAGCTGGGTGGAGCCTTTGGGAAAATCCAAGGGAAAAAAAAGGAAAGCTTGATATGAGCATTGAGGAAGGTAGGGGAACTGCAAGTGTGGTGGCATTATGGAACTGCTTTCACTGATATTTGGAAGTGGATAAGGCATGGTGGAGTAGTTTATGAGATAGCAGTATTCTCATCAGGCTAAGGCAAATCCATCCCAAAGTACCAAGAAACCTTGCTCACTGCAGGGTTGTGAAGGTGACACTGAATTCCAAGAAGAGACTGCCTTTCTGACAGAAATAGTGGGGTAAAAGTTTCATTTAGGTAAAATCTTTCCAGCAAATAATGTCGCTATTTCCTTGGGAATGTGCTCGCAGCTATTAACACTATTGACGGTGTGGGTTCTTAATGCCTTATGTTCAGTAATACTTAAACTCTTCAAATCCACTCAGGATATGTCTGGCTTTGCCTTTTGTACTGCCTAGAGCTTTGATATGAAATGCCAGCCAGAAACAATGCTCCCATTTATTAGCTGCCTTTGGCATCTGGCAATTTGAAAGGATGAAGGAAGTGCTTCACATCAATATTTTGAACAAGTATGGCTATTGTTAGTACATGGAGATAGAAGGCTCTTGTGTTTGTTCTAGTGCCAACCTTGAGAGAATAATTACTGTGTTACATATGAATGGATTTCTTAAGCTTAGTCTAGTATATTTAATTGTGCACTGTATTGTACCTGCTCAGTAAGAACATAACATAACATTGTCCTTGAATTAGTCAGCAAAAAATGTGGAAATATGGCTGAACAAGAATTTGAAATGGGATGTTTACTGAACCCAACTTTAATTTTTACAGAACAGCTTTTGCAGAGCACAGGACCAAACCAAACTCCATAGCTCTTGTCTGTGGCAGTAAGGCAAAAAGCAGAAGTAACATTTGAACAAGATGCTATTGGCTTCTGGATGTGTTTTGTCTATGCCCCAGAAAGATTTTCAGCTGATATGTAGTCTGAGACTACATTATGCAGTATATTTTAAAGTCATCTGACTTATTCTCAGGAGATACTAGATACTGCTGCCACTTTAATGAGTCTCTCAGGATTTGTTTAACTACCTGTTCTCCTCTCTTTCATTTGTTTGGCTACAGCTGTGACACCTCTGTTATCTTACAGGTGTAAGGAAACCACCACCTTGTAAAGTTTGGTGAAATAGCTCTCACCTGACTTCTATGAAAGCCGAAGTCAGTATGCCAGGATGTCCTGGCTGTGCTCCTTGTCCTGTGTCCTGAATGTCCTATAGCCTGGACTTCTTTTATGGCACAGTACTATCAATGATAGCATACTATCCATCTTCTGGTACTCCCTAATGCAGACCATTGGAGGCTGCATGGCCTCCCTGGGAAGATATATGTTTAGTAACTTCCAGGTTTGTTATTTCTAGCACTTCTCCCAACATTTGTTTCTTAAACTGATACTGGTATTTTCATGGAGTGAAGCCACACACATCAGAGAAAGGAGCACCTGAGAAGATCTATGCTATTGACTTACTGTCTTCCTTTGTTGTAACCACAAATGGTAGTGTCTTTCCACTGATATGAGCAACCAATATTTGTACCATATCTTGGTGTAATGCGTCATTGCTTTTACTGCTTTTGATTCCCCAGCAAAGTACCAGTGCCATTTGTATTCACGCAACTTCTGTGACTGCCTCAGAGGAAAATGTAACATACATTGCCTCATAGAAGCCTCATTCAGGCCTATGCTCAGTTATTTCATGGGGGCAAATAAAATTTGAAATTAAGGGTAAGAAATACAGTTGAACTTAATGTGATGATGCCCAGGCTTTTTGAAAGTGAGATGCTGAGTAAAAATACAACCAATACAATCTCCCTGTGTGCAAGTTCTTGATGTTTGAGGTAAGTCTGCATGTCAACTTCTTACTGGAGTTCCTGCTGCATTTGACAGATAATGGATGAAGCGGGAGATCTGATAAAGAAAGGAACAAGCCCTTAAATTTTTCTATGATTATATGGCTTATTTTTATTTTGTTAAGGAACATGTGTTAGCAACTGTCAGCTGAGCAAAATATATCTGTGCTTTAAGCACACTTGCTAGAAGGTCGTTTTCTCCTCTAGTCCCCATAAAGATACAAACAGAACTGCCTTTTCTTTTAGAGAGTTTCCTCAGGGAGGAAGATGGACCCTGCTAACCTACTTCTGACAGTTACTTAGCCATGCTTCGCACATTTAGTGACATGGGTTTAGTTACTTGCATGTACATAGCTACACACAAAAACTAAGATTACAACTGCTGTAGTAAAGAAGTGCTTCACAGTGCCCTTGAAAACCAACCTTACATTAATAATATATCTAAGCAAAATTTCATGGAAAGTTTTATTGTGTTTTCCTGCAAATGCAGCATTGACTAATGCAATTAGGGTATTAGTAACCGTGTGAGTTAATGTTTTGTACCTGTTTCCCCTTTCTCTGTGCGCTCTCCCGGGGTCACACGGTGAATGCCTTTGGCCTCTGCTTTACTAGGAGACAGTTTCACGGAGTCACAAGAAGCAGCTCCTTGCAGCTCTACAGTTATATGCATCTGTTTTGAACATAAGATATGCAGAGGGATTCGAACAGGCATAGACTGGGAGTCTGGCAGCTGATACAACATCTTGCTCTGAAAACAAAGGGAGAAACCCCCAATTTTCTTTAGAGAGCAGCACCTTGCCAGAGAAGCCGAGTGGCTTAGTGCCAATCACCGGGCACAGAGCAGAAGGACAAGGAGACTGGCTGACAGGAGCTTGCCTGATGTGGGGTCATACCCTGGCTCCTCCTCACTGCCATGTCTGGATGACAGCCGGGGCCTGGCACTGGCAGATGACTCACACCATGCTGATGTCCCTGTTTGTGGCCTGACCCCAACCTGTTGCCCACCCAAAGGCCAATCTCAGCCATGCCACAGCTGCCTTCCTGCCTCCTCAGCCTGCACTTACCTTCCAGACCTGCCCTGGGTGCTGGTGGCTGACGATGGCCTTGGGGTCAAGCCCTGAGCCTGGGGTGGCCCGTCCTCCTCAGGTGGGTGCGGGAGGCACCTCACCCTGACAAGGGGCCCTCACGATGGCAGCAGGAGTCAGCGTCCCTGCTGAGCTCTGCCATTGGGCTGTTCCTGCAGCAACCAGCCATAGGGCCTGCTGCAGGGGCTGGGACCATCCTCCTCCCCAGCTTGGGACTCGGGGTCTGCTCCAGCCTCCTGGAGATCCCATAGTTGACGGTTCAGTCCCTGACCACTGCCCACACTCAGCCAGCAGTGAGAGGCTCCTCCTGCTGAAGGGACAATGCAACCCCTCCTTTGCCTTCCCATATGGATGTTGTTTTCCCTCCTGTCAACAGTGTTGAGTTGTTTGGGGTTTTTTTTTGTCTGAGTCCTGCCATCACTTTGCCATGTGCCGGTGCCAGTGGTGGAGGAGCACCCATGGCAGGCAGAGAAGGTGGGTGAGGTGCTGGGGAGGCCGGGGCTTGGCCAGGTGGCTCTGCCATATTGCTTGGAGGATGTCTGAGGATGTCTGCTCACCGCTTGCTATGATGGGGAGGTGGATGGGACCTGCCTGTGGTGGCCAGGAGTACGAGATGTGAGGGACTGCTGGCCTAGGGCAGGACAGGCACGAAACAGTCTTTTGTGTCTCCCCTCTGAGGACCTGAGAGATGTTTTTGAAGACTTCCCCCCTTGCAGGAGGCAGGATGAATGGAGAAGTGTAGCAAGGGTTCTGCAGCAGGAATTGCTGGCCTCACTGAGAGGGAGAGCTGGGGAGAGACCTGAGACCTCAGGCAGGGCATAGGCAGAGCTGTGGAGGTCTGTGAAGTTCCTGTTGGATTTGGGGGTTTTTCTTTTCCGCCCCCTGTTCCACCCTGTCAGGGCCATGTCCATGGAAACGTGAAATTTTCAGTATGGGATTCTGCGTGGGATTTTGTATTTCACGGCCCCTTACTTTGATATCAACTTCTTCATTCCAGGGACAGATTTCACCAGTGCTTATTATGAAGTACCAGATGTGGACTACCCAGGTGTTTGGCATTGTTGTCACGAGTCCTAAAATGTACGTATGCATCACTGGCAGGATAAATTGCACCATACCACCTCTGGCAGTCTTAAACACCTCTGCAGTCCCTTCAGAGGAAAACGCAAGAAGTTGATATGCTGAACAGGGCCTAAAGCCTGCAGCTAAGTAATACGAAAAAACTGGTATGAGCTCCTGCCCTTCTCTGCAGCTTGGTTATCTGTGCTAGCACAGAGAGGATCCTCTGCCCACTCATCATGCAGACCCTGGAGTCTCTAATTGAGGCTGGGCACCTTTGGTTTGATTGTGGGGTTTTTCATAGAAAGTGGCCAGACAAGGAGGAGGAGATAGTGAGGGTGCTTCTAATCACTGTGATGAATCCCACTTGTAGGATACCCTAATAAGCATGTTTAAAAAAATTTATCAAGGGGACATCTCTGAGGCTGCATTGATCCAAAGTTGTAGTTAAAGATTGGTGGGGCTATTAAAGTAGTAACCTTGCATTAGTCTTCAGCTGTGAAACTCTGGCATGGAAAGCATTTAAATTTCCACTTCGTATCAGCTGGAGCATAAAACAAGCCCTAAAGCACATCTTTTATGTTTAATTCTTGCCCTACTGTGTAACACTGCAAAGTTGGTTGCCTCTTTTTCTTTTCCAGATTTCATAATTACAGAACCAGTGGGAGACAACTGTACTACACATGCTAAGGTAAGCCTGTGATGAGATATGCCTGGAGAAAGTGCTTTTGTAACTTACTTCCTTGCTGAGTGATTTTTCACTGACGGATTTTCCTTCCCAGCAGAAGGTAGAAGCTGTTCCATATCTGAAATGAAAGTATTGTCTCATTCTCACCATGGTATTTCATTCTGTAGTGAGAACTTTGTAGTGATTTGGTACATTATTTCTGTTTATCTGCTAAACAGAAGACATATAACTAACTGTTCAAAGTAGTTTGAAATCATGCCCCAAATATATCAATCAATGCATTTTTAAATTTTATTTCTTGAATATAGGATATGGCTGGTGGATAAATGAATTAATATAAATATTGTAACATTTAATACTAAGCAAAGCAGACCTTTGTTGGAGAAGCTGATCTTCCCATTTCTAACCAAGTAACTTTTTGTATTGCCTTTAACAACCACCAAGGCTGAGTATGGAATATTTCTTGTATGTGTGAAAGCTGCACACCTACCAAAAGCTCTATCTGGTAGATACATGTATACTAATTTGAAAGGGACAGTCTGCTCTGTCTTTGTATGGCCTGGAAAAATGGGGTGCACTCCAAATGAGATGTTTCCTAATTAATCCTAAAAGACATGGAAGAAGACTGTCAAAACCAGTGGCAATTGCCTCTAAAGCTCACTTGGTAATTGCTGACAGGGAAGCTGTGAGTGTTCTCACAAGCTGTCCACTACCTTGGACCCCAGGGAGTGCTTAGCTCCTGCATACATATTCCTGTATCGCAGAGTAGCTGCTAGATATAGGTGCTAAGAATAACACAGGTTACCACATTCTTTACAAGTAAACAAAACAATTATTTACTATTGTGAACATGTTTAATATTTCCAACACAAACAATTTAAGGCATTATATTTTCTGGTAGACTTTAAAGCTTAATGACTTGGCATGTCTTGAAAGAGTGAATTTATTACTGCATAATATATGTCATATTCTTTTGTATGACAGATATATGTACATTCTCAATGTGTGGTTTTACCTGTCAAAGGGATTTGGAAAGCCACGCACAAGAAACTCATTATTGATAATCCATATCTGATAAGTAGGTAACGCACAAAACATGCAAAGAGCTTTTTTCCTAGCTGCTTCATCTGCAAGTACCTTTTAGATCCGTGTTGGTGGTTCTGACCTCAGGAAAGAATTTTCTCACTCATTCCTCCACACCTTTCTCGATATGACCCTTTAAAATAGCAACAGATACCACAATTCAGTTGTTTGCAGTTTGTTGCTGTTTGCTGCATACTTTAATCTGATAAATACGCAACGCTATTATGGCTTTGTCTTTTTTTGTCCTGTGGTAAATGAGACATTCTAAACAATGTCATACAGATCAAATGCCACATCACTGGATACTGAGTAATTTCTACGCTTCTTCAAATGGAAATAACTTCCGTAACATAGATCCTGTTCTATAGCTTTACGTCACCCAAATACCTCTTACTGCAGCCAGTGGCACAATTTGAGAATTTATGGTCTCATGGGTTGAAGTCAAAGAGGAAATGCAGCCCTCTGTAGTACACAGTATGACTCCTGGTAGAAGCGGAGGCCCAAATTTTGGAGGGCGCGTGTAGTGTGAGCCTTCCTTCATGTAGCTTTGCTTCTTGTGCTCTTTCTGTGTGCTCCTCTGCCCACAACCTCTCTGGAAAGCATCCGATGGCCTATAAAGAGGGTTTCAGGCCTGATGCATATATGCAATATTTTAGCTCTTCTAACGACTACATTCACATATGTGGATGGGCATGTATTTTGTATGATCCTATATTTATATGCGATATAACATTTATTCATCACTGACATTTTGAGATGACAAAATTACTCATTTTGTATTTTCACTTCTCTGTTGATAACCATCTGGCAAAGCTGTAAACTGTCTACTCACCTTGTTGCAGGGAATTTCACGAGGTTAGGAAAACAAGCCAAGGAGGGGTATGAAGGAACCAACATCAAGATTAGGTGTGTCATTAGTTCTGTCTCCTACACCTGTTCATTTTTTAATAGCTCTGACCAGCTATAAGGTGAGCAGGAACTTAATTAAAACTGGAATGCACTTAGAATTCTACCTTTTTGAGATACCTTGCTGTGTGATTGCATCACTGTTAAAAACTGCTTTTTTCATTCCTAATCCAAAGCTCTCCCCTTTCTTCTCTTCTCCCCTTTCTCTTGGGGTGGATAGACTCCTCTCCCTCTTCACCCAAGAGCAGTTTGTTTGAAAATACTTTGAAAATCTAGAATACTGAGCTTCTGGCAAGGCTGGAGTGTAGCAGATAAATTCACTACACCAACCAAATGAACCCACCTATGGTGGCAAGCAAAAACAGTTTGGGTGGTAAATATCACCGGAACCCTCCATGATTTCATTCTCTCACCTGCAGAGAGAAGGTTGGAGAAGCAAAGATTTTACTTATTTGGAGAAAGGGGGAAGAGCTGTGGGAGGTTAAGAGTTTGGGGATTCAACTCAAATGAGTCACATTTTGGGTTTCATGGCATAAGAGTGGGTCCTTTCTGGGATTCTACAAGAGGATGTCTTTGAATGAATAACTGAACAGAGAGAAGACTGGCCTAAGAAAGAAAACTTGATTTTCCAGTCAGAAAACAATCCCCTGTCTCCCCCCACCCCCTTCTATTTCTGAGTTGGCAGCAATATTAATAACTATTAATTCTAAGTGACATGAATCAAATATAGTTTAGGTAAGTGTTGCTTCCCAGTGGAAGTACACAGGAAACAGGCAAAACCAGAAGCCCGTCTAGAGATGCAGATAACTAATCGTCCTGTAAAGAGTAAATTTATATGCAAACAGGAACATAAATTGGCATGGACTAAGCAGTGCCAGTGTAGTGTGGATTAAGCTATCTGTTTTAACACACCAAATCAAATAGACAGTTTCTGAGCAAGTAAAGAAGAAATATGAGTACATACTTAAAAGTTCAATTCCTGCATGTGCTGAGCCAGAAAAATTAACTTTTTTTTTTGCTGGGTCATACCTAATTTTTGTGCTGTTGATATCACTTTTCATGCACTCTTTGTGTGAGTAGGCATGACTTCCAGTCCAATGTTGGTCACAGGTAAACATGGGGGAATAGGGAGGAAGGAAGGGGGAGTGGATTTTGCAAAAATGTCCGGTTGGAGAGCAATGATGTCTGAGAAACAGCAAAGGTCACCTAGTTTTTTCTGAATAGCAATGACTCTTTTTTTTCCCAGAACTTTTTATGGTCTGAGTGAAGACAATCATTAAGGCTCCCTGCCTTCCCTAAACACAAAAATGCCCCTTTTCTATATACTAGTATTGTCATCTTTCTTTGTATTGGAATAGTGAAAGCAGAAGCCCCCTGTCCAGGGTGCACTTAGACTGGAATTAGTGAGCTGAATGGGAAAGGGCAGAAGCTTTTCTAGCTTAAGGCACCTTCATGTTTGTCTAACCACACTTGCATTGTAGGCTAACCAAGTACATCTCTCCTGGTTAAAAAAGGGACACCTTAGGCTGGCATAATTTGCCAGTACAAGAACAAAACACAGACCAGGCCAATGTCTTCCAGCAGGACAGTTTCCATCTTCCTTTCCTTTCCTGAAACACCCAAACCAAAGCACTGTCTGCAGAGCTGTGGGGAAAGCACCGTGAACATATTATACTCAGAATTAACTTATTGGCAGACTGTTGAGAGGACTCTTTTTTGAGCCTGTTGATGAGGGACACTTTCACACCCCAAAATGTCATGTGCACAGTGTTTGAGCTGTCTTGGTAACCCTTTGCTGGACCATCTTCAGTCTCATAATATCTCTTTCGCACTGGGCAGTTCCAAAACTGAACAAAAGACTCCTATTGTGGCCTCACAACTTCCAATTAAAGGAAACAGTTTTTTATCTCAACCCACCTAGTCCCTATATCCCCAGGCTGGATACAAGGATGCTGTGGGAGAAATTGTCAAAAGCCTTGCTAAGGCCCAGGTTAGTGATATCTGCTCTTCCCTCCCTGCCCACAGACCCAGATGTTTCATCATAGAAGGCATTCAGGCTGGTCAGGCACAGTTTGTGATCAGTAAATCCACTACTTTCAGGTAGTGTTTCTTATTTGGACAGCCCCTATAGTGAAAATCAGTCAGACTGATTTTCAGTCAAATACTTCCACTTAGCCAACAAATTCTGCAGTTAAGCAAGAAATCTATAAAGAAGTATGCTTCCAGAGTGCTTGTATTATTGTATTTCTTTAAATATCCTGGGTGTGTAATTTTTTTTGACATTTTTATATAAATCTTTCCCCATAAACTTGTTTCACATGCTGTTTGAGTCACCAACAGGATAAACAGAGGTTAGAAGGCAGTTTTCATCTCACTGTTAGCACCGCAAAGTGAGGTGTGTGTTCAGGATTATACAATGAAGGAGAGGCTCCTTCCTTGGCTTGTCTCCCCATTTCATTTCACCTCACACACCAGTGTAATTTTCCCCACCCCTGTTACTTAGCAGAGCTGAATGGAGAGCTGTCAGCAGCTTGTTGCAAGACTAATTCAGAATCATCTGGTTTGTGCAGCCCGTTGCCACTTCTTGAGAATAAGTTCACAGTTCCTTTTGTGTCTTCAACAGCAACCAGAAGAAAAGGTTGACAGAAATGCTAAAAAAATATTTTTAATAATTTACGTTACAGTAAAGCACTGAGGCCAGATTGGCTGTGGAGTCACTGTGCTCAGTGCTGACACTTTGTAGGACATGAACAGTCCCTTCTCCAGAGAGGTTTCAGTGTAAAAAGTGACAATGGAAGAAATAAGCATTATACGAAATGCCCAGTTGCTGATGTAAAAAAGATTTATGTTTATTTTTTAGCTCCCATACTGTAATATGTGTCTGTAGAAACGGAAGTTACTTACCAACAGTTAGAGTTCTTTGTGTTTTATATTTCGTATGTGCATGCATTTATATATTTTCTATGTGCTTGTATACTGTAAATACACATATACCATAAAGACCTCAGCACTGAAGCTTTTTTCACCTTCACCTTCCTTTATGTTCCACACGAAGTGGAATACGCCACACTCTACCCAATCTTCTTTGCACACTGTGGTTTCTGTTCACCAGCAGAAATCTGTTGATCAGAGAGATGGTGGAGAACGAGTAATGAATGTTTATATGGAGAATGCACCTGGGAGTACTCTAGTTATTGGTAGGTAACCTTTTCTTCCTTTTTTGAGGGAGCATTTATGATTCATTGACACTATAGGTTCAGCACTCCCTTTTTAATCCATCTAGAGAGGAGGGGTGCTTTTCAGAGTCTTTAGTGAAAGGCAATTGCAAGAACTTTCTATCAAATGTTGTCACATTGATATAGCTCTGAGAAGGAGCACTACTGGGTAAGATGAACTGAAAGTCTAAGCATCGGTGTTACACTTGTACATGGTTGTAAGTTTCTACAGGGAGGCCACAGAAGTATCCTGACCTCTTCTGCAATGTTCCACGATTGCCGATTATTGATCCAGCTTAGTGATTTCCTAGCAAGTGAGTTGATCATCCAGTTTGACATTCTGAATATACAGATTAGTATCAGCGTGGACACCAACAGCCATGAAGATTCTCAAGTGGGTTTCTGTTGTGTGACCACGGGACAGTGCTCTTCTAACTTTCCCCCTGCAGAGATACGCTGGCTCTTGATGCATAAATCAGTGAACTGTCTGGCTCATGTAAATTTTGGAACTTGAAGGGCATCCTCAAGAAAACCTTGTCTTGAAAGATGACCATTAGAGGGATCTGCTATCAATATCTGGATTTTCCCTACTTTCTTTGCTGGAGAAATAAATGCCAAAAAAGCTGCTTCACGAAGAGAAAAAAAAATAAATATCCAAGAGTGGCTAAGTGTTCTCTGAAAGCTGGGAGCTCTCATTTTAATCCCACCTTACCACTACCCTTCGGGAAGACTTTGCTGAGAGTGAACTGATGTCAGACATTTCAGTGATCAGTCTTATTGAACAGGGACCGAGTTCACATACTGGTGGCATCGTCCATTGCAATCTGACAATGCGAGTCTAGAGGCCCATACCCGATCAGGTAGAAACCGTGGGGTCCCAAGTGAAATTTGTATATCAGGCAATGTCCTGCAAAGAACTCCTCTGTCCATTGTTAGTGCAGCAGGATGCCTGTAGAGCCAAGGCTCATACCTGGACTAACAGGAAGGTCAGCCTCATCTTACATAAACTGCCTGAGAGAAACAGATTGTAGTATATACAGTAAGTAACACAACATTTCTGTGTTGTCAGTCATTTAGTGAAATGTCCAAAACTTGAATTCATTTAGTGGAATGGCTGGTTTCACACTCAACCGTAACACGTAAATCATAAGGAAGTGTCGCGGCTAATGTAGGAATATAGCATTATTTCTAAAGCTTCTCTCTTCCTGTTCACCTACCACATAATAAGAATTTCTAACTACAGCTCTCCCCAACTTGCATTCCTGTTGTAGGAGTAAATAAACATTATACATATCCTCACATTGTTTAATCAGTTAAATTTATTTGGATTTTAAGCTTTTTTCAAGGAAACAGAAAGTTTTCCAAGTGTTTGAAATTTCAACATGCAAGTCCTCCACCTCTTGTAGTACCAATTGCTCTGCTACACTCATTCGCTTGAAAGCTATCCTTAACACAAGTGTGCAGATTTCTAGCCTCTAAGCAATGGTATTCATAGTCTTCAGGAACTCTTTTGTGTAAGTACTTTGAGCCAGATATCTAACCACTCACTTTCTCTGCGAATAAAATCAGGGAAATGAAGCTTAGAGAAACCCTAGGGGTAGACGCATTATAAATGCAGCCAAACCATGTTTGTAAAACGTTCTGAAAATCTCAAATGGCAGGTGATATAGAGATGCAAACTTTAAGGTTGTGTTTCACTATCCTAAGGCACTGAAGTCAAATGACTTTGCCAATGACAGCACCAGCTTTGAGGGCTTGAGTTTTGCTCTGTTAATTGTTAATGCATTTTAATGCATTCAATGCTGTTTTATTTCCTGGTAATCATAGATACTCTTGTTATCATGTGCTCTCTACACTTGAACTCTTTTTCTGACTCCGCTCTGTGTTGACAAACTGTAATCCAGCAGTACCTGCTTGACTGTAGACATGGGCTTCTGGCCTTTCCTCCTTACTTAAACACTCCAGCGCCTTGCTAAGCTGTGATTCTCTCTGTCAGCAATGCGTTGCCACACAGTTTATCTAGATCCTTGAAGTGGCTACGGCATTATCAGTAAGCTGGTATGACTTTCCAAAGGCATAATGACAACAGTGAGCGTAGGGCATTCAGTATTTCCAGTAAACTACTAATGTTTCAAAAAGCTGCAAAACGCTTAATAATTGAGGGATTCAACAGGAGGTCTGTAGCTATAACTAGATTTAAAAACACAAAACCGAAAAGTTTCAGGCATTGTGTCTGAGTTTGGTTTGCACTTTCTCAGGCTTATTTCCTTTGCAGGGCTCATATAAAAGAATTTTTTTAAAAAATGTAAAGTTTAAAGAATTTTTTTGAAAGAATTTAGAGAAGGATCATAAGCTAAACTTGCTTAGAATAATATCTTTTCACTGCATCAACCATTTATGGGTATATCCTTGCTAGATAAGGATGCCAGCTTATCATATGTGTTTTAAAAGCTATGAATTTCACTGAATTTCACTGAATTTTTAGAGTTGGAAGGGACCATAGAGATCATCTAGTCCAACTCCCCTGCTG
>JAOXNO010000001.1:117064954-117091824 GCA_028565335.1 Limnodromus scolopaceus
CACCGTCAAGGGCAGCAGCCCCAGGACAGAGCCCAATGCCAAGACGTCCCTTTCCCTCCCTGCCGCATCTACGGTGAGCCCATCGGCAACAACGATGGCGGCTGGAGAAGGGCAGACAGAGACTGCGGCCACCACGCCAACTCGGGAAGGGAGCTCGCACGGGCTGCCGGCCCGGAGCGAGGCGACCAGCCCCACCTTCCCCACGCGGAAGCCCGATGCCACGGCCACCGGCATGGGCACAGCGAGTGGCAGTGCTGCCTCCGTGTCTCCTGGGCCCAGCTTGGCAGCGACCGGCCACTCCTCCTCGTCTCCTGTGGGCTCCTCAGCTGCCACTGCCAGCCCGCAGCCCAGCAGCACCAGCGGCATCACTGAGGAAGCCTTGGCCGCCACATCCCACCCCTCCACGGTACTCGCGTCCTCCGCTCCGTCCTCCACGCATGACGGTACGAGCGTTGGGTCAGGCGCTGTGACGGTAGCAACCACGAAGCACAGCCCATCTCCCAGCACGCCCAGCGCCAAGCCATCGGCTTCCGCCTCCGGCACGTCCCCGGCCTCAGACACCACCCAGGCCAGCCTTTGGTCCTCCAGAGCCCTCACGCAGGGGCAGGGCATGGTGGAGGGAAGGACCACTTCATCTTCCACAGGGAGCTCCTCTCCTGCCACGGCGCCGGCCTCTGCGGCTAGCCATGCCACGACTGTTCTCGCTGAAGGGGAAAGTCCCACCACCGTCAAGGGCAGCAGCCCCAGGACAGAGCCCAATGCCAAGACGTCCCTTTCCCTCCCTGCCGCATCTACGGTGACCCCATCCGTTACAGTTTTTAAGATAGCGACACCTCTTAATCCTTTAGTTACTACAAGTTGTTGTAAGTATTTTAATACATGCTTCTAAATATATTTTTTTTATCATTAGGGGAATTGACTTTTATTTACATTTATTCTTTTTTTTCCTTTTGGAATTCTGACTGTTTACTGCATGACTTCTAATTTGGAATTTTATCCAGGAATATTACTCACTGCTGCTACATACATTTCTCACAATCTTTCATTCCTATCTGCAATCGTTTTTGAAATGGCTTACCTTTCTGAGTCGGCAGTGTGATTTTCTGCAGTAATAATATGATGTGAAGTTATGATTCACACGTTTAATTATCTTATTGTGAACTTTTATTCTTCATTTTGTTTGAGTTTTTTTAATTCGATTTTATGAAATAGTTGTGGCTCTTCTTACATTTGGAGAATTCTTTCACATTTATTTATTCTAACTCTCTCTTTGATTGTTTCAGTTTTTCAGTTGTAATTATCTTCTGGTGTATCTTTATTTTTTTTCAAGTGGCCATCTGCTGATTTCAGGGAATATGCAGTAGTGAGTTTTAATGATTTTTTGATGCATAATAAAGTAGAGAAAAGACAAAAGGAGAATTATGCAACCTTTTTCAGTTCTCCATCAAAAAGAAAAATTGAGGATATTACTTCAATTTTTAGAGAATAATTTGTATTCTTCTTGTTTTAATTCAAATCTGAGGCGTTACTTCTACACTGATTTGGAGTCATGGTGCTCTCATGGAATTCAATAGGAGATATGCACATGTATGAAGAGGTATAACTTGGTCTTTCACACCTTTATAAAAACATTGCAAAGACTTCAAATTTTCCACAGGCAGACAGTTTTGCATTATTACTTTATACCTTCAAGACACAGAAACTATAACTACATGCCTGACAGGAATTTCCTTTTTGCTTTTTAGTTCCTGTGACTTTCTCCATACAGCTGGAAGAGGTGACCAGCACAGTGATACAGTTCAGCTGGAAACCTGAAGGCGGCACAAGAGATGGTCCTTACAGAGTGCATCTGTGGAGAGGCTCTAGAGAGATGCAGAATAGAAACTTAAATGAAACAAGCACTGCATTTGAAAATCTACTTTCTGATAATGAATATCAAATATCCGTGGATGTTTCAACTTGCTCTAAGAATGTCAGTGCCTCCTTGACAGTTCGGACAGGTATTTCCTCAGGAACCTTTCCTTTTTTCCATTAGCAGACTAACACATGCGTGGCTTGAAGAAGGAGCCGTTTTCATTGAGCACCTGCCTAGATATGAATAAGCTATATACTAAAACAAATAGGAGAAAGGAGGCCAGACTTTCATTTAAAGCCAGGCCTCAAATTTTTCTTGGGGCTGAGATCCAAAGCCTCCCTTGTCCTCCCACCAAATTCAAAACTTTACTGAACTAAAACCACAGTGATTCAACATGCCAGTCTCTCCCAGCTCCATACTTTTGACTTCCCAAGCCTGCTCCTGCATCTCCACATGCCAGTTGTGCCCACTTTTGGGTTCCCAGTCACATAGCAGCCAGTAGGTTTAAAGCCAGAGTCCTCCTGTAGATGCTTACCCTAGGAAAGCTCAGAGTCCTGCACTTTTCACTGCTTGTTCGCTTTGCAAATCCCAGCTTCTTTGTCAGTAGAAGAAGCAGCTGCAGTATGGCAAATGCTTACAGTAGAATATACCAGTGTAGCTAAATTCACAAGTGAAATACCTATTCTATTATCTGGAGTCTCGCTCTATCCTCCCGTGGGACAGCATCTGTGATTTTGGGAGCAACTGTGTCTGGTACATGAAATGACATGTTGGAAGGAGCAGCATCAATGCACTGTAGGTCAACAGCAGGCCTCTTGCAGGGACTGATGCTTGAAGCTGCCTTGCTGTGAGGCACATACCCCAAGGTTACAGTGGTCCTTCCGATCCACATCATGTAGCAGCTTGTCCTCTTCCTTCAGAGACACATCAAGTAAAAGGTGTTGAATGCAGTGGTCGGTAATGGTACGGAGTATTTATGAGATATATTGTGGCCAGCTGTGGTGCAGGGAGTTAACCTGTCTGCATTCATCTCTGGTCTGCTCTTATTCTTAGAGGCACTTAGCTGAGGAACCATTTTTAAACAATACTTTTACTTTGGTTGGTTACTCTGTCTTTAATATCTCCACAGCTGCTGAAGTCTTCAATGGAACCACTAGGATTACCAATAAAGAGTTCATACCTGAATATCAGAACAAATCAAGTACAGCATTTAAGGACTTTGAAACTAAGTTCATTAAAGAGGTATTTTGCTTCGGAATTCTAACCAAAATTTATATTCTGTTGCGTTCTTCATAATCTAAATAATCATGAGAATCTGGGTATGAATAATCTTAAATGTGGGGTGGAAAGATTGTGATGGTTAGAAACAAAACAGTACTTATTTAGGCCTTACTTCTCATTTACATTGTGGTCCTCTGGGGCCCTGGTTTAAATGAAATTCTGTCTGGGAGTTACACATTGTTCCTCTGCTATGAGAGATGCTTCCAAATGAATTATGGCCAGCATATTGCCCTAACAACTCTTGATGTTGAAGGAGAAAAATAGATAATTTATACCTTTTGCCTTGCAGATTGAAAAACATCTGCCACAGAAGATCCTAGAATTAATAAATGGGAAAAAAATGCGTATTGTAATTAATAGCATCAAGAATGGCAGTGTGATTGTGAGCTTCAACATTGTGATGGATATAGGAGAAAATATAACAAAACCAGAGATTTCAGATGCTTTTACAGGAGCCCTTAATATGAGTACAGTATTGCAAGTTGATCTTACAAAGACTGTTATAGAAGGTATGAATTTGTTCATCACTGTGAATTCAAGCAGTAGTCTATATTTCACTGATGGTAACATCCAGTGAAATGGGATTAAGGTGGGGAAAGCCAATTGCAAATAGTATTCTGCATATTTCTTTTTCCAATGCTGACCTACACCCTTGTTCTTTTTCTGTTTTGTTTAACTTCTCTGTAGCAAGGAACAGTTGTCAGCCAGGATTAAATGGCTGTTCCCAACATGCTACCTGCACTGCTGAAGGAGCCACTTATTCCTGTCAATGCAACAAAGGATTCACAGACAACAGTCCCCAAGTTTCAGGGAGAGTTTGTCAGCGTAAGCAGAATCTACCTTCACGTAATTGCTTTTTGGTTTTTGTTTTGCTTTGTTTTGTTTTTTTCTTTAAAAGTAAAAAACCTTAAAAATTTGCATATAAGGTCTTTTCTCTCCCCTGACCCTCCCTCAGCTAATAGTTCATTATGATTACTTACACTGGCCTTTGATGGTTGAGAATGAATCCTGTAGTTAACTATTTAGGAAAACAATGGAAACATATTTTCTGGGCTTGCTTTTTCAAAGCTGTTTATGAAAATAAATAGCACAGACTTAGTGAAACTTTAAAAGAAATTCTATTCACTGACTCCAGATTGCTATTTTACAGAACAAATGACTACAGTCCTTCCGAGAAGTGCTACAGCTAGATTTACAAGATCCACAGCTAATTCTGTTTTTACTACCACATTTTCACCAGCACCTTGCAGTAAGTAAATATTTGATATTGGATACTAGAATAAAAATTATTCATGATGACATATTAAAATCAGATACAATATTCTTGTACAACAGTCATATCAGCTGTGAAGTAAACTCTCTGGATATAATTTCAGAAAGGGAAGCCTGAGAGAACCACTACATAATTATACAAATATCAATCAAGGCACTTTCTACACCTTGGTAAAGACCTCCTGGACCCAGTAAGGTTCCACTGGGTGCCTGCCTCCAGTGATAAACCACTGTGATAGGTGATTTTTCTTAATGTTATTATGAAGTACATTTATTAAAAGCCTGTCTACTGCTCTGAACTTAGGGTTTCCTGGTAGCATTTTAGTAATCCATCCTCCTGATCATATCAGTATGAGTCAAATAGGAGCCCACCTCAGACCACTCTTCAGAGCAGTTGCCTTGCCCGCAGGGAGAAAAACTAGAAGCAAGTAGAATGTCACTCATTTGTGTTTTGGAGCCATCAAATGAAGTATATTAATGTATGATTTACATCTATAGACCCAACAGTTTATTTCTGCTCTTGTGGAAGAATGAGGTGGAAGGCTGGAATCAGCTCTAAGGAAACTCAAAAGAATTTATATTGGTTTAATTTGTATTTTTTTTTACTTCAGTATTAAATGTATAGGATTGGAAAAGTGAAATGAACTGCCCTCAGCTGTATGAAACTTTTCACTTTGCAGTGCCAGTGTCCATCAAAGTTCAGAATGTGACTGGGGAAGAAATACAATTCAGCTGGACCGGTGGCAGGAGGGGAAGCCTCTACACAATCTCCCTGGTGGATGGAAATCAGGAGATAAATAAAACAACTACAAAAGAGACAAAAACTGTATTTAAACATTTACTTCCGGGTCATGTATACACAGTGTCTGTGGCAATATTATCTTGTGCTGAGAACAGCTGGACTTCAGTTCGGGTCCGAACAGGTATTTCCTCGATCATGTTGTCATTTATTTTTAATTAATATACTCTCAGAATATCTTTTTACAATATAATTTGAATTTGATTTCATAGACTATTTTTCCTGTAAGTTGTCTTTATTTATCTGACTCATCTCCTTACTTGGATAGGACTACTTGGATTAAACAGGAGTTTGCAAGAGTAAGTGCATATTCTGTAAAATTTCTGACCATGTTGTATTGTTGAACCAGATATTTCTGTACAAAAGTCAGGATATTTTGGCTGTAAATTTAACAGGAAATATTCTGGTAATGTGAAGTTTAGGTTGTACGTGCTTTTGTGAAAGCAAGCAGTCCTTAATTGTCATTGTTAACTTTTTCATTTCATCCTAGCATATAGACATGAAGACAGACTGCTTAACAGTGTCACTGTACTTATGCATAAGAAGTAGAACACATGCTCTATTTTTTCTCAAAATTGCAGATAAACCTGGAAAGCATCTTTTGGCAAATATACACTCCTGGGTGCTTACATCTTTTCCCTCAGCCAAATGCTTTTGACTGAATTTTTCGTATCATGCCTCCCAGGTGACATTGTCTTCTTTACAGGCCATGTAGGGACTGCACATATAACCTGGATCCAACATTTTAGTATCCATGGCACTCAACAGGACCTTCTTAGTTGAAATGTCTGTGCACTTATAGTCATCGTGTCTTGGTCCCATCTGCAAAAAATGTTGTGAGTGGATAGGAACTTGCTTTTCTTGAAAAATCTTCTTCTGCCCACCTCTGCCCACACAAAAGCCCTTAGAGCAGTGCTGAGCCTGAGATCCATACCTGCCTCTTAACGAGGTTTACAACGAGTCATCTGTTAAGTATAGCTATGTAGCTATAAGGTAAAAAGCTATAGGAGGTTCTTATCAACTCAATTTATAAGGCATCTTGAGAGGCCTTAAGCATTTTCCCTCCACTATTCCAAATGAAAAGCAGTTTCAGAATTGCAATGCTCTGATGTTCTGAAAACATTTATCAAATAGCCAGCCTAAAAGTGTCCGTGGCAGATGCATATTCATTTGCCTTTGTGCTAACATTGCCGTCTAGTTTAAATACTCCCCTTTCTTCCTTTTCTCATATTTTGCTCTCTCTTCCTGATATAAACTTTTCTACAGACAGTGCTCTTACCCTTTCTTTACTAGACTAGACAAGTCATTCTTTTGTAGTTTCTTTTCCTGAGAATTCTTCTCTGCCTTGGAGGCCCCCATCAGTCTTCTCTGATGGAAGTCACCCTTCTTGAATGTGGGTAACTGGGATTACACGTAGCCATCCAGTCAGGGTTGTACCAGTGCGCTTATCATAGCATTAGTATTCTCGTCTCTACTGGAAATGTATTGAACTATGCATCATAGGACAACTCATGCTTTTTTCATAGCTGCATCACAGCTGTGATCAGCTCAGGCACTGAAGTCCTTTTCTCTTCAATGCTTGTGCTGCCAGGTTAGAGAAGACATTTTTATTATTGATCCCCAAATGCACAACTTTCAGGGAATGTCATTCCAGTGCTAGCTGCTTCAGCCTTAGCATCATCCAGTTCTTTCTGGAAGATATCTCAATTCTCCCCTGTGTTAATGACACTTGATAACTTCATGCCAGCAACACATTTTATGAGCAAACTCCTGTATTTTCTGGCAAGATCTATAATGGAAACATTGAACAAGTTCTACATCCAGACTGATTCTCAAGGAACACCACATGTAATATCCCTCTAAAGCAAGGTTTCTTCTTTTAAAGCTACCCATTGCCATCTCCCCATTAGCCAATTCCTTTAGAAAAATCTTTTCCCACTAAAAATTTACCATTTGCCACTCTATAATACTGTTTTCTATCATTGGAAGAGATCTGAAAGTCAACTTGTTAAAGAAATCTACTAGGTTATTTCAGCATGATTCACTTTTTAAAAAGCTGTATTGCGCTTTATCATACTTTCTCAGTGCCTGAGAAAATTTTAATGATTTCTTTTAATGTCCTTTGAAAGATCTAACTTGCCTTTTGTCAATTATTACTTTCTGCCAGCATTTCTTGGCCTCTAAAATATAACTCTTTCTTGCAATCCTTTTTTCGCTTTTCTAGGGGACTGTCTGATTATTCTCAATTGCCCTTCTAGGGCAATTATTCTAACAGTTAAATGTGGGGTTCCTTCTTATGGATTTACCATCTCTCTTAGGCTTTATGACCACAGAGCCAAGGAATTCTCATCATAATTTCCATTCAAAACTTTCAATAGTTTAGTCCACTGGTTTTCATTTATTATTTTCCAGGTTTAAAAAAAAAAAAATTGTTTCCTTTTGTAACCTGAAACCATTTGCCTTACCAAAATAGTGTTTGTGGGCTAATTAAAAAGAGCAATAAAGTCCAAGTCATCTGGATTTTATGTGGAATTAAAGATTATGTTCAATTCTGTGAGGAGAACTAGAGCTATACCCAATGAACTAACCATATAAAAGCTGCAGTACCACTCTTTACTACTGTTTTGATCCATTATAAATAATTCAGATTAGCCAGTCCAGACAAGCATACTGAGATTTTGAGACTCCATGATGCATATTGCTTTCAAATGAAATTGCAGGTTACTTTTACCTCTGAAAACTCTATCTAGATAGACAACCTGACTTGGACAATCACATAAAAGTACAACCTGTATCTTTAACTCTCATAAGAAATTAGAGTTCTCAATATTATTTCTGTAAAGTTCTCAAATACCACCTCTCCACCCCCCACCTGCTTTGTTTGTTTGACATGCTTCATTTTTATAATCTGCGGTTCTAATTTCTCATTGGGCAAAAGGAACTGCTGCTTAGGTGATTCCTCAGCTATGATTAAATGCTTTCACTTATTTCATCATTTTCTAGAAACAAACACGCATGCACAGAGGCAATCATCTTGATTTTTTTATTTATTTTGCAGATCCTGTTTCCTGCTTCAACAGAACTGAGTTTTGCTTACCACAAAATACTGGCTGTCCTGACTTAAAGTACATTGTATGCTCACGTAAGTTTTATAGAATCCTAAAATTTGTTTATTCATACGTATGGGGTATTATTTCACAATATAGTGTCTTTCATAAGTATTTTGCCATCAGCTTTGTTATGTCAATTCACATAGCATCTGAAGTTCATGCTTCTTTGGTAAGGAAGCTGCCTTCCTCAAACTTCAGTGTCAGCTTCCAGCTCTATTTTTCGTCTGGAGTTTTCTATGTAAAGCAAAATTCTTTTGGCTCAGGGCTCAGCCACCTACTCAGGAGGATTTAAACGTACTCTGTGCCTTGCAGAATCTAGCAGGCTGATCTTGCTTCTGCTGAAATCAATGGGAGAGTGGCTGTTGAATTAGGGAGTGGGATGCACCCTGAATAATGTAGGAGTGATTAACATGTTGTGAAGATTGTGATGGCTGACATTGTAAGAGGAAGAGATTCAACTGTGAAGGTTCAGAAGCTAGTGCATGAGACAAATGATACACTTTCTTATTATTTTATTAGTTTCTCTTTTTATCAATTAGTTTTTTAAATACATGAGATAAAAAAGTCCAAAAAGGAATTGTGGAGTGACATCCTGGGATTCACCTAATTGTTTCACTTTTTTTTTCTTTTTCCAGATTACCAAGCATTTGCCTGCAGTGTTTTGTTAAAAAGCCAGACATTTAATCATACTCTTTATAACTCTGATAGTGAAGGCTACAAAACAATGTCTGAAAGTATCAAAACCGAAGTAAGTTGCTACAATCTTCTTTGTCATCATGAACAAACTAAGAGAACTTTTGCAATTAGCAACATTAGTCTCCTAGATTCATTGTAAGATGAAGATTGTGACAGGAGAAAATGATAATCCCTCCTTGATAAAACAGTATAGGAAACACAAGAACTGTCTTGACTGGAGGACAGAAAGCAAGTTGTCCAGTGAGAAGAGGTATCTTCCCTAACTCTCCCTCAAATATAAGATATTTAGTGAAAGGCACTTTAAAATTCTATTTTTATGAGCACAGTAGTGGTTGCAGGAGTGCAGAAAGTATCAAGGTGTCCATATCAGGGAGGAATTAAGGAGAAAAAGTGGAAGCTTAGAAACAGTGGGTGAGCCTAGTAAAGCTGACATGCAGAAGCAACAGTCTGCCACTCAGCTGTCTTTAGCAGGATGTTAAGAAAAAGACTAATAATTTACACACCTCCCAGGAATCCTGATATATATAGTCCTGTTGGCAATGTAAAACTATTGTAAGATTGAGGTAGAACACTTTTAAATAGCATAGAAAATTGTTTTTAGTGTGATTATCATACCTTTTAGCTAGGAAGCTCCACAGATTTCATAAGCAGTAATTGATTTGTTCGCGCAACGCCAACTCAGAGGTAACCTTCTCTTATGACTGCTACCATCTCCATTTCGTGGATAGAAAATTTACTGTAGTGAATTTCAAAGGCTTCCTCCAACCCGACTGAATGCAACAGGAACCCCATTACTGTCTTTTAATAAGCTTTCACTCAGGACTTCTGCAATATTCCAGCATGACTGTTACCACACTTTTCTTTAAAAAATAGCAAAACCAAAAAGAGTCTGTACAAACATGACTGAAAATGTAGTCAATTTCTGTGTTGGATTTTTGATTGAGCTATTTATTTTAAATTCTACAGTACTACTACACTGTGGTTGTAGTTTTGAAATTTTACATTTCCACCTGCATAGACCAGGTTTCCTACTTAGACTGCTCATTGTGGTAGGAAAAGTGGTTTTGGAGTCTCTGGCCAGAGAACTTAATGCAACACGTAGTTTGGGGTGAGGGGTTGTTACATAGAGAAAAATGGAAGTAGGCAATTGAGCAGTGATTCAGAACAAGGTTTGTTATTATCTATGAAAAATAGTATTCTTTCAGACTTTTCTGGTAAAATATAATATTAGCCACAGCAAGAAGATACCTTTTTCTTAGTGGGTTGAATCAAACACCCAATTTTCTGTAACGATTAATCTTGACAGAAATGTTTCAACCAGTCTTGCTTAGAAGGGAGGACTGCTTGTTCTTGCCAAATATACACATGAAAGCACTGGGCAAGGCTCTAGTTTGGAGACATCTATGTAAAGCTAAAATCATTCCAATTGTTGTAATGGGATTACATTTAATTTATGCCAGAACGATTGAGAGACAAATCAGTAGCATCATGGTTTTGATAATATCATGATAGAAACATTTTATCTGTTCTAAACCTCTAAGGTCAAGTTCTGTGCTGGTAGGGTGTGTGTGTGACCATGCTTGAAGTTTAGTTGTACATGTTAAAAAAGCTAGAAGACACTGAAGATAATTTTAGAACTGTGAGGTGCACTTTGTAGATTGAAAATTTTGTACAGCTGGGGTCCCATATGAGTTTGTAGCCTGTGGATGAGGATAGCTGGTTTCAATGCGTTATTCATTGATAACTAGCTAAACAGATTACTGCTTTGGAAGTCAAGCTTTGATTTCATATTTTCAGCCACAGACCACGCATTGTTCTGGAATCCTCCTTCAGTAAGATTTTTAGTGGTATAGACAAAAACTACTGTCCTTATTCATTTATTTGTTATTCCAAAATGATTATCCTGAAAAAATAAGTGCAGAAAATTAATATCGTGATGTGTTTATGCTGATGTGTGTATGATGTGTTCATTCCTGCTCTGCCTCAGTTGACTGACACGTGGAACAAATACCAATTTCAATTTACACAGGTTGTTAGAGAAATGCGCATTAAACTGAAAGATGACCACTTTGATATCATTATGCTTGGATTCAGACCTGGGAGCGTGATTGCTTATTTTATTTCTCTACTGCAAAACCAAGAGCCCATTGATGTGAATATTATTCAGACGCACTTAAATCAAATATTGAAGAGCAAGTTTGGTGACCAAACTGAAGTAACTGTGAAATGTAAGTGATGTTGAAACAGCTTCTCTGTCATGGCATGGGGATTAAAGCGTCAGATGTCCTGCTTTCCACAAAAGCTGATAAATTAGCTTCTTTCCTTTAGAGATTCAAGTATTTCAGATAACCTATTTAAACATTCACAAAACACATAGTCCAGATACCATATAGATTATGGATGTATTTAAAGAGCCATTACACATATCCAGTTTCAAACTCAAAGGATGGGTTCTCTTCAGAGAAGGAGGGCTAGATGAGCTTCTTGTTGCAGCACGCATCACCTTTGAACCCGCCACCCTGACCCTAAAATATTGGCTTTTACTGGAGAAGGGGACGAGGTGACTTTTTCTGTAGTGGTATCTGCAATACTTCTCTATGGACAGACATGTGATGGAAGGGTTCACCTCTTCTGTTGGACAACCCTCGAAAACCTTTGGCCCCTGCTTCCCTGGCAGAGGCAGTGGGCATTTAGCAACCCAAAGTACTGCAGAAATGTGGAGAGGCTGAGAGGAAAAGTAGAAATTGTGCAGAAGGATATTAATCCAAAATATGTATTAATACCCTCTCTTTGTGTGTGCTGGCTAGCACTATAATTTAGTCTGTGTGCCTTTCCACCATTACTACATGCATCTTTACCACAGAGATGAGGTATGCTTTCATGTGCTACAAGCCTTTTATTGACTTTATCTGTCAATCAGAGAGCTTTCTGGTTTTGGCCTATCAGTTTAGAGAGTCTGGTTTCAGTGGACTGTCTCATGGAGCAAGGCACTGATTAATTGCACAAAGTTGCTTGTGCAAGTATAAGGAGGACTGTGAAGGTTAAATTATGTACAGCTCCATTTCATGGCCCTTTTTCACACCTTGGAATGACTCTTTGTTGAGGTACAGGCCAGAGTTCTCTCCTCCTAAAACCTTCCAGATACTTTCCACCGAGCAAATCCTCAGAGCTACTGATTATGGATGTCGCCAATAGGCCACAAGGACCTTCAGAGAGAGAGGTGTCCATAAAATTTTCTAGTTAAGAAACCTTTACTACATACAAAAAAATTGTTAATATTATTCAGAAGTTTTGAAGCTTCCAAACAGTAAAATGCTGCTGTGACTTAGAACACCAAGCTTTCTTTTTACTGTTTCTTGTTCACATTTCTAAAGTGTGTTTTAAATTTCCAGCTCTGACTGCTCAGTCACCAACTGGAAAAAGTTCCACCTGGAAAGTGGCAGTGATCGTCCTTGGAGTTTTACTTGGAGTTGCATTAGTGCTGATTCTTCTGGTATCATTGGTTTACATCTACATGAAGAAAAGATCAGGTAAATATTTGGTTGAAGCCAAAGGACTCTTGGGAAATTTCTTCTACAAGCAATTATAATATAGGCTTCCTTTTTCTCCTTTTTGGTAAGGAGAAAAATTAATATATATATGTCTTAAAATTCTATGTTAATTGTTTAGGGTAACTTCAAATAACTCTACCCTCTCCTTCCCAATGTCCATCACAAAATTCCTCTGATGAATCATCCTTTTAACACAGCTCTCAGATGGAATAGGGAATTTTTCCCATTGTACGTGTGGTAGAGTGAGGCACTGAGAAACTTCTGTTCTGACTATCCTCTATAGGTATTGCAATGATTTCTAACTGTTGACTATAAAGAGACACAGCATCTGAACTACTCAATACTCTTTTATATTTAGTTGACACAGTAAATGGAGCAACTGCTATAGGTAGCAGGTCACCTGTACGCACAGCTCAGCCCAGGGTCATCCTATTAGGCTTTGTGCACTTGACCAAGGGTGATTCACCTCACCTGAGATTTTTATCACCATATGAAGATTCCTCTTTCCCTCCAGTGACTGCAGAATGAGCCCACGACAATTAGTGTTTTAGCACAGACAAAAGGTTAATTTGGCCTGTAGTATTTTACTCATCTATTTTTGTCTGTCAAAAATGGCTGATTGGGCAAGGGTGTGTCATATGTTGCCGTTTTGCCTTTGGTAATCAAAAAGTAGAGTCTCCTAAAAGCAACCTGAAGAATCCTGTGGCATTGCCCAGACCTTTGCTTTAAAGCAATGAAAAGAAATGACTTTCACAGCTCTTAGCTGCAGTCCCGGTGAAGTTACAGTCTGTTTCTCCTGTGGTGTATTTATTCTGCTTGGAACATGTTGTTGAACAAATGATAAAGGGCAGTATATTGCTGTACATATTTTTAGTAGGATTTATGTATTTAATCTCAAACCAGTTCTCCCTGTGTCTGGGTATTTTGTCTGTATGCCTATGCTCAGCATTCATGTTGTGGCACTGAATATCCTGTGACGTTGACGCCCTGGCTCACCGCCCCCGAACAGTTCAGACCCTTTGTCTTTGCAGATTATGTTATGGTTAGTTGGCACGGGTTAGAGTAAGGAGGTGTCCAGAACTGTAGCATGGTGTGGAACCCCAGGAGACAAAGGACCTCAGAAGAGCAGTGGTGCACAAACAACTCTCTTGTCCTCTGGGTGCAGCTAGTGTTATTTTTTTATACCTCTTTTCCTGCACTACAGTGTGGGTCCTGGAGGAACCCTGCCAAGGACCCTGGTTAAGCAGAAGGGTGAAGACATCTTATGTGCTGACATTACTGCAGAAAGGCTGATTTAGTTCAGGTTGTATCATCACCCTGATGAGGGAAGTCACATCCAGCCTTGCTCCTCTGTCCTTGGCCTAGCAGCAGTGTCACTGTGTGAGGCTGATGGGCTGTGCTGGTTGAGAAGGGAAGGCTGTGTGAGTACCTGGGGTGTCTTTGCACACAAAGTTGTGTCGGTGGTTTATGTTTTCTGTCTGGAATATTTATATTTTTTTGCAGGGATCTATGAAAGAGGGGTCTTGAGCATGATTTGCTCTCCCTTTCCTTCCATGTAGTATCAGCTTGGCTGTCCTTCTGCTCAGGCTTGAGTTATGGAGTTACAGCTCACCTCACTGATGGAAAGTCAGTGTGATTAATATTTGTTAAGCTTATTTTATGTGGGTTTTAAACATAGCTAGCTCCTTCACTGAGCCCTCAGTTGATAATATATTCTGTCAGCAAATGCAAGTTCTCCAGTGAGCTATGTGTTGAAAATACAAATGTGCACTCTTGCTTATGTTAATTCTGTTTTCCTTCTTTTTTGGGGGGGTTTACTTTGGATAGCAAACTCATTGTTAGTAAAACCTTTCTGATGTCCTTGTAAATAATGTTGAAATAAAGACCATGTACAGCAGGCTTGTACTATGGATTCCTGGGACTTGTTCATGTAAAATATATTTAAACTCTCTGAAATAAAAGAAAAAGTGGTATTTTAAAGTATTTACTCAAAAATGCTTTACAAATAAAATCTCTATTTTTACAATTTTGCATTCTGAAGGCATCTGCTGTTCTTATTTTGTCATGTAATTTGGAGCCTCTTCTACTTGCAGGGGGGGAGGGTGGCCAGTACTATAAACAACAGAGCTAACTTTGGTTCAGTATACAATTAGAGGCATGATGTCTTTGAGCTAGCTTAAATAGGAGAAGACTTGGTCCTGCCAGGGATTCAAGACATTGCCTACATGACCATCAAGTCACCGAAGACAAGTTCAGCTTGCTTTTCTGCAGTTCTTGTGCTCTTCCAGTTTGGCCTGAGTTGTTGCAATGAGCCAGTGCAGTGTGTGATCCCACAACAAATGCATACAGTCAAGCAAAACAATCTAATGGGTTAATTATGAAAGGGTAGGTGTGTATGGGCAGACTCCAAAGCTACTTTAGTGGCAATTATTCCGTCTCCTACAATTCCAACTTCATAAATAAAGGGTATTTTTTAATGATGAGACTGAATGAGTATAAGGCTACATCTGAACTTCCAAAAATCTTGTTGATACCTTGATTGGACATGAACGGAAAACTATCTGTTCAAAGAATCGTAAAATCATAGAATTGTCTAGGTTGGAAGGAACCTTTAACATCATCTAGTCCAACCATCAACCTAACTCTCATAAAAAAAGCCCATCGCTAAGCACGTACCAGATGAAGAAAATGCTGCACTGTGCAGCAACAGCCACAAGATGGTGCTCCCTGTATTTGTATCAGCTGCTCCAAGCCCTAATTGCACTAAAACCTTCAGTAATTCCTGAATTTTCGTCTCAGCCTGCGGGACAGGGCAGCCTGGAAACTCACCTCCCTCTCAATAGCCTTTGCAATTCTTAAGTGCCCTTCAGCCCTGTCTTAAAGCCACACAAGTGTCTTCTTTTCTGGCACGTGAGATGGCGTAAGAGTTGGAAAATGAATAAATGTCATCGCTCTGAAGGTGCGACATGGAGCAAAGAGATGCTGGACAGGCAACTGGAGCTTCTGCTGTCTGCAGGTCACCTTGGCTGTGCCCTGGCAGCAGCCTCTGCGGCCGTGCTGTCACAGGCACGAAGCGCCATGCAGGTCTCTAGTTCCACATGCAGTTAAGCTCCTGGGGGAATTACATCCCAAAAAGGAAGGGATAAAGGTGTCTGTGGCCATCTCAGTGTGATCCTACGTGTCCCTTTGAGCACCTAAATACCAGCTTAAAGCACAGCCCTGAACTCTGGGAAAACACTCGGAGAAAAAGGGTGGGACTTGTTTCCTCCACGCATTCCTCTTCTGCTTGCTTTTGTGTCCTCTGGGTTGGTGCAAGGTGAAGTGGTAATGGAGGGCGGCACGTCAGGAGTCAGGGAGCAGTGAAGCCAGTGCAGCAGTCAGGGAGCATGAAGCAGTCACTTGCAGCCTGAGGCAAGGGACTGGTGTGTTTGCTGGACTTCACCACTGCTGTCCTGGCAATGCAAATCACAAACTCCTTGCCATTGTGGTCCGGCATTGACAGCAGCTCCTAAACTTTTATTTGTTTCATTGCAACAATAAACATCCCATTCTTCCGATGCAAAAGGTTAATTGGACCTAAAGCACATTCAAAATCTTAATTTAATTTCTCTTCTCACATTCAGAAGACTTATGTAGTGTATGGACTCTTCATCTTTTCAGCTGTTTCTCATGGAGATTTTACATTGGATGCAACAAATCTGCAACTTAAGTAGATGAATATTAAAAAAGATACAATTTTACGAGCAAGGCCAACTTATCAGTGTAAAAACACCCTAAGAATCAAACTTAATTAAATATTAGCTCTCAGCTAATTAAAAAATGTGATATTCCAACTGTCATTTTCCTTAACTGCCACTGAGATCGCGGCACATGTCCAATCATTCCCCTTGTCTAAGGAAATGGACAGCTGCAGAGTGCCAGCTAGCAGTGAGCTCACTTGCTCTTGAGTATCACAGCCTGAATATCGCACCATTAGTTTTTAAATCCTAATTAGTGATCTTTCTCCTTCGCTTCGGCTGAATGGTGCCTAAATCTGTGACTGGTACTCACTGAAGTCAATCCTGGAAGAAGGAAGTAAGAATGCATGATTGGTAATGGCCACTGGAGGCTATCTGCTTGCCTCCAGTTTGTCTCTTGACTTTCCTTTATGTCTTTCCAGAAGAAGTGGACTGGGGAAGAGCAGCTCACCCTTGGCTAGGTGTGGAGACTGAGGGCTGCCACCTAGTAAGGGCTGTCCAGGAAGAGGAAGCCCTCCCTGCAGGACTATGACTTTATCCCTTCCCAGAGATGCAGCTGTATTTGCTGTGTGACGTTGTGAGAGGGATGGGGCCATTTGTCTTTTGTTGGGCTGGTCTCTGTTGTCAACAGAGAAAAATGAGCACTTTCAGGACATGATTCATCTGCATTGTTTTAGGTGTCTACTTCAGATGAGATGAAACCACCCAGAAATGCCTGTTTCTCTCCACTGACTCTGAAGCAAACCTAGAGCAACACTAACTCCTAGACACCTACACTATAAGACAGCTGTAGGTGCTCAGAATAAAACCCCTCATAACTTTCATGCCTTGGAAGAAAGTGCCAGCTTCGTCCATCATGTCAACACCTGGGGAGGTGGGTCAGCAAATCTGTGGCATCATAGGCCCGGGCAGGGCATTATATTGGTTCATGGAGAAAGAACAGCAATTTTTGCAAGCATGGGGAGTTCTGCAGCAGCAGCACGTAACTGGGCGCCTCTGGCTCTACAGGCACACAGCTGGCACAAGAATTTTTCTCTCTTTTCCCATTGGGTCTACTTACCACAGCGCCTTTCATGACTGGTGTCTTTCCTCCCCTCTTCCCTTCAACTATATCTGGGATGTAATTCTCACTAACATGACTTTGGCCTTGGAGGAAGACCTGTGGGACAGAATATACATCCCTCATGTCTTTCCATCCCATATCTCTCTCACCATGCCTGCCAGAACATATCTTGACCACAACATGCACACATTGGAGAAGATGTGCAGTGGCACCAACGCACTATTGCACCTGCCCTTGCCTCCGTTGCAGTGCCGCTGCCTCCCGTCCTATGCAGCTTGCATGTAGAGCTGCAGCCAGATCATACAATCATAGCCTGGTTAGAGCTGGAAAGGACCGTAAAGATCATCTAGTTCCAACCACCTTGCCCTGGGCAAAAAATAAAAAAAAAAAAAAGCCCCATCCAACCTGGCTTTGAACATGTGTATCAGCACAGACTGGGCAACCCAGGACCTAATGAAGGTATGTGTTTATGCAGACTACATAGGAGGAGTGAGGAAGACAGAAAAAAAGGACTAAAGCGAAGACAAGCTGAAAATTCCTTAAATGCTAACTTGTTGGTGTATACTGGTAGAGCTAAGGAAACTAGTTGAGGAGAGTTGTGATTGCTTCCCTCCTTCAGGACAGATCGCTGCCCACCCAGCCTTGCAAGCTCATCGCACGGGGTCCCCAGAGCAGCGAGGAAGCAGGGATGTGTTATTACCCTGCAAGCCTGAGAGGAAACACCGGTTCTGATTCTCCCAGCTAGCAAATACGCCTGCCTGAAGCCCCCTCCTCCTCTTCTTTTATATTTTGTATGGGCACGAAGCCTGGTGGTTGGGCTGTTACTGAGTGTGGTCACACTGCTCTGTGAACAATTTCCTCAGTTCTAGCAAAAAGTGCTGAAATATTTCGTTAGAAGAGAGTGAATTTGCAGTTTATGCCATACTTGAGAACTCCCTTTTCCTTGAGTTGTTCAGTCCCACGTCAGTAACCGGTTCCTGCTTCTCTGTAACAACTTTGCATTTGCTGGGTTGTCCTTAGTGCCTTTTTGCAACACGACAGTGCAAATGTGTGCAAGGTGTGTTTACAGTTCACTTAGAGGAAAACATGGTCTAAGGTGTCACTGCCCAAAAAAACCTAGCAAAGGAGGCTCTCAGGTCACTGTAAAGGGTAATCTGATTTTATTGCACTTGTGCAATATCAGAAGTGATTGGTATCTTGCATATGAGGAAATGGAGTTTCCTGCTTTGTCCTACAGCTTGTATTGTGATTGTCTCTGCCTCATTCCCTTTTATTAAATGATCTCTCCATGGGTAGCTGGGAACGGTGTCCCTTTTCATTCTCTACATTGTACAATGCGGTTTGTAATTATTTCATGATGACTTTCATTAGTCATTCTTTCATTAAGGTTACGAGCATCACATTTAGTGATTTATTTATTTTTTTAGTTAACTACTTAGCTCTTAAAAGAGTTGAGAGGCTTAAAAGAGAGTGCAATGGCTATTCAATCTTGGAATTACCTCTGACACAGACTCAGAGCACACAACTGGTTGTCATTTTTTCAGATCAAAAGCACTGGAAAACTGCCAAAGTCAAACAGCTCTGCAGGAACCTGCTTGTTTTCCTGTCAGCTCATTCAGTCTCTGGCTGGAGAGGCTGCAGGTCTTGGCCTTCAACCCACCGTGCCAGTGAGGCTGGTGGGGAGCTGGGTGGTGAAAACTTCCATCCACGACTTGCCTGAAGGCTCTTTTTTCCCCAAACTCTCTTCTCCTCTTCACCTTTCTTTCCCCAAAAAAACCCTAGTAGACTGCTATAAAACTGGAAGTGTATCTTTAATAAAATGACACTGAGACATTTCCATCCACCGTGGGGTTACATTGTCATGTCCATCAGGCCTGACCTCTTCTGCTCAGAAAAGTTACCTGAGACAAGTTTGAAGAATTCTTATGTTAAGTTTGGGATGCCCAGGTGTGTTGTCTTGCCCTTATGCCACTGAGCATACGTTATACCATGAGCATGCTCATGCATGGTTGCAAGGAGCTTCTCACCAAGGGTGCTCTACATCTGGAAAGTCCAGATGTCCACAGTGCACGCACAGGTGACCTGGAAAGTAGATCTGAATGGTTCAAAATGGAAAAAGGAAACAGAGGGATGCTTACTGTCCCTGCACTACACAGAGTGCACCTTGGTGGAAATCAGAAAGATTCTAACATGGGAGACATGCCATATTCTGCAGCTGTCAGTAGTGAGCCAAAGCTGGAATTTTTCAAAGTACCAATTCGGTAACATTTAAAAGCTCTGTGTCCAAACTAGAGTAGCTAGGCACTTTCTGTCTCACTGGACTGGAAGCCAGTGGTTGCTGAGGGACCACTGATGCCAGTCTGACTGTTTACAAGCAAGGCAACAAGAGTCCCAGTAGTGCTCTGTATATGGGACAGACCCACTATGAACCTGCCATGACTCGTAGCACTGCAGAAAATAGCAGAGTAATTTAATAAAATTTGGAAAGGAGCTGCATGGCATGAGCAAATCCATGAAGACAACTACTTTTTAGGCCCTTAGGATAGAAGATGATGCTATATAACACTTGCTGGCACTAAATCTGTAAATCATTGGCCTGGATAGTTTACAGTCATGATTCCTAAAAATATCTCTACAGAGGACCTTGATGACGTTGAATAAAACTTGGAGTCCCAGGAAACTTCATTGTTCCTAAAAATGTTGCACCAGAATTCAGAAAAACCTGCAGCAATGGCTGGACTAGGTTGGAGTCTGTGACACCAGCTTAAGGCAAAATAATAGAATGGCTTTAATAATGAACTGTAATATCAAACATGATGCATATTGCCATGTGCTGAGATGACTGCCCTTTTCTGACTGCCCTTTTCTGACTGCCCGAACCAGATCAGCTCTTTTCTATGAGCAGGTACCAGCCTGATTTACGAAAATATATGCTACAGTTATGATATGATATAGTTACATCCAATACTGTACAATACTATAAAATAAGAGAAATAATTTAGCAACTGGTGAACTAACATACCTCAAGGTAGTCATCACTGGGGAAGCTTCTAATGGGCATGTTTTGATTAAGATTCCACTGGAGATAGTGTTAGGCCTGAAATGATTAAATATTTGCATCGGTGATTCAGAAGTAAATATAACTCCTCTGCTGATTAATGTGTGTGACTTATGCAGAATGGTAAACAAAGAGGGTAGAACTGTTGCATGCAACGATCTTGTCTTCTTGATAAGCTTGACCCACTTAAGTGAAATGTATTTAAGAAGTTGACTGCACAGATACACTTTTAGGAATAAGGAATGAAGGTCATGCCTACAGAATAGGATGCTGTATCCCAGCAGGAACGGACTCAGAAAAGGATTTGGCAATCGAAGGCTAAGCAAGTCAGCATGAGCTCCCACAGTTACGCTGTGGCCAAAAAAGGTTAATGGGACGCTTGGATTAACAGCACATAAGCAGGGCAGAAGTAAGGTAATGTTAGCTCTGAGCATGGCATTAGTGGGATCAACGCTGGAATGCTACATGGAGTTTTGGCATCAACTGCTCTATAAAAAGAGGCAGAAAAGGTATAAAAAAGAGCCACAAATTATTAGATGGCAGGAGAAACTGCCTTATAGGGAGCCCTAAAGGGTTCAGCGCGTTTAGCTTATCAAAAAGAAGACTGGATGCAACTTGTCTAAGTATCCACCTTCTTGGGACTGGGGGAGGGAAAAGTACCAAACCATAAAGGGCTTTTTAACCTGGTTAATTATACTTGTAAACAAATAGTTGAAAACTGGGGTAGACACATAAATGCTCTACACATTATTTTACAGCAAATGACTAACTGGTGGAATAAACCATCAAAGGTAACTTTGCCCTTCTTTGATTTGGTACCTTCAAATAAAGCCCGAATACCTGCTCAGAAGAGAGCTGAACGTTACTGACTCCCATAGAGGGTAACCAAGCATGGCTGAGGGACCGAGGGACATACTAGGGACCAGACTAGCAGATATGACCTCGTAGTCTGGCATGTGTCAATCTATCAATGGCCAAACAAATGAATTAGGAAGGGCACGTTGTGAAAGGTTTTCATGCCAGGCCTGAGGACCCACCAAGGATGTCAGGCACTACTGAATGCTGTGGCTGTGAGGTCTGTGACGGTGCCAGATTATTTGCAGGGTTCTCAAGCCTCTATTACCTGTGCCAGGGACTCCAAGAAGCTCATCTCTCCAAACTGACAGGCTGTCACTCTGATAACCATGACAAATTGGAGTGTAGTTCGGGGCCTGCAGTCTGGCTCCCTCATGGGTAACAACAGCTCTGCTTCCTTGGGAGGCTTCGCGGTGACCAGGCACCTTTTGCAGAGTTGCATCACACTTGTTTCTTGTTCCTAGACATAATTTTGGACAAAAGTATTACCACGTACATGTAACAAGCAACCAAGCATGTACTAAGCTTACCAGCTCCTGGGATGCTCCTTTCTGCATGTCGTCCTGATAGGCAGCTGATACAAGTGTGTTGGTGCTTTGCTCCCCTGACAGTCTCACGTGGGTACTGGAAGGAATGAGTGGGACAACTTTTCCAACGCCTTGTTGATAACTATACTGTTTTGGGGAGTTTTGTAACTTTCTTCCCCTGAGCTCAAGCAGAACACGCAACTTCTCTGTGAGACTGAGACTCCAGAAGACTGTTTTTGTTTCTTTGGAATCTCCCAGGGATTTCTGGGCTGCAGGAAATAAACGTATACCTCTGCAGGGAGCGTGGAGGAAGGATCATGTAATTTATAAAATTTATGTTTGAGATGGGCCAGGTGGCATGGCCATGCGGAATAACTGAAGTTTCTCTTGTGAGTCTCACATCTCTCAGAAAGAATCTAAAATCCCAAATCTTCTGCGCTTCTGCTGCCAAGCACGTACGAAACCACCTGAAGTGGACAGGGTTGGTAAAAGGACTGGTTTTCCTTACGATGTGGACAGTTAGAGTGCTTTTCTGGCAGCACAGTAACTGCTCCGCCTAACCTGGAGCAGGGGGGTTGAGTTAGAGACTTCTAGCCTTTGTGGAAGAGCTGTATATTCTGGGGCAAAACTCCTACCTTCATGAAGTTGTTCCACTTCGCACAGAAACTGAAGGGGAGGGGGCATTGACATCCCATCCCCAGTTAGTGTTTAAAAGCATTTTCAAAGCAGAACAACTGCAAGGAGAGAGACACCCAACACTTTCCCCACAGAATACTTAATTTCAGTGGTTCAGATCTTGTCCTCTCCCCACGGGCCAGTCCAAAACCGTTCTTGAAACCAAGAAGAGACTGAATTTGAAATCTGCTTTTCAGCACTAGGGTGAGTGCTCAGCAGCAGGGCTATTGGGTCTTACAGGACAGGTGCTGTTTGCAGCTTTTGGTGAGAAAACAAAAACTGAGTTGGTGTCATGGCTGAGAATCCCCTTTGGAAAAAGCTTTCAGGGACTAAGTCCAAGTCCTCCAGGCATGAGCCTTTCCTTGGCATGTCCTTCTGCCTAACTTTTCCTGCTGATGCCTGCGTATCCCTTTCCCAGGTGCTTAAGTCTCTCCCTTGGCACTGTACAGGGAGCTTAAGCTGGCAAAGGATTTCAGAAGATTGGTGCCACGTCTAATTTTCAAGTTGCCTTGTGAAGTGAGACTCCAGTCTCTCCCTCAGACTGCGAGAGTATTTTCTCCACCTGATCTGCTCACGATAGTGTCGCTGAAGTTTTCCCCACTGGCTGTTGCTGCATGAGTTCTACCACTCGCTCCCTTATGCCCAGACCCTGAGGCTACAATCTGGGAAGGTGCAGTCTAGGGAGACATGGTACCTAAAATCCAGCTGCTCTTAGCTGTGATTTCCAGCCATTAGCCTGAGCAATGCATCCACATGTCTGGTTATAACAAGGGCAGTATGATTTGAGAGGGGCTGCACTGTAGGAATACAGAAATACGTCTGAAACAGCCTCTGTGTTGGGGAACTTTTCCCTAGAGCCCTTGTCTGCTTCCAGCATGATATATGGGTGACAGAAAAAATTTCTATTTCTCCTCTCATGAGAACTGAGGAAAAGTAAATTTACTGTGAGCATGCTATGTTGGCATCAACTGAAAGTAGTGAGTTCATATAAATTATGCTCAGTCTCTCACAAAATAACTCTGTTTATTCACGCAGGAAGACTGATGATGTGTTTTCATGCTCCCTCCTAGCATGTCTTGGGATCAGCTAGCTATGGCAACTGAGGGTTACTTAGATATAGACTAATGGACCACCATCTCTTGCAGAGCTGAGCTAATCCATCGCACTATTACTTCTTTCCAGTGTTATCCCACTCAGCTTTCTTGAGCCAAAATACTCAGACAAATAACCACTTTGCATCAAAGTGAGTGCTGCACACCCTACTGATTCCCACCAATACAATAGAGAGTAGCCATAGAAATGAATTGCAGCTAAAACTGGCCAGAAATAGGTTGACGTATTGCTCTTGAATTTCTTGCCTTCGGATCTCAGAAGAGGGACATTTGAGTACCCAGACATAAAATACTGATAAAATCTCATGTAAAATAAACACGTGAAACCTCTTGTGTTAATCCTGGAAATGTTAGTTGAAGACGAAAGTGGCATAAGAACACAGCTTTGGTGGTATCTGTCTCTATAACACTGGCCATGGAGATTCAAAGTTAGGTGGATCCAGAATCCGTCCCAAATCAAGGTACATATTCAAGAAGGAAAGACAGAATTTTCTTTTGGGGATGCCCATTTCTCTCCACTGACTGAAAAACAGTCTGCATGACTAGCTTAGAGACCAATTTTCCAGGCAGCTAAAATTAGAGATGAATCCCACCCATTATACAGAGTATATCTAACCTGAAAGGAATGACTGATTGTGTTCTTCAATATTAAATAGATCTGAAGGCAGATCTGTTTAAACTGACTGATCACATTCCTCTCAAATAGCATTATGTGAGTATTTCCAGTATAGATAGAGAAGTATTAATGTCACGTACAAATAGACATGGCAAAATTGAGAGGGGTTACGATTGTTATGCCAATAAATAAGGAAGGGGAACAACAGGAAGAGAGAAGAAAAATGTGATCCAAGTCAAGGATTTATTGTATTTTATTATAGAATGGTTTGGGTTGGAAGGGACCTTAAAGATCATCTAGTTCCAACCCCCCTGGAACTAGTAAGATGCTCCTTCAAATTTCCAGCCCATTGCCAAAAAGTACTGGAATAGTCTTTTTAGTTGGAGACTGGGCGCAAAGCTGCTAGTAACTTCCTCGTAGTAAAGGAAAGTTTGATGTGCCACTGGTGGTTTGTTTGATGTACCACCTGAAAGTAATATGTATGTTGATGTCTTTCAAGTCATAATACATGGGAACTTAAACAGAGAACAATATCTCTTTAGTTAAAATAATTCTCTTCCAGTAAGACACTGATTTTTTTCCACACTATTCTTTCCTTTCCTCTGTCCTTTTTTTTTTAAAGCACAATGAAGACTCGCAGCTACTGGCTGCCAGAAACCCAGGCTCTCAGCCTTTCTCAGGATCAGACAGTGAGTTTTTTCTCACTTCATCTTTAGGCTGTTTAAACCTACTGATATTCTTCCCACTCTTATTTCACTAAACCTATGGAAATAATTGGTGTAGGGCATAAGAGAGAAAACATATTTCAGAAACCGTCCAAAACAGTGTGTATTTTCAAATGACAAAGCGACACTGTCTGGAATAAGCTGTTGTTGTTGTGTTTTTATTTAGGTCAATAATTGCGTGAGCATTTCACAGTGGGATATGTTTCTTTGTGCTCTCAGTTCCTTTGACTTTTTAGGTAGATTTAGAAACATAATTCTGAAATGAAAACCCCAAGTGTTTTTCTTTGATACATGTGTGGTTTTTTTTTTTTAAAAAAGGACATTTTTGTCAAAAGCTCCTTAAATCTTTTCCATAGAATTCCTTAAACTCTGCCCAGACCAGATTAAATTAACAGCAAGTTGCAAATAATTAAAGGCAAGGTATTTTTTAAATTAAAAATCCATCTAAAATATTTTGCCTTTTATAGTTAAGACTTTATTTTTCTCATCTGCCTCTTCCATGCTTCTCAGTTGAACTTTTCCTGTGTGATGTATCTCTGCGGTTAAGTCCACGCTGGCCTCTGTATTTCCCCAGGCTGTACCGCTTCTGTGTGTGAACTAGTTCTTTGCACAGAGACACCGGAGCTATCAGTACTGCACTAAAATGCCTCCTGGGGCTGTGCTGTAAATCTGCCCTCTCCTGGCGTTGGTGTGTGTGTTTCTACTTTGCCCTGCCCTTCTCAGTGCATTTCTGCTTGCGATGTCCTTTTCCCTTCCTGTGGGCTGTACTAGTCTACCGCCTGTAATGCTTACCCTGCTGTAAAGCCTGGAAGCTACTACTATTTCCTCATCTATTTTAGGAGTCAGAGTTTTGTCCCTGCCTGCTTGTCCTCACCTTCATTTGTAGATTCTGTAGCTTCCTTTTTTTTTTTTTCTGTCCTGGATTTTTTTTAACACAGTTTTATATCTCTCTTTTCTTTTCTTTTCTTTTTTTTTTTTCCCACAGAGTTGTGTTCTTGATCTTTTCGTCTGCGGGGACCAGGGGATCACCTGTAATGTTAATGGAAGAGTTAATGAGGGAATGTAGGAATGCAGGAGACTGCTATTTTTAGCACGCTTCATCTTATGTAATCATTTTTTCCCTGTGTAGTATCAAAATAGATACCAAATAGAAGAGTTGGTTTCTGAGAAGCCTGTGTTATGTCTCCGTGTTTTACATGGAGAAGCTCTTGAAACTCCCTTAGATACTGATACTGCAGCCACTGTGAAAAAAAAAAAAAAGAGTCCTTGGGATCAGGTTGTGTATTCGTGCTCAGGCAAAATTCCCGTGGAAGGTGACAGGAGCAGTGCTTGAAGCTGCAAGGGGTCAAGCCATCACTTGCCTTCACATTCCGCCCAATGCTGGTGTCTCCGTGCCACCTCATACAGCCCAGGGTAGTTTTCACTTACACCATTAAAAGCCGTATGGCAAACGAGCGAGGGGCAATAACACAAGGGGACATGGTGGGCACCACGGGCAGCCCTGCAGCCCACAGGCAGCATCTGCCTTCCTGCCAAGGGCTGGCTCCTGGAAGGTGCTGTTCAGCCCTTCGTCCTCTAAGCTGCTTACGGACCCAGCTCAAGCTTTTGTTTGTGCAGCGGATTTCAGGGCTGTAAATTTAAAGTTCCGTTGCAGCCTTTATGTTGTTTTCCTTGCTTTCCTCCGGAGCCTTTCAGAAGCTAAAACACAGGAGAACAAACGCTGTCCTGGGTCTGGATCGCAACACTCACTGAGGTCAGGGTATCATCTCCTGCCCTCTCTCTCTGCGTTTCTCTCCTCCTCACAGTGGTGAGGCCCCATCTGGAGTACTGTGTCCAGTTCTGGGCTCCCCAATCCAGAAACGACAGGGAACTGCTGGAGAGGGTACAGCAAAGGGCCACAAAGATGATTAAGGGCCTGGAGCATCTCTCCTACGAGGA
>JAOXNO010000001.1:117094818-117115665 GCA_028565335.1 Limnodromus scolopaceus
GGGGGGTGGGCAGGCCCCCTCCCCGCGCTGGGCTGCGTTGAGGGGACGGCGGGGGTTTGACCGCTGGTTACCTCCGGGCTGTGGCTGATGCCGGCGGGATTAGCGGCGGCTCCGAGCATGCTCCCTGCGCCGCTGCGCCCCGCCGCCTCTCCCGACAGATCTGCGGAGGGACCGTAACCTTTGCATAACGCCCGGGGGAATTGGGGGGGGGAGACACACACGGGAGACACGGCCGGGGAAGGAGCGAGCAGGGCCAGCGGGACCGTCCTGCCGCGGGGAGAGGGGCGGCCGTGCCCGCGGGGCGCCCCGGGAGCGGTCCGGCTCCTTACGGCGGGGAGTAATAGCGGCTCGAGGGGCAATAACGCTGGGGGTCGGGGCGGGAGGGGGAGGCTGAAATGGAGGGGAGTTGGTTGGTGTTTGGGGACATAAGGAAGGGAGTTGGTGGGGGGTGTTTGAGGAGCTGTTCCACTGGGCTCCGGTAACTCTGTGGCTGAGGCCGCCACGGAAGTTTCCCGCCTCTTCGGGAGCAGGGGTGATCCCACGACTGGAGCCATCTCCACCGCCCCGGGGGCTCTCCTTACTCCTGGGATGCGCCCCCTCCCTCCTCCCTGGGAGGGGTGGCCTTTCCCACAGGAGGCGGTCCCCGCGGGGACATCCTTGTCCATAGCAGGTGGTCCATGGGGAGGGGGATGCTTGCCTATAGCAGGTGGCCCCTGAAAGGGAGGGGGGCTATCCCTTGCCCATAGCAGGTGGCCCCTTTGGAAGGTGGGGGGAGGGGGGAATCTTCTCCCACAGCAGGTGGTCCCTTGGGGGGAGGCAGGGGTGTGATGGAGAGCTGGCATGATTCTGTCACCATCTGCTGAGAACAGGCATTTCAGTCCACTGGGTGACTGAAATGGTTTGTTTAATGTCCCTGGAACAAAAGTCTCTGTAGTCCCACATGATTAAGTAGGCAGGGACAAGGACCTTGTCCAAAGGATGTTTCTTTTTGAATTGATCTGAACTGGAGAAGCTCGGGGTGTCCCCTGGATACTCAAGGTGACATGCTCCTTGAGAGTTAGTTTTTGGATATTCCCTCTGATGTGTGAAGGTGCTCAGTGGTTCCTCTGAACCACACAGTTCATGAGTGCCAAAGTAAGCTTTGAAAACATTCAGGAAAGAATGTTGTTAACTCACCTTCTCTTATTTTTTTAGGGAAGAGGGAAGTTCCCTTACTGTAATTGTTCAGTTCCAAGGCGTTTTACATTACTCTTGTTATGTTCAAATTACATGCCATTACAGGCAACTATTTAAGAAACTGGGAGTAAGCGTTACTGGATACCTGACCTCTGAGTAAGTTGAGAGCACAATTAAACTAGCTTTCTTGAGGAAATGTGGTAAGCAGAGCTGATTTTTACATCCAGAACTGGCTATGTAGTGGTTATGTAGGCCTTTAAAAAATGTTTTTCATCAGCATCCATAACAAGTGACTGATCTGAGCAGCACAGCTTTTGCAACCTAAGTGGGAAGACCACTGAACACAACAGAGAGGGTGAAAATGACGCAGTGAAAAGGGGCCAACGTGACTTCTTGGTTGCATTGGAGGACAAGTAGAGGGAGACAGTGGCAAGACCTACAACTCTTTATTTGAGGGTGTTCAACACTGATACCTTGAAAAGTAGTGCAGCACATCTGGTTTCCAAGAAATACCTTTGGGGACGGGAACGTTGTTGGGCAAATGTGACAGTATAGGAAGGCTAGCACATATACAGCTACAGAAGTCTTTTCCAGTACAGATCTGCCTTAAAAATGCTAAACTTTCTGATAGACAGCTCTGCAGATGTTTGGCCCTGCTTATGACATGCTCCAAACAACAGATGACAACAAACAGCCTCTGAACTGTTCAAAATTCTGTTTAGCTGAAGAAAATCCATGATTGTTTTACTTCTAGCTTTAAACGCTTCCTGTTGGTATTGGTGCATAGGTGCCCGTGCAGGTAAAAAGAATGGAAAAAGTTTGGATTTTGTGTGCATAAGAAAAAAAGAAGAGAAGGGCAAGAGGCAGGCCATTGTCATGGAAGAGGAAGGGAAAGCGATTAAGTCCAAAAAATGACAAGTGGAATCGCACTGAGTGCTATGGTGAGCACAGCATAGTAAGAGGTAGGGCTGTGAGCATGAAGTGTTGACCTTACAGTGTCAGCGGTGCAAGTCCTGGAGCAAGGTTTAATATGTTTATGTAGCTGATAAGATTTCCATTAGGATTCACTGTGAACCAAGGAAAGTGTGCAAGGATTTTGGGTGGAAATCTCTGTGCTTTCCTGGCAGACCTCTCAGAAAGAAGTTGTAGTGTTCCAGGTTGCAAAGCCTCCAGAACTATCAATGCAGGAGCAAATAAGGCAGGAAATAGTACATTTCAAAATTTGTGGAAATGTAACTTGTGCAATTTCACATTTACAGAATTATATTCTGATCCAAAGGAATAAGAGTTCTTAGACTTTTTGAGTGGTTGTCTTCTGAAATGTCTGCACAAATAATAGTTCTGCTAGCTCCCTTCCCCCTTCAGCGCTGTCCCAATACAAGCACTGGAATTAGAGTAACTAGAACCAAATTCTTTTAGTGCATGAGAAACCAAATACAATGGGGACTGAACTTACAAATGTTGTATTAATCTGGTGCAAGAGCTGCTCTGTTTTGAAGACACCAATGTGCTGTGTATATACCCTCGGAGGGGAAACTGCTGCTAAACGAACTGCCCTTTCGAACTGGCCTGCAAGTGCAAGAGCTCTTTTACTTCTTCTGTCAAGGCACTGGCAGAGCAAACAGAAGGTTGTTTTATTTTTTTTCGCTTTCACCTTGCAGCGCATTACTGTGCTGGATTCTTGTGTTATTCAAATAATAATAATAATTTTTCTAGTGCAGAAGGTTTTGAAATTTGTTCCTGAACTAAAGTCTGTGAACTTTGTCCTTTCTCCAACTTTTTCCCTCTAGAATGGCAGCAATTCTGCTTGTGCCATGGCCGAGCCAAAGTCAGTGTGTGTTTCAGTGGATGAAGTGGTCTCAAATGGCACAGATAACCAAGATGTTCGACTGATGAATGGACATTTGAAAAAGGTGGACAATACTCTGACAGAAGCTCATCGTTTCTCCTACCTACCCCGCAGACCAGCTGTGAATATTGAGTTTAAAGAGCTGTCATATTCTATCCAAGAAGGACCATGGTGGAGGAAGAAGGGTGAGGAAAACTTAACGTTTTGGCTAATGTAGAAATGTTATTGCCCATATGAGTGGTCATGGTAGCTGGAATGAGTCTGTTGTGGATGGCGAAGCAAAGTGCGTAAAGGGAGTGGGTTTGCACAGTTGCTTTTTGCTTGGCTTTTTGATACACCCACTGCCCCACGGTCGGCACCGGGGAACTTCCCTGGAGCCTGATGCAGTGGGGTCTACGGCCCCTTGCACTCCAAGGAACTGCAGATGTAGTAGTTCATACAACTGCTTATTTTTGCCTTCCGACTCTTAAGTATTTGAAGTAAATATAGTATTGCTGTGCTGCCAAATATGTGTCCTGTGATCTTGCATGCCTACAATACATTGCTGAGGGTGGGTAGAGCATGCAGCAGTTTAAAGATGGGGGTGGGGGGAAAGAGGATGCTTTTTTTACTTTTGTGATTGGTTGTTTTGTGAAATGTCTGGAATGGTATTTTTTCAGTAGCCTTTCAGAACAGCGAGCGTCTCAGAATTGCAGAAGGCCTTTGAAACCAGGATAAAAATTACTGTCTTAAAACGCTGTGTTTGGAAATAAATACTGTGAGCTATAGGACTATCAGCCCATCCATGTATCTTGGTGTTCTGTGATGTGTCTCTCTAAGCTTACCATTTCTTTTCATTGATGAAATCACTGGCTACTGCTAGGACTGAATCCTGAGGTTTAGTCAAGGACTAGGATGCTCTTGCTAGCTACTTGGTTAATAATACACAGCAAAGAGTTGGCAGCCTACAACACAGGGCACACCAGAATGATACAAATATTGAATGCCTCTCAAGGAAATGAAGTGTTACCACTTTGCTCTCACAATCCAGTTTCACTTATAGCTGGTTCCGAGACAATGACAATTTTTCTGTTGCTGATTTACTGATGGGAGTAAGGAGGGCATATTCAGCTCTCTTCTTCCTATGCTCTTGGTCTATTCCAGTTCTGAAAGGTGGGTGTAAAGTGGCTGTGTCCTTTTTCATCTGCTTTGGATCCATTCTTTTTATACCTTCATCTGCTTTGTGTAGCCTTGTGTCTCCTAGGGAGTTTTTGGGTTTTGTGTGTGTGTGTGCGACTAGTCATCTCTGAAAAAGGAAAACTAGGTCGTGCAGTAAATTCCTGCTAGCAAAAAGAAGTAAGCCCAAGAGAAAATATTGAAATCTTCAGGAGAATTTTGTGTACTAAATGACATAATTGCTCTTCCTCGAGGAATTCTTGCTTAGTATCGTAAATTGGTATGGTTGTGTGCTTTAGTTCTTCTAAGAGATAAGCCCCTGCCAACGCACTGCTCACCTGAGCCATACTTGATACCCGCACTTGCTCTGAGTCTGTATATCCACCGGCTTAAAGGTTCCACTCGAAGTTGTTTCACAATGTACATTGCTGCTGTCTGGAAATTGTGTCGTTATCACAGCACCGAGGCTTCAATAGTCTAAAAATGCGTGGTATGAAAAACACTGGATCTATGACTATGGCAGCGCTACTGTATGTGGACAGCCTGTGCATACAGTTATTCATTTGTGGAAGGATGTGCAAACTTCAGGCTCTAATGAGTTTTTCAACATCAAAGCTGCATGTGCACACACCTGCATTCTTACAGTTCTTTATTAAAATTGCATATAACCATACTGTTCATAGGAGGACAACTTGGTTTGGCAGCAACTTTCAAAATTATTCTTTATCAGAATTATTTTTTATCTTATCAGAACAAACTTTGATGTCTTTATTTTTTCTCCCAAGAAATGGAACTGTGCCAGTGTCTCATGTGAGGCTTAAAAACGTGAAGTTTTTAACTAAATCTCTTTCTTTTTGGCCGAAAATCTAGACCAAAAACCCCTGTCCACATTTGCTGACGCGTCTGAGTGACTTGGCTTGAACATAATGGCACATCCTGACAAATGGTTCTGCTGCTGAAAAGGACCAGTTGTGGCATTTAGCTTTAGGGCATGGCTGGCTATGACTGTGTCACTGCACTTTAGTTTGAAGGAGGAGATTAAACTTTCCTGGCTATCTATCTCTGAGCAGGAGTTTTTGTTCTCCTCACCTGCTCTTGCACCATATGTCTTTCATTGGACCACTAAGGACAGCCTCTGAGTGGCCATGAGGCATGCTGTCTGCCAGCAGGTTTTGGCACTCTTCTAGCCAAGGATCTAAAAAAGACTTGGGAGGGGGTTTACAGTGGATGCCAAGCTGAATATGAGCTGAAGTGTACTCTCACTGCAAGTAAGGCAAACCACATAATAAGCTACCTTTGGAGGACCTGGCCAGATGGATGTAAGTTGTTATCCTTCTCAACATCGGTAAGAGCACAACTGGAATACCATATCCAGTTTTGGGCTCTCCAGATCAACAGAGATATTGGGAAGCTGGAAAAGGTCTGTCCGAGGGGTAAAAAATTGGTCAGGGGACCTACGAGGAGAGGCTGAGGGAGCTAGGCTTGTTCCATCTAGTAAAAGGGAAACTGTGGGATGATCTAATTCTGGCGTAGAACTACCTAGAGGGCAGTTATAAAGGCAGTGGACTCTTGTTGGTAGTGCCAGATGATGGACAAAAGCCAATGGCCACATATTGCAGGTTGGGTGGCTTATGGTGAACATTAGAAAATATCTGTTCACCGGGAGGTCAGTCAACACTGGGACAGATCAGCCAGAGGCAGTTTGCTTTCCCCACATCAGGGGGTGTAGAAAATTTGGCTGGGCAGAGCCACAGATGACCTGAAGTTGTGTTGGTGATCATCTTGCTTCGAGCAGAAGGCTGGACTAAGCAACCTCCAAAGGTCCTTTCCAAGCAGCACTTCTATGATTCAGTGAATTGCTAGCCAGATTACAGAAACCTTCTATAAACAAACTTTCCTCCCAGTCATGTTCCCTTCTCCAGGGACTGAGCCAATGTATTACTTCTAATAGAAGGGGTTTTCCATTAAAGAAATAGAAAACTGAGTTGTCTGAATTGTCTCAAATGAAGGTAAGGACTGAACTGTCAGATTCTTTGGATTGTTTTAGTGGTTCTACAATAGAATTGTTTGTGTGCAATTTGGGATACCTCTGTTTAAAACTGATGGGCTTGTAGATGAATACGTTACACTTAACTGCAATGGGTTTTAATCTGCCTCTGCTCAACAAAAGGGCAGTACTGTGTCTTGAAACACTGGTGGTTGTTCCATCTCTACACTCCTTGTGTAAGCACCCCGTGTGCTAAAAGGATCTGTCATTACCATGATGTGAAATTTTTAAATTGACTTTATCAGAAGTGTAGCAGAAAACATATTCCTGAAGGTACAAAGTCCAGTAGGAAAAGCAAGCGATTTTTTAAAAACAGTAAACTTGTATGCATAAGTTGAAAAAGAATAATAAAATGGGAGGTGTTTCTCAGTGTTGGTCATGGAAATAAGACATAAAGGATGCTGTTATGAAAATGTGCCTTTTAAATAAATTAATGGTGTTTCTATTCTGAAATGGAGCTTGGAAAAAAAATCTGCTATTTCTACATCTTTCTCCATGACTGTAATGAATTAGTTAAAATCTTTCATCAGTGTTGGATCACAAAGGGAGAAGTATAGTTTCCCTGCAAAGGCAATTTGTGGCAGAATGTTGAAGAGGAATTCAACTAAAGAGCAACAACAAAAAATGTACTCCTTCAGTAAAAATGGTATCGTGAAGTAATGTTAAGATAAGGTTCTAAATTAACAAAAGGAGCAATAATTATTAATGCTGCCATTGTGTTCTGTACTTAGCTGTATTTTTCAGACAATGAAACTCATGGTATATAACATCATTTACTTTTAATTAAAAGCACAAAGCAACATGAATTTGCATTGCTTGTCAACAGCAAAGCAGCTAAATAAGCCATCACAGACTTCAAATTAGAATTTTTCATTGATTTGTGTCAGCCTTAAAGTGCCTAATTTATCTATTAAATCTCATTTTCTCTTTAAGGATCGGATTTTCATTCTCAGATTTACATGATAAATGCTGTTCTACTAATTTTAATGAGGTTTTATCGAATTCATAGCAAAGATTGGTGTGACTCTGGACCTGATTCATTCATGGTGTAATTCCTTTTGAAGTCAATGGTAGTAACAGGGAAGGAATCTGGTAGGTGAGTCCTTGATCAAAGCAGCTGTATCTGACCCATTCCATTCAGTACGAGTTCTTCCAATGTGGGAATTTGGAAAAGATTATAGAGACAAAAGTTTCAGAAGGTCTCAGATGACTTTGGCATTTTCCCCATATAGCTCCCCATAGAGCTTTTGGGGAATTAGTCAAATGGTAGAATTAACTTTTGGAGGAAAGAGATTGATAAGCGACTTAATCCAGATTTTGTGAGCGTAAGGACCTTCCAGAACCAAAAACGTGTCTTGATCTTTGAATCCAGCCTTTGTTCAAGGATGTTTCAGGGGTCTCCTGCAGTCAGCAAGGTTCCAGATTCACGTTAAGAGAGCTGCAGGACTGCTGGAGCAGAGACAGTGGGTTGTAAGATTAAGACAAACTGCCAAAGCCAAAAAAAAAAGGAAACTTCAGAACACAAAGAAATAATAGGGGCTCTTAGTCCAAGAATGCCTTCTCCTTTCTTTGAAGATGAGGGAGCTGGTTGTCTTGGAGGGGAAGAAAACGAGGAGAGTCCTTGGTTAGATCCAGTGTGGGCTTCTTAAATGAGGAGAAGCCAGATCTGCAGAGCTTCAGAACAAACTGTGGCCAAAATTTCAGTGTCTTGTCACGAGACCATTTATCTAAGAGCTGAGAGAAAGAGAGATCTGAAAGCAGAACTTACCTTGGCTTCTGAGCTGGCTGTTTAAACTGCAGCTTGAAATGCAAACCACAGACACGTGTATTGGTTTTACCAGTTCATGGAAAAAATGTAGACATGCAGATTTTTATTCTAGGACTGCCTAAAAGCTGTTTGCAAGAGGATTTCAGAGTAAAGTCGGTACCTTAGCTTTCTGCCGTTTTTGCTGAAAGCACCACGAAGTAATCTGAATAGAATGAGTGGCCTGGGGATAAAATTATGGATAGTCCCAAACAGGGAGAGGGCACAAAACACTTTGGCGCCTTCTGTCTTGGTCAGGTTCATTCAGCTTCACTTTGAAAAGATGCATACATTCTATATATCCACCAAAGGACACTTGTCCTATTTTTTCTAGGTGTTTTTGTTATAATGTAGGATGGAAATGCTGTTCCTATATAACATCGTGTGCATCCAAGAAGAAAGTAGTAATGAATTTGCTTTTAAAACTCCACAATAACTGAGGGATTTTTTTTTTTTCCCTCATACTTTTCAGTATTCATGGTTAATTAGGCAACATTTTAGTTGGAAATTTCTCCGTTGTTATTTTTAGGACCATAATGACTCATTTGTGCTGCGTTCGAGTGTAAGTTCTGGTAGGATTTGGTCTTTAGTAACCTCTGAGGGAACGGGCTCCAGCCGGTCAAAATGCGGCGGGTATTTTTGTGGAGCGGTTTAGTAGCAATATGGAAACTCATGCCCGGCAGAAAATGCGGTATTTCTGTTATTTTGGGTTTGTTCTAATGGCTCAGACCCTGTGGAAACAAACTAGCCAGAGAGGTGCTTTCTCTTCTCACAAGGCTGTTGCTTCATAGCTTTGAGACTCAGCAAATCGAGGGGCAGGGGTGGAAAGAGGGGAACGAAGGACCGTGCTTATGCTGGATGGCTCCGTCATGCCCGAAATACGGAGCCTTTGGGAGGCTGTTTGATATTCATGAAATGCAAAAAGGGCCCGTCGCAGTCCGAGATGGTGTCATCAGAACAGCTAGATGCCCACGTTTCAGCACCCACCGTCAAGTCATCGGCAGGGATTTAAACAGGCTGGGTTTCGCCGATTTTCTTTGCTTTGCTGCTCTGTTATGAATTAGTTCTGGTTACGTGCGCTTGGACAGACCTGTTTCTTTCTTATTTAGTTAGGCTTGTGGGTTTTTTTTTTTTCTTTTTTTGCTGCATCCTTTCTGTGACTTGATTTGAAAAGATTTCACACGCAACTCCCCCATCCCCCTTCCCGCCGGAGATATCCAAAGACCCAAATGAAAAAGGTGGGGGGGGGGGGGAAAGGATGGAGAGCGGCGAGGGGAGGATTTGCCCTAAATTATTTGCTAATCCTGGCTGGAGGAGTCGGAAAAAGCCTGTCCTCATCCCCAGCAGGTGCAGTGCGGTAGAGGTGCCGCAGGCAGAGCCCCGGCGCGGTTACTGGCGGGCGATGCACTGCAGTAACCCCGCCGGGGATGGCGGTGCTCTGGCCCCGCCGCCCGGGCCCTGGTTGGCTGCTCCAGGCGCTGTTGTTGCTAAGATGGGAGGGAAAAAGATGCAGAACAGTCAAGAGCGAAACCCACTTTGCGAGAGATTTGGGGTTTTTTGGGGGGGGGTTCGTTGGTGTTGGTTCTTTTTTCCCCTCTTTTTTCTGTGGGGTTTTTTTTTTTTTTTCTCTTTCGCCGTTCTCCAACAGATGGGTTGTATTGTTTTCGTCCTTTTTTTTCTTTTTCTTTTCCTGCTGTGTCTGAGAAGCGTGTTTTCATCTCGGAGAGCAGGATGTATGCAAATTGCGATCCATATGTTAGAAAGAATAAACAAGTTAAGCTGGTTGGAGTGAAGGGCGATACTAGTAAAAAGCTCTTTAAGCTTTCGCGTTCAGTGAGTTGAAATGTTGGCGAACATAACGAAAATGAAGCATGATTTTGAGCAGAGGATTTCCAAATGTGCGTTTCAACCTTGATAAAATCCATGCAGTTTTTCTTTTAACACTTAAGCTGGCTCAAGATGGTAAAAATATACTGAGTAGTCACTGTTACTGGAATAGTTCAGAGTTTTATTAAGTGATATGTAGCTCTTCCTGGCATCCTCTTGCATGGGTTGTTATAAAGTAGAGGTTATTTGGCCCAAGTCTTGGTCAATCCCTTTGTCTGATCTTTCTACTCTTTCCCAGCTGAATATGACAGCTGAGTATGACCTTACTTCAGCATTACTTATTTTCCTCCGTGCGGAACCCAGTGTTATTGTTGTGGGTTTGTTCTGGCTTTTTTTTTTTGTGTCTGGAGCTCTGTTTTGGAAATGTATGTGAGTTTGACTCAGTGTGTTTTGGTCACCGAGTCTTTGTGTAAGTAGAACATATTTTTCTTCTTTGCTGTATAGTTTATTAAAGCTAAATGTGACAAAGACCTGACTGTTTCTTGTTCTAGGTAATGTTTTAATACAATAAATTTTATTAGCTGCTCTTGTGAAAACTTGTGGCCAAGGAAGGAAGTTTTAGAGAGATTAAAACATTTAAGAATTCATACACCAGGGAAGTGGTGATGGCAGTGGTGATGATGAGTTGTTGGGAGTTTGAGCTGTGGTCCCCACTGTTTCCATCTCACAGTAAGCGTGTGTTGGGGGCTGGCTGTAACTCACCCTGACAGTCCTCCACTACAACCTTCTGTACACTGAGTGGGATTTGATGAAGTGCTTTGCTGTCCTCTGCCCATATACAGCCTTGTCTTGCTCGAGGTGTTGAGGAGGTAGAGACAGCATGCACCAGCATATGGGTGTGCTTTTTTCGCATTTCAAAGTAGAATTCAGTTCATAGTCTGAAGATCGTCTGAAGGAAGATGAAGCAAGAGTCGTTTTGCAATTGAAGGCTTCAGCCATCACATGGCTGATCAGGGTTCTCCATAGCCTTAGCAAAAGGAAAGAGAAATCGCAAAAGCAACCAAGAATAGAAGCTAGTTCAAGAGTAAAAATGCTGTTAGAGTCCATTTTCACTTCTGTATTTACATGCCATTTTGGGAAGTGCCTTCTGGAAGCCCATGGGGTCTAAACTTATCTGCTTGCTAAGGCAGGCCTTTTGTTCTCAGGGGATTTAGTATCTCAGAGTTCAGCTCTGTATTCTCTAAGAAATTAATTGCTTCACACTTGCCTGTAGCATTGTTCTTGTAGGTAAACTGGGTGGCTTTGGAAAGGCAGAGTTCAGGGAACATGATACTACTCAAAATGTGGCAGACCCTGACAAGGAATACTCAGCTGCATTATAATTTACAACTATACCAGTTAAACTGATGGATAGCTTTGTCCTCTATTAGAAAACAGTGTTTGGTCTTACTATTAAAATTAACATCTGAACACTTACTCCAAACAACACGCAAGAAGAATCCCAGCAAAATTTAAATGACAGTTCAGCACATGGGAATGAACTGATCCGGATTTAAAATTAAAGCATTGCAAACTGAAGGGTGGGTGTTCAGTCTCAAGATGAATGTCCTTGAGGCAAAAAATGCATCAGCCAAGCCTTATCCCCAGAACGTCTGTGACTTGCACACTCTTGAGGTGCATGAGGATGTATATCTAACACAAGACTGAGTTTTTGACAAAAAAAAGTTGGGAGTTTAGGTTAGCTTGCCATTATATGCAGTCAGAGAAGGTCCATCTGGCCCCGTGTCCCTTCTCTGACAGTGAGTAGAGTGCTTGGGGAAGAGTTCAAGCGTAGGCAGGTCTGTAGTAGTGTTTCCTTGGGTTTTTGCAGCTCAGAGGTTTCTTGAACTAGGTATGGTATCTTTGTGTTTACTAGCTCTCAGTGGATTTTTTTCTTTTGTAAAATCATTCACTTGCTCTCTGAACCTAAGTGGGCTTTTGGTGTTCATGCTGTCACCTCACTGTTTGCCTCCCTTTTCAAACCATTCAGGACTAAGGTCAATGGCACGTAGCCCGATAAAGATTCCCTGAGACTCAGGGGTTAGCTTTCTTCAATGATTGACCACTGACCTCCTACTCTTTGTTTCCTGTTGCTTTATCTGCTTTCTCATTTATTTGATAACCGGCCATCTATCTTCCTGTCAGATTCATTTATTTAAAAACTTTAATATAAGACCTTGTTGAAACATGACATCCATGGCAACAAAATGGCCCTCTTTTTTTAGGTATTAGTTCAAAAAGACATCAGATGCATTTTATATTGCCAAGTTGTGTACCAGAGACTTCCGCACAAGATCTGTCTGTTTTCTCTATCAAAAGCATTGGGACAGTAACAAGCTGAGATGGTGGTGGTTCAGATTGCTTGCCCACTGTGCTGGCTTTGAACCTAGATGCTAGCAATTTTTGTTCAAAAGCATTGGTACAGAGGGCAGCAAAACCACCAGAGCTTACTTAGACTATACCATGTGGAAAATTTAGTTCTGTATTATGAAGGTAATTTCCAAGCACAGCTTTAGTGCTTAGGACTGACGGAGTCCTCCTCATCAAGCCCAAGACCAAGCTGTAGCAGGCACCACCTTCTTGATATCAAAGCCTATGTTAATGAGGAAATGGAAAGATTGAGGGTCCCCAAATCTGTCCAAATGTCGCCACATTTTCACCAATTTTCAAATATATGAAAAGAAGTTATGGTATAATAAAATACGTATGGAACTGCTGCCCTTTTCAACCAGTTCTTTAACTTATTCATCCCAAAAAAACCCATGTTAAGTATGATGGAAAAGGATCACAGCACATACGTAGAACGCCAGGCAATTCTGGTTGTTTTCAATAACTATTTGAATCTCAATAGCTTCTTACAAGTAGGTGTTCTTATATATTTAATTTGTTCCTGAAATAATTATCAGGAGGTCTGTTGAAATATCCCATTGGTGATGATTCAGATGTTTGAAAATGGCTCCCTTGTGAATTATGTGCTTTAGTGCAGACATTGGATTTAATTTGGCCTTTGGATACTTTGTCTCTTAGAAATGAAGATTTTAGAATGGATATTTGATACACAATGTAAGTGGTAGTATAAAATATAGAAGGACAAGTGCTGTGTAAGTGTCTCTGAAATAAGGAAAAAATAATTCTGCCTAGGAGATGGTGTCGCTGGAGATGCATGCTGCAATATGTCTTAAGTCACGCTGTGGGAACTTTTGTAGCTGCGTTTCCCGATTGGACTTTCTTGTGGCTGTTAGGCTTGTATTCTCAGTTACAGTTCATTTAGACTTTGGTGATTTCAGGGGGAGAAACAGATGCACTCTGAAGACTTAATTCTCTTCAGAGAGGATAGGGATGAAGCTCTCCAAATTCTTATCAGAACGAAGTACGTGGAATTACATAATCATTGAACTGAGTTAACCACTTGTTTGTTTGTTCATTTTTCATTATGTATCTGTTCCAAAGAAAAATAAATGGCAAAGACCTTGGCTTTACAAGATAATTTACCATCTGGCTCTCATCTAGTATCTACAACCTACATCTTTTGTGTAAGAATCATATTTCTTCCTGCTTTGCATGTTTAGAATAATAACAAATGTTGTTTATAATTGCAGTACATCTGCTACAGGAGAGAGGACAAGATGGAACATGCAGTGGTCAGGTTCCTGGGTAAATGAGGATGAGACCTCTGCTCTGTCTCTTGCTGATCTTCAGAGGGCAGGCTTTTATGCCAGACAAGAGAAGACAGGAATTTCAAATTAAGTGATGCACCTAGTTAATATGAAGTTTGAAGAAAAAAGAATAAATCTGAAGATTATAATACTCTTGTTAAGCAATGGAGTTAAATTCTGCCCTGTTGCATCTGTTTTGTGCTTGTGGAAGCAGTCAGGTGGATGAGGCTGCACCAACAAAGCATGGCTAGTATAATTTTTTTAGTCATGATCCAGTTATTACCTCATGTGCTTTGGAAATTAAACACTCTAATAGCACCAGCATGACAGAGCTAGAATTGGTAAATGAGTGCACAATTAAAAGGAAGGGGATTGAAAGTAAATACTTGCTATTAGAAGAAGGGCAGTTATTTTTTTCTGGTCAGAAAGCCATGAGCTTCAACCAACTTGTTGAATATAAATATTGAGGCCCAACTGTCTAAAATAACTCAGGCTCATAAATCTCAAGCGTGTGGGTGGCTGTCTGGGACTGAGTTCCTCTTCCTTCTCCACTCGGAGAGGTGAAGGTTGTATGCTGCCACCAGAGAAAGCTGAGCATCGGAAAGATAAGGACGAATGTGGAGGGGTGCATCGGTGCACAGCTGGCCATGAAAAGTTACTCTCTTGGGTTTTGGTTTTGACCCTGAATCTTGGAGAATTATTTGAAGTAGAGTTTGCCCCAGAGGAGCCAATTGATAGTAAATAAATATTGAGCATGCATATGCTGGATCAGAGACCTTTCTGAAAACCAGGTGGGTCAGATCTGTTTTGTAATCAGACCTGTGAGTTTTTCACAAGAAGTTAACAAGAATTTCTAATTGTGGTGATTGTAAAACAAGGCTGTTGGCAGTAGGTTCAGATTGGATATTAAGAAAAGTTTTTACACTGAAAGGTTTTTAAGCATTGGGATGGGCTGCCGAGGAAAGTGGTTGAGGCACCATCCCTAGAGGTATTCAGAAGATGAGTTGACATAGTGCTTAGTGACATGGTTTAGTGGTGGGTTTTTTTTATCAGAGTTAGGTTGATGGTTGGATGAGATGATCTTAGTTGTCCCTTCCAAGCTGGACACTTCTATGATTCTAAGGATGGAACTGCCTTTATGGCACCCACCTAAATACAGGTGTCAGTTGTGCAAACCTGACCACCACCGATGGCTCACTGCCATTCCTTCCTGCTGGCTGCTTGTGGGTTACACACGCACAGAAGGCAGGTCTCACCACCGGTGGGTTTTGGACACTCTGACAATCTGACTGGCCCAGACTCCTACGTCCTCCAGTTGTTGGCACCTGAACCTACAAGCCCTCAGGTGTGCAGCCTCTCGCTCAAGTGGTGAGTGTGTCATGATATATGTTAGTTCTCAGGGACAGGGGCTGGCAGTAGAGAGTGCAGTCATGTGGTAGATAATTGGGAATAGTGTTTAGGAGGAGTACAGGTTGGACTGCAGTGATCAGAAGCAGGGCTTGGTCAGGCATGTGTACTTACCAGCTGCCTGTTCACATGCCTCTGGCCCCTTTAATCCCCTTTTCCATCAGTTTTCTCAGGTTGTTCCTCCTCAGTCATTGACTCATCCCTTTCCCTGCCTTTGGTAATTCCCTTAAATGTCCTGTGGTAGTATTTCTGACTCTCCGTAATTCCCATACCCACCCCATGGCTGGTTTTACACCACCCCAGACTTATGTTCCCCCTGCGTGACACAGCAAATCCTATTCCCTTGCAGGCCTAGGGAGACATTCTCCCTGTGGACACCTCTTGGTGGTCTTTCCTCCAGGAACCGTGGTCCTGTCCTTTTCCTTTGAGCGTCTTTAGAGCGGCCGATTCAGGAGGCTGCATTTGCACTGGGTAGGTTAGTACGGTTGGTCCTCTAAGCCTTGACTCGGTCTCTGTGCTCAATGTGACTGGCCTTTCATCACATAACTGAGCAAAGACCATTTTTAGACTTTCTTGGCTGATTTGATTTTTTTTTTCCTATACTTTCTATTTAAAAATAAATGAAATCAAGTGCTTGGCCAGTCGCTTAAGCCGGTGGAAAGTTTCCCCATGATGTAAATCATCATTGAAGGGGAACTCACAAAAGACAGGTTGACATAGTGCTTAGTGACATGGTTTAGTGATGGTTTCTTATCAGAGTGAGGTTGGTGGTTGGAGTAGTTGATCTTAACGGTCCCTTTCAACCTAGACAATTCTATGATTCTATGATTTTTATCCTCTCATGTGAAAGTTTCAGGAAAGCTGTGAGTAATTGCAAACAGGGAATCGAGTTGCTGCCACTTGTGGTTATAATAAATCAGGTTCTGCTGTCTCAAAGGCTGAGTTATGACTATTTGTGCGAGCTGCTATATCAAAAACAGTCAGAGAAGCTTGACAGGCATTCTGGAAGAAGGTTGACTATTTGATTTCTTGTCCGGGAAAAGGACGATGTAAACTTCAAGGAGAAATGCATTACCTGAAGTAGTCACAAGTCTATGAACCCTGGGATTACTGTAAGACTGGGTATTTGTAGAGAACGATTGTGTCCTGTCCAGTATTAGTATGACACCCGGGGACACCAAAAGAAAGATGAAACTTCAGAATATGCATAATAGCACTTAACATATTTTGTCTTTAGCCTCCAAACAGAAGTATTAACATCAGTCTCCTGAATCCCATATACTCTAAATATGTCATGTACACGTTATAAAACCAACCAACCAAATAAAATTAAAGCAGGCCTTCCCTTACAGTGCGTGGCTGCAGCATTTTAACACTCAGCATTTGATTCTTGAAAATGAACTCCCCAGGCAAAGTGACTTGGGGCAAAAAGTGGCACACATTCTGCAATAAACAAAACTAACTTAAGCCAACCTACAGCTCATCTCAGATGCCACTTTAAGAGTACAGGGCCGAATGAACCTTGAAATCACCGCAATGACATAATGGATAGAGTCTGCCCAAGGAACAGGTATTGACGGGCTGTCAGGAGTGTTGTCTTATGATAGAAGATTTTGGACCAAATTCACCGCTGATATAAATTGACTGAAATGAATAAAGCTTGCTGAAACAAGAGTATGGCCTAATACTTGAAAGACACTTTTTCACTTGTTAGTATGGTTTACTGCTAAAACTGCGTTCTAAAAAATACAGAAGCTAATGCAGTTCATGTGAAATGTCAGTGTTGATTGTCAACCAATATGCTGTTTAGGCCAGACTAGACTTTGGACTACCAGGCTAATAAAGCCAAGGCCATCTATTTCCCACTCCCTCCCATCACCCACAGGTTTATTCTAAGAAAACTTTTCCTGACTTGGATTCCAACTCCTGGTCCGCGTTCTCAGCATTACAAATGAGAGAGTGCAAGGCATGTTTATACGGTGGTGGAAATGTGTCAACAGACATCCTCCAATATAGGCATGTCTGAAAGCACCGGAGGCGCCCCTGTCAGAGTGTAAAGAGTAATGTATTGCTTCTTACTGAGATTACTACATTTTCTTTTTAGTCATCTATGAATATTTTCTGTGTAAATAGTCTTCATAGATAAATATGTTCAATATAACATGTATATATAGAGATACATCTAATACATTTATACAGATATGTGTAATTATAAGTGTGTGAGTATATATACATACATATTATCTCTGTTTTCATATAGATATGTGTATATATGCACATACGCCCATACACTCAGGTATATTTATTTATGTACAGAAACTGGCTGCGTATTACTATAACAAATATTTTGAAGATAACATTTTTTTAGAGGTGTATATTCCTCCTCCTTTTCAGCGACAAGATGATACAATTATAGAAAAGCAGTAACAACCTGATTTTTTAAAATGAAAAGCAAGAGAATAGCGGTTGCATAGAAGTGGTTCAAGTCTGTTGCTACTGGATTAACAGCATAACAAGCTAAAATAGCAGGAAAAATGACTGTGAAATGGAAGCTGTTTTATCCACCTGAATGCCAGTGGTGTAAAGAATGGTATGAAGAAAAGACAGCATTTTGCTGATGCTTTTCAGTAGGGACTTACTGCATTACATAAGTTGAGTAATTTTCTGCTCTCAGTCATTTCTCTCGTAATCAGATTGCTTGCGCTTTGTTCTTGTTTTTTTTAGAAGTTGTAAGAACGAATGCGTTGGAGCTCTCATGTGTATCAGTGGTGGGTTCAATGCATACATGTTTGGGCAAATTTGCCTGTTTATAACTGCTGACATCATGGTCTGAATTTCCTTCTTTATTAGCTGAGCAGTATTGCAACTCACTTTCCTGCTGGTTGTGAAGGAAAGTACACTTACAAGCTAGTAAATGTGTGCTACTTCTGTTTGAGTAGTGGTTTGCTGGTGACAGAAAACCGGAATGAGTGTGTATCTTTGAGTGCAGAAGGCAAATACCACAGTTTTATGTAAACTAGCGGGAACATACAACACATGCTTTGATTTGCAAGAGCCAATGAGAGAATCATACAATAGTTTGAGTTGAAAGGGACCTTTGAAGTTCAGCTAGTCCACCCACCATGCAATGAGCAGGGACATCTTCAATTAGATCAGGTTGCTCAGAGTGCCATAAAGCCTGACACTGAATGTTTCCCGGGATGGGGCATCTACCACCTCTCTGGGCAACCTGTTCCAGTGTTTCACCGCTGTCATTGTAAAAAATGTCTTCCTTATATCTAGTCTAAATCAACTCTGTTTTAGTTAAAAGCCATTACCCCCTGTTCTATTGCAACAGGCCCTGCTAAAACGCTTGTCCCCATCTTTCTTTTAAGCCCCCTTTAAGTACTGAAAGCCCGCAATAAGTCTTCCCAGAGCCTTCTCTTCTCCAGGCTAAACAACCCAACTCTCTCAGCTTGTCCTCACAGGAGAGGTGCTGCAGCCCTCTGATCATCTTCGTGGCCCTCTGGACCCGTTCCAACAGATCCATGTCTTTCCTGTGCTGAGGGCTCCAGAGCTGGACACAGTACTCCAGGTGGTGGGGTCTCAACAGAGTGGAGTAGAGGGTGAGAATCACCTCTCTCGGCCTCCTTCCCACACTGCTTTTGATGCAGCCCAGGATGTGGTTGGCTTTCTGGGCTGCAAGTGCATATTGTCAGCTCGTGTCCAGCTTTTCATCCACCAGTACCCCCAAGTCCTTCTCTTCAGGGCTGCTCTCAATCTCTTTATCCCCCATCTTGTACTGATAAAGGGGGTTGCCCTGATGCAGATGCAGGACCTTGCACTTGGCCTTAGTTCATGAGGTTCACATGTTCCCACTTCTCAAGCTTGTCCAGGACCCTCTGGATGGCGTCCTGTCCCTCAGGCATGTCAACTGCACCATTCAGCTTAGTGTCATCACCAAACTTGCTGAAGGGGCACTCAATCCCACTGTATATGGCATTGATGAAGATATTGAACAGCCTTGGTGTCAGTATGGACCCCCGAGGGTATTGTCTGATTGTGGTCAACCTCAAGAGGATGCACACTGTGTACACCTTACACCCTGTCATATCTGGGGTGTGAGTGGGAGTGCTCCATGGTCTCTTTTTTACAGAGATGAGGGGAGTGGGATAGGGGTGGCAAGAGCTGTGTTGTTGTCACCATCTTTTTCGCTAACCACACTGGAACTAACACACCTCAGGATTTGTGTGGATTGCCCAGTGTGTTTTAAAAGGTTGTTTCTCCTGTCTCCTCTTCTCCAGCTCCCCTAATTATCCACACTTGTAGCCATTCTGTGCAAGTGCTGGCACTAAAACACATGGGAAAAAGTGGTTCCAAATGCTTCCAGGGTGTTTACAACTGTACACAAGGAAAGGAGATTGAAGATAAAGTCAAGATTAACCTCTCCTTTTGTATCGCAGTATCATTATCTAATTAGATCAGAAGCAAAGCCCTGCGGCTTAGTCAGTATTAGAGCGTAGGCACCCATTTCAGGAGGGAGCCTTTGAGAAGAGCAATCTTCAGCCGTCCACCTACACCATTTTCTTTGCGGCTTTGCAAGATGAAAAAAATGACAGATGTAAACCTCCCCAAAAGCAGTTGCATGTTCTCCTTACGCACAGTGCCTTCGAAGAGACTTCTGTCCCCCTGAACCACTGATGCTTTGACAATCCCAGTGGGTGACCCTTGTCTTTGCTGTCCCTGGGCTGCTGGGACAAGCCAGAATAGCTCCAGTGGAATTCAGTGGGTCAGACCCTGAGGAGAGGGTCTGCTGGTTTCAAATCACTCATGCTATTTTATTACAGGCACAGGTACCTTTATCAGGAAATTGGAGCCGTGGTTCAGATAAGCTGGATGGAGAGGGGATGGGAGGGAGCAGGGAATTCTTCCCAGTTGTCAGAAAAGGTCCTTTACCTGAACAAGGACTCTTGTCACCCAGTAGTTGCTCTGCCTTACTGCAGAAAATGGCCAAGATTGCCTAAATATATGGAGATACTGCAGTTGCTACACAATTCATAGGTCCTGTTCTTGGGGTTTATATATGTTGGGGCTTATGCCCGCTTCTGTGATTTTGGTTCTGTACCGGTTGCAAAATGACCCTCTGCTTTAGTTTTGGCAAACATCCGTCTAGAAGAGCTCTTCATGTGCAGTTTGCCCAAGCATTCTTCTAACATAACAGATGGTGGGATTGTTGTGGGCAAAGCCAAAGTGGGTTTGATTAAGTTTTGAGTTTACCACTCTATATGAAACTAATCCTGGTGTGCTTTGGGTCCTTGTAGGAAAACATACTGTAGCAAACACTTTCATTGTTTTGGGACAATTTATCATTAGCAAATAAATGGAGAGTATGGGAGAAAAGAATGAAGTAGATCTGTCCCTGCTTTAAGATCTTAATATTTGGTATCAGCTGACAAGGAACATGGGACTATGAATCTGACCAAGGCACGTAGAGGTTACTGTTGTAACAATAACAACAACCGTAAAATATGGAAGAACTCTCACAAATATTACAAACAGAGAAGTGAAAACTCATAGGTTAGGGGCAGATAGCAGAGCTTGAAAGCAGTTTGTTGGGTTTTGCTCAGGTCTTCGTTGGAAGTGGAGTGGTGACTCAGTTTTAACATGTACATACAGAAATTTTAAAAAGTAGTAATATTTTCAAAATGTTGTGATCTGATGACAGAGCAGTGTTCTGTACTTGTGCCATTACCCAGGTTGTTGCAGCCCCTGTCAGCATAATGTAATCTCACCTGCTGGCACAATGACACAGGTGGTGCATTCACCACTTCCACAGAATCACAGAATCACCTAGGTTGGAAGGGACCTTTTAAGATCATCTAGTCCAACCAATGAAAAAAAAAAAAAA
>JAOXNO010000001.1:117115765-117159227 GCA_028565335.1 Limnodromus scolopaceus
CACTTCCACAGAAACACAGAATCACCTAGGTTGGAAGGGACCTTTTAAGATCATCTAGTCCAACCAATTAAAAAAAAAAAAAAAGATCAAAAGCATTTAGCTAACTCTGAAGTGAAGACCAACAATGTTAGAGGTGTGCTTATTTTTCCATTTGCACACAGGTTACAGCTGTCATTGCTTCCTCTTGATCTGTCACATACGTTTAGAAGAACTTGTGTGCAGACTTTGAACTGGTGCATCTCCTGTACGTACGGCACTGAGTGCGCTGCCTGAAGGACTGTCTGCAGCCCGGCAGACTGCAATTGCCGTGTCACTGCGTGTAATGAAGCTGCTCACCTCGCAATGAGATTTTGTATTAGGTATATCAGATACTTTTAAAAACATGGATTGCATGAGCGGTTATACCTAATAGACAGCAAGCCACATTTTCCCTTAGGCATCTCATAGCAATGAGAGCCAGGCGTGAGAGTCTGATTCAGCTGAGTCCGTGTGGGCTTCTTCTGTGTAAGAGGCTGTGCCCAAGCTAGACAGTGACCTAGGCTCTCAGTAGCCAAGAGGTTTCTCTCATGGTCAATGGTGTATAGTTACTTCAACAAGCCAAACAAATGACTCTTCCTGCACATTTACTAGGAGGAGTAGCTGTGGTGGGGTGGCCCTGGGGAGCAGTTGAGCACCCACACAGCTGCTCTGTGTCCCCCGCCAGAAAAGGGAAGAGAATCAGAAGGGCAAAAGCTGAAAACTTGTGGATCCAGATAAGGGCAGTTTAATAAGTGAATCAAAGCTACGAGCACAAGCAAGGTGAAATAAGGAGTTTATTCACTGCTGCCCATCAGCAGGCAGGTGTTTAGCCACTTTCTGAAAAGCAGGTCCTCGGCATGCGGAGGGGTCACTTGGGAAGATAGATGCCGTAACCCCAAACACCCCTCCCTCCCTCCTCTTTTCCCCAGCTTTTATTGCTGAGCACAATGTCGTATGGTATGGGATATCCCTTCGGTAAGCTGTCCCGGCTTCTGGAGCACCCCAGCTTACTCTAAAAAAAGAAAGCCATGACTCTGTGCAAGCACTGCTCAGCAATAGCCAAAACACAGTGTGTTATCAACATTGTTTTTGTCACAGATCCAAAACACAGCACCATATCAGCTGCTCTGAAGAAAATTAACTCCATCCCAGGCATACCCCATAGAATAGCACACATGCAAATGTTTTCATTGTAGTTGTTTGCAGATGGTTAAAACAAATAGCCCCGTGAGTTTTTGAGTTCTTGATATATCAGTATACGTATGTAGAAGGTTTGATACTGCTGTGTGCCTAGATTGTCATGAATCCCCGCTTTCGATCCCTCAGCCTGTCTCACCTACCAAACTAGCACAAATCTGTGCTGCTGTATTGATTTTAGTGGTTGCATGCTGTTCTACAGGAACTGAGTCCGGAGAGTGCCTGTGGTTTTTAGGATCAAAGCATGTGTTTTGAGGTGACATGGATATTGTTCTAATGGTGTCTCTTCATTATTTCATTTAAAGTCATAGCATTTGGGAGGAAAGCCATGTAAACAGCCTGGACTCTTATCTCCCTTTTTCTTTCCTGTGTGTACTGGTGTGTTAATAGGTAGCATAGATAAATGTCTTACAGAAGTATGTTAAACATAGGTAGACCAGTCATATAGAAGTCATACAGTAAGAGAATAAAGAAACCTCAAGAGACAAGTCAGGTTTAATTTTCCGGTAACATATCCAGCTGGCATTGTTTTGAAATGTCATTGTCAGTTTAGTTGGTGAACAGGAAAATGGAAACCCGTTGTCTTGACTTCGGAAAACAAATGTACTTTGGAACATGGTTTACAAGGACATCTAATTAAAAGGATGTGAGAAGACCAACACTCTTTATGTGAGTCCCTCTTACTAGTGATATACATGAGTCGTCAGACCATTAGCACAGCTAATTTCTTTTGATCGACTTCCACTTTGTGGAGGAAGCAACTGCTTTCACTATCAAATTTTTCCTGTCCCAGTAGACCAGTTGGATCATTCAATGTCCAGCTTAAGTCTGTCCATAGTTTACCCCTTGCCTTTTCATTGAACAGTTGAATAACGTAACTGTAAAGAAAGACAAAAAGTGTCAAAAGAAGTTACAGGTGTTACTGGGAAATGAATCAATGCAGAGATAAAGTATAAGTGAAAGGACTGTTAACAGAGAGGGTCTCCTGATGAGCCTGCAATGAAAATCCCTCTGGAAAACTTCAATATCCTCTTTTTGTTGGAAAATGGTAGTGCATCAGAGTAGAAATGTTGTTTCTTTGCTACATTTTTCTAACTACCTTTTCATGGAGGTTTGTTACGTCGAGGCCTTTCTAGTTCGGAAGAGAAAAAACCCAATTGGGCTGATGACCACACACCTGAAAGTGTAAGAGACTTACACTTTGGAATTCTTGGAATTCTAAGTCAAGGACTTAGACTTGGTTCACGCTCATCTCAGAGTGTCCCACTGGCCTCTGGAATGACATCTTAGTAGTTGAAAAAAAACCCAACCAACCAAAAAGTCCGCCACCAAAACTCAAAGTTGAGTTTTCTCGCTGACTCAGAATAGAGAACAAAATGGGAACTTGAGGTGGAAATCATGCCTTTGTGAAATGAGTTATTGCTTCCCAACTTGCTTTACTAATAATTTTGTAGATAATTCAGAAAAGGCAGGATTTCCAAAATGCTGAATGATTCTGCTGCCTTGTTTTAACATGTCCTGAACTTGTGAATTAAAGATCATTAGCCTTTTTTTCAAATTTCAAATAATTTTAATGTGCACATTTAAAATTTTTTTTAGTGTGTGAAATAAGAGTCAATTTGATGATACTTGCAATCTGAGTGCAGCTGTCAAATCGTTATTTCTGTTTTGTGTGTGAAATGTCAAAGAGTTTTCCTCTTGAAAACTCTCATCTTTACATGAGACATATTGCTGATAAAACATTTAATTGCTTCGGATATATGGTTAGCAGCAAGAGTCGAGCTTTGTTGGTGCTACCCTTAACAACTTCAGCTTAGTCCATAATAGAAAACGTAGGTCAGCTGGAGCTTTTTAAAACAGATGGAAATTTAGTAGTTTATGGTAGTTCGATGGGTGCACATCCCCACAAGGCTGCCAACTTCTCTAGTTCCGAATTGCGAAAAAAGCAGAAATCAGACTGCCGAAAGCCGCTTACTCTCACTCATTTTCATTCCAGAAGCAGCAGTGCCCTGTGCAGTGGGTTTTGTTTGTAACATATTCAGCACTGACATGCTACAGAAGACGATAATTAGTTCAGTGGTGTTTAGAGGATTTTATATTTAGTTTGCTGACAACGAAAAGTATTTTAATTTGGGCAACTTCGTTAGTGTAAATATTCAAGAAGAGAGATAAAAACACAGTTGTTCTAAGTGAAATGCAAGAACTGGAGGTGAACTAGGGTTTATTTCTGCACGCACTTCAGGTTTTCCTTTATTTTTACAGTCAGGATCATAGGTTATATCTGTATCTAGATTAGTGCTAGAATAAAATAAATATGTAGTCCTGTGTTTCTAGTTCGTGAAGGTCTTGGGAATGTTGAGGAGAAATGGGAAGAATCAGTATGTCTGTTTCTGAAAATAGAAGTCTGCCAGCACCCATGTTTCAGCCATCCATATGGCTGACCACAGGGATGTCCTGCTGCTTTAGGAGCTTCTTCAGCCTTAGCAGTTGTTCTGACCATCACTCTTCCTCTCATTCACTGACCTCTTTGAGTTTTGGAGGCCAATCGCTGAAGTTTCTGTCTGTGTCTCTGCTCTCGAGTGTACGTAGTAGAATTAAGGACTCAGTGCATGAATTTAAAATCTACTTTTTAAAACACCTCTGGTATTTGCCTCTGTGTGTGTTTCAAAGTGTCCTCCTGGCTCCATGTGTTCCTCAGCCTGCTTGTGGGAGAGAATGGGATGGAGCACTGAGAATGTGAGGAGGTGGAAGTGCTTCCTCCGATTCGCAGTGCAGAATTGGTTTGAGCGGGTGGGAAGAGGCAAGGGGAAGGATGTGCAGGAAGGTGTTCAGAAGGTCAGATGGCCAAGGTGATCAGCAGTTGCCTGTTCTTCAGAGGAAGTTCCTGCAACAAACTGTCGTCGCTGTTGCAGTTGAATAGGAGTGCTGGGAAGAACTGCTTTTTCTTTGGAGTCAAACGTAATATTTTGAGTGATTGAAGCTGACTTGTGAACTGTGATTTTTTTTCAAAGGTCAAACACTGTGGCAGCTTTTAAATTGCAGTGACCAGGACTGAAAACATTTTCCAAAATCCAAGAAGCGTGGCTCACTATGTCTGGAAGGGCTAGGGTCAAAATGTTATCTTGTGAGCATTTAAATCATTGCAGAAGTCTGTGTCTTAAACAACAACTCTTGTTTCTAATAGTTTGGGAAAAGTTACTTTTTTTTTTGCTATGCAGGAGACATTTCCTCACATTCTGATTTAACATAGAGTTTGTGATAAAGATGTCCACGGAAGCATTAAGGAAAGCTTTTCTTTACACAGCAAGCTCTTCAGGCTAGATATTGCCGTCAGCATCCTCCAGCTTGGAGGAAAGAGATGCTAGATAACTTCAGCTGCTTCTGCTGGAACTCTAGAAAGCCCCAGGGCCTTCCCTCTCTAGCCCTTTCACAGGCAGGTAGGAGGAGAGAGCCAAAGTTTTTTACTTTTGCTTTTTTTTCCCTTCCTGCTTTTTGCTGTGTGCGTGTGTGTGGGTGGGGAGAGGCTGGGAGCAGGAGGGAAGAGCGCAGCAGTAAAAAATGTGGTGACCGTGAACATCAACACAGGAGCCCCAAAGCAGGCTTCTTGGAGGGAGGAAGGGTTTCTGTCTCCCTTGTTGGAGAGAGACCCAGCTGAATCTGCATTTGGAAATGAAGGCAGATGGGGCAGTTCAGTTCATAACCACGACTGGGCTGTTACGGAATATCTCCTATTTGAAATTTTTTTCAGAAGGGAAGGGTTGTTGGGAAGGGTTCTGGTTTTCTCTGTTTGTAAGACTGAATAATATTATTTGTACTTTGAGGTATAAAGGTACTGCAATTATGAGAAATTGCTTTCTGCTTGACTGGCATACGTAAACAGCTTTCATCTCTAAACCTATGTGTCAGGCTCGTGACTTCAGTTTGTCATTCGAGGGAATGTGTCAGCCTTTTCATTTCAAATTGTGTTGGCTCTTCTTTTGTCAGGAAAGACCTTTCTTGCGTGCTTAAGTAACAGAAACAAAGGCAATTAAAAGGCAGCAGAAAGCAATTATCAAACAAGGATTAGGCTATGGATATTGCTTTGAAAAGACATTTCCACTAGATTCAGAAGAAAGATGAAGCTGTGCGTCATTCATACATGGGGTTTTTTTTTCCCCTTTCATGTTTCCTAAGGGTTGAAGATAAATTAGGGTAGCTATTTTCTGTGCAGGCAAAGTACAAGCTATGCCCCAGATCTCCAAATGCTTCAACATGTAAATACTGCTTCTGAAGCCATCAGGTCTTGTTGCGAGTACAGATTTATTTGCATTCATGTTCGAAGGTTACTTTCGTTCATTGACCTATTTAGTTGTCATTCCCTATCCTCAGTTGCAGGCATATGGCTCCATGTGCACGCGTATGGCAGATGAACAGCTTTAGCTCTCTCAGGCAGAAACATTCAACAGAGAAACCAACAAGAACTGAATCTTGCCGTGGATGTATCTGATTAGAATTAACAGGCAGGAGCCATACATAATTGTAATCGTCCTGTAAACCTCTGAGGAAGGCTGTAACCTTGCTGTAGGACCAGATAAAGGGAGCCATGCAGAAAAGGTGAATACAAGGAGAGGCTCAGAGCAGCTCTTCCAGTAGGACTAGTATCAACCAATATGAGGCATATCTTTGCAAGAAGGGTGTCTAGTAGTTACCTGGGCCTGTTACTGGCTCAGGTTGCATTGATGGGTCACTTAACTCTGCTTGATCATAGCCATAAAGAGCATAGGCTTTAAGTGGGGGCTGGCATGAACCCCATTCATCTCACAGCACGGTGGGGAGGTGTCATCAATAGTTGCAGGAGGAAGGAGGTGTGCCCATGATGCTGCTGACTCCTGTTCTGCTCCTCCGTACTGTTGGAGGAATGCATCTTTCAAGAAAGTCTGTAAATTCCCTGTCTGCCTGCAAGCACTTCGGCCTCCTGTTACTTGCTGGTATGGGTTCTGTGTATGTAAAAGCCATCTTTATAGAGAAACATTGCCTGGTCAGGAGATGTGATACAGCCAGACAAGGTGAGTGAGGTTGTATAGTCTCTTACTTCAAACTCAGAATTAGGGGGTTGCAGAGCTTGGAGCCTAACAGACTGTCATATCTAATTAAGCTTTTTCTGAAGAAAAGCAATATTCAGATACTAAAATAATGTGATGAGCAGCCTGCACGATAGGGAAAGAGCATGGTGCATGCAGCTCTTATTTCCAGGTTTCAAAAGAGTGAAATCTTTACTTAGTCAGGTTTTTTTTTGTTTGACTGCACAACGTGGACTGTCAGGTCCAATGTCTTGCATAAGTTTAATACCTAGTCCAGGGGTCTGAGAGTACAATGAAATGAAAGGGACTTTTCACGTTCTTTATAATTTACAGTTTGGTTTAAGATTCTCCTTCTGCTAGAACTCAATTCCTCATCTGGATTGCTATCTTCTCTTCAATGCATTCTCATTTATTATGCAACAGGGCCTACAGTAAGTAGGGATTTCATGTCATAGATCTTGGCTTGGGGGCTCATGATCTCCCTATAGGTTCCAGTTTCCTGTGTTTTACTGACTTGCCACAGAAGGAAGTTAGTTGGTATGTTTAGCACAAAGGAAGCACGCTAATAGAAGTCAGATCTTAGGCAACCACAGAAACAAAATTCAAAACTGCTTTAAAGTTTGTTCTTAAACATTTAGCTTTTGATTAAGATCTAATCTTCCAAAGCACATTTGGATTTTTCAGACTTTGAGATATTCTGGTTAAGTTTGAACCAAGAGCTACCACCGCAGTGCTGTGTTCTTGAGCTAGCAGATAGCTTGAAGCAAAAATCCGTAGAGTTTTGAACTGTCCCCAGTTAACAGAGTGCAAAGTAAGTGCTAAATACTAAAGGTAAAGTAAAAACACAATGTGTGATACATTTGTACATCCTGAACATGGGCAGGATGCTCTTCTTGATACATTTCGTAGGAAGCATCTGAACGTGTGGAGTGCCAATCCAACTTCAGTGTGCGATTTGTGTGATTACTGCAATTGTGCAAGCAAGTGACCACAATCAAACTGGCATTTAAAAAAAGACAGAAAATGCCTTGATATCCATTTTATTTGTGACTGATATGAAAATCAGCCATGATTTTGTTGGCAAAGGATGAGATTTGTCACAGCATCTAGGGGTTTGGTGTCTAGTCTAAGCTAATTGTCCTGAACTCCCACTATAGTTAAGAGAAAGATGCACTTCCAGAGGGTTATTTATCCCTTCCCAGAAAAGGAATGCAAAATAGGTAGAATTAATTACCTGTTAGATGTGCCTGTTTCTCTCTAGTAGTTTATGGGTCTTAATGAATTTAGGTTAAACGACAAACTTTGGGATGTATAAAATTAGGTAGATTGAACGCTACAAGGCTCATTGTGAGCATGGGCTAAGCTCTCCATCTGAGTTATGAATAATCCGTCCCATGATCACTAAGTGGGGAATCAGCTGTGGATCAAGAGCAGTATGTTTAAGAAGGCCTGGTTGCAGGCTATATTAAGAAATGCAGTTTAGTCCACCAGAAAGAAAAAGCTTTGCTGCCCAGCATGAATTTTTTTCTTCTTTTTCTTTTTCTTTTTCGTTTTCTTTTTTGTTTTCTTTTTCTTTTTGTAAAGCATGAAAGACTTACTGTGTTTTTAGGTTGAGAGGAATGGGTTCCCCATTTCTGAGTTGGAAAGGACTTTGAGGGAAAGGAATTTCATTTGGTTACTTCAAGCACTTGCTTAGCTTTTCTGACCTCTCTGTCCTGATGTTTTAGTGCCTGGCATGCTGCTTTATAGACATTTACATAACGAAGGTCGTTTCTCTGAGGCAAGGTACAAGAATGCATTACAATTGTAAATTCCGTTAATTGTCCTAAAGCAGGGCTCAGAGCTTAGACAATGGAAAATCCTATTGTTCTACATCCCTGAGAGACATGTGAATATAATAGAAATATATGGATGTGTGGATTCTAAAGCTAAAGTGGAAAAATAAAAAGGTTTATTCCCTTGAGGTACACAAATGATGGTGGAAGCCCTGAGCCAGTGAACTATGTGTTTACATATAGGTTGTATTTGGTAGACAGTTAACCTTAATCATGTTTATTATTTCTAGTATGACTCTACCCTCCAGGCTTCACAGAGGTACAGTTCAGGCCAGTGTACAATTAGGGAAGTTCCTATTATTAAGGCAATATATTTATTCACTGTGTTTGTCAGGAAAGCTATTTCTGTCCCATATGTTTTCTGGAAGTAAAAAGATGCCTCTTCCCAAGTGTCGGTACCTGTAACTCACTTTAAACTTAAGCCTCTTTGAACTCAGTGGGGATCTTGGGAAAGAAATGTCCATTTAAATAATCCCCAGCAAGAGGTTTTTTTTTAATTCAGAATATTTAAATAATTGTCAACTTATACAGATAATCTTTCTCATCTGAGAATTTGCAAACTCTTAAACATTAATAAACCCTGTCTATACCACCGAGAGGAAAGCATTCTGTACTCGTGCAGTGAGTGGGCAACACGATGCCCTGGCTGGTCAATAGCAGAATTAAAAATACAGGGAAAACATCTCCCTGACAATATGCCAATTTATGGAAACACCCTGGCTTTGAACTAACTTTGATTTAGGTGAAAAGCCCCAGGTATCTTCATCTTACGATTGGGACGTGATTTAATTTTTGTTTTATAGTAAAATTAAGCAAATAAGCAGTCCATTTTGGAATGAAATGGTTTGAATGCCACAGCACGAATTGTGCATAAGGGGTAATTTCATTTAACTTGTAAGCCCTATTTGTATTTCAGAATGGACAAGAAAAGGTATCTCAAGGGATGGATTCCTGGGTGATACAAACTGCTGGAAGGTCCCTAGCTGCCGAAGGGGCTGTTCCAGCTCCTCACCTTGCTTGTGACCCGCACAGTCTTGTCCTGGAAGTAACAATCCTGGCAACCCATGCAGCTGAAAAAAAACAAGTCCTCTTTGTTCTTAATTTCCCAGGAATGGTTTCCAGGTGGACAGGCTTGCTGTCCTCACTGGTTGTGTAGGTGCACTTGAAGACCATCTCAGGGAAAATGATGGGAAGGTGTCCTGGGAAGAAAGGGCAGAATAACAGTGGCCGCTTCAGTAATAACTTCATCTTCTATTGCTACTTCTGAAACTATGTGCTCCAGATAGCCCCAAACCCACAAACTGGGCCACCGCCTTGCAATAGCTACTAGTCGCTCCACACATCTCCTGGTGTGTGTGCGACTATCGTGTTTACATGCACAAACTGGATGGCTGTGTGGCTGCTGAGTTGTAAATTGGAACTGTAAATCATCAGGAACTAATTTACATGCACAATTATGTTATTTATGTGCAAGTGAGAGGAACCTGCACCTCTTTTCATGTGCCGGCCAACTACACGGTCCTGACCGCGTGCTCCAGAAAGCAGCACAATAAATGCAAGATATTTACTGTCACTTGCCCTCAGAGCTCTGCAGTGCCAACCTGCTGCTCTGCTCTAAGTGCATACTTGCTTCTGGGGTTCAGGAAGGTGCTCACCCAGTGCAGGGTCGGGGCAGAGGAAATAAAGCACCAGGAGACCGAGAGAGACTCCAGGGGGCTGTGATATGGGGTAGCTTTCTCCAGGAGCTTCACAGGGATCTCTGTGCTGCTGCTTCTTGCTCACCCCTCCCCTGCAGGGATAAAACTCGGTTAGATGAAGCAGGTCGGTGTAGTCTCTAGCAGTAAACATGTTGATGTTTTGCGATGACAGTGGCTTCTTCTAAGGAAGGAGAACAAGGGCTGAGATGCAGAAAGTGAATAATAGATTGAGGAGAACGAGACAAGAGGAGTTTTTGTTGATATATTTACATCTAGGTGCATGGAAAAGACTTCTTGCTGGTGTAAAAATGATAAAGAAATATGTTGCCTAGCTAATGTATTTTTACATCTACAAACGTTTCTACTGTAAATCTGGCCTTCAGCTGTTATCTCTCTCTGTGTGTGTTTCTCATCTTGTGCTTCTCTGTCGAGTTTCTGCCAGCATTCCCCAGCTGTTCAGTTTTCTGATACAAAGCTAAAGAGTCTACAAATGAAACGTCTGCCAGCTATCATGAGGATGTTTTCCATGCCTGGATGGACCTCTGCAAGCTCGCTCTTTCATGCTTAAGTCACTAACTTTCCTTTTAATATGACACGTGACCTGTTTAGTTTGGTTTTTCCATTACTTTGTGTTGTTGCAGAGTAGGTGATGAAGGGAATGGTCGTTAGCCGTGGAAGTGTGGGTATGGTGGGTCTGGGGGCAGCAGCAAAGTCACAGATTTGCAAGGAGCATTTTTCTGTAATAGAGGGCTCCCTACTCCTGCCTACTCCTGACAGGGAAAGGTGTGGATGTGGCACCTTGATTCCCCTTCCTTTGTTCAGGTTTTGTGGTGGAGAATTCCCTGATGTTGGCATGCTTTTTTTGATTGAAACAAGGAGATGAGAGGAGAATTAAGCCTATAAATTTTAGAATAGAATAGGAAAATCCAATGGAGTTTCTTTAATGGAACAGGGTCGGTATACAGTGCCAAGAGATGGCTCTGGTTTCTCCTCGTGATTTAACGGGCAATTTGATTGATGGTACTGTAAATGAATTGTGTATTTAAATTTAAATTACTGCTTTAAAAGTATGTTGCTTGTTGAAGGTATTAAAATGAGGGAGGTCAGTAATACAGTACTTATCTGAGTGTCTTCTATATTTCCAGCTGGATGTTTTCTGATAAATCACATCCCATTTAGAAAAGCAGCACAAAAAGACAAAATATAATACCTGTATAAAATATTTTAATAAAGAAATGATGCCATTCTACCTGGCTGCAGGTAGGAAGTGTGGAAAGAGCAGGTTATGTTGCTTTTGATTTTGAGTGTTAAGTGCAAAACGCTGCTTGTGATTGTTTTTCAGTCATTTATAATTTTGCCAAACTCTGAGCTGAAATTTCCTGCATTATCTATTTACTATAGTGAATTTTCTGAGAAACCTTTGAGCAATTTCATGCCAGTGGTACTTCAGGGTGCCAGCAGCTATTTCCTACCTTCAGAAGAGCTTGTGGTGAAAGAGAAACGGTTCAGATCTAATGGGAAGGGCAAATCCTGCTCTAATTGCAGCGAGCCGGGAAAGCCTGCTGTGCTCACCTGGGACCTGAGAAGGGCTCTTGGTGCCTATTGGATGCAGAATTAGGCTACAAGGCCTAGAAACGTCTAGGATTCTGTGTGACATTTCTCTGAGTACCACATGAGTGTGTTACTGGCAATGAAATGCAAATGAATGAAGCATTTTAGTCAAACACCTAGAGGTGGTATTTACCTGAGGAAATGCACTGTAAGGGTAGGAGTGAGTTTTGGTTGTGGTTTTTTGGTGCTGATTCAGACACGTTCTGAAGCATGCGCTCCTACCCTAAGCATGGGGAGGGGGTGGCTTGCTTCTTTTCAGATTAATCATAATTATTGTGAGAATGATAAAAGCAAATCTCCCCAGAAATCCTTGTAGAATCCACAAGGAAGCAGATAAATCCATCAACATGTTTCTCCCTTGCTGAATCCATTAGCAAAAGTTTTGGTGGCTTGAGCCACAGGAGGTCCCCTGCTGTCTTCATCAGTACAAGAGGTCACCCTTGATCAGCTCATTAAACAAGGGGCTGCTGTGGGGCTTTGTGCTGCAGCCAGGCAGGGAAGGAAATCCGCCTCTTGAATGAGGGTCTGTTCGGGCCAGTCATGTGTTCCTGGCTGCGAATCTGGTCCAGTATCACAGTGCCTGGAGTTTGCTTTCCATGGGAAATCCGAACACGGGAAAATGAAGCACACCCTGGAGGTGTTCGAGGCCAGGCTGGATGGGGCTTTGAGCAACCTGCTCTCGTGGGAGGTTTCCCTGCCCATGGCAGGGGGGTTGGAACTCGATGATCTTTAAGGTCCCTTCCAACTCTAACGATTCCATGATTCTATGATTCTATTTCGCTTCTCTGGGAGAAGCAGTGGAACTGTGGAATGTAACGTGAGGTGAAATTAACACCAAAAGTTTTTGCATCGCTTGAATTTTCTCTTTCAGTTTTGATTTCAGAGTTTCTGTATTCTGTTTTCAGTGGGTTGGACAGAGAAAGTTGCTGAGTGCTTGTTCTGGTTGGGGATGGCACATTAATATTCTGTTGACAAATTCGTGTTTTAAGTAGTTCTTGTAAACTGGTATTTGGATTCCCATGGGCATCGGCTCCTAAACATATTTTCAAGGATGAGGTTGCGGTAACTCCAGGAGGGGACACTGGAAAACTGAAAGTATCCAAGCTATTTTCTATTGGAAATCAAAGCAGTTTTAAGAGAAACGCCTGAAAATCATGATGATAAACTCAGTCTTAATGTAAGTCCAATCCAAAAGGTGACAGCCGCTGTGGTGAGTGGCCCACAATATGCATCAGGCTTGGGGTGAGTTCGGTTTGAGGTTTAGTCTTTCATTAAACACTGGTGTACTGACACTCATTGCTGTATGGATCATGGACTGGTCATCTAAGGAAAATGAGGTAGGGCAGGTAAACTGGGATTGAAGGTGGTCAGAAATTCCTAATATACGGCAGATGGATGTGAAACAGTCCTTGTACTGTAAGAATACAGTCCCCTCCAAATGCATAATCTGTTTCTCGTGAAAGACATGTGGCCCAATACAGAAGTGTTAGGTCAACTGATTCAGTTAAAGATTAGCCTCAATATTCTGAAAGAGAAGACTGTAGTTACTTATGGACTTTAATTCCTTATGAAGGATTATACTGGGCACCACGCTACTGCTACAGTGTCAAATCTTTTTGTGGGTTTGCTAAATTAACCTTTGTAATAGAAAGGCTTCTTATGTGCTTCCATAAGCACAGTATCAAAAGAAGAAATGGTTTTGAGTTTGTAGCAACTTAAAATGCCAATGATTGGGATTCTGATCTAAAATTCATAGTTTTTTTCTATTTCTTCTTAAATCATATTCCTCTACTGTTTTGCAAATGAGTTGCAGAGATGTGTCCTGCTCTGATTTAACGTGGTGTGCAGGATACTTATAATGGAAATCTGCATCAGAGGGGCAGAAACAAGTGCAGGTAATGAGGGGGAAGATATTGCAATTAAAGATAAACTGATCATCATTTGTGAAATGATGTTTGGAAAAGTGACTTTAATGGATGTAATGTTAAGTCTTGCAGTCATATATAGTGAGAGGAAAGGCTTCAATTTTAGGTAATTGTGCATATGTTGAGACATGTTTTCAGATGATGAGCATGTATTTTACCTCCTTCAGTGTTCATGGCTGTACACATTATTTACGTTCCCCTATAAGTTTGTGCAATATTTACTGTCCTGATCTTGGCACTCATGATGGGCTGACTGTTACGGAACTCTGACAAGAACCCTTTGCCCTGGAAATCTGGGTCAGAACAAGCCCGTACAATAGAAATTGTTGTAGTGAAGTTGCCATGTGATTTTCTGTCGTGTTGAACTGCTTTGTGGGGCAGACAGAACAGAGACAGACACCAGTGAGTACTTTAGCCTGTGCACTACATGTGGGACTCGGTGATGGAAATCCTGTCCCAGTGGAAGTTAACCACAGGCCAACTTGGCCAGCTTTTGGCCGGTGTGAGAAAGAGTTTTCCAACTGGATGTAACTTGGGGGGGTGTGCATAATGCAAATAAATGGTGGTAAAGTCTGGTATTTGAGTCCCTTACAAATTCTATACGAGAATAGAGGCTCGGGAGGCAGCTGGTTTTCATTACACTTAAGGGATAGTATGAAGTACTTTGTCTCTATAGATCCCATTAAGTAAATATTGTCATGTGTGAAAGGTCTTATCTCTTCCTTGCACTTTTCTTTCAAATGTTGATTTCCAAAAGGTGGTGACATTGGCATGAGGGACAAGCTTGTTAGACCTTGTCAGTGGCCATGGATTTCTCTCTTTGAAGTAGTTGTTCCTTTCAATAGATTGTGTTGCTTTTGTTCTTAGGACTTGCTCCATAAACAGGCAGTGTAAATACACTGCTGTTTTCATACCCATGATATCTAACAGCTTCCAAAACAAGTTGTTTCTTTGAGGTTCAGGACAAAATTTTAGAGTGAAAAATTACTGGCCTGTTTAAAAAAAGGCACTTGAGCATGCTGTTATTTTGGTACATTTGGTCAGTTACATTTTCTAGGACATTTGCCATGAAAGTGGTAGAAACAAATATTTCTAGAGAGACATTTTGTGGCTACTGCTTTCCTCCTGGGCCGGGGAATGCTTGGAGAAGAGTATTGGCTGTGGATTTGGGAGGTCCCATGGCAGCATGATATAATGTTTTTGTGCAAAAGTTTGCTCTCTGTGGCATTGAAAGGGTGTGAATGGAGACTAAAGAAAAGAAGAAAATGTAAAGAGGATGCTAAGTGGGGATAAAGGAAACCAAGAAATGAAGGAGTTAGGAAGAAAGAGAAAATAATCTGCCATTCATTTTCTAGGAGCTTGCAGACAAGGTGGGTTTTTTTACAGCATTTAAATGTTCCAGCTACAGCTTATGCTAATGATAATTACAACGCTGGGGAAGTTTACATCAGGTGTATAAATGCTGCCTGCATGTACACCAGTATGGCAAAATGGATTGCCAAATCCCAATACTGCATGTAAATCAATCTTCCACCCTTCTGTTTTGGTTTTAATTTAATTACAGAAACATTTTCAATACATGAGATTGTTTGTTGACACCTTACTTAACATTTTTTTGGTTATTAGAAGTTTTAACTAAAGGCACCGGTAATGAAATTGAAATAAGCAAACAAAATAATAAAAGGGAAAGAGATCCTGAGAAGTTTAAATGTTGATCAGGGCTCTCTCCACCCTCCTTACCTGGTTGTTATGCCTTAAAATGGGAATCAGGCAGGACAAAGTGTATACAACTAAGTAAAAATCTGGAATTCTCATTGGAGTCCAATTTTCTTACACGTAGAATAACATGAAGTCTGGGGCTTTAAAATAAGGTCCACTGGCCAAGGTAATTTATTAAGGAATTACGTGTGATACTAAGTTGGTGGTGTGGTTCTGGAACACTAGGAAACCTTTGCCCGAGGAGATATTTATTGTGGCATGATCTTGTGAAGTGGATTAAGCTAAATGGGGAAAAAAAAACCTCTATGTTCTTAATCTGGAATGAGCATTTCCTGAGGAATTATTTTACAGAATTACTGTGGTCAGTCTCACTGCCTAGACAAGCCTTTATGGTTCTTATGGTAAGAGAGCCTTCATGATAAGAGAATGAAGCAGACTGTCTTTTCCTGTAGGTCTCCTTTTGCTGTTTTTCTTGTCATACCTCTTTTAGTAAGGAGTGAACAAATGGATAGGGCTTTGGTTTTTAGATCATGGCTATTACTTTCCAAGAAGTTGTTGTTTTACTGAGAGGGCAGAACTTTGGCACTGAAACTGCGGTAATTTGGAGGGTGGTCTGTTCCAAGGCTGTGGACTTACATTAGCTGTGGAGTATTAGATATGGTAATGGAGACACCGGCATCCTAGTAGAATACTCTGAGAAGACACTTAGCAAGTGGCAGCAGGGTTTCTTAGCCCTGTTTGAAAGTTTCCCTAGAGTAAATCAAGAGTGTGCAATCCTGTAATCCCACCACACCACTTGTGTAGTGAGAGGAGGCTGCCGCTCCCACTCAGAATTTGGCTTTTGATAGTTTTTACAGTGCGCTGATCTTAGCATCAGCCTTTTGGTAGGTACCTGCTAATGCCTCTTTGTCATCATTGTTTAGAGGAAATAAACTTATATTGCCCACCAGACGTGACTGTGAAGGGTTTGGGTAACTTTTCTTTCTTCTTTCAGGTTATAAGACCCTTTTGAAAGGAATTTCAGGGAAGTTCAGCAGTGGAGAACTTGTTGCAATTATGGGTCCTTCAGGAGCTGGGAAGTCAACGCTCATGAACATTCTAGCAGGATACAGGTCAGTAACAATGAAAATCCCAAGTAAGATAAGATCACCTAGCTTGATAGCTTCTTGGAGACAACAGCAGAAGAAATCTTGCCCATTGTTTATAGAAAACAGGTATTTCACAGATTTTGAATTAGATTCTTATTGCTTATATTTTTTTCCTTTTTTTCTGTTCTAGTCACTTAGGATTTGTCTGTTAACAAGTCAGATCCAAAAACAGGAAGCAATTTAAAGTCCAAAACACACAAAAATTTCTCCTTTCTAGCTGTGTAACAAATCTGACTCAGTGTCTTATGTTTGTGGTATTTTTAAATCACATTTTATAAGCACTTGAAAAAAATGACCCTTCTTCGTCGCTGCTTTCATAACGTTGATGCCTTCTTGACCAAACTGCGATGTGTGAAGTGACTGTGGTTCATCTTCCTGAATCCCCTATTGTACAGCCAAATACAAAGTGTCTCTGTGTTGTTGTCATTAGGGCATAAGGAACAGGATAAAGAAATCTAGAAAAAATCACTTGAATAGCTTAGTGTTTTTTCAGACATTCATATAAGACAGCACACATTTTGTCCTAACTTGGAGTCAAAATTTTCAGTGAAATTGCATGAAGCCTGTTATGAAAGAGAGCATAAACATGAAATAAATTAGTCTCTATTCACTGTGTCAGTTTTTTCCATACTGGGCAATAATTACCTAAGAATTCCACATACTGAGGGCTGTGGCAGTACAAGTGAGGGCAAGATTCACCCCTGATTATATTCTTGATTCATTTCAGAGAGACGGGAATGAAAGGAGAAATTCTCATCAATGGACAGCCTCGTGACCTGCGTTCTTTTCGCAAAGTCTCCTGCTACATCATGCAAGATGACATGCTGCTTCCTCATCTGACTGTCCAGGAAGCTATGATGGTGAGCTTTGTGTCTGTCTCTAGTTTATTTGGCTGGGAGAAAATGGAAAAATCTTTGTGTATTGTGCACATTTTCTTACTCCTGGTAAGGCCACGAGCCGTTGTCTCTGTGTGATTCCACTCAATGAAAGTGTTTGGACTTTGATGATGCCTTGAATTCCATTTCAGGCTCATCCTTCTAGGGGTTGTCTGAGATTCTTTAGCTTTATTGTTTTCAGTTTGTGACCAGCATTATAATTTGGAAGAAAAATCTAAGGCCTGTTCTCTGTAGACCTCTCAGAGAATGGAACCTACAATTCTGCACAGAATGAGCCTTTGACTATCTTTTTTCTTGGATGGTAGTTGAATAAGCTTGTCTCTCCCTTTCTCCCCACGTTCCATGTTCCAGCTGCAAAGTGCTGTTTTGACTTGAGCATGGTCTCTTGGCCACTTCTACTCTAGTAGTGGCTATGCTAAAAACACGACTCTCCCATATTCCTCTCAAGCTCTTTGACCGCAGAATGGACTTTCTGTCTAACGCGCTTATTGTCAGATGCTTGAGTGATTGCTTAAGCCAGATTATACTCAGTTACCTACTGCACAGGCATATGTGATGCTTGTCATTTGAACATTATAGTTCCACTTAAACTTCCCTGAGACTGGGTTGAAAGAGGTTGTTTAAATGGTACATTGGGCTGTTGTGCCCGAGACAGCCACTGCAACTGGTTCTTGTGCTTCAGACTATTTCAAAATCAAATACCATTGTATTGCATTCCAGGTATCTGCACATCTGAAACTTCAAGAGAAAGATGAAGGCAGAAGAGAAATGGTATGTATACTGTCCATCAAACAGAATTTTGGGGGATGCCCAAGAGGTCCGTGAAGTGAGCTCCAGAAAGTGGACATTTTTATCTAACGTTGAATTGCATTGGACTTGAAATGATAGAATAGATCAAAACCTCAAAGTTGACAGGTATCATTAGGAAGGAATGTTTGCTACAGTCTCTATGAAAGTTGCTTTCAGTATGCAACTGAGTAGATAATTGTAAAAGATCTACTGAAATGAATTCACAGGTTTTGTAGGATTCCATTTAATGTGCCTTAGCACCTTAGGTTGTCGCACATGCACGTCTTAGGGCTCAGGCATCTTGCGTGTGGAGAGATAAATCAGTCACGTGTGGCAACAGTGAGTGTAGGCCTTAATTTTTCCAAGGACTAATGAAAAGCACAGCAGTTCTGAGCTTCTGTCCTTGTGTTTGGAAGTGTTGGTCCTTATGACTATGCTGGTGGGCATATTGTTGCACTGAACAAGTTAATGACGTTGCAGTTAAGATACAGATTAATGTATTTTGAAGCCGTGTTGAGTGACTGAGGTTTGGACGAGTAGGAATCTAGGCTAAAACATGCACGTATCTTTTTTAAAACACTGGGAATGACTTGCACAATTAATTTATGCACATATGCTGCAGTGCCCTGCTTCTGCCTGCGGCTGACACACAACTTTTCTGAGTGGATGAGAAGTCCTGGTGTGTTTTTGTCCATGGAGACTTACAACCCAGCTGGACCTGCAGTAGGAAGTGTGCTTCTCTCACCTATCCGATTGCCACAATTCCTGCCCATCATTTGATCTGACACAGGGCTGTCCTTTAAAAAGAAGTACCTTGGAGGTGTATGACCAGACTGAATGGCTCCTGATGTACTAGCTTGTGTATGAAGCAGCTATCTCAACTGAATTTGGTCACCTCAGTTATACTTTAAAGGGCTGAAAATGTGCCCCTTCTACACATTTATTTTCACTTAAAGTGTCTGAGCCTATGTATTCCTAAGGACACTCAGAGCTCAGGCTCTGCTCAGGTGGAGTTACCAGAGCATGCTGAAGCCTAGGAGTGGAACAGTTTGGTGTTGCACAGCATGTTTCAAAAACATACATGCCCAAGGAGTGGGTGGATAATTCCTGCAGCTAAATATAAATTAAAAAATCATGGCACTGGTGAAAGCAGAGATGGTTCTCGTTGTTGAGAGAGTTGTGAAAAGTGAAAAGGTAGCTCGAAAAGTGGAGGTGTTTTGGCTGACAGACAGTAGGGTCTCTCATACACTGCCTCCCCAAGGAGGAAGGCTCTGTTATATGGGGGTTATGCTGAGGGCTAATGGTGCTCATGTGATAACATGGCCCCGTAGCTAACATTGAGATTTACCTTCCAAGAAAGCTGGCTGCTCCTTCTACCTTTGTTAGGCACTCTGTATGTTACTCTGGCCAAGTCTGCTACTGGCTTAGCAACTCAGTTGTCCCACCAGTGAAAAGGGAGTTACTGTTGGTATAGGAAGCTATACCATTTTGCTTTGCTTACTCCTGTAAAATTCAAGTTTTGTGCTTTCCATGATTTTTTAGTGTTCTTTTTCATCAATAGAAGGGTGAGATTTTTGGTTTGGTGCATTTTGTGCTCCCAGAGGCATTCACTAAGTACACCCTCCATGGGCAAAGAATGAAATCATGCAGGTGACTAGAAGAAGCCACCTTGCAGTACTCAACTGAAACTAATTGTAGAGGAAGGAGGAGATGAGGGGACACAGGAGTGGGAGTGGAACGTGGTCATAAAAAATTTGTGGCCAGAACATGAGAGGCTTCCTGCTCTTCCCCAGATGCCAGTATCATTTTTTTTTATCTGATGGAGGCCTAAACTTGACTTGTTGGGCTTAACCATTTCAGAGGGCCCTCTTAAAAGATGCCTCTGGCAATAGCTGGCATGTGATTCTTAAGCAGATTTTTATAGAGGAAAAGGTGAAACTGCTTCAGTCCCACCTGGTGAAAAGCATACCCTTCCCCTGAAATGTGAAAGCTATGGAAAGTTTAAAAGTAGAACAGCCATTTTCATGACTGTCTTTTGTCCATATTTATTTCCAAATTGAAACATTTGGCATTTCTTCAGTCTCAGAACCCTTGAAAATCAGAAAGAGAAACTTACAGGAATCAACACATGTTTGATAGCTTAAGATTGCTTTGATTCTCTCAAATACTTTTAAAAATATGCTAAACAGATTTTTTTATTGGAAAATATATTTGTGTAGAAACAGCTGTAACTTTTATTTGTACTTTTAAAGTCTTACTTCATTTACACTTTAGTAAGTTAGGCCAAGCAAGTTAATTCACTTGTTCACACTGTCACTGTAATTACAAACAACTCTTTGAGGAAAAAACTGCTGTATGCATTTATTCAACACGTATTAGAAGGGCAGTCATTTTCTGGTTAGTGTTACTGACTTGTACTGGACTAGATCATCTACTTTATTTTTGTAAATTGTAAGGTAAATGGTTATCACAGATAAATTTTATTAATTTATGCAGTTGCGTTAGCAAGATTACGAATGCTTGTTCAGAACAGGGAGAAGTGAAAAATCTCCAGTGAACCGTACTTTATGTTTCCAGTTTACCTAGATTGTGCTGCCGTGTCACATAGCATCCTTCCTACAGATAAAGGGAAGGAGGTATTTGTCATAGAATCGTTTAGGTTGGAAAAGACCTTTAAGATCATCAGGTCCAACTGTTAACCTAGCACTGCCAAGTCCACCACTAAATTATGTGCTTAAGTGCCACATCTACGCATCTTTTATATGCCTCCAGGGTATTTAACCATTCAACCACTTCTCTGGGGAGCCTGTTCCAAAGCTTGATAACCCTTTCAGTGAAGATATTTCTCCCAATATCCAATCTAAACTTCCACTGGTGCAACTTGAGGCCATTTCCTCTTGTCCTATCGCCTGTTACTTGGGAGAAGAGACCGACCCCCACCTTGCTACAGCCTCCTTTTAGGTAGTTGTAGAGAGCGATAAGGTCTCCCCTCTGCCTCCTCTTCTCCAGGCTAAACAACCCCAGCCCCTTCAGCCACTGTTCATATGACTTATTCTCTAGACCCTTCACCAGCTTCGTTGCCCTTCTCTGGACCTGCTCCAGCACCTCAGTGTCTTTTTTGTTGTGAGGAGCCCAAAACTGAACACTGTATTTGAAGTGGGGCCTAACCAGTGCGAGTACAGGGGGACAGTCACTTCCCTAGTCCTGCTGGCCACACTGTTCCTGATACAGGCCAGGATGCTATTGTCCTTCTTGGCCGTCTGGGCACACTGCTAGCTCATATTCAGCCAACTGTTGACCGACAACCCCAGGTCTTTTTCCAATAGACAGCTTTCCAGCCACTTTTCCCCAGGCCTGTAGCATTGCATGGGGTTGTTGTGAACAAGTACAAGACCCCGTACTTGGCCATGATGAACTTCATATGATTGGCCTTGGCCTGTCCAGATCCCTCTGTAGAGCCATCCTACCTTCAAGCAGATCAACACTCCCGCCCAAGTTGATGTCTCATGGGGGCTTCATTCTGCTCCCCATCCCTGTCTTCCAACTCAGGGGGCTGGAAGGAACAACTGGTCTCACTATTAAAGACTGAAGCGAAGAAGGCATTAAGTACCTCAGTCTTTCCTTCATCCGTTGTCACTGTGTTTGCCCCTACATCCAATAGAGGAGATCCAAGAATCTCCTTGGTCCTCAATTTGTTCCTAACATCTATAGAAACATTTTTTATTGGCTTTTACAGCAGTAGCCAGATTAAGTTCTAGTTGGGCTTTGGCCCTTCTAATTTTCTCCCTGCATAACCTCACAATTTCCTTTTAGTCCTGCTAAGTTGCCTGCCCCCTCTTCCAAAGGCCATAAACTCTCCTTTTTTTTTTCTTGAATTCCAGTCAAATTTTGGCTGGTGCTTCTTTCTGAGAACAAGAGTTGATGGGTTTTGTTCTGTTTGTTTATCCCGCTGAATGAGAGAGGTAGCTAACCAATGTTTATTTTTTTAATTGCTTGAGCAATGTAGCTTGAATTCAGCCATTTTTATATCTGTTTTTTTACTGATGCCGAAGAACTATTTTCCTCATGTAGGGCTTCCAGGCTAGATCTACAGTCACTGAAAGCAGAAAAATTCATAGCAGCTGGGATTGTTCTCCCTTTGCTCCAAGGACCCTGGAACAAGCTGTGCCCTTCCTGAGGCTGTGACCTGAGGAAATCCCAAACATCTGAGAGTATGTGTGCAACTGACTGGCCATACTTGAAAGAGTAGACTGTGAAGAACAGATGAGATAAGAGCAGGTCATTGCTCTGTCAAAATCACTGATTTTTGTTACATGCTTTCACAGTCCCTTGTAAATACAGCCTAGAAGTTCTATTGAAAGAAGCTTCTTGGTTTCAGTGTACAGTAACTCCTCACATACTGCAAAGCTCTTTTGATGTTGGTGCCATATCCAAGGGGTGCTATAGAAGAACTGATTGCCACCCCATTTCACAAGCAAGACCTCCATACTGGGACAGGTCATGTAGAATAGAATAGAATTTGGGTCAAAACAGGCAATGGTAGGCTGTGAAGCCCACTGAATATAATAAATGTTTAAGATCCACCTTTCCTACATTAGATGGAAAAAGGCTTCAGCATATGGATGGTGAAACAGTGTCATGAGCTAGTTTACTTTCTGCATGAATATCAATAAAGAGACTGTCTTTGTGCTAATGAATTTAAATGACATACATCATTGTGTTTCCTCTAGGTAAAGGAAATCTTGACAGCCCTCGGTTTGCTGACATGTGCCAACACGAGGACTGGCAGTCTTTCTGGAGGCCAGAGAAAGCGTCTTGCCATTGCTTTGGAGCTGGTGAACAATCCTCCTGTCATGTTTTTTGATGAACCAACCAGGTACTTCAAGGCCAAAAATTAAAGGTAGACAAATATCACTTTATATTGTAGAACAGTGCTGCAGGAATGTTATTCATCTCTAAGTCCTTGGAAAAGGCTCATTTTGTATTGCCTGTAAGTACTGAATAAGGCCCCAAGGAATAATTTGGTTTGGGTACTTAGTGCCTTGGGTCACTGCTGTAACCGCTGGACCATGGGACTATAAATAATTTTTAAGGGAGACACAAACTGAAACAGGAAGGAAGAGAGAAAGGAAATTAATTTCATATTGTGCCATGAGTTTTCTTCTTCAAGCAAAGATAGCTTGAATATAAGCATTTTAAAGTGTGACTTTTAATAATGAATGTAGCATATTTAGAATCAAATTCTGTGATCAGTCTAGGAGGAGGCTGGGAGAGCTATGAATATGTATCTATTCATTAAAGTTAGGAGCATTTAAATCTGTAGTCCTAAAATGTAGAAGTCCCTGAAGGCAGCTTTGAGAATACTCCTCGTTTTCATTCTCAGGCATGCTTCCAACTTAATTAAAAGACTGATGAAGAAATACAAGCATAAGGTTGGCATATGATAAAATTAAACTGCTACAGAGAAAATTTATAGAAGGGTAATAGTGGGAGACTGAAGTAACAGATACATGTGCTAGTTTTGAGTGGTGCCTATGGACCTGTGGATAACAAACAACTTATTTCCTTTTATTCAGTGGCTTGGATAGTGCGTCATGTTTTCAAGTTGTCTCTTTGATGAAGGCTTTAGCCCAGGGTGGCAGGTCCATCATTTGCACGATTCACCAGCCCAGTGCTAAACTGTTTGAGTTGTTTGATCAGGTATGATTCTCAAACTCTTTCTCTTTATGTGTGATTTAAGTAGGTTATCCTTTCAAGGCTACATTCTCTGAGTAAAAACATTAATAATTCTAGTCTATGGTTCCAAATCAAATAAAGACATTAAATAAATAAGAACAAAATATACTTTTTTATTATGTTTTTTTTTTCTTCTTCTTCTCTGCCCATTTCCATTATTTAAATGTAATGTTTTTAAAGAATCTGGCTGGTATGTTTGTGAAACCATGATTATCATACTTGTGATTTTCATGCCTTCACCCACCACTGCTTCTGGGCACAGGGCTGTCAGTAAAGTAAAGGAAAGGTTATTTAGAACAAGAGATCTTTAGTGCTGCATTCTTGCTACTGCACGTTCTCATCCTAGCTACACAGGTGTAAATTCAGAAGAGTTATTAATGTCAAGTAATAATAATTGAAATTAAGTCAGTTGGAAATATTTTCTCCAACCTAACAACAGGATTTCAACCATACAGGTTTAGGTTAGATTTAAATACACTTTTTGGGAAATCTAAATGAGACATGTGAGAGCTAAGAGAAAACCCACTACACCATAGGTGAACGAGCTCTTGCAGATTGCCAGTCTGGCAAGGAGGTTTATTTAAAGTCAATAGCGTGGCTAAAAGTAAGAATAGTCAAGCTGTTTCCCATTGCTGTGCTGTTCCACCTCTCCTTCCATTCCTACATTCACAAGCCTTGTCTCCCAACCCAAAATATCTATAATGTGTGGAAATTAAATGGCTTGGCTGTTACAGTTTCTTGCCTATTTTCAGCACGTGTCTAGGGCTGGAATTAGTCTGTTTCTGCATTAATGTGCAGAAACATTGCGTTAACGTGCAGACCTGGAGTGAATGTTTGCAGAATTCAAACCTTAAGCATTTCGTTTTCTATTAGTTGTAATTGCATGCAAAGGTAGTTCTAAGCGGTGACAAATCTTGCCAAGGGTGTTCTTCCCACAGGGACAAGAAGAGGACATTAGATTCATTGGTTGCTGTCATACAGGTAGCAGGTTCAAATATTTTTATTTTAGTTCACATTTTTCTTTTTTTCTTTTCTTTGCCTTGTTTTTCAGCTCTATGTTTTAAGTCAAGGTCAATGCATTTACCGTGGGAAGGTGGTAAACCTAGTCCCTTACTTGAGAGAGTTGGGTTTGAATTGTCCAACCTACCACAATCCAGCAGATTTTGGTAAGGACAATTTGAGTAGTTTATTTAATTTATTTTGTATTTGATTTACACCTTCAGGGTAATGGGGGCCATGGTGTGTTTCATACTTTTGTACTTATATACATATGTCAGTGTGTACATACAGGTACCTAAATTAAAAATCAAATTATTACGATTTTTTCTGAGTAATTTGAATGCCATCTAGTGGTAAAATTTAGTGAATATTTCTCTCTTGCAGAATTCAAGGTCCAGGAAATGAAAGATAAACCACATTACTTAGTTTTCATAGTAATTAATCTTAGTGGCTTTTCAAAGGGGCTCCAGTAGTCGGGTTTTTTGTCTTGAATAATACCACTGTGGTGTTGTACAGCTAATAGCATTGATGGTTTTTTCATTGTGGTTTCTTAATTCCAAAGAAGCCGTAAGAACCACAAAAATAGACTTTTGTAATTTTTTATTACCAAGAGTATCTCATATTCACCCCCTTTGCTCTAAAATAGTTCATTTAACTTCTGGGATGAAGAGAATTCTCTGAAGATTTATAGAAAGATACATTTAAATTATGTGTGTATACATATGAATTTGCATGTGGCATTTTAGAGCCTATTTTAGGCAAAACTCCTATTTCTGTCAGTGCAACAGAATCAAGGCCATCTAATAATAAGGCTTGTAAGTAGTCAGTACTGTAAACTAGTGACTTTCTGTTTTTTGTAGTTATGGAGGTAGCTTCTGGTGAATATGGAGACCAGAATGGCCGGCTGGTAAGGGCAGTACGGGAGAGGATGTGTGACACAGACTACAAGAGAGATGTTGGTGGTGAGAATGAGTTGAATCCCTTCCTCTGGCACCGGCCCTCTGAAGAGGTATTTTGTTTATCACAACTAAGGGGCATGGCTGGAGGTTGGGGGCAGGGGGGAGGAAGAGAATTTAAATCCTTGGTCAATGGAGGAGGTTTCTGGGCACATTCAGCTGATGGGAGTGGGGTTTTGTGAATGAAAACTAAGCAAGATACTGCAAAGAAAGAAGTTTATTCTTTTATGTGTTTCCGCAGGATTCCTCCTCCACAGAAGGCTGCCACAGCTTCTCCGCCAGCTGCCTAACCCAGTTCTGTATCCTCTTCAAAAGAACTTTTCTCACCATCATGAGGGATTCGGTAAGCCTGCCTTTATAATAACTATTGTAGCCAAAGTATCTATTCAGTTGGTTGTGAGGTAGTGTAATACACATTAAAGGTACTGTCCAACAGCTCATGCACTTAGATTTTACAGAATTTCAAAGGAAAGATCTTTCAGTCTTGCTGTTAATTGTACCATCTTCATTGTGAACAACAGTTTTCTTCAGAGGAACTCAGAAAATCTGGGCTAAAAGCCTATATCCCCTCTGTGCTGGCAAATCCCTTATATAGTTATTTTTCCTGCTGAAAAGTAAGTGGGAAATTGAATTGATGTGCCACAAAATAAGTTTTTCCAGAAAATTCAGGGTGGCTGAGATGATAATTTCAGTGTGGTATCAGATTAATACTTGAAATTTTTCTTTTTCCTTGTGAAACAGAAAATCAATAAATAAAAATTTTGCTTCTTTGAAAAGAGAACATATCTGTTTTCACACATTTAAAATCAAGATGGAGTAAGTATCATAAAGAAACCCTTCATTCCCAAGGAAGAAAATATAACTTTCACCTTTTTTTCTTAAAAATAAACACCATCCCCCTTCAAAATCCTAGGTCTTGCAGGTTTCATATAAGTTCATTAAATGTTTTGCCTGCCTAGTTTGCCTTAGCAAAATGCAATGGGGCTTTTTCTTTTTTTTTTTACTCAGGAAAGTTTTTCTTATCTCTAAGTAGCTCAGTTGTTTGTGAATTTAAGAGATAGGACTATTTACATTGTCTGATTGATGCTTTGAAATGTCATCTAGATAGGATTGTCCCTTCATTAACAGGCCTTAGTTAAGGAGATGAGTTTCCTCAAATAGACCTTACATGCACACCTGTCCAAGGGACTCACCCATGTACAGTGTAATTCGTACTAGTTGGCCAAGTGCTTTTCTCCATGGCAAACTTGCAATTTGATCAATCTGAGTAGGGGTTTGTTGCCTTTTCTGCATTTTGGAAGGTTTTCAGTGCTTTACACAAGGGGCGGAAAAGACAATGTATACATTAATATATATTGATTTGTTAATTTGACATACCTGTCCTTAGAAAAGGGGAAAGCCAGACATTATATCTATACTGGTGGGCACATGGTTGATTCTGATGAGGTAGTTTGGAAACCAAAAGCAGTTGAGCCCCATGTGGAGCTCAGCATGTGTGAGTTACCCTTGTGAAAGTGTAAGTTGAGTTTCACTGAGCTCCAGATTCTGCAGCTACACTGATTTTGCTCTGCGCCCAGGCAGGTGCCTTTTTAGGACACTATCATTTGCAGTGTAGACATGCCCACACAGAACTACAGGTCTGGAAGAAACCTACTGGACCATTGTGTCTGCTGTCAGGAAACCACAGTGTTCCTTCCCTTTCGGAAAGGGAAACGCTATATTGAATGCCATAGTAAAAACAAACAACTGGTTTCCCCGCTGCTCTGGATGGGAAGATATGGCAGAAACGTTCAATTCCAGTGGCTGCGAAGTATCTTCTTATTTCCAGACCATATATGTTGCACCCATTTGTTGTTTTGCCAGCATATTTCTTTGTCATAAGTTGTTCTACTCCCTTGCTGTTTTACATTACAGTGCATTTGTCATTCAAGGATTAATTCAGTTGTTGAATTTTGCCTTCCTGCAGTCTGGAATAGTTTGCACATCTGGTCTAGTACCAAATATTTGGTCGAAAATAAATTGACATTTTCGTGTGGGAGGCCTGTTGTAATCCGAAGTGTACATACAGCGTCACATTCTCTATGTTGCTCGGCTAGCTGATCAGAATGTCTCTGGTACACGTGGAGAGCATATCTCAGAGGTGTGCGAGCACTAACCATGGATAATACAGTCCTCTCCTCAACTCCACCAAGGGGAAAACTGTAGATTGAAGAACAGTGTTGTTTTTGAGATTTTTTTCCTGCTCAACTGTAAAGGCTTGCAGTTGTTCCAAATTTTATTATTTCTTTTGTTCTTCCATATCTCTTGTAGGAATACTGTATTGCAGAGAAGGCACAAAAGAGTAATTTATGCCTGACTAAGTTAGTTTCATCTATACAGGCTTGCAATAACTTTTCTGCCTCCCTCTGCTCTGGGAAAGTTATCTTTTAGTCAGAGAGAAAGTCTGCTTCTCCTGATGAATGAGGGCCAATGGCTCCATGACGTTGTCAGACAGTAAGATTTCACGTTGCAGCATTTGCAGTTTCTGCCTGTGTTTACAGGAAGAAATTTTCTGTTCTGTGGTAGCCATGTGCCTGATTCACACTGAAAAGCTCATTACAATAAGTTTTCCTTAGCTGAAGCTTAGTTTGCTGGTAGGAAGGGAACAATTCTATATAAGTTCTTCCGGACATAACTCCTTTTCCGCAATCTGATTTCAGTCATATTGCCATTGTTTTTGAGCCCAGACTTTCTGATCAGAAATACTACTCTTTCCGTGCCTTGTAGGTCCTGACACACTTGCGTATCACCTCACACATTGGCATTGGACTGCTCATCGGCTTGCTCTACTTAGGCATTGGCAATGAAGCTAAGAAAGTCCTCAGCAACTCCGGCTTCCTCTTTTTTTCCATGTTGTTTCTTATGTTTGCCGCACTCATGCCAACTGTCCTTACATGTGAGTACCAGTCACACCGTTGCATCAATGGGCAAGGAGATTGCAGTAAGCTGGGAGGGTGTTGTCACGTATCTGTTTGGTATAAAGAAACGTTTGGCATGTGCTTCTACTTCTGAGACAAGCGTGGGCATAAATCTTGCGCTCCCTGAACTGCGGTGTAGAGGCAAACAGAGGTAGGATTGTCCAGTGGCACCTCTCTCTCCCCAGTTTTGCCATTTCTTAATGCCAATAGTTCACTATTACAGCCCTGGACTGGAATTTCCCCTTTCTCCTAAGGTGCCAGTGCATTTCAACTGTGTCCTGAGCTTGTGGTTGGTCTTAGGGAAGCAGTAATAATTTCTCTAGGATTTCGTCCTGATTTCAGCTGGGATAGAGTTAATTTTCTTTCTAGAAGCTGTTGTGTTTTGGATTTGGCATGGGAAGAATGTTGAGGAATGTTGATAGCACATATTTAGTTGTTGCTAGGTAATGTTTATATTAGTCAAGGACTTCTTCTGCTTACCATAGAAGCTGGGAGGGAGCATAGACAGAACAAGCTGGCCAAAGGAATATTCCATACCATCATGCTCAGTATATAAATGGGGGTTGGCCAGGAGGCAAGGAACCACGATCACTGCTCGCGACGGGCTGGGCAAGCCATCATCAGGCAGTGACAGCAACTTGTGCTTTATCACTTTATTTTGTATATTCTTTAACCATTATTATTATTGCTATTTTCCGTTACTGTTCTATTAAATTGTCTTTATCTCAACCCACGAGATTTTTTTTTCCTTTCCCCTCCTTTTCTCCTCCTCCTCCCTACACTGCTGGGGGCAGAGGAGGGGGAATGAGCGAGCCGCTGCGTGGTCCTAGCTGCTGGCTGGGGTTAAATCATGACAGACTTTTAAGTCATGACTCCTGCATGAGATCAGTGTATTAATGTGGTATCAGAAGCAAACTCCTGCAGTATGGACTGTTCCATACTTTCTTTGGGAGCACTGTTACTTTACATTCTCTGTTGGATCAAAAGGAACAACCAGGTTCTTTAAGTTTTAACACCATTTTTTTCTCAAAAAGGTGCTTTGACGGGAGGTTCAGATCATCTGAGTAGACTGATACATATCCTAGGCAGCGAGCAACTCTCAGGACTGTCCTCTTACATTTCATTACAAATCATTGAAAATATTGCTGGTCTGTCAAAGCCCTCCGAGTTCCAATCCCACTATGAGACTGCAGCATTTCAGAATTAGATATGGATAAACTATGTTATTATGTGCAAGAATACTTCACAGTGACAAGCTAACTAACTTACTAATACGTGTTCTCTGCAGTTCCTCTGGAGATGGGAGTATTTCTTAGGGAGCATCTGAACTACTGGTACAGCTTGAAAGCCTACTATCTCGCCAAAACCATGGCTGATGTTCCTTTTCAGGTATAAGCTCTACTCTTTGATAAAACAAGAACCATTTAAGTTCATGGCAAGTCCACTTGGCAGGAAGATTAGTACTGGTATTTCGTCCATCTGAATAGTGGTGAAACTATTCATATGTGTGTGCTGAAGCTTCTGGTCCGAATCAGAAGCACCCTAAAAGTAAACAGCAGGACTTCACAAAAGCTGGAACCTGACCCAATATTTTTTAATAACCAGAAGACCATCTTTGCTTATTTGCAAAAGGGGAATTGAAAAGGGCTGTAAGTGAAAGGGATCTGTTTTCTAATGCCCAAGTAGTAAGATAGAGGTCATGGTCTGTGGCAGACATACTTATTCTCTTCAGCCATGCCTGTCACCTAATGGGAAGGCTGAGAGGTGCGGATTAACTAGGACTCCCCACGTTTTTGTCTTAAAGTAACAGTGAATGTTCAGCTTTAATGGACTAACTCCAAGCATAATCTCCTTGCAGATCATGTTTCCTGTGGCTTACTGCAGCATCGTTTACTGGATGACTTCACAGCCCTCTGATGCACTCAGATTTGTCCTCTTCGCAGCCTTGGGAACCATGACATCCCTGGTGGCTCAGTCACTGGGTCTTCTCATAGGTGCAGCCTCTACATCGCTCCAGGTACTGATGGTGTTTTGTGATCTCACAGGAACCCTGCTGTCTCCTAACACTGACTGCTTACTGCGACTGTGCTGTGTCCCCAAGACATTTATTGAGAGATGACAGGCAAAAAGTTGTCTTGGTCTGATATAGCTACTTGATGCTTCCCATTAGCATCAACTTCAATAGCATGTACACACACTGGATGTGAGGCTCTGAAGTTCTTTCCCCATCTGAATGGGGTTGTGCCTGCCTCTGCTTGAGATGGTTGTTGCTTGCTACTCATCCCAGGCTGAGCAGGTCTTAGAAACTGCAGGACTGATGCATTGCTATGCACCTACAAAATGGAGGTAGACCGTGAGGATCAGTAGTTCAGGAGGGGGTTCTTCCATACACATACTAAAAGGTTGCAGGAGGCAAGGTAGGAAAACGTTTGCCCAGAAACTGAACCTCCGCAGAGGGAGGGAGAGAAGCAGAGTGACTGCCATGCTGGGAGCTGGTTGTGTAACTTCATGCTGCCTCCTGGCAGGAGGAGTGCTGAGGTGACCATTCCACAGAAGCACTGGTGACACTGACATTAATGTGCACTGACACTATCAAGATTTCTGTGCCACCCCCTGGAGATAAGCATAGACCTCTTGTGTGACCCCTGTGCTTCTGCTTCTGCCAGAAGTACCTGTATGGCCCTTTGCCCTGAAGGGGATATAGAGGACAGGCTGGAGTTCCCCAACCAAAGCCACCCAGCTGGAGATGTTCCTTATCCTCTTCATCAAATTTTAGGACCAGTTGAAGCTACTGTTTATGTGGGTTAATGAGGAGGGAGGTCTGTGTGTCATCAGCGGGGGGTGAGCGAGAAAGAGTAGTATTTAGGAAGAGGAATCTCATTCTCAGAGAAGCAAGGGGAATCACAGTGCCCATCTTGCTCTGTAAACTTCTTGGTGGGTTTGAGTCCCTCAGAGGACAGATAACATGCACAGCATCATCATCAGCTAGTAGCAGGGTTTAGAAAGAGGAGACATACCACTTTTCCTTCACTAACAGCATCTGACTTCCCCCTCTCAAGAAACTTTGTCCAGAAAATTTAATAATGTCATGGTATTTTGAACTGTGGTAGTTTTGAGGAGTAGCATTATCAGAAGACCTTGAGTGGCATTGCTCCCCACTGCCTAAGAGAGTAGGTTTTCACTGCCTATTTGTATTTGTGCAGAACAGAGGACTTTCCATTTGGAAAGTGTGCTCTTTTAAAGGCTGATTTCCTCATGGGAGGTCAGGACATCAGATAAAAGAACAAGTTAATTTTTTCTTTTTTCTCTGGCTATCTGACAAAAGACTGTTTATTCCTTCTTTTCACAGGTGGCCACTTTTGTGGGCCCAGTTACTGCCATCCCAGTGCTTCTGTTCTCTGGGTTTTTTGTCAGCTTTGATACCATCCCAACATACCTCCAGTGGATGTCCTACATTTCCTATGTCAGGTACTTCTAGGGAGGCCATTAACCTCCCATCTTGGAAATGCTGATTTTTTGCTGTTGTTTGCTTGATTGGTTATTTTGGGTGCCAAAGAGACTTCGGAGTATAAGAGTACAAACATACATGTGATGTAGGCCGCATTATCTCACTACCTTTTATGTTGTATGTGATAGGAAATAGATTGGGACATTCAGTACAGATTATCAGCCACAAGTCTGTATCAGTCCCCTTGAATTCAGTGGGAATGGACAGCATGCAAATGTCCCTGGATTTTGCAATAGTGGATTTCTGAAATAATAGGGACAGTATGCCCAACTGATAAGTTGATGCCACCACCTCATTTGGGAAGAAAATGTTGTATAAATCACTGCTGCGTCCTTGGCAGACTTGTTGGATAAAGGCCTGTTTTTAAATTTTGCAGTAGCACTGCCGCAAGAGGCATGGGATTTGTGTCATCTCTAATCTAAACTAGTGGTTTAAGAATCACAGGCACCTTACATCCTATCTATGCTTGTCACTCTCGCTGTCTTAAGATGGGATAATTGCCACCAGGAAGCTTCTTGAGGCTAGCACAGAAGGATACTTTAGACTAGACACTTAAATTTTTATAGCTGAAATTAGGTGAGGTAAATTTTCCCATCCCCGTTTTCCCCACCCTGCCCAAGCTGCACTGTTACTGAGAACACCCAAGCTAAAATATCCTCTCATTTGGCAAGTGAGGTCTTACACAGAGACCTTTCAAAGATTTAAGAGACTGCACGACCTGAATTACTAGCTGGAATTCCAGATGAGGCCTTAAGCAATTGTCTAGCCTGTATGGGGTCTCCTGAAGCTGGAGGGAGCTGTCATACACAAGGGACCTGTGATGGTGTATCTGCTTGCAAAGTCAAATCCGAAGTGCACCCAGTGCCAGGGGAGACACGGGAACTGCATTGTCAGTGAAACTATGGCACATGGGAGGAAAGAGAGGGGACATTCTAGACTGTGCCAGTTTTAATACGTTTCTGACTTCAAACAACAGTTGTATCCCTGTTGCTTACTTTCAAAAAATTGAATTAATGATGTCACTTCTAAAAGGAGAAATTCTGAATATGAGCTGGAAGTAGTCTGCTTTGTATTTTAATGTTTTTCTTCAGAGAAATTGCAGTGTACACTAACTGGAAGCAGTTAAAGGCAAGACTTCCACCCTTGTTCAATCTTATGTAAAATGCCAGTGACATGTAATTTACTTGATTGTAACAGGGATAGAATTTGCCCCGAGACACATGTGTCAGAATGATATTGAACCCCTCGGTATTTCCAGCTGAGCTCTCACAGGGATTGTATTGCTGGTGGAGTACTTCTAAACAGATCATCGGGACTTTTCCTTGTAATCCGTCCTTCTTCTTTCCAGATACGGGTTTGAAGGAGTTATTCTCTCCATCTATGGACTGGATCGAGAAGATCTGCATTGTGACAAAGACGATACTTGCCATTTTCAAAAATCAGAGGCCATTCTGAGAGAACTGGATGTAGAAAATGCCAAACTTTACCTGGACTTCATTGTTCTTGGAATTTTCTTCTTCTCTCTGCGCCTAATTGCCTATTTTGTTCTCAGATACAAAATCCGAGCAGAGAGGTAAAGGAAAAACAGCTAAAACGCTGCAGTAGGAAGATCTTTAGACATGCAATAGAGTGCACTTGACATTGTCTCACTGTGGCAGGCCAGTCTCCAGTGCCCAGCTAGATGCTGTTATGACCTAGCCCATAGAGAACCACAATGGGATAGTGGACATATAGTGTTAAGCCAATCAGTCCAGTTGGGTTGGGTCATGTTTTCATTACACTTTCTAGCTTTAACTAGGAAGAAGAAATAGAAGGGAATTTTACACCACAGAATATCAATACCGAGGCAGTGTAACTGTAATAAAAAACCTGGCTGCGGGAGTTTTCCTTATGAAAACCGATTTCATGATAAGGTAATACAAGTCCTGGTAGCCAGAATAGTATAATGTCATCTATAGGTGACAAGGTAATGAGATGAAAAATGGGGAAAGCAAAGAAAATAGGATTCTCTCATCTTTTTAAATTCAGAGTTTCATCGTTGCAGTTTTCTATGTATTACTTTGCAATACTTTTCCACAGAATTGCCCCTTCTGGCCAAAAGTCTGTAAATGTATTAATAAGGTAAAGATATCTTTTTAATACGGATACTTTTTTAAAACAAACCTGAAGTGATTGAAGTCATTATTTTTGTTTCTGTCTAAATTTAGAACTCTGGTGCTTTGCTTGTCGAGCTGGTCTCATATCTGAAAATTGTAATGATAGGAGGAAAAGGCAGATTCTGAGTCTGTACTAAACCTGTAGTCCATATTTGGAAGCAACAATAGATAGCACAGGCAGTCAGACATGTTCAAGCTGTGGCTGAATGATTGAAAAAGCATTCTTTTTCAGTGTCTTTTAAATCCTCAATATTTGTGATATTTAAAATGCTAACTCTACGCATTATCTGTATGATCTACCTCCTGCAAATGAAAAAAATCAAAGCACTCCAAGGCTCATTTTTTTTCTTAAACCGTGAAAGCAGAATCTATCCCTAAAGCCTGAGCGATTGTTAAAGCCTGATGGAGTGCAAGAGCTCAAAGCTTATATCTGCAACACACTGCATGTAGGACTCTCCTCAAAATATACAAATGACCTTGTAATACTTCAGGTCTAATTGTGCAGGCAGTTTTGTTCTCATCCTGAATTCTACATGCACGACATGGGAACTGATACTAATTGATCTAAACACCAATGAAACCGTTAAAAGAAGCGTGCATTTGTTTTGCGTATCTCACCTTTGTAAACTTGGCAGTGGGAATTCTGGTTCCAAGTTGATGTGAATTTTGGCACTGATTTTCATGGGTTTGGATTTTCGACCCAGAATGAAATCACAGGGCCCATACTCATGTAGGACACCTCGGTGAACTTCTGTGCGAATTCCTTTACCTCTTGCCATTACTGTGCGTTTACCTTAGTGTTACAGACTTCCAAGTCAGACCTACAAATTCCTATCAGGATACTGAAGCCTTGTAGATTGGAAGCAGCTCAATGCCAGCAAACCATTCAGGAGCTCAGCAGCTCATGACAGTAAGGCGGTTGAGGAGAGACTTTGGGCATGTGCTGGTCAGCAGCAGTCAACAGTTCCAACCGTTTTCAAGGACTCCATGACTACATCTGTACTAGTAAACTAAATAGAGCCAGGGCCAGCTCTGTTAGTCCTCAGGCAACTGGAGCTAATGGGAATGGTCCCTGTACTGTACTAACTCCTAAACAGGCCCCAAACATTGCCTGGAAAAGCTCCGGCTGTGATGGGCTGCAGCTCTGCCTTTTAGCAGTGAAGGCAGTTGTTTCCCAGTTTTCCTGGCCCATGCCCAGGCTCTGTTTAGTTTACCAATATAGATGTAGACCACGTGTATCTGTTGAACTTGGGTACTTGAATCAAGGCTCTGTTCTGGAAGACTTTAAGTCAAGTCATGTGGTTTAGGAAGGTTAGCTGAACTTTTCCTGAAAATAAGATTGACCTATGAAAGCAAGGTCAATTGTTACTGTAGAAGAAAAAAATCCTTACACAACCTCTTTGCATAATTTTGTTGCTGTTTTTTCAAAAAATGTCCTGGAGACAGTAGAGCTCTTGTACAGTTCTGCAGCTCCCTCAGGCGTAATCACAAACGTGTATAGGTCTGTATGGCTGTCAGAAATTAAAATTTTGGCCATTCTGAATAATACCCATAACTGTGAATAGTTTTTAAATTAAGTCACAAGCTGAAATCCCTTGGCACAACATGTCTGAATTATTTCAAGACTCTCAAGATATTTGTGAATAATACAGGTGGTTCAAATGCTGTTTGCAAGCAGATAAAAAAACTACCTTTGCCAGATTAACGCTCTTGTTGCACACTGCTGGTCCAGCTGTAGGCTGGCTGAGTAGGAAAGTGTGTGATGTCCATGGCCTTAAATACCTTCAGGGTTCATGTTTTACGTTTACCAACACCATTTACCAAATACCACATTGAAAATCCATTGCAGTGTAGCAAATGAAGTAACTTGCTGACATTTCAACACTGTTAACTCATGTAATGACAATGATGTCTTCTCCCATCTAGACCAATTTAGCAGTATGAGTTCCTTGGATACTGTCTTGTTATCTGTGTCTGTTCCTCTGTTTGTAGACCTCCTTATTTTACCTCTTTAGCCTGCAACAAGTCCTCCTGTACTGTAATTTTGTGTTGTATTATGGTAGCCAAAAGTCTGGTCCTCCACAGGTGTTCCTAAGAAAATGCATGCCCTGAAATATTTTTTGTCACTCCTATTTTTTGTTAGATATGCTTCTTCCCAGCCATCTACTGGCAGCATTTGGCTCAAAGTTACTATTCTAAGGAACGCTTTCAGACTGTAGAATCCCAGTAAAGAAATGAATTCTCTTGAAACTCAGTGCTACACATAAATGAGATAATCATTCTTTCCCTCCTTAGGTCTAAAATTAACTAATGATATCTCTTTTGCCACTGCTGTGTGACAGAAGTATTTAAAGTCCATCCCAATTATGTTTTCATATACTGCAAAGATTTTTAACATAGCCTCAACTTGGCTTCTTTCTATTTATGTGGGAATAAATTCTAACAGGCTGGTATAAAACGCATTCCCAGGTTAATGGACTGAGCATGCATGTGCTGTAGTGGTAAGCAATCATGTTGTGAAGCTCTGGAAGCTTCACGTGGAAGAATAATGAAGCCAGCAAGATTCTAAAGACTTCAGATCCTTCGTTTATATAGCCATATATAAATAACCATAAACCAGTTAAAATCAGTGCCATTATTACCATTCAAACTAGTCACAATCTGGCTGAAATTTGCATTAGAGGCTAAAGTTTTTTTAAAGGTCTCTTGAAGATTGAATGTAGATTCCCGTTGGGATTGCAGGAAGACTTTAGTGTTATGTTGGCCTCCTTATTTTGTTTTGATTTGTTTTGTGCATGTTGCTTCAGTTACTGTGTGCATCAGTTAAGACTTTATGTGCTTCAAATTTTTTTTTGTCATTTTTCTTTGTGGAAACTTGCATATAATCCAGAAAACCCTAAAAGTTTTTTAAAAAGGAACTAAAAACATTATTACTTAAAACTAAATAAAAGATTTGGAAAATAGATTCTGCTCACATAAGAAATTGAGAAAATTTCATCTTTATGGATCAAAGGGAGTAACAGGAGAATATCTGGTGCTGAAATCCTGTTCACTCCTTAATATTTGGAGCCCAAGATGTCTTTTTTTCACTAAAGGAGAAGAATATACATACACACAACAGGGAGAGCTGGTTATGCAAGTGGGAGATAATGAACACTTGAGTCCAAGTACAGGATGTATCCGATGACTGGCATTTCAGTCTATTCTTTTGTGTCAAGGTCTATGTTGTCAACAGAAATGAATGTTTCATTAAACATCTGTTTCTAGAAAGCAGCCTGTTACATGCTGACCGGTACCTCCCCAGTGATCCTCACGGAGGGAGGTCCTAGCTGTCCTGTTTTCTCAAGACTAGGTGGATGTCTTCTGCTCTAATGGGAGCCTTTGAAGCCCTGTTCCAACAAAGTGCTTAAGTATCTTAACTTCTCACATCTGCATTGTGAATCAGAGGAATGACCAGTGTCTTTAAGATAAAGTCCAGGCTTAAGTGCTTTGCTGGGTGAGGGCTGTGTTGCGCAGGCAGACGGAGATGGGGTCTAAACAGACTCGGAGACTCAACTGAAAAATCCAGTTGCTTTGGGTTAGTCTCTAGGAGATTACAGCTTTGCAGTGATTTTGAATTAATCTTTTTGAATCAGAAAATACTTCTTTTGAGAAGAAGAGGAGAGTGAAAATCGAGCATGGAGATGAGTCTGTATTTTTCTGTATATTTACTGTTGCTTTGCATAACTGCTTTTGTTATCTGCTTCGTTTTGTTAAGGAAAAATGAACTTTTTTTTTTTTTCTGTACTAGAAATGCCAATCTAGGACTGCTTTACATTCAAACAATGTCAGCAATTATTTTTACTTTCCAAACTAAGCAGGAAGGGATCTTAATTAAGTATTTTTCAGTGTTAACTTGTATTGGAATGTGATTTTATTCTTTCATCTCCTGCTCTGTGACGATCATATGCAGGAACGATGACAAGGGGCAGGGGAAGAGAGTTAATGTACAGCAGTGATGATTCCAAACAGAGCTCCTCAGAAAATGCATGTGAGGAGGGTGCAAACAGTAGGCGTACCACTTTCTGCAGCCTGATGCACCTTCTTCCACGTTGCCTTTGCTCACCAAGCTTCAGGTCCAGTCTGTCCAGTCTCACCTGGTGGCTGGGTGGGAGAGAGGATCATGCGTGTTTGTCCTGCATGATGCAGGAGACCCCCCCCAGCACTGCAGGGCTGGTTACCAGCACCTTCTCTGGGGACAGATTAGTTCTGTGGGGAGTGTCTGATACCCGTGGGGTCTGCTCTGGTGTTCCTTGATCTTAGTACAGCAGAATCTGGCTTGGAGCCTTCTTCACGGGGATTGAGCACAGTATTTTCTGTCCGAGTCTGGCACTGGCTCTACTCTGGTGTATCCTCATTCAGGGAGGATTTTGAAGGGCATCAGCTGTCTTGGGTTGAGTGGGGTGTAAGCACAAACTCAAATGCTTTCCCAAACAGAACCGTTCTCCTGACTTGTGTTTGTTTTGGTCCAAGCTTTGTGAGTTAGTATGAACACAGTTGAAAAGGACATCAGTTTCAGGAGTAGCAGTGAGGCAGAGCTTCCTTCTGAATGCATGGGTGGAGCTTGGGGTGCAGGTGTCCAGCTGCAGCGTTGGTCTACTTGTTAGGATCCAGGTGTGGAGTAGGAGGATGTTACATGCATGCTGCTTTTAACTACGGATACCAAGATTCAGCCAATGACATTCTTTTTCATTTTCATCAATTGCGTAGTGTTTTTGGAGGTTGTTTTAGCTGTCTAAAAACAAGAGGCTCAGTCTCTGTTAATCATCTACTTTTCTCTGTAAAAAAAAAAAGAAAGAAATTGCCATCTCCAGGATAAATGGACCCAGGGTACTTCCATAATTCTCTGAGGTAGGTATGTTTCCTATGACTTGAATTCTGGCCTTTACAGTCAGTATTATTATAGCAGTTGCCACATTGGAAGTCGCGCCTCTTCCCAGAGGGGTTCAGGGCAATGTCATCTGGAGCAGGACTGGATCCTCATTTTGCCAGTGTGGTTCCAGTTTTTGCAACAGCCCTGAAGTGGACAAATTGAAATGTTAGCAGTGTGATTCAGCTTCCTGGACTTACAAGCTGTAGTTTACGTGTTTGTTCTGGTTTCCCAAGCACCTTCTTAAGTTAATGGGGACTAGATGGGCAGCTACCAAGGCAATTCTTCACACTGAACTTAGTGTCTCCTTTGGGATTTTTCCTAGGCATGTATTTTGGGCACTGGCAGAAGATTCGGAATTGGGTAACGTGACAAAAAAGTACGGTTTGCACTCATGGAGGTACATAACACTTGTGCTGATGATCAAGAGAGCGTAGGAAGGTACATTAGATAGTCTGCTTACCTGCTCTGGACATGTCAAATTACAGGAGACGAGCCCCTGTACATCGAAAATTTAAAGCTTAAATCTTTGGCACTTCGACCTTTGGAGCTCAGACCTTTGGGGCTGGAAGTTCAAGCAATTCCTTGCTGCAATGGAAACTTGTTAAAACTGGTCTTACATTGTGGGTACCATAGCACACTTCACAAGTAGATGTGGTAGTTTAAGTTACTTTGTTTTGGTAGCCCTGCTGTAAGTTAGAAAAGATCTGGACTTTGCCCTGAACTTTTGAGTGTTAGGATTGCTGTTTCCTTCAACATTCAGGCAGGACAGGAAAGATCCCTGCCAAAAGCAGGAATATTAGAAAACATCGAGGTTGGTTTTGGCAATATCTAGCCTTAGGCACCTCCAGGGCAGGTTGACTGTAGTAGATAATTGGTGTGTGTTTCTGCAGGGGGGGATCTCAGTGGTAGCTGAAGAGATACTGTCCCACGTGTTGTTCTTTTTTCTTTGAGAAAATCTTCTCTCGTGTATCCATTTTCCTACCATAACAACCCGATAGGGTGCGATCGCTCAGGAATTTCTTTCCTTTAGTTCTGTACAGAAAGCCATTTATAAAGTATGATAATTACAAAAGGTATTTTGAAAAGCCGTTGGGAGCTAGAAGGAGGCAGAAAATGACCCTGTGTCATGTCCTCTGTAGCAGCTTGTGGCGGGCTGATCATTGCTGTGCCTGTGACATGGGTCCTATTAATCCTGCCACGCAGCACTGGCAAGTGCTCAAATTAAGTGCTGAGTGTCACTGAAGTTAATCATGAGCTCTGCTGTTTGTGGACAGGGGCAGTAGCGTTTTTGGGGGTCAACTCCTACTGCCCTGTTTTCATAATATATAAGGTTACTGTTGTAACGGATCCCACTGAGTGGCTTTTATAACCCCGGATATCGTTCTGCATACTACATGTCCAAAAGTTGCAGGTTGAGCCTGCAGACATAACAGGTTTGCTTTTAATTCTGTGCGTGTATTAGCGTATTCCTGTTTCCGTACACGTTTCACGTAGAGGTTGTGAAGGAGTAATGGTACTGTAGAGCATGAAATCTAGTTCAGTGCATTTATTATTTTGAAATCTTACAATGAACCATAACTTATTGCAGTTGTCAGCTGTAGAACCTTCCTTTAAGAGATTTAGATTTCTGTTGAGACCCATTGCCAGCACAGTAAAACAAAGGGTGACCAGGCAAAGTAAGTATCCTTTGGCAGAAGAAATCCCCATGGCTCAGCCTGCCAGCCTGCATTCTCTGCATTGTTTATACCTTCAAGATACATCAAGATTTTGTCGACCCATTTTCTTTTGGGGGGGCCTCCGTGCACATCATCCCCTGCATAGCAGTTGCTTGCATCCTTATTGCTAGGTATTTGTGGCTACTGTCCACGTGGGGTGTAAAATTGAGCTGCTTGTGAACAGTGCACGGTAGTTACAAGTGGAGAGATGACTTTTAGACTTCTGTGAGTTACCGACTACCTAATGTGCTGGATCTATGGGTGTGCTTTGCTCTTTCAAGAAGAGAAAAGCTCTAAAATATCTTTTTAAGCAGATTGCAAGGCAACATTTAAGTCTTTACTTTTAAAGTTGAGAGAGTTTTTAACTTCAGCGGCATCTGTGATGTCTTTTTTTTTTTTTTCTGACCCCATTGTAGCTTATTTTAGTAGCCCATTTAGGATAATTGTTATACAAACTCCTTTCTATTACTTCCAAAAACCAGCTTTCCTGGCCTCAATGATAATTGTAGCAACCTTTACAAATGTAAATTAGTTGTTGAGCAATTAAAAAAACTTGGAAAAAATGCTCTTAAATTATGGTAAAAGTAAATGAAATTTAAGGAAAAGATTACACTGATATATCTAAAATGAAGACAAACAAGTCCTGCAGTGTGGCCAAGCCTTTACCTGTGTGAGTAAAGATTTGTGAAATACCTTATCTGAGTCAGTTGACCTTATTGTGAGATACTGCCCTTGAATCTGTTATTGAATTATTTAACGTTTGTTCTTTTGTTTTTAAAGCAAGAGTCAATGCAAGGTATCATTTTAAATCAGCGTGCTAAAGTGTGCATATTCTGGTATATCTAATATGTCATTGTTGTCTCTTGTTTCTGTAATGCATTTGCATTACTATGAATCAATTTTATTATGCTTCTCTAGAGACTACTGCTGCCTGCACGCTGTGATATATTTGCACTGTTGTAGATATATATATATGCATATATATAATTATATTATATAAAACATGTCTTTTTCAGGTTGCTTGTTACCTTTGTAGTTTACGCTTACCGGTACAGTGGACCTGAGTAAAAATGTGGGATGTGGGGCATTCTGATGATATATTACAATAATAGAGAAATCTTTGTATATTTCTGTATACTTAATACCCGTAAGAAGAGATTTGTATGTGCATTATTTTCCAAACTAGGGCTTTGTTTTCTGAGACTAGAGAACATTTATGATAATGTAACAAAACAAAACAAAAAAAATCAAATAAAGTGTTATTATTTTCAGACAGATGCCTTTGTCCCTGTTCTCTCTCGAAGGGAAGTGGCAGGTGCGTTGGTAGTGATGCGTTTTCACTGCCTGCCAGCAAGGACATCAAATTGCCTGTTTGAGATGTACATTGTGGTGGTTTCAGGTAACTCCCAATACAGGTAGGTTGCAGAAATAGGCAGTAAAGATTCTTAAAAACGTAAGTACAGTCACACTGGCTCAGAGCAAAGGTCTGTATTGCCCAGTACCCGAAGGTGAACAGTGGCACTGCACAGGGAAGAGTGCAAGAACAGGGCAAGCACCAGGGGGTGCTTCCCTGACAAACCCCACACAGTTCAAGGACATCCTGAGACAGTGGGATTATCTTTGTGTTTTCTTGCCTTTGATGGATTTTTCTTCCACAGACTTACCTGCTGTTCATTTTGACCATGCTACCTGCAAGTGTTGGCAGAGGTTCCACATGCTCTTGCGTTACAGGAGGCGATAAAGGATCATTCTCTCTTCACTGTCTGCTCAACACTCTGGAATGTATAGGTTTTCTCTTTCCTTCTTCCCAGCCAAAGAGATACCATGTTTTATTCTGCCAGTTACACCTTCCCATTCCCCTTTTTACAAAATGCTGTTTTTCGCCCTCGTTCAGCCACAACACCCATGCTTTGTTCTTCTGCAGCCCTCTGTGCATTTCTGTCATAGTGAAAGGTCTCTTCAGCTAGTTTAAAAAGCCAATATTTTTCCTCTCACATTTCTCCTGAAGATCCACGTTGTCCAAGAAATGACATACTACTGCGCTTCTGAACGGTCTCCCAAAAATATGGTCCATGAGGCATTGTCATGGAATTGTCGGAGTTGGAAGGGACCTCCAGAGATCATCTACTCCGACTCCCCTGCCAAAGCAGGGTTGCCCAGAGCACATCACTCAGGACTGCATCCAGGCGGGGCTTGAAAATTGCGACTGCGCCTTCCAGTTGCCCAGGCCAGGAAAGTAGGGCCCTGAGAACAGCAGTGTCGGAAGAAAGTTTTCACTGCGTGTACCCCTTACTTTGCCGTATACTGTGTTTGACTGGGTGGGTTTTCATGCTGTTAATCTGTCTGCTTGTGTATGGGACTTAAGGTCAAGCCTAGACAACATCATGGTCCTTGTGCCACCCCTCCTGACCACCATAGCAACAAAAGTACCTGCATTGGTCACCACAGTTCAAGGATAACAGCCATAATTTTTACAAGTTAGTTAAGTGTCCAGTCCTAGGTAATGTGAGCAGTGATGCTTAAAGGATAATTACCATAAGGATGCAATAGGATTGCATTTTCAAAACTAATGGCAAGACAGTTTTCTAATAACAGAGATCATACTTTATGTTATGTTTTATAGACCTG
>JAOXNO010000001.1:117188813-117201674 GCA_028565335.1 Limnodromus scolopaceus
GTCAGTTAGGTTGACGGTTGGACAAGATGATCTTTAAGGTCCCTTCCAACCTAGAAGATTCTGTGATTCTGTGAAAGATACCCCAGATCAGTGTCAGGTCTGTGTGATAGGGAGGTTCGACCATCGAATTGGTCATTCTCACCAGTTCTAGCCTGGCTCTCGTTTATCACTGGGTGTTTGCTCTGCCAGTTGCTGAATAAGTTATCTTCAACACGGTGAATCACTAAGTCAATGTTTTTATGTGTGCGTACTGCAATATTTTTTATTTACTTCTTAAATTATGTAGGTGATGGGGAGCCTTCAAATAATGCTCAGTGCAGGGGCAAAATAAGCAGAGGCTACAAGTGCTGGGAAAAAAAAGCAAGAAATGGGGTTTCTTCTTTAGTGAGGCACATAAGCGCAGAGGCAAATGTGAACAGATTTGCAGAGGGGCTTGCTATTACCTCTCCTCTCTTTTAACAGTGTCTGGTAGATATGTAGTCCCAGATAAATGGCAGGGGAGCAGTCATGCAGCCCCTCCACTCCTGGCTCTTATCACCTAGCTGTATAGCACACAGAGGTTGTCAGTAGCACTGGGGAAAATTGGGATTATGGGTCAGGTGGAGCTGCATTTCTTTCCTTCACGCTGCAAAAGCATCATCAGCAAAACAATCTGGAAGAAGTCAGGTTCCCACATGCGTCTGTGGTTTCAGGAACTTCAACAGAGCCTCAAGAAAAGGCCTTTAAAATATTATGTTCACTGCAGCTGCGGGTGTTACCCATAGGGACTGATGATGGCTCAGTGAACATCGCAGTGTGGCAAAAGGGGTGACACTGCTGCTTGCGGTGCAGCGAAAGTTGAGAAGTTATGCCAGCCAGGCACAAGCTGGGTACAGGCAGCCCTGGGGTACAGGCAGCCCTGGGTACAAGCAACTCTGGGGTGCAGGCAGCCCTCAGTTGCAGGCAGCCCTCGGGTGCAGGCAGTCCTGGGGTACAGACAGCTCTGGGGTGCCGACAGCCCTTGCAGAGCTTCAGGAACCCTTCCTGGGGGGAAACCAACAGCGTGGGCTGGGGGTTCTCCCCTGGCTCAGGTGGGCACTGGCCTTCTCCTGGGACAGCCCCGAGTCTGTCCCTGCTCTGTTGTAGTCTCCATGCTTCAGTGTGTGTGTGTGTGTGTGTGTGTGTGTGATTTATGCAATTCTAGAGGGTGACGCAGGTCTCCCTAAGGATGGGTCTCACGGTGTTGTCCCTGGTGCCTCCCGAAGGGATGCTGGCAGCACTCAGAGGGCATCTGGGAAGAGCAATTGCTGCTCCCCCCTTCAGCTTGTCCCCATCTCAGGCAGGGATGAGCAGCTTCAAGTCCCATGGGAGCTGGTGGTCAGCATTTGCTTGCCAACCTACTGGCACATGAAGGGGAATTAATTCATCAGCTGGAGGAGCATTTCTGAGCCTCCAGTCCCAGTCTGTTAGAGACCAGTGGGTGATCTGCACAGCAGAAAAATTCTTTATAAATATGAACAAGTCTCCGTGTGTACAGATGGTTGATCAGAAAAAGGAAACTAGCATAAATAAAGGCACATCTCTAATTGTAAATAAAAATCTTCTTGGCTGCATGGTGTGAGATGGTCCCTAGTTTTGTTTAAAATGACTCCGTGGCCTTCAGATTCAGAAAGGTGGGAAACGCTGATCCCAGTGTAGCACACGTGCACTGTATCTGACGTGGCTACCATAGATAAAGACCTTGCATTTGGCAACATGTAAACTGGGATGCTCCTAGTTTGCTCTGCCTGCCGCTGGCAGGGAGGGCAATGGCTCTGAGTCCCTCTGATGGAGTCAGGGGCTCCACCATGGAGGTCTCTGCAGCCGCCTGAAGCCGTGAGATATGCTCTGCCTCTGCAGCCACTGACCTGGGCTTGATTTTCTCTGTGGAGTCCAATCTCCACCAAACACACCCCTTGGTGCCTCTCCTGGGCTCTGGAACTGAGGGGAGCAGCAAGGCCCTGGAGGAATGCTGAAAATTAACCACAGCCATAAAGCTCTTTAACTTTTCCAAGGCTTTTTTGTTTGTTTGTTTTGTTGGTGTGGTGGCTTATGTTCATTTTCAAGCCTATCTGCCCTTTTGAGGCTTCTTTCTTTACTCTCCTTCATCCAAAAAGACAAACACCTTGAATCCTTGATTCTCTGAGTCCGAAGGACAAGGTGGCCAGTGGGGCTGTGATTGCCCAAGGAATGGGATGGTGCCTGGGCATCACAGCCACCGAGGGGCTGTGTGACACCTCTCCCTGGAGCAGAGGATTGGGCACTCCTGTGTGTGGCCCCACCAGGAAAAGCAGGAGGATACCCAAGGACCTACCAATGCTGCAGGGGCAGCATGACCAGATGCCTTGCCCCAGGGGGATGAGGAGTTGAGGAGGAGGAGAGGTTGCTACCTTTGGGAGGGAATGAAGTCTTGAAGCTATCCCATACCTTGGGGATACCTGTGGGATTTTGCCCTCTTTTTGCAAGCAGGCAGCACAGCTGCTCTCCTCCTACCTGGCTCCTGAGCCTGTTGGACATCTTAAATAAACTTGAGAGAGAAACTGGAGGAGAAACTATTGAAACACTCTTACCAACTTCTGACAAGTTTTGGGCAAATTTGCAGCTGGGAGGAGGAATGAGATCTGAACCACTGTCTCAACTGAAGGAAAAGCAGGAAGGTTTCCAGCTTTGGTCTGGCACCAGCAGATCAGCTGCTGGGCTGACCAGCTGCAGGCTGGTGGTTGTCCTGCCTCCTGTCCAGGGATGCCGTGGGATGGGGATATGAGGGGCAGCCAGTGGCACTAGGGGAGGCAATACAGGTATTTAGGGATATTAGGGATACAGGGGGTAGAGAAAGCAAAGGGCTTGTGAGGCAAGAAAGAGGTCTTGAGAGGTGGAGAGGATCTAGAGGTATTGCAGAGGAGGTACTATAAAAAGCAGGGATTATCGTGGTGTGGGTGGATGTGGGGACGCAGAGCCACGGAGGGGCAGGGAAGCAGAGCCTGACTGCAGTTCCCGCTGGCACAGCCATGCCTTACTCCTCACGCAGGGAGAAGCAGGAGGAGGAGGTGAAGGAAACCATAAATAGCACATCATCTTCCCCTTCACTCTCGCTGCAGCCACAGTGCAATGAAGTGATTTGCTTCTGGAGAAGCTTAGCTTCCGTTTTCCTACTGGCCTACAGGGTTTCTTAAAATTAAGCGATCTAATGGGTATCTGCACACGGCTGTAAGTGTCTAGCACTGGATACCTGTACAGAAATATTTTTATGTGACAGTTATATTTTTGCCTTGAGGCTGGTAAGTTGTGATACCATTCCAGTCCTAGTAAAAGTGCTAGTAAAAGGGAAGGTTGCTAAATCTCTAAATGAGCTTTTTTTCTTTCTGCCATTGTAGAGAAAAGGTTCTTTTTCACTGTTACTGTTCAATTATAGCTTCAGCCTCAGACGGGAATAGCCTAGCCAGGTAGTTGGAGATGTGGATAATATACTGATCAACAGAACTCTCTGAATCAAACACAGCTCTGAGGTGATGTCTTACTGCTATTCCGTTGTAATTCTTTAATATTTTAAAAACATAAAATATATCACTTTTAAATATATAAAAGCATGAGAAAGCCCAAGGCTGTGATTTCCAGGGCATCCCATAGCGTGAGGAGCCAGCAGCACAAGCACACAGCACAGCCACGCAGCATGGGCAGCCGGGGCCGGCACCCACCAGAGAAGACCTGGGGAGGCTTATGGGTGCTCTGACCACGCTCCTGGGTGCCTGAGATTCCCCTCCTCTGCTGGGGGATCTGCATCTCCTTAGTAACCTCTCCTCAAATAGCCAAGAATGCAATGGGGACCCTAACTCTGTTCACATTACCCACTTCTGGTGGCTGAGGCATGAACCGTCGGTACTTATTTATTTTTTTTAAACAGAGGATGTAGGCAAAATTTTGATGTATGCTGCCATCTGCTGTGAGCGTAATATTATTGTAAGCATTTCAAATTCGTTTCTGAGAGAGGTAATGCTGCTGAGGGTAAGGGTGCCCAAATTAATGATGCGTGGCAGTTACACTAGTTGTAGAAAAAGTATCTAAAACTCCCTTCCACTCGACCCTCTATGCAAAACATACTTCAAAAAGTGGGAAATCTGTAGGAAGGAATTACAATTTACTGGTGATTTCATTTTGAAATACAGATTATTTCCCCTCAGTTCTTTGTGCTGCAGTGCTTCAAGACAGTCATTTTTTACTCTTCCCTTCTCATTTTTCACTGTCTCACTGCCTGCCCTCTCTCACCTGAAAGCTACAGGTGGATCATATTTATTTTAAGGCCACACCTCAGAGAAGAAAGCCTCATTCTCACTGTTGCTATTGGAAGTCATTTACATTTAATTCAGCAAGAATTAAGCAAGTCCTTTCTCGGGAAAGCCACAGGCAGTCACCCAGCCACCAGCACCCCACCAGCCTGCCATGCACCAGGCTCAGCAGGGGACAGTCCTTGAAAAATGGGTGCACAGGGTAGCATCCCGCTTGCTGCAGCTAGTTTCCATTTATTTAGTCCTCTGCTAAAGGATTAAAGCAGTTGCCTCAGCTTTGTCTTCTAAGGATGAATTTTGCCAAGCTTGTTTTCAGCGTGCGGCCATACCCAGCCCTGGCTATGGGGACACATCGATGTGTCCCCATCGATGAGGCTGGCACCCTCAGAGCAGGGGGCTAGCGTGGGTGCCCGAGGAGAGGCTGGGCTACTCCCTCAGCTGCCAGTCGTGTGCCTGCATTTACCTTGCATAAACACTCTCCAGCATTAGGAGATGGGGCATCACTGATTTTTTTCCTCGCCCATTGCACTTGGCACACTCAGACTGGCACCTACCAAGGTGCTCTTCAGGAAAACAAATCAGTTACAGAGTCAATTTTCTTGAAATCAGAAAAATTGGTCGGACTGTTTTGTGCCATCCACAAGGCTGCGTTTTTACCTCTCCCTTACTAAATCTTGACGCAAACTCTTCAAAATCCTACCCGTCTAACCGGTGTCAATGCTGGGGACACAACCTGCTGTCCTCTACTGGGGCAGAAGTGCCACCAGCACGAAAATGTGTGACAAAAGCAACAAAACAAACTCGGAAGCCTCTGCTCATGTAAAATACACAAAAACAGAGATTAAAGGCAATGATCGAGTGTGCTCTTTCAGTTCAGATAAGAAACACTTCCTTGTACCTTCCCTAAAGTTAAACAGCTGAAGTAAGCTCCTTTCTTACTGTGCTTTATGTAATCTCGGGCTCCTGCTGCCCACAAGTGTGATACTGCTTCTCACAGCGCTATTTGTTGAAGAAAAGAAGTTTGAGCCGCACATCTTAAAATGGCACCACACTCACAGAGAGACTGGAGGTAGGTTTGTCACCACAACAGCATGATCTACAGTGCAGCACTTAGATTATAAGATATCAACCTGCTTTGTCTGGATGTTGAAGACTCTAAAAAAATTGGATGAGGCAGATCTATTTCTTTTTGAGTCTAAAGTGCAGTTTTTCGATTCACATTTACAGACTTGTATGAACTTTGCCAGTGAGAGAGCCACTATGAGCAGAGCTGTGCAGCATCCCCGCCTCTGCGCAGTGATTGCTTCCTGGTGCAGGATGTGTTAGCATGTCAAAAGCGTGTCACCTCTCAGAAAACACTTTGGCTTTCTCAGACACCAAACCTATGCATTTGTTTTTATGCTTATCTCTGTATCTTTACGGAAATTGCTTTTTTCTTCAGACATCTCAGGTGAAATAAATTAATTTCGGATTGGCCAAAGGAGAGTTTACATGTGTGATGTTTTTTCTGGGAAAACTGCGTATTGAATAAAAGTCACATTTGGTTTGTCCAAACTTGTCAGCTTTGTCTCAGTTTCTGGGCTTAAATATCATGATGGCAGGAACACGCAAAGGAATGATGAATGGCAAAGGATTTTTTTTTTTCATATGCTGGACATTTCTTGTGAAGTTATATGTTGGATTCATTTTCTGAGAGTCTATTACATGTTGATGCAAATTTGCTCCATAGGCTGTGCATACAAGAAGATTGTATTTCTAATGGATACTATGGCTGTAACATAATCCTATGTTAAAGCAACCATTTTAACCAGTGATCTGAGTTCACAAGCTAGAAACTGTTTCATCAGCCTCTTTAATAATGGAGCAGATATACACTCCTCTAATATAAAGATCTTAAATACTTCCAGGATGTTTACCTTGAAACTCCTAATCAGGATTAGTTAAACTAGAGCTGCCTTCAGTCCCACCCGGTTTGGTCTCTGTACATGCACATGCTACAGAGCTAATTATTATCTTCATTGAATAGAGAGAAGAAAATCCAAGGTAAAGGAAAGACCTTGTCACATAACCTGTCACATAACCTCATTGAAAAGTCACTGTGCTGTCTACCAGTTCATTCCAGCTGTAATGCCCACTACCAGTAGAGACCAGCTCATCAATCCTACCTCTCTGAACAAAACACGATGCTTGTCTCTATACAAAACCCTTCCTGCAGCAAATGTGCCAAAACCCCAGGTGTCTTCACCGGGGCTAACACAAAGAAATATGCTAATATTGAGGTTATATTTATTTTTAAACCTCTGGTATGCATGTTGATAGCATAAGTTGTAGGAGGAACATCCAGCTTTATAGAGTGACTCTATTATATTCTGCCTACATCAAAGATACCACAGCAAGGGGCATCACAGAAATCAGAAAACAGATTCGCAGCTCAGTGAGCCCAGGCTACATTTACCCATAAGTTATTGTCACTGATCTGGGGATCAATGCAGCTTTTTGTTGGAAAGAGTTCACTAGCTTTCTACATTCGACATCGGATTTCTCTTTAATGTAACGACAGACCACAATTTATACTTATTGTACAGTCTTTTTATGGAAATAGAAGGAGTTAAAAATAAATTTTCACGGGTACTTTCAGAGATATGAAATAACAACTCCGTGAGCTCAGAGAGCAATGCCCTCCTCTCCAGACTGATAATACTAAAACACGAGTCAAGTTGGGGCTGTGAAAATGTTATGGTAACAGTGAACATTAAAACTCTTTTGAAAATGTCTTAGTTACACAAGGCTTCAACATACTTCTGTCATGGTTCTGTCAAGTTGAAATTTCCCATTTAATTCCAATTTTTGTGTCAGCTTTGCAAAAACACTTCCTTCTTCTTGGTAGTAACATGTCATTTCTGGAAGTGTTGTTTCCATTGCACTGCGGTTTCTTCAGCCAGGGTGGAAGCTATTGATGCAGTGTCCTCTGAGATCAAAGTTTGTTTCCGTGCAACAACACCGGAGGCTGACAGTTCATGCGGGTTTGATGTTGTCTCTCGATCATGACCTGACGTGTTCCAGTGAGAATGTAGTTCCAATTCCACCGGTGCTTTCTTGCAGTAGTGGTGGATGACAGTGGTGATGCAGGTACTGATTTAGAAGCAGAGACTCCATCCAAAACCACATTTCAAGCAGATCAGCAGCACTTGATCAGGTGATAATATCAATTTTGGCTGATATTGAAAAGCTCTGGCAATATTATCCATTACTCAGCCTACCTAGTCAGTGGCAATCAATTCTAAAATTGACAACTTTCATCCCAGGATTTTTACAAAGGGCAAGTGCAAAATTATCAGGAATTTTCCAACCTAAGAACATGAGGCTGTTAAATTTAAATGGCTTGTAAGACAGGAAACCCCAGCAGCACTTCAGATATTTTGTCCCTTGCCTGGCTGCCATCAGTTCATCCACACTACTGGTGTCACTAGCAGGTACAAAGAATGTGGGATCTATACAGCCCTGTCCACAGAGAAAGGGAGGGAAAACAGGGAAGGCGACTGAATGCAAGTGCCTTGGTGAACTGTGCTACATGATGGGAGCTTGGGAGCATTCAATGGCTATCAATCTATTGCTCTGGCAACGTAGACAGAGCAATGGTTTTGGCTCTCCAGCCTATTGAAAGGGGGTAAAGAAGCTCCTCTTCTCTTTAAGACTGTTCAGTAATCTCAGAATTTTTCAGTAAAGTTACAACCTGTTTGTTGCTCATTTCAGAGCTATTTGCCACAAGAAAAAAAAAAAAAACAACTAAGAATTCCATTTTTAGGGACTTCGTTCACAGCCACATGATAAAAGATTTGAATCCAGGGTTTTTTTTCCAGTGAGAGTTGAGCTTACTTGCCAAGTGCTTGCCAAAATTGCCAACAGCTTGCTTTATGACTTCAAAGAAAGCTGTTGCCACCTGTACAACAGGACATGGACCTTATATATAAATACTTTCGGGAAAAAAGTTTTTGTAGTCTGGTTCTTGGAAGGTAAGTACTAAACTAATAGCTATCAATCTGATCTGAAGTTGCTCTAGTCTTTTACTTATGGTGCTTGCAAAACTTTATTGTGATAGCATCCTGGATTATAAATCTTAGCACTTTTTCTACATGTGAAATTTGTAGCTGATAATAAATATACATGCCTGTCATCCAGCTGCATCTTCCATCCAAAAGAGGCTGAATGTGCAACAGTTTTCATTAAGTAGAGTTACCAGTACCAAAAAGAAATGGTAAAAAGTAGTCTGTGAAGGTACAAAGCTCAGAGCAGGTGTCCAGAAGAGGGTGGTGGGTCCTTCTGTGGGGCTGGAGCGTCATGTGGGTTTTCAGAAGCCCAGTGCACTTCCACTTTCCTCAGGTCTGCAATTCTTCTCTCTGTGAAGCAAAACCAGTTATGCATCTATTCAAACATTCATATTGCCACCTATTGAACTCTAAAAAGGAATGGTATTTTTTTCCCAGCTCTACTAGAGTCACCAAAGAAACCGTGAGGCTGTTGGAGCCAGTTCTGCCAGCTGAAGTTTTCAGAAAAACACACCACCTCAACAAAAGAGGTGGGGTTCAATTCCCATTGTGTGCACTGTGAACCTGAGCAAACACCATAAGCTTCTCTCACCACTTTAGTTCACTAGTTCTCAGCCTTGAGTAAGCTGAGACAAGAACATAAGGCTCATGAAGATATATGGTTACGGGGGATGGAAGAATATATTAGTAATAGTGGTAGATACTGCATGCATGAGACATATGCATACAGAGAGCTAGGTAGGCTTTCAAAGGGTTTATTTTGTTTCCTCTTAGTTGTTCCATTGTTGGTTTCTTTTTGTTTTGTTGTGGTTTTTTTTTGCTGGGGAGAGAACCTTTCACGTCTATTCAGATTTAGTAATTGAAGCATAATATTTCTCAGATGGTAATGTATATCGGTTACTGGTACTCCCCGTAGTGCTATAAATTCTCTGCTTCCTCCCTAGGGACAGAAGTGTCCAAAATGGGGACAGCAGAAATTCTGTTCACAATGTTGGAGAAACATCTTGCTAAATGACATCTACTTTTCATCACTTAGTGGAAAGCAATAAAAAACTTTTCTTTGCACTCACAGAAGAGAGCCTTTAGCAAAATGTTTGTATCCTCCTGAAAATCTGAGAGACAGAAGTGCTTTATTCAGGTTTCAAAACTGGAAATGGAAGATCAGAAACCGCAAATGCCTTCTCTTTGATCATGCTTTGCATTAGATGATTGGCCCTGATGGGTGAGCTGTTACAAAGCTAATTTACAGAACGCACGCTTTTAAGAGCACGCTGATGGCCAAATTCCTTATCTTGCAATTTTGCATGTCTGAGATCGAAATGGATCTCTTTCCTAACTCCCTTGCTAAGCCTTAGCTACAAGAGTTAATTTTGTTTGAAAAAAGCAAAGAAACTTCTGGAGAGACCAAATGAACCCCAGTCCACTGTGAGCTGCAGCAAGTAAGAGCAGATCAGGACCATTATGCCACAATACAGATCTGCCAGGTGCAAGCCATTCCCTTGGTCCCATTTTCAAAGGCACATCAGTTCTACTTTTCTTTGGTTTGTTTCAGAGTTCATTTAAAAAGTGTCCATGTCACCGAAACATGAGGAGGAACTTCTTTACTTTGAGGGTGGCAGAGCGCTGGAATAGGCTGCTCAGGGAGTTGGTGGAGTCTCTGCCTCTGGAGACATTCAAAACCTGCCTGGACATGTTCCTGTGCAACCTGCTCTAAGTGGACCTGTTTTGGCAGGGGCGTTGGACTAGATGATCTCCAGAGGTCCCTTCCAACCCCGTATGATTCTGTGATTCTGTGGTTCTATATTGCAGTTGAAAATCCTTTCTAAGGGGATAAATTGATGAATGAATGTTTACATCTGAAGGATATCCCTGTGAAAAATTGTAAATTTATATATTAGCATTTAGCTAAACAAAGATTTAGCTGTACTTTTTCCTCCTTGATCACTTCTTTATAATGGAGATCTGTGCTTTCAATATATATGAGCTATTCATATGAAATGTCTGGGCTTCTATATCTGCAAATGAATCACAATGATACATGTATTTGGGTGGAAGAAAAAAGAAGTAATACTAGAGGTCTTAAAGATTTAGAACTGGTATCCTGTCTTCTTTAGCTTTGTTGAGTAAGAAATAGGCATGTGATAGCACAAATCTTCATGTGTAATATACATTGTGAAAACAGCATGTGTCATACAGAATACAGATGGGGGCTGAAGTGAAATGCCACACATAACCTTATTTGGGGCATTTCCTTGTCTATGAATGCTTGATATTGGCACTTTGGTTTGAGGAGGAAGTCTCAGGTATTTCACAAATGAGACGGGGACAGGAGTGGTTTCATCGTGTGCCATCACAGTGGCACAGGCAGCTGTCAGGGCTGCAGCTGTATTGCTGGTGCTGGAATAACATCATTGATATTCATTCATTCATTCATTCAAGTAAACTGGGTGCTGGAATAACAGCGCTGGCACCACTGTCTGCGAAGACCTGGCTAGAGCAGGGTGAGACATACACTTTGGTGCTTAGGGTGCTTCATGCTATGAAACTAACAAAAATTACAATTAAAAACCTGTGAGCTATGTGTCTAGGCTCCTACCAGGGCAGCAGAGGATGGCTCACTTGCCTTGCACATGCACCATCTGGTGCCACTTGCACTCTTAATGCACTCTTTGCGCTTTGCCTGACCTCCCCTAGTTAGTCCAGAAGGCCTCAGAACTTTGGTAGATCCTCTATCATATCTACCTGAGCTTTTGTAGGGTACCTGAGACATCCCCTCGGGGATGGAGAATACAACCCAGGGCTAGCTGCAGGTTCTTGCCCTTCTGCAGGGACACCCATGGCCAGACAGGACAGACTGGGGTCTCTACAATGGCTCTAGATGACCCTGCTTAGGCAACACATTCCTGCCTGGGAGTCCACCTGGAGCACAAGGACTATCCCTGCTCCGCTGACTGAACCCACCATATCTCTGGCAGCGCTGGAGGGGTGCTGATGGGCAAAGGACCCAGTCTCCGGAGTGCGGGCCACCCTTGGGGCAGATGAAGGTGGCTGCAGCATCCCCCCACTTCTTTGCCTCCGGTGTCCTCTCCTTCCTCCCTCCATCCCCAATTCCTTTGTCCCTGCTCAGCTTTCACTCCCCAGGCTTTTTTGGAGCAGCCTCACGGCTTCAGGTAAAGTCCCCTAACATCAATTCACTTGCCCTCCATCTCCTCACTCAGCCCTTTCACACCTCCCTGCTCCCTGATCTGCACTTCCAGCCCCCCTCCCCAGTCACTCCCATGCTCCTCCCCCCTCTCTATCCCTGCCATGGCCTTACAATGTGGCTGTGACAAATACCAGCTAAACCCTGGGTGACACAGGTGGAGCAAAGCGACAACTGGAGGTGGAGAGACAGGGCAAAACCAGACCTCCATCTGTTCGTGTATCCAGTCCAGGAAGGAGGTGGTTCGGCTGTAGACACCCGGCTTGTTCTTTTCCGCACAGCCCACGCCAAAGCTGGTGGTCCCCACCAACTTCCAGATACTCATATCTTCGCATGCTAAAGGGCCCCCACTATCTCCCTGGAGATCAAAGAATTAAAACAAACATCAGTACCGCAGAAAAGGAGGGGAACACCTATCATCTGAAGGGGTAGGAGAAGCATAGTCCATTAACTAAGCATCTCCTATTTCTGTCCTATACTGGCTCCTGGGGAAAGCATAAGAAGTTGGAGACTTCTTAGAGACATGTATTAGATTGTATTTTTCTTTCCCCAGTTAGGAGTACCATACAACAGAAGCAACATTGAAGCTTGCTGTTAAACAACATTTAGGTGTTGGAGAGCATGCCTATCCTGCAGGCGTCACTGATCTGCAGTCTCCATGCCATGGGCTTGGTCTATCACGGCTGCTTCTCTCAGAAAGCTTCTGGCTATTGAGCTGAGCTGAGCCCAAGGCTGCAACCACAATCTTGTACCCCACCTCCTTCCCTGCCCGCTCCTGCCTGCAGTCTCACACACTGCTTTTCTGGCCCTTCCCAGGCACTTTGCAAAGCAGATTCAAATCATCAGAGTCATCTAAGTACTGAAAACTCTCAATGTGTTTTACTGAGGCAGTTTCCTGCCCTATGAGCATCAAAACCAGCAAAATATCAGGAAAAAAAAAAAGTGGTGGTGGGGGGGAGGGCGGAATTTGGAATGAGTCTCTCCCTTTGGCAAGTAGGGCTCATTTTGTCACGTGGAGCTACACGCCGAGCGCGATGCAGCTGGGCAGCTCTCCCAGGCACAGTGACATGTTGGTGCTGGGTACCTTGCTGGGGGGGTTGTGCAAGCAAGTGCATAAATGAAGATCTGTGCACCAAATGCCTTTGTTTTGTCTTGTCCCCTGTGTAATTGGGACTGAGCAAACCTGGAAACATGAAGCTCCTCCCCAGCTCTTGCCCTTCATCCATGACTGGCTAGGTGAGTCCACATTAGTGTGTATGGGGATGAGACCTGGCACAAGGTGGGCACTGTCATGACTGACAATGATTTTGAA
>JAOXNO010000001.1:117234256-117271919 GCA_028565335.1 Limnodromus scolopaceus
CCACTGCCACCTTTTCCAGAAAATATTCCGAGCCAAAAATCAAGTATTTTCTTGAATTACTCTGAATTCTCTGAATTCTCTGAATTACTCTGAATATTCAGTACTCTGAAGAATATGTACATGAATCAGGGAAGAAGGCTTTCTCTTGAAAGCATTTGCCTTTGCAAGCCAAACTGGTTTAATTCCTTCATACTGCAGAACTTCTTTCATTCTTCTCCCCCTCCCTCTTCCACTCCTCTTTTTTCCTCTTTTGTCCCCTAGGACAGCTCTGACAAAGGTTCGAAGTTCATTACTATGTTTACATCAGAATTACAATGAGAGTGCATTTCTTCTAGGAAGTAGTGCTACTCAATAACCTCTCTTGAGAATAATCAACAAAATAATGCGTGTTTTAACAAGAGAATTCAATTTCTAACACTTTAGGACAATTTATCGCCCCACTGGGGACCACTGAGCAAAATACTATATAAAGCTGGTAAAAACATTTTCTGTCTGAAGTTTATTCAGATTGCAACATTACTGAGGATTTTTTATCTTATTCTCTCCTGTACTGTACTTATCATCACAAGAGAGCTTCAAAAATAATAACAATAATGTAATAATTTGTAGTGCCTTAGCATTAGTCAGACAAGAATGTAATGTTGGTTTTGTTTAATCAACACAATCCTCTTTTGTTCAACAATAAATAATTCTTTTTCATTAATGAAAATATTAGAGCAAAAAAAGTAGAATGTATAGCACAAATGTAACACTTTGTCTGTACCATTCTCTTCTTAATAAACATTTATTGTTCTTGCAGGGCTTAAATTAGATCAAAAAGTCAGAATCAGGGTGGAACCAGGACTGTTCGAATGGACCAAGTGGGAAGCAAGCAGAGTAATTCCTAACTTCATGACTTTGACAGAGCTGGCAGAGGCCTCTTACACAATAGACACAACTTACAGGTAATTGCTCCATATCTAGCTGTTAAAGCCATTTATTTTTTTCTCCAGAGGTATCTCTTCATCTTCTGATTCATCATGTACCATTATGACCCTGGAAAGAATGGGTGATTCTGATCAAATTTGACCCTGCGTGATCCATTCCCAAAATATGATATGCTTTCAGCTGTCCTGTGCAAAGAGTCAACTTTGTTTGCTGCTCTGACACAGTGACACACATGCGCAACTGGGAATGTGCACGCACATAACACGCGGGTGCACCTGCACACACACACTCATCTGATATTTGTGCATGGGACCAGCCTTTCTTTGGTGTTACCTTCAGATCCTCCGACACAGGCCAATGGCTTGTCATGCACAAGGATAGATGCATTATAGGCACTAGTGTCAGGTACCAGGAGTTTTGTTTTTATCTTTGGCTCATGTGAAGCACGCTTTAGAATCGTAGAATCATGTAGGTTGGAAGGGACCATTAAGATCATCGAGTCCAACTGTTAACCTAACACTGCCAAGTCCACCAGTAAACCATATCCCTAAATGCCATGTCTACATGTCTTTTAAATACCTCCAGGGACGGTGACTCAACCCCTTCCCTGGGCAGCCTGTTCCAATGCTTGATAACATTTTCAGTGAAGAAATTTTTCCAATATCTAATCTAAACCTCCCCTGGTGCAACTTGAGGCCATTTCCTCTTGTCCTATCACTTGCTGCTTGGGAGAAGAGACTGACTCCCACCTCACTACAACCTCCTTTCAGGTAGTTGCAGAGAGCAATAAGGTCTCCCCTGAGACTTCTTTTCTCCAGGCTAAACAACCCCAGTTCCCTCAGCCGCTCCTCATAAGACTTGTGCTCTAGACCTTTCACCAGCTTCGTTGGTCTTCTCTGGACATGCTCCAGCACTTCAATGTTGTTCTTGTCATGAGGAACCCAAAACTGAACACAGTTTTTGGGGTGCGGTCTCACCAGTTCTGAGTAAAGAGGGACAATCACTTCCCTCTTTCTGCTCACCACACTATTTGAAACAGGTCAGGATGCTGTTGGCCTTCTTGGCCACCTGGGCACACTGCTGGCTTATATTCAGCCAGCTGTCGACCAACACCCCAACTTCTTTTTTGACCAGGCAGCTCTCCAGCCACTCTATCCCAAGCCTGTACCGCTGCATGGGGTTGTTGTGACCCAAGCACAGGACCCAGCACTTGGCCTTGTTGAACCTCATACAATTAGAAATTTAGAAATATGAAGAACAACCTTTTGGGTCAATAACACGCTGGTTTTCAGCGACAAAGAAATGTCAGTTTAGAAAAGGTTAGGAAGCCCTTTGTTTAGGGCCTGCAGAGCAGCAGCAGCAAGAGGTCTGCCTCGCGGCAGAGGGTGAGCCCAGGCTAGGAGGTGGTGGGGAGCACAGCTCCACACCTGAAACATTGCAGGTTGGTGTCACTGAAGCAACAGCTACAAGAGCTGCTGTCCTGGTTTTTGGGGCAGGCAGAATAGCAGCATTTCACTAGAATTTATGTTTGTGCCAAATTCGGTCGGGGAAGGGGGTTGTTTTGCTTTGAGTTGCTTAAAGATTAGTACTGTGCTCAGCAAGGACTTTTTGGGGCCCTCACAATATCAGGGGGTGGTGGTGGTGGTGGTGATGGTGATGCCTTTTCTGAGTGCTTGCAAACCACAGCAAGGCAGGAAATTATAAGCCTCCAATTCAATCTAGCTCCTCATCTTGCTCACAAACCAGGCTGCTCTGTGTTTGCAGCACACAGCCAGATCCAGGAAATTACTCAGCTAATAAATGTGAGTGCCTCTGGGGTTTCCCATATACACAAGAAAGGGGGAAAGAGAACTTCTCATGTCTTAATGCATTTCTGACAGCCAGGCAACAATCTTCATTTTAAATTGTATGAAGGAATAAAATCCTTTATTTGCTTGGATCATAGTGCTTTCTGGTGTCTTTTACCACCAACAGACTGTTTTCCCTAGTGTTTTTTGTTAAAAAATCACTTGTCTCAAAATTCCACATAGAAAAAGGTGCAAATGCAGAGCAGCAGGAAGTTCAGAGGGGAAGCTCTGAAGCAGTGCTAACTACAGGGTTTCATATCCCTCACATATCCCTCACTCAGCTCCAGGCAAACGTGGGGTGGATGAGCTATAAACTTGCACACATGATGCCAGTTTCTTCCAATCACATGCAGGGTTCAAAATCCTTGGGTCTCAGGAGCTGGTTTTACCATATTCACCCACTGCAAACGACAACCTTCAACTAGGTTAAGTCCCTGATCGTTCCCTGTCAGCAATGGACCCAACATAAATTCTCCTGTTTCCAGCGCCACTAAAAGGCAGCACGAGTGGTGCTGAAACATTTGCTGCCCATGTGTTGTGTGCTGAGATGAAAACACCTTGAGGTTCACTGGACTCAGTCGCAGACATCTAAGAGCTGGGTGCCTAGGCTATAATGGCTACCCTAGCAGCCTTCTTGTCGGTGGAAAGAAGGGGTTACAAAGACAGTGATTTTCCATCTTAGATAGCCTAATGTCAGACACTTAAGATAGCATGAATTGCCTTCTGAAGGGGCTTACTTGTCTCCTTTGACCTAGCCAGACAGTTGAGTTGAGGGCAGCTAAGCTTGGGTGACAGTAACCCTGCCTCTCTCTCCTCTCACGCTCTGACAGAAGCAGAGGGTTGGTAAACACTCTCTGTCCCAGAGCAGGATAAGCTCTGCCTTTGCCATTCCTGCTGTTAAAGACTGCCAGTCACAGTGTGAGCCACTTATTTCTTTCCTCTTCACCCTTTGAGTGGAGAACAGAGCCTTCCTTTTCACAACAGCTCTTTGCAGACTGTTATCACATCCTTCTTCAGACTTTCCTCTGAGCTGAACCCTTCCCATCCTCTCTCGTAGGCTGTGCTTTCTGGACCCCTGTTCACTGCTCCTCTCTGGATTTTTGCTTGTTGATCATCTTCTCATTTGCCCTGTAGCCCTTGCAGCTGGACACAGCACTCCCACCGAGACCTCAGCCTGGACTTAGCTCTCCTGTTGCTATTTGGCCTGGAAACCACCTGGGCCAGTGCTGGGGATGCTCAGCTCTGCTGCAGGATGGCTGATTAATAACAGGGTTAATACTGAAGGGACAGAGGTGCCAACAGGACACCACATTAAAAAAAAAATAAAATGCAGCTCTGCCAAAAGGCAGACTAGTTTTGAGTACTCCAATATAGACTTGTCTGACCTAGCCAGGATTAATATTAGCTATGATTAACAATCCAGCATGAGCCTTTCACACTGTTTTACCACCTATTTTCTACTTTTGCCATTTGTCCTGACTTAATATACCGAGGACTCACCTGGGAAAGTACACTGTGATACCATGCCTTACTACAGCGTATCAATCTAATTTCACTTCTACTTATTCACTGAATAAGGAGACAATGAGACTGGGACAAAGGGGGCAGTTATTTGTAGAAAAAAAATTAGCACTCTGTATTGTATCACAATGCATGGCTAAAGATATTTGCCAGCCGTAGCAGTGAATGCCTCCTGTTTTGGAAGAAGATGGATTAAGAGGATGGCATGAGAAACAGAAGAACTGCTCAGATACTTAGGAGAGGTTCATTGTGGTCCTTGGAAACAATTATTTTTTTTAACTCTAGGAGTGAAAGTCTTTACTATCCATTTGTCCAACTACTGCAGATATGCCTTGTTGGTTGTTGATTTTCATTTGCTTTCCTTATTAAGGAGACTAACACTGAGGCAATTTTTAAAAGCATCAACACCATCAGTGCCTTGCCCTTTGTTTGAACTGGATCAGGATTGCTAGCGCTGGGCTACTCCGCGTGTCTGCAGTCCACACCTGGACAGTGGTCCTTGCCGACAGAATTGCTCAAAGCACAAGCTTTTCTTAGGCATGAATCCTACTTTAAATAATCTCCACCGTAAACTACAAGTTTTATTAAAGCATGGTTTTCCCTGCATTGGGTGCTTTATGAGCTATGAGATTTAGCAATGAGATTTAGCCATAAAATTGACGAGAAATTACTGTGCGGGAAGCTAATGCTCCGTGCAAGCTGATGTAGCAGTATGTCAGCCGAGTCCGTAGATAAGCCTTTATCCTTTTAACCAAGTGCCTCTTCTCTGGTGGAGTCATTCAATAGTGCTAACAGTGCCCCATATTCATCTACATTAACATATATTTTTGATTGTATTGTCAGGGGTAACTTCCCACTCTCTTCTCTGGTGCCATCGGAAAGTTATGAAGAATATGTAAGCAGAAGCTCTGCGGTTATAAAACAGATCGTCACTGCCTGCCCCAGCAAAGGTACAGGTGTCAGATCTTTGTATGTTCTGTCAGACACTTCCAGTAACAGGTACAGGCAGAGATTTGCCAAGAGAAGCACATTTAACATGAGCTGTTGATGCTGCACAGAGCTTAAAATAGGCTCTTAGTCCTTGTCCTGGGCTACACTAAATCAAAATACATGCAATTTATTTAGAAATGAGAAAGCAAAACTAAACAGAAGACAGTGGAGTACTAAATTGCAAGAGTATACTCCTTGCTTGGTCTTTCTACACTGGGATGTAGAACAATAAAAGATAATATACTTTTCTGGAAAGTTTTTTTTAAATCTTTTCTTAGCAAATGCTTTCTCTTACTAGCTGGCATGCCTATAACACACCAGACTTTTTCTGACCAGCACAATACATCCTGCCACATAATCAAAGAGGTCTGCAAAGATGAACAGCCCCAAAAGAGCCTGATACTCCTCTGCTGATGGGTAGCCTGACAGTGCTACAGCTCCCTTACTACTTTGCTTTGCTTTCTCTGGTATATCAGGTGTCATCCTCATTGTGGGCCATGGTTCTTCCTTGGCATCTTTCACCCGACCTCTGATAGGGCTCCCTGCCAGAGACAGCAGCGACTTTGCCCAGGCAGTACGAAAGGTAAGAAGATATATTTTTTTTCAGCAGGAAGCTTCCTTTTGGTTTATTATATTTTTAATAAGGAGCTTGCTTACACAGTGAAATGCATGCCAATACCAATGACATTAGCTTTCTCATTACAAAAGGAATCTCACGTAGCTTGAGCAAAGCACTGGAGGTCAAGAGATGAATTTTCTCCTGGTGAACAGTATGTGACTAGCAGCTATGTCTTTGGAGAAGGTTTTCATCCAACTCACCTGGAAAGTCAATGCCAGGTAACACCTACAGACAAGAGGCACATTTGGAAACCTCTCCATCTGGAGGTAGCCTCCTTCCTTTAAAAAGAGGGCTAAGAGCTTTCCCTCTGCTCCCCATGGTATTGTGAGTGTAACCTGCAACTACATTCAGTGAGTCACTCTTTAAGAACCAGTGTGTTTTTCAAGTCACTGTAAGTTCACTTCAGTGCTCAGCTACAGAATGAGGTGGAGAAAGGTTTTTTTTGCCAGCTTCACAAGTGGTGCCTGCACTTGAGGCTTGGTTGCCAAGGTTTTTCGTTTGTTTGCCTATTAACACCAGTGGCAGTTTTCTTTACTCCAGTGTTCCTTACCATCTGCCTTGGTGTGACCAACCAGAGAATTCAGTTTTTACATGTATTTTTACTACCACTGTCTGCCTAAGGCGTGAATATATTTTGATCATCAAATCCAAGTATGAATGTGGGGTGATGACACAAGTTCAGTTTTTGCCCTGCAGGCCTCCAGTCTATTTTTAGCTCATTTCAGAAGTGGTAAAATGTCCTGGTCTCTCCCCACAGAACATTCTCAGGGTCTGCTCTCTTCTGTAGCAAGCCCTCCTCTTTCATGTCAAAGCAATGACCCTGCTAGTAACTCTGCTGGTAAATTCTTTCCTAGATCCCTTCACTGGGCATGTGTTTCTGCGAAGAGATTAAAGAGGAGAACAAATGGCAGATGGTCAACCCACCAGTGAAGACATTAACTCATGGAGCAAATGCAGCATTTAACTGGAGAAATGGTATTGTGGAAGATTAGAAGGCCAGCTCTGCCTTTGCAGTTGTCAAAAATGAGCCAAAGACAGATTACGGTTCAGCACAGTCCAGTGATTCATCCAGACAAATTACAGATGGTGGGAAATACTCTCTCCAAGTTGCCAAATCATAGAAAAACACCTCTGAGTTTTGTGCCTGAATTTTGTTTTCATTTCGGTGGCTAAGAAGAAGCAACCTAGGAACTGGTGCTCAAGTGAGCAATTAACTCTACTGATGGTGAAAAAAGTACCTTTTCACCTTTTCTGAGAGTATCAATGTTTAATAAATACAGAACTATAAATCTCACTACCCGAGGCACTAAAGTAGACAATGTTGCATTTTCCAAGACCAAAATACATCCAGGAAGAATTGCTTTTTTTCATGCACTTGGATATTTTCAGACAAGCAGAGAAACTGGGACAGAAAAAAAGTCATCTCCTACCCAGAGACCAGCTCTATCTAAAGCCACTGAGCTTCCTGTTTGCTGCGCCAGTTCTGCGAGAGGAAATACCACACTGACTATTTATTTGCCTATTCTACAAAGTGGTCCACTTTCTATCACAACAGCTCCCCATTCAGCGATTCCTGGGTGATCCATACTGCAAAAGGGAGTAAATGGTCACTTTTTGAAGGAAAATGAAGAGATTTCTTTACGGTTGCTGGGACAAAGAAAGATGTCCTGCGTTACTGTACTGGTGATGAAACCATGACATGAGAAACTCTAACTGCTGAACACTTCCTGAGATGGCACTCCCAAGAGAACAGCTTTGCTTTGTGCTGTTCCACGCCAAATTGCATAAATGAGGACACACCTCCTGGACCGGTCGCCCAAAAGGTCTCTGTAGCTCTTCTTTTGGTGATTTGTTCAAGGGAATGTAGCCCTAAAATTTTATGCACAAAAAGGAACATGTCTTTCTGCAGGTTTTTTGTTCCTTTGTAATTTTTCTTTCTAGTTTTCCTCTCAGATAACTACCTCTGGGAAAGCACAAGTGTTTTTCTTTCAATGAGAGGAAAAGTAGAGGATTCTCTTTCTCTCTTAGCATGACTAAAAACATTTTAATTTTTACCCTTCATCTCCCTACTCCTTCTTAACGTATCCCTGCATACATGTAATGAGCCATCAGGACATGCAGTGGAGCCCATCCAACATTCAGCCTTTGGGACTGAGGCTTCTGACAAGCACCCTTATCTGTGGGTGTGTGTCAAGGTCCATTTGGATCCCTAATTGCCCAGATTAGTCTATCACATTAATTCACTTATTCACCATTCAAGTCATAAGTTTTCAGAATTTATAACCCATAAATCTTAATATCGTGCATAAATGAGCAAAATAAAAGAATTTGTTACCCAGCTGGTGGTGAGAGTGCACACCCTTCTGCCTCCATCACAGTGTGGACGTCCCCTGTATCACACTGGGAGATGCAAAATCCTCAGCAGTCCTGCTGCTGTTGGATCCGCTTTGAAAGTGTTTTGGGTAAGATGATGTTTTATACCCTCCTGCTTGGAGGTTTGGTCTATACCATTTCTGTAAGTTAGTGGATTCTAAGGAAACTACCAGACAAAAGACAATGACTGCAGGAAGCAGCAATTTGCAGGTGGTCATGGCTGCACAATGGCCCTTTAGCTCTTCCTGGCCTACCTGCCTCTTGACCTGTCTACCTGGTGGTCTTGCTTTGACCTGATGGTCCCAGACCCAGTGTACATCAGGCCTTAGCATGAGCTGTTAGCCAAAATCTGAGCAGGAGTTGAGTGAACAGTCAGTGTGGAGATTTCGTATCTCAGTCTTGAGCCTGAGAAGAATAATTTTGACTTTCTGGCTCTGATGAAGTTACTTGAACTCCTGTTTTTTCCAGCAATGCTGTAATTTTAAAGTGAAAATCAGTTGCCCCAGGTCCAAGAAGGGAGCCCTTTAGCTGGCAAGTGATGCAAGGAAGGGTATAGGACTACCTTGCAGGTGGAAGCCCGAGCGCAAGAGATTGGTGGCTATGGATGCAGCCCCAGAAAAAGCTAAAAACCCCAAGTGACATCACAGCCTCTTCTTGCTCTGGGGAAGCAGGATGCCACTGCGGTGCTGAGGAGACTGTGGCTTGGTTACTCACCCGCATCTCGCCCTGTCACATGCTTGCTGTCAGCTGAGAGGGGCAGGCATAGTGAGAGACAATTTTGCACTGAGCCCTGAAGACAGTGGCGTGGCTACTCTATGGTCTTTATGGAGGGCTGTGAATCAGAGGTCTAGCTGAGAAATGGCCATATGATACAAGAAAACCAGCATCTAGGGGAAGATCCTGCTAATGAGAGAGGGAGTGACATCTCCATGTTACAGTCAGCCATGCTAAGAGCAACCAGCAAGGGTGTCCCACCACACCGCTTGCTGCCTCAGGCTGGGCTCAGGTGATGCAGGGCCTTTGGGTGCCCCATTTCCTCACCAAGGAACCCATCTGAGCGAGAAGGGAGTAGGAAATGTGGACAAGAAATGGAGTGTGCATTTCTGGCTCAAGCTTTTGCTAGGGATACAGCCTCTTGATAAGGACCTGGCTCTGTTTTAATTTGTGGTAGCAGCTGTACTTGTTATGGTGCATGCTGTTGTTGTCCTTCACTTCTGAAAAGTTGCCTTTTGCCCCCAGAGAGGCAGCTGGAGGACTTTCTAGTCTGCGTTGCATACCTTAGCTTATTTTCTTTTGATCTTTTAAGTTGCTCCAGCCTCAGGACTGATCCCTTCTCTCTATGTGAGAAGAAACACAGGCAAGTCATGAGGATTGCCCATCCCTGGAGGTGTTCAAGACTAGACTGGATGGAGCTTTGAACAACCTGATCTAGTGGGATATGTTCCTGCCCATGGCAGGGGAGTTGGAACTTGATGATCATTGAGGTCCCTTCCAACCTGAACCATTCTATGATTCTGTGCTTCTATGATTCCGTTCTCCAGTGGGGCACATGTCTATGCAACTGTATTGCATAAGGGGAGGTCTTGTGCTTGGTGGCCGAGGGACAGATGCTGGTTGGGGCAAAACAAAAGCCCAGGTGAGGATAAGCATGGAAGGGAGCGATGGTGGTGTTCCAGGTTCATGCAGAAAGGGAAAATGCCTGCTGCCCAAATGACACCTCGTGAGAGTGGGGCATGATGGCACACTGCTGGGCCAGGAACGGAGGCAGGAGCAGATAAGGACAGGCAGGTGAGACGTGTGATCTCCTTGTTACACAATGCACCTGCCTGCAGGGTATGGGGTTGGCACCAACTGACAAGAAAGAGAAAAATGAAACTTCCTTCAGGAATAGCACTCTTCAAAGACAGACTTAAAAGTCTGGTCACTTTTATTGGCATAAGTATTATTGGTATAAAATTTCAAGTGCTTCCATGAGAAACTTTCCCCTGCCTTTTTAGAAATAAGGTTTTTTTTCTGTTATACTCTTACATTTTAATCCTAGGTTGTGCTGTAAATACCAATCTGGGTTAAGAATCTAGGTCGTCTTCTAAAACACTGAAATCAACCACCGAATGACATCCCTTCACCCAAAATCATTGTCAGGGTGGGTCTGTTGTGAAAAGTACCCTGGAAGAACAGCATCATCTTCTTTCTTTGAACAGTTTTCCTACGCTGCTGCTGCTGTGTGCAACCCAGCAATGAAATACTTCGCTCTGCTTTTCACTCCTTTTGGTCTGCAGGAATACTGTTACTAAAAGCCAGTTTAGGGCACTCTAACCCTATTACTGTCCATCAAGTTTCTATCCAAAACAAGTGCATGCAGGCTGCCCAAGAGGAAGGTTTTGAGAGGGGAGACGGACACGGCTGGGGGAAGTGCCTCTCTCCCTCGTAAGACCTTTCTTACTGGTTGGGGGGAACATGGGGGAAGGATTCAACCAGCTTTCCCAGTCTTGGCATGTAATCAAAAGACCCACAAAGCACGAACACTATTTGCAAACTGAAAATTCTTAATAGGCAGATTGCTACGCCATTTGAATCAAAATCCCACTATGCTTTTTTTTTCAATACAGGTGCACGCCTTTAATTTAACTTCACTGAATGCAATAAAGTAAACCTTAGAGCACGTGGGAAAGAGGTTTTGGGGACTTAAATATTTCTCTTGCAGTGACTGTAATTCAGACTGAATTAGACCTGCAGTGCAGAGCAGGCGAGGACAAATGCTTAGTTGCAAAATACATTTGTTAACTTATAAATACTTCTCTATTCCTGCCATCCAAATCAATTGAACAGAAAGAACAGGCAGCAGAAATAGCAAGGCATTGAAACTGTATCTCAATCTTAATAATGAAAGGGCAAGGAGGAGCTCTTCTACTGACAAGGTCCCTGCTTTTGACTTTCCTGGGGCCCCATGTGAGCACAGGTTCATCTCTAAAGAACACTTTTTTGGATCAGAGCTGAAATTGATGTACTTCTTTAATGTACTAGGGTTCTTAGTTGTAAAATCCAGTGCTTAGGAGAGAGAGAATTCCTAAGTGATGTGTTCATAATATGAAACTAATTGCTGAACACAGGTGAAATGAAGAAAATGTCCTCAGAAGCTTTGAAGTTCTTTTTGTAATAGGCAAAAGAAATAGGAAACTCTTTTCCACTTCCGATATTTCTTATGCAACTTCGAAAAATAGATGTTACTTTACTCGATTGCAGTTTTCTTTAATTGGATCTATATCATTACAATGTTATGTACTTTAACAGATGCTTTTAGTAATACTTAGATAATCTGAATGTTTTGTTTATATCTTAAACACTGAATATGTATTCTTTTGATAAAGACCTACAGTGAAGTTAATGTATGGTGACACCTTGTGGGAAAACACAACCTCAGACTTACATGACTAAATAAGACGTGGTGTGATTGAGGGATGGGGAAGAGGAGCAGCATTTTTCTTTAGTTGTTTTGAGCAAGAATGCTCTTTCCATACACTTTGAAAGGACAGTAACAGAAATTTATAATGTTTGCAACTACTTTTAGGCAGAACTGAGTGGAGACACACTCGAGCCAAGTTCTTCCGAAAAGCAAGGTTAAAAAAATGCTATGAATATTTTGTTCCTGATTTTTCCAAAGCTTTTTCCTTGTGCAAGCATTGAGACTGATGCAAGGCGAATGTGCAATTCTGCCTACTCAGAACAGTAGTTATTTCTGTACACTTTACACAATTTTAAATCATTAGGCTGGGAGTAAAGCAGTGAGTAGATTTCTGGCTGTCTCCTGAGAGCTTTGCTATTGAAATGTTCTGAAAAAAAAGGAAATTTTTTGAAAAGACTGTATGCAGCTGTTACTTGGGAGTTCGAAAGAATGTATAGGTCTAATCCTGATCTTTTAGTGCTTTCTTTAATGGGTGATTAAAAATTAAAATGTTCATGACTCTTTGAACTTGAGAACAGCATGAAAGCTTTGAACAAATGAAAACTTGTACTATGGGGACTAGGAAAGATAGTAAATCATTTAATTTTACAGTCCAGTTTTTGTGGAATCACACAGGGTCAGGAGAGCACTTCAAGCCTCTTGATTCTAACACCTACTTGGAAGAAAAACTTGGAGGGAAACTGCAAAACCTACAAATGGGATCTCCCTGAGATTCCTGGGTTCTTGGTGAGGATACCCAGGAGGTAGCATCTCCTACCTCTATGGGTGTAAGGAATAAAAATAAAACCATATGGTTAAAAGCATTTAACCTGATCCACCTGAAAATGCCTCCTGAATGGAACTAGTTGTGTCATTAAGTGTTTGGAAAACCAGGGCCTAAATCTGTAACATTTTGGTGTTCAGTTATTGCTGGGTTGGGGAGGGGGGGAGCAAATAGAGATGCTACAAACACACATATGCTTTCTAATTCACAGCAGGTATTTCTGATACAAATCTGTTTAAGAAAATTCATTAATCCGGTTTTGACAGAACACATTTAAAATAAAATGACCTCATTTCTGTCTTTTAAAGCTCAGTTGTCCCTGAATTTGTCTGATGCTAAGATATCGTTTCCCAACTGTTCTGCCAGATTTCTCTTGCCACCTGTGGGCAACAAAGTTGAATAAATAATACACAGAATGGAAAGTGTATGCAATATAACCCATTATCTGGTACCAAGTTATTCAAAAGAACCCTGCCAAAACATCAGTCTTTATGAAAAATAGTAAGCTAGATGTACTTAAGAAATGGGGTTTTGCAGTCCCACAGAGCTTGTGTCAGGACATTGTTAATTTACGACAAACCGTGGTGTTCAGTTTAAAAACATGTGGTAACTCACTGTACTTGCGTAGGGTTCAGAAACTGCTCCAGCGCATGAGAGTAACTGTGCCATTTTAAAAAAAACCTCCAAAGAGTCTGTTGTGGAAATAGCTCTGCCGGTGAAAACCTCTGTGTGGGTTGGCAAATGAATGACAAACAATTGCTCGCCCTCACAAGTGGAGCCAAGCTGTGTATTGCAGGCAGAGAATAAGGAACACACACGTAAATCTCTTCTACAGCTTTGCTTCCCACTTTACGTACACAATAAAACTTCAGACTCTGCGGTCATCTGTGCTCTTCAGCAGGGCTGGAATCACAGGCACCTGCATCTGCACTGTGGTTTCTCCCTTCAGCTGCCCACACGGCACAGCAGCACCTCGTGTAGAGATCTTTGTGTCCGTATCACACCTGGAGAGATGCTCTCAGCACAGAGAAGCAGATTAGAGATAATCTCTTTGCTGGGCCTAGAGGCTGAACAAGGCAGGTCACCAAAGACCTGTTCAAGGGATGTCATCTTTTGGGTTACTGTACTGGTTTTGGCTGGGATGGAGTTAATTTTTTTTGTAGTATGGTGCCATGTTTTGGATTTGTGACCAGAACAGTTTGGATAACACAGGGATGTTTTAGTTATTGCTGCACAGTGATTAAACAGCATCAAGACCTTTTCTGCTTCTCATACCACCCCACCAGCAAGTAGGCTGGAGATGCATGAGAAGTTGAGGGGGACACAGCTGGGACAGCTGACCTCGACTGACCAAAGGGATGTCCCAGACCATATGATGTTGTCCTCAGCAAAAAAAGCTGGAGGAAGAAGGAGGAAGGGAGGTGGGGGGACATTTGGAGTGATGACATTTGTCTTTCCAAGTAACCATCACGTATGATGGATCCCTGTTTTCTTGAAGATGGCTCAACACTTACCCGCAGATGGGAAGCAGTGAATTAATTCCTTGTTTTGCTTTGCTTACTCCCACAGCTTTTGCTTTACTTATTAAACTGTTTTTATCTCAACCCGTGAGTTTTCTCACTTTTATACCTTCCAGTTTTCTCACCCATCCCATTTTGGGAGAGTGAGCTCTAATACTATCTAAAATGGTCTTTCTTCATGACTGAAAAGTGAAGAGGCAAAAGGGTGAGCGAGGTTTAGCATACCTTCATGCAACAAGTTTTGGCAGGGGTTTCTCCCTCTCCAAGACAAACTACTACTAACTAGTTTCCAAATTATCCTTAAGGTATTTCTGCAAAATATAGTGAAATGAAATGTCTCCTCTGACAAAAGCACTGGTGGTTTCCAAAAGAAGCAAGCCATCTTCTTGAGAGCACTTTTTAGCACATTAGAGATTTCCAGATGTTCTTGGCTGTTCTTGATTGTATTCCAGACAGGATGCAGTTTTTGCAGGTATACCACTGGAGGTCACTCATGTACTAACGTACAGTACAGTACTAGCTGCTGCAGGGGAGAAAGTAATTTCATATATCACCCAAGAATGAACTCAGCTTGACCCAAAGGTTACCTTAAAATCTAAATGACTTGGGAAATATGTTGTGCTGCTATTTCTCAAATTTGCGGTAGAATATATTAAAATTACAAGTAAACTAAGGATTGTTAGTTTTTCATAAAAAGACAAAAAAATCCCCCTGTTAGCAAGGCAAGTTTGCTTTGATATAGCTACAGTAATAATGGAAATGCAGCACTTCTCTTTTCCAAATAAAGCAGAAAGAGGAAAAGATAACCAGCTCTGAAAGTGCCCACCGAAGTCACAATTGGTGTGACAAGAAATTGCAAACAAAATGACATGTAAGATAGGAAAGGAAAGATTACATGGGAATTTTCTCAATATGACATTTCTGATAGGAGAAAAATTGCAGGAAGAAGCAATAAACTCTACTCATATGACTCATTTTTTTTATCTCTACTTTCCGTTAATCCATTTTTATCACTACCTTTCAAACTTTTGAGCATACCTCTGCTGAAATTGTGAATTGTCAAGAAAAGGAACTTGTTAAAATGTTTTCCCGTTTTTCCCCTAAACTAAAATTTCAGTATAGATTTCCTGCTCTGAGGTGAAGAATAAAAAAATGCAGGTCTTGTTTCACCAATATCAGTACAACATCTCTTATTCCAGCTGGGCCAAAACCAGTTATTTTATTTCAAAAGCAAACTGCTACTGGCTGGCAACTCTCTTCCTCAGGCTCTAGGCCCATCAACGTCCATACCAATATTCTCACGGACTGAGAGAGTCAATTAAAGTCAGACAGATACATATGTTAATAATTAAGGTATTGCTTACATACTATCAGGAAAAAAAATGTTTCAGAGCAGCTTTATTCACCTGCAGAAAAGGGGAAAAAATCTGTCCATGGCATTTAGTGCTTGTACAACACTTTGTGCAGTTCTGCCTTCCTCTGTACTTGTAATTTACTATTTATATAATGTCATTTGATTCTGGTGGCTTCTAGGGGCCTTCTGCAGCTGCTGTCTCCTGCTGGGTGCCTCCTGATTGACAGGTTCTTGATTTAAAAGGAGCTGCATGCTCAGGAGTTAGCTGCCTGCTGGTTAGAAGGTGCTGCACTGTTTTTTTTGTCTGCTGTGTAGGGGTGCTTATTCAGCTGGGAGATGGGAATACAGCAAGCAGAGCTGTTGGTGGTTTGTGGGGGTGGTGGGGAAAGGCAGAAGCTCTCCTGCAAACCGTGTGGGACTGTGCGACACCAGTGTTGATGAGCTACTAGGTCCGATCTCCAGCACAAGTGAAGAAAGTGCCCTTGGCATGTCACTGGTGACAGCCTAGAGGGCTTGGACAGGGGGATGTTATGTCCAGATGTCTCACTGGGGCTGTGGGTGATGGGGTCCTCCCCTGTGGGAGGTTTGTAGTGGTCCAGGTGCTGTCTATCCAAGGACCTGCAGAAGGAGTGCAGATTGTTCACTATTAAGGAGACTAAATGTGGTATCAGCAGGGGATACCTCTCTCCACAAAGGTGAGAGCCTGAGCCTGAGGAGTAGGGATGTCTAGGGGCTGTGCTGAATGGAGTGGTGGATAGGGAGTCCACTGAGGGAGGTTGCTAAAGTTCTTGACTGCTGGCAGCAGGAGAAATGTTCCTCCTCCCTTCTCTGACCCGAATGCAGAGCATTGGTATTGAGCCCTAATAGCCATGGGAGGGGAACAAATGCTGCCAAGGGAGGCTTCAGAGCCAGGTGTGCCCAGCTGAACATCATCAGCAAGTCGTCGCAGTTGGAGATCCCCTTCTGCAGGGAATAAAGGAACCTGTCTGCTGACCAGACGTGCTGTCATGGGGGGTTTGCTGTTTGGTAGACACCCAGATCGTGGGTGTTGTAGAAAGATGGCCAAGGCTCATCCAGTCCCCTGATTGTTACCCTTCATTGCTCATTAGTGTGACTATCACTATCAGTGATACTGCTGAGAGACGCCTAGAGCAAAACAAGAGTAACTGTAGGATTCTGGGTGGCAAAGGACACGGAAACCCACAGGATGTCCCCTTGATCCTCCATGGGAAGAGGTCAGATAGGAGGGGACACAACTGTGAGAGGTAGGAACTGGTCACAGGGCTGTTGCCATAGATAGTGCTTTGGCTTTCGTTACCATGGATCCATCTTGGAGTAACAAGGAGATCTAAGAAAGTGGGGTAAGACTGTCTTTGCCAACAGGCTTGTAAATCTGGTGAGGAGAGACGCAAATTCAATACACTGGAGGATGGTGATAACTGCTTACACTAAGTGAAAGAATGGAGTTCAGGAGTAGTAAGTAAATGGGACAGGGTGGCAAGGTAAAACAAGCCGAAAGGGAGCCTACCTTAAGTATATGTATACAAGTGGATCCAGTCTGGGAAACAAAAATGAGGAACTAGAAACTGCTCTGTGTGCAGATGCAAACTGTTACATTCTTGGAAAAAATGAAAAATGGTGGGACAGCTCACGCCACAGCTGGAGTCTCCAGTGAATGAATGGCTCATTAGTAAAGACAGAAAGGGAAAATGAGAGGCAGAGTTTTCTTCTATGTGAAGCAGCAGCTTGAATGCATGGAGCTCTTCTATACTATGGACAACATGCTGTTTGAGAGCTTGTGGATCAGCGAGCGTATTAAACAGGACATAGGTGTTGGGAATTTGTTACAGATCAGCTTCCTCACTCTAATGGTTGACAGTCTCCTTTAAAGAGCTTAAGGAAGGTCACAAGGCAAACAAGAAGTTTGGGACCGAGCTGAACTGGGGTTGTTTAGCCTGGAGAAAAGAAGCCTCAGGGGAGACCTTATCACTCTCTACAGCTACCTGAGAGGAGGTTGTAGATAGGTAGGGGTTGGTCTCTTCTCCCAAGTCACAGGCGATAGGACAAGAGGAAATGGCCTCAAGTTGCACCAGGAGAGGTTTAGATTGGATATTGGGAAAAATTTCTTCACTGAAAAGGTTATCAAGTGTTGGAACGTGCTGCCCAGGGAAGTGGTTGAGTCACCATCCCTGGAGGTATTTAAAAGACGTGCAGATGGGGCACTGAGGTACATGGTTTACTGGTGGATTTGGCAGTATTAGGTTAACGGTTGGACTTGATGATCTTAACAGTCCTTTCCAACCTAGATGATTCTATGAAAATAGAAGAAAAAACAGACTACAAAGAATTTAAATACACTGCACTGGTGTGTTAGGAAAGCAAAACTGTTTGAGTTCAAACTGGCAAGGGGAGATTTAGGGCAACAAGAAGAGCTTCTACAGCTACATGAACAATCAAAAAATAACCAAAGAAAAGGTAGGCCTGTAATCAGCAGTCTAGTGACAGAGGATATAGATAGAGCTGGGAAGACTAATGCTGCCTTTGTCTTTGTCTTCACAAGCAAGACCCCCAGGTCTATGTGCCCAGAGACAGGGTTCAAGGAAGAGAAGAACTACCAGTAGTGGGAGAAGACTGAGTTTGCTTCTGCAAACTTGTGAGGACACAAGGTCATGAATCCAGAATAATCCTGTACTGGTTTCAAGAATTTACTACCTGCTGCATGGAATAAAGTTGTCATGAGACTGTGTACTCTGAGATCATAAAAGTTTCAGAGATACATATTCCAGACGGATCAGTGACAGAAATGTTTATTCAAAGCATCTTAACTGAATAAAAATATCACAGGTTTACCATAATAAATGATTCACTCTGAAATCTCCTTTTTTTGGCTCTTTGTCTTTAGTTGTATCCAATTACTCTGCTTCTTTTGATTCATCTTCCTTATCCTCTAAACCAGTAGTTTCTGTGGAGGTCAAGGAAAGAAGACAGAGAGATGCATTTTATTATAAAATACTGGAAAGTAGTACTCGAAACTAAAACATAATTCTAGGACTATGCTGTCTATCTCAGTCATCCTTCCCATTGCCTTTCACTGCCAATACTTGAATTTAACTGTTATACATTGTTTGTCAGCTGCCAGACAGGCTCAGTACACACATATTGACTGCCAGCCAGCCCATATGTAGCTCTGGAATAGCCAAAGAATGTCTTCCATTTAGACAAGTATCATAAGAAACATGGAGCAAAAAAGATGGATGGAATTCCTGTGTGGAAAAAAATGATGGTAATGGGACAAAGAATGCAAGGCTGCAAGAAACCAGATTTTGTTACATATGCTCTTCACAGTATGCATATTTTCTTCAAATCATTTCCTTTTACTATAACTTAATCTTGCTAAACATAAAGACAAGGGGAACAATGTGTTGCCTAATTAATTATGTATGTAGACCTATACTGAAAAAATGCATAAAATCCAACTGTTTGATTCTAGCAATAAAGAGCTGGAAGGAAAGTCACGAATATCTGTCACATTCCTGTGTTTTCATGCATTTGAATCTGCATCTATACTGTCTCTGACAGATTCTTGGGTACATTTGTTCTTTAAAAAAAAAAACAAACAAAAAAAAAACACCACAAAAAAACAGTGGGAATACCAGAACTGCTTCATTGTGGTAGGCCAGAAAATTTGTTAGAATCAAGTTCAGTCAAAAATGGTTATATGAGTCCAAACGACTTTGAGACAAACCAGGCTCAATGAACTCTTGCCAAATCCATAGGAGAGCCATGCAAGAAACCTGCTTAGATTCTTGGTGGACCTGATTCAAGGCCAAGGATTCCACAAAATGTCAGTCCTACACACCAGAGAAGCTAGCTGGCTAGTCTGACCTGAAGCAGAGCTGATGGGTAAAAAATGACAACAAATAAAAGCATGAAAATTCCAAGAGCTGACCTAAATGTCTAGTGCATATCTCCAGGCTTTTTCACATGATTTAGTAGTCTTTCTGATCCCTGTGGATAGTGCTTTGCTTTGATTTATTGTAAAATGGATTGACCACAAATCCATAAATTTATCTTATGTTTTCATACATCAGATATGTAAGCTTGTAGATGTCAACACTTAATAAATACAAACAACACAATTGGGTGGAGGTCTATAGGCTAAATATGAGTAAACATAGGTGTATCCTTTTGTTGGTTCTTAGTAATTTTGTATTTAAAACAGGCCTCTGAACTGCCTGGAAGAAAACCTGAGCATCTGAATTCCAAATCTCTTTGGTTTGTAGCCAAAAAAAAATCAACCAGAGACTGTTCAAACCATAACACGTAACAACAACTAAAATTTATTTCTTCAGATTTGTTTTGCCTGCTTTTTAACTTCAGTTGACAGAATAAGAGTACACAGTTCCATTCGCAAGAAAAAAGTGGAGTGCTCAAAATCTAGGGTCTGAAATTTTCTTTCTCTTTTTTGTACAAAAAAAAATGTTTGCAAATGTAATCACTGATCAACTCAGCTTTGCAAGTGTTGTCAACTGTACATCCATGGATAACACTACACAGAAGTGTCACTTCTAATTTGTACTGTTACATTATATGAATTTGACTACTCAAAACCAGTTCACATCTACAGAGGCTGCCCCCCCTTATGAAAGGTAGAGATTCCCATGGTCTCTTCAGCTTGATAATGAGCCTCTCAGCAGCAGCATACCTTCAGCTGATTGACATACATAATTCCAAACCCTGATTGCTAGTTGAAGAATGAGCATGGATGCTCCATTCCTCACCTTGATCCTCCTGATCTTGGTTTTCTTCTTCCCCTCTGTTTCCCTCATCTTCCTCTCCTGCATCCTTTGCTGGGCTAAAAACTTCACTGGATACTTCTTGAAGAGAAGGCTCATCTTCCTCACTGTCAGCAGGCTCATTAGTGACTGAAATATGAGAAATTAGAAATAGCAAACAACATTAATTTGTAAAAATTTGCACTCAGCCATTGTTTTCATGCAGTAGCTAATAACTCTTATTGAAATCTGCCATCTTTATTCACATAAGAAATCCCACAAAATTTTCTGTAGCTGTTTACAACCAAGTTTGTATAACAGGCCACGATATAGACTAAAATGATTCACAGTCTTCCCAAGACAGTTATACCTCATTATGCTATGTGAGATAAAACAGAGAGAGAGAGCAGTTTACAAACAGGCTTGGAAGCTCCCATCTTTTAATATGTGGTAATTATAGGGGGGAAAAAAAAAAACTAACAACAAAAACCACAAACAAAACCAAACAAACAGAAAACAAAAAAAACCAAAACACAAAAACCACAAAAACCCAAACCTCTCACACCACTTGATACTAAACCCGAAAAACACATTTTCAGGGGACAGTCAAAGTATGGAATTCCCAGCTGTCCAGAAGAACAAACCTGTAATTGATGGCATTTTTTCATCATTTTCAGTTACTCCTGCTGCTGCTCCTTCTTTCTCTGCTTCTGCTGCCACTTGGGAGACTTCTCTGGGAGAAGGTGGTTTTTCCCCATGAGGAGTCCAGAGTGTTAATTTGGTAATTTCTGATGCTTTCCATTTTGGTACCCCAAGAAATGAGAGTTCCTCCTCTTCTTCTACCTCTCCTTTATCCTAGAAGACAACACATGAAATCCATCATCACATCTTAGAGGTATTAAGGAAGTAACCGAGATGATGGTTCTTTATCTGGGCTCAAAATGGCAATGACATGGCTTTTAAAAGCATTTACAGATGGAGGAACTTCAGCAGCCACAAATCTTGGAAGACAACTACACTTTGGACTTGATTAAGTCAATTGACTATTATTAATGACCAATGCTTCCTAGCTTGCTTTCTTTAAGGGAAAATTTTGTCTCTCCCTAGAAAAGAATGGCTGTGAGGGGCCTGTCAACTATCCCTCCTCTTCTATGCCTGTCTACAGTATAACAGCAGCTAATGGTCTAGGTACTGCACAAAGCTTACATTTTTGAAATGTGAAGAATTTTTAGTATTATTATTTTAAAAAAACATGCTTTATTTTTATCCAAATATCCTGGTTTGAGGTAAAACAGAACTAATTTTTTGTTCAGTAATTTTACGTTTTTAGCTGGGCCTCTTCTAACTAAACTCTGAAATTAACAGCATATTGTTCATAAACTGTTCACTCTCAGAGTGATAAAACCTGATTATATCAAGGAATAGTATGCAGAAAGGCCCTTGCTTATACTTATTGCTATAACAACCAAGGTCAGCTAACTTCATTATTTGCCCCATTGGAGGGTCGGCAGCGGAAAAGCGTAGAGGGGTCACACCTGTGAAGCGGACACCCTAGAAGCGGACAGGACAGGTGACCCAAAACTGACCAACAGGATATTCCATCCCATCCACACCATGCTTAGTATAAAAGCTGAGGGATCAAAGGGTCAACTCTCTTCCTTCAACGGCCGATGTCTGTTCATCCACCTTTGATCCCGATCCATGTGTTCCTGACTCCAGAGCTGGAACTTAGTTCCCACTCGTCACTGAGTCCAGTCTGGGACTTACCCAGTGCCTGCTGGTGACGTGATCATCATCCTGGAAGCTTGATATGGTTTCTGTATATATTGTATCTATTTCATTATTTTCTTCTTTTTGATTTTAATATTAATTCTTCATTAAAGTAGTTTAGTTCATTCTAAACTCATAAAGCTCCTTATCGTTTCCTTTCCTCTCTTTTTTTTTTTGGGGGGGAGGGCCATCTGTCAGTCTGGTTTTGGTAAATTTGGCCAAAACTGCGACACCAAATATGAGGGAGACTCACATTATCTGTATTGCGAGCTAATTTATTTCAATTTTTTAAAATAGGCCTTGTTCTGCAATTACTTCAACTAAAGCAAAGAGGCAAAATTCAATCTTACTTTAGTGACAGCACTGTCCCTTCCTTTACACAGTCACTACAGCATTCACATGAGCAGAAATTATTATCCCTAAGTAATGATTTTCAGAAGCTGAGTGCTTAACTTTGGATTCCTAAATTCATATTTAAACTCCCACATCAATGGCCTGATATTCCAGAATCAGCACATCCAACAATTCCCAACTGAACTGAGGATACTAGATACACTTCACTTTGGATACTCATATGAATCTGCTACTTAATTTGAGGATCTCTTGCTTTTAGCCAAAAAAAGCAACACATTCTCCATGTTTTGCAAATCTCTATCACTAAGGATAGGATTTTTTTTTCCTTGTCTTGAGAAACAATTACTGCATTGGAGAATTTTCAAAGAGTGTGTAATGGGAACTAACAACCTAAGTGGCAAACTATAAGCTAAAATGTGGCATATTTTCTTGAAACCAAAACAGTAGTACTAAGATATATTTCTTACTTATATAGCTATTTTGCACCATATTAATCAGAAACATTTCAAAACATTCATGCATGAAGGAGAAGGAAAAACAAGCCCTGATCAAAACAGGCTCTGATCCCAGCTGCTCGCTACAGTTATTAGGATATTAAGCTCCTAACAGGACCAGGACAACAATGAGACATATTTCCAAAACACGAATCTGCTGGAAATTACCATTTGTACACATAGCATCAAACAATTCAGAAATATAAGAAGAAGTACTTTTCATTGTTTTCTGGTGTTCAGAAAAAAGTGGAATACAGGCTATATGTATAAATATGTCTCCTGTGGATTGAAACTTCAAATGTTTTGGGAAGGTCCTGATTCTTCTAAACTTTAAGCAGAAAGGACTCCTGTTTGCAAGTGAGTGTAAAAATCAGACCTTGTACTTGTCAAAGCCTACGCAGCAGAGAAGCTAAAGAAAAAAGCAAAATGAAACCTCATTTAGTCCTTAAGAATTAATGAGCGTCTACGCTTTTTTGACAGGTTAGATTTACTTTAATGTCAGTATCTGTAAGGCGTTTTATAGATTACTCAACAATAAACTTGATTTACTGAGTTCTCTGATATTCGGTATAATTTGCACTATTTCTTTTACCTGCTCTGATTGTACGTATTCACCATGCTGTTCACATCCAATATCAAAGATATATTTGCCACGACCTACAGGCTGCACAAAGATACAAAAAAGACAGCAAAATTATAAAGTTAATACATTCTAAGCATATAAATGTAAAATATGTTTTACTACAAAATTCATGCAGTAGTCAATAACAATACAGTTTGAAAGCAAAGTTGCAAAGAAACTTAGCATTCTGTCCTGCAGATTAATTTGGTTTCTTCTGTTGCACTTATGATACCAGAAACACTACAAAAAATCAGGAGCCCAGTTTCTTATTTTAAGTGGAAATAGATTATATTAAGGCAATTCCATGCTAACTGTTCAGATTAATAGCTTTCCAGCATACTTACATTTCCATTCAAAAACTTGCCCCTAAATCTATGGTTTAAGTAGATAAGTTCAGCTTCTCCTTCCTGGTTTCCATTTACCCAGCCACCAATATATATAGCTCCTGTATCTTTATAGATATATGTGCCTTGTCCATGCCTAAGGAGAAAATAAAAATTATGCTTTGTATTACTGAATAGTAAGAATGTAGAATATTGTTATACTTTAGGTATTACAACTGTATTATTTAAGCGGCTGAAATGACTCAAGTTGGCCTACATTGCCAAGGTCACCCAGTAGTACTTGATTTGCTACAGTCAGCCATACTTTGAAAATAACCTTTGCATTTTAACGCCATTAGGTGACTTGAAACACCACTGCAAGAATGAAACAAACCTATTGTGATTAAACCATTCTCCAGTATAGGTGTCTCCATTTGCATATGTATACACTCCATGGCCGTGTCTCTGGTCATTCACCCAGTCTCCTTTAATAAGAATACAATAAAAACAGAGTGAGATGTGGTATATTTCATTGTGTGATACAGTGGTCAATTTGGAAAGTTATTATACATTAATATTTAGAGAAGGAAAAGGAAGCTACAACACAATTGTGGTTCCTTACCCCTCCTTACACCATTCTTTACTCTAAACCCATGTCTTTTTTCTTCTCTCTGTCCCTCACCATGCATATTTATGCAGCTGCCTGATCTCCCTTACACTCCAAACCCATTTTGTCCATCATGGACAAAATTTTCTTCATCTATCTCCATTATCTTAAGATGAACACAAGAAGCCATGTAACATCCTGCTCCTATCTTTATATTTGGTAATGTATTACAGTTTCATTAGATAATGTGACATCTCCACTCAAATAACAACAATATTTTGATTCATTCGCTAAAATTGTCCTGTCACTAAGGGGGCATAGATACTCAAAAGGATGTTAGGTTGCATGTCTTAATTACGCTTCTATTCAAACTTAAAAAAAAAATTAAAAAATAAAATCACAGATGGATATGCTCCCATAAGGCAAGAATTGGGCTGCTCTTTTTGCTCTCTGCTTCTAGCCCTCAAAATGTGAATGCTCTTTCTTGTTTAACCTGATATTCAGAAGGTTTTGAGTACTGTCCTAAAAGAAAGGAAACAATGTGAGTTTCAACTTCTTCAAACTTCAGAGACACCCCAGTCCCTAAGTCCTCTAGTCAGATTTTTTTTTAAGGATGGACCTAATAAAGTTCTAAAATACTTTATACTGAACAGTCTGTGGTTCTAATCATCATTCAGAAATATGTAATTACACTCTCTTCTACCAAGATTGCACTGGTTTGTAAAAGATGTTTAATATTTCTCAGGACTTGGAACACTACACTTGAAAGGAGGACGTGACAAGCATAAACTGCTATTAAACCCACACTTCTTAGAGCTTGTAGTCAAAAAGGACTAAAAGGAAAACATTTCATAGAAGATGTATCTCCTTAAAACAATATGCTCTTCAGTTCACTATCTCCTTGCATTCCAGACACGGGAGGGGAAGGGAGGGGAAGAGGGGGTAGCTGGGAGAATGTGTCCTTTCAGTTACAGAAATCCTTGCAACTAGGTTTTACCTTCATATTTTGATCCATCTGGATAAAAAAAAATGCCCTGGCCATGCTTTTTGTTTTGAACATATTTTCCAATGTAGCAAGCACCATTTTTAAATCTGTAGGTCCCCTGAAACATATTGGTATAGATAAAATACTTGTCAGTTCTCAATCTTGTTTCAATATAGCGCCCCAAATAACAGAACTGCTGAAACATAAGCACAACACTGCCTCATGTCACTGTCTTACCTGTCCATTTCTAAAGCCATATTCATATTCCCCATCGTATGTATCACCATTGGGTAGAAATGCTTTTCCACGTCCATGTCGCTCACCTTCTGGATTGCGTTCACCTTCATACTCCTGATCAAATGTGGGGAAAAAATTTATTGTTTAAGAGGGCTAGACCTGGCTGAATCTAACCTCATTAAACAGAGGGAAACAGGTGTTTGCTCAAAGCTGCTCCCGTTTGGCTTTGAGTCAGTCTGTGGGGACACCTGGCCAACAAACGTGCTGCTTATGCAGACCCTTTCCTCAGATCCTGGAATGCAGAGGCTTTCCTCCCCTCCTGACACACTTCTGGGAAGTATGGACGACTTGTTTTCACCCAGTGGAGAAAGTCAGGCAGGTCCCAGCTGAAGCGGCACAGCCCCACTTCCCAAACCCCCGTCCCCACCGATGAAGCGCCTCAGGAGCCCTCCCAGGCTCGGCACGGCCGGCACACCGTATTTCAGACGCCCTGACCGGCAACATTCACTCTTCCCTTCCGCCCGGCGCTCCCCCACCCCCTGCCCGAGGCGCCCGGGGGCCGTCCGCCTCTTCCCTCCCCGGGACGGGCGCCCCTCCCGCCGCAGGGGCCGGGAGACGGGGCAGGGCTGCCCCCGCCCGTGCTGCTGAGCCGCCAACGGCACCCCGCCCGCCCCGGCGAACCCCCAAATTGGCCTCGGCCTCTTCGGTCTCTTCCTCTTCCTCGCTCAGATCCGACATGGCCGCAGCGTCGCCGTCGCCCCTGGCAACCAAGGCGCGCGCGCAGGGCGGGGGAGGGAGGGGGTTCGCGCTGCTGCTGTCCCGGGTGCTGAGCCCAACGGCCAGCCCCGCCCCTCGCGGCGGCGGCGGGAAGCGGGGGGGGGCGGGACCCTCCTTTCCCACCGCCCTCCCGCCCCTGAGGAGAAGCCCCGGCGGCCGGCGCTGTGTGATCGAAAGCGGCGAGCCCCGACCGCTCCAGGAGGCCTCCCGGGCTGCCTGGTGGCTCCTGGCGCGGCAACCGCCCGAGGACTACCGTCTTAACAGGCCCTCGGGGTGGGGGGCACACCCCCCGCCTTCCCCCGGGGCCGGCCTCCCTTCGGCTTCTGGCGCTGGGCTCTTCCCGACCTCTGCCTGCAGTGTCGTGAAACAGGCTGGTGACATCTGAGGTGAGACCCGAATGCCCCCCATATTCTGAGGGCTCCCAGTAGTTTAGCCGGTAAACAACTTTTTTTTTTTTCCTGTCAGGTTCAATTATGTTCAGAAATTCCAGTCTCATCTTTTCATTTTATATCTTAACAGTTTCAGCCCAGTCAGTCTCAATTCACCTGCCCAACCGACCAGACGTGTTCCCCTCCCCACACACAGCCTGCTGAACCCCACTGGAAATGCAGTACGCGCCTTGAGCTGGGGCCAGAAGGCCAACGGCATTCAGCTCTGGTCTCTGAAATCCCACAGGACCCTCACGGCTGGCTCTTCCACCCATTTTCCATGGATGGCATGGTGGGAGACAGAGGACCCACATGTATCCTTCAAGAGGCATCACAGAAACATGCCTGGGCTGTCACCAGCACTCCTGGGGCACTGTCCTGCTGTTAGCCATCAGGCTCTGAAGAAATTCCTTTCTTTTCTATGGAAAGCGCAGCAGAACCACCTGGTGCCTCTAATTCAGGGGTCAGGACAGAGGTGGGGAAATGCTTTGGCACTAATCACTTGTGGAGCTTGGGCACTGGAGGTCATCAAGCCACCGTGTGATCTGGCCTGGAAAATCCTGTGTTTCTGCATAAATGTGTGAAGGAGGAGTGGAAGTTACCTCTTGCATTATTTTTTCTGGAGTGCAGTGAACTGCTGTAGCGACAGGGGCACTGTGCAGTTCTAACAGAGTTACTAGTGAGACAGCAGAACGATGAGTCGGTCAGGTTTTACATAATGTAAGTATCTTCTGCTTTCACACACACAGTTACTTTTACTTCTACTATTATTTTTTTCTTCTCCTTTTAGCAACTATAATTCTCAATGACCTTAATATGTAGGAAATTCTCTGTATTCTGACTTTTTCCCAAACCCCTCTACTCAGTCAGACAGAGCAGTGATCTACATAACTCTGATGACAAGTTCAGTCACCTCAGCCAATCAAGAGCCTCCCATACAGATACAATCACAGCTAAGTCAATGCAGGGAGGCAAGGGAAGGGCTCTCCTTTCTCAAAAGGCCAAGAAGAACGGAAGTGAGTAAATCATAAGGAAAAGGACAGAGGATAGTACATCATAGCCACCCTCAGTCCATATTAATCAGTCATAATATCCCAAACAGAAAAGACCTCCTTTGTATTTTATGTCACAGTTTTTTATGTTTCATATGTGAGCTGCAGTATTCAAAAACAATCACTCTTTAAAAAGATCTTATTTGCCTGAATGCAAAGTAGTGCTTTCTTACTTCTTACAGAGGAAAATGCCCTAAAAATCTGCCTTGGCTCAGAGAGTTGATGGTGACTGCATTACAGCTCATGCCTGCCTCCTGCAGATGTTGAGGACGGGTTGTCTTGCTGAATGCAAATGGCACTTTGCTTCTCCGCAAAGCGGCAGCTTCACCGTGCTTGCAGGAGCTTGGCAGGACTCGGGGCCTGCCGGTGACGCAGGAGACAGGCAAATCACCTCACTGTCACTTTGCACAGTAATTTAATGGCCGAGGTTTCATGAAAGGAGCCATGCATGGATATGTGCGGTGAAATGCCATTAGCTAACTAAGACCTGGGTGGAGGAAGTGATGCTTCTGAGGTAGGCAGCAAAAGGGGTGGCAAGTGTTTGGAAGATGTGATGGAGGTTACCTTAGGTCAAAGCTTTACCACCCAAACCAGAGGAAAAACAGGGTCATCTCTATACAAAGATACACCATATATTCAGGTTATTTTCTTAGTTTTCATAGGTAGGTATTATATCGCCAGTATTTAGATAATAAATAAACCCTATTGTTTTATTAGTAAATAGTATTTATTTATTAAATAGTATGTATTTATTAAGATGTGTCACTTATGTGGCATGCATGTCTTTTTGTTTTCAATTGGGCAAAGATGAAACCGAAAGAGAACTATTGCTCAATATCATCGTGTTCTTAGCTCATAGGAAGCGTTTGGGCTTCCAAGTTAACACCCGGTTACTAATTTGAGAGTGCTTTCAGTCTGAAACACTTAAGAACACTGAAATTAAATTTTGTTAGCTGGCAGAGTTTTAAGAAGTTATACATCTATTAACTCAAAATTGTATGGTTATTTCTCTTTCCTGCACATGCCCAGCATTTAACTAGGGAAGCCTAATTTGCATAATGGCAGTACTGATAATAAGTAAATGCAGAGTATGCAAGCTACTGCTCTGATTGCTTTCCTCCTGCTGAACTGGATATGAGTGCATGTTATCTGAAGCATATTCTGCTCATTTCCTCCTTTCTCACTCTTAGTGATGCCCCAGTTTCTTCTTTCACCTAAGGATGGCTAAGTTCTTTTATCTACAATAAGGTAATGTCTCTAATTATAAAACTGGTTATTTAGACTGTGCATGGCTTATTAATTCTAAGCAGACACCATGGCTCAGATTTGTACGGGAAAATATATTCGGGGTACATATAGAGATGGTCCCTGTTAAACTCAATGACAAAAATAACTGGGTATGTCTTCTGGCTTCAGAGTTCATATAGCCCAGGGTCACAGCTGTGACACAAACAGGACGCAGTGACAAGCTGTCAGATACGCTCCCCCTAATGATCACCAACTGCTCTTGCTCTACGTATTGTTTCTGAGTCCTGAAGGAGGAAAGGATCTGAAGGAGAAACAGTTCACTTTTCTTGGGAAACAGCCGGGAAATATTTCTTTATAAAATTTAAGCTGCTCTGAACCTAGAAGTAGCACAAACGCCTGTGTGTCAGGATCACACAGTCTGGCCTAAATGAGGGAGGTATCGTTTAAACTTTTCTGTACCTAGAAACTGTCTTGTGAGGACAGCTACAGCTTACACAGATGCATACAATTAATGACAAGGAGGATGGATTTTGTAGTTTCTGGGCTTGCAGTTGCATTTGGGTGTGTTTCAATGTCAGATTAAAGTTAAGCTTGACGTAGTTGGGACTAGATGATCTCTATGGTCCCTTCCAACTCTAAAAATTCAGTGAAATTCAGTGAAATTCAGTATGTTACTATCGAAAGAAAGGCTGCTATCATCCTTATTTTCTTGTTCTTTTTCCTTTCCCGTCAACATAATACCATAAGTATTCTTAAGGTCCTGCTGACCTTGTATATAAATTTCACTTGGCAAAAGGCCTGAGAGGTTTAGCAGATGTGCTGATTATCTGCTCTGCTCTTGCTGCTGGCTCAGCTGGCGGCTGCCAGCACTGACGGCCGGTCGCCCTGGCAGGAGAGGGCAGAAGCTGCCAGCGCTGGGAGCTGCCCCAGAGAAGCTCCTGGTTTGCGATTTGAGCAGATAGGTCTAGATGGAGAGCGAGCTCCAGAGAAACCTGAAGCCGTTGCTGCCAGAGGTTGCTTACAAGTGGGAAAAGGCAGTGACACAGCACAGCAGAAGGCTGGTAGGCACAGGACACGGTAAGGTGCCTCCTGCACCTCTCATGTGCGAGAGGACAGCCCTGGCTGTCCTTTTATCCTGCTTTGCAGGTCCTCGCTTTGAATTTGGCCAGAGAGCTCCTCTATAGGCAGGAATGGCCAAAAGGCACTTTTAAGACCCACTGTGCTCCCGGCTCTCTTTGGACTTTACCCTGTGTTTTGAGGGGGGAGACTTTTGGCAGCGCAGATGTTTTTGCAGGGACAATGGTGCTGTGCCAGGCCTGGCCTCAGGAGCTCCTTCCAGCGCTGACCGAGCTTTGAAAACACGTGTTGCACAATGAACCTTAGAAATGACAGTACCTATTTGTTCACCTCTACGCTGCAGTCAGTGTCCGGCTTCAAAGGGGTGCTAAAAATACAGCAGGATGCACACGGTACCTCTGATGTGGTAAAGGTGGCATGCTGCTTAATTCACGCTGGGTGCGCTCCGACGTTCCTGCCCTCCAGGAGCTCTGCCCTGCCATGCATCCTTCTCCCGGGGGCAATGCCTCCATGAACCAGCTTTTCTCCACTCGGCCAGCAATGTGGCTCTAGGGAGCCACTTTTTCAAACTCTGCCATCAAAACTATTCGGGAGAGTAGAGGTAATTTGCCTGATTCATGGGTTGGTTTCCTCACTTTACGTACTCCTCAGTTGTTACTGACAGAGCTGGCTATGTCGTGAGGGCCAGTCCTTGGGTACTCAAGTCAGTTTGAGTTTTGCTCTGGGTTACATTAGCAATGCAAATGAGCATTCATTGCTTTTGGTAGGGGAGACCTGGGCAAGATTATGTCTTTTGACAGGAATTTAAAGAACTTAAATCTGTTGGTAAATATTTTGTTATCTCTCAGAGGACAGTAATTTACATCTCTCTCCTTATAAAAGCAAAACCCACAGTCTAGGGTACTGGTCAGTATCAGATACTAGCAAAGTGTAAACTGGAGTTGTCAGGAAAAACTTAATGAATCAGCTTTCTTCCTCCTGAAACTTAATATAAACCAGGAATTTGTTGTGGTTTTAGCCGGATTGGCCAATCAGAATGACAGAAGGCCCCTCCTCCCCTGCCATCCCCTACCCCCTCCAAGAGAGGAGAGGAAGAGATAAAGAGATTCATGAGTTTAGAAAAAGAAATAAACTACTGTAATGAAAATATTAATAAATAATGAAATAATAATAAAGTATACAGTATATACAAAACCGTATCAAGCTCCCAGGATGATGATCACATCACCAGCAGGCACAGGGAAAAGCCCCAGACTGGACTCGGTGACGGACAGGAGCTGGATTCCAGATATGGAATCCGGAATGCTCGGATTGGGATCAAAGACAGATGAACAGATATAGGGTCCTCCTCAGACGTTGGCTGTTGAAGAAAGAGAGTTGACCCTCTGATCCCTCAGCTTTTATACTGAGCATGATGCAGATGGGATGGAATACTCCGTTGGTCAGTTTTGGGTCACTTGTCCTGACCGCTTCTCCCTACAGGTGTGACCCCTCTGTGCTTTTCCGCTTCCGACCCTCCAACGGGGCAAATAATGATGTTAGCGGACCTTGGTTGTTATAGCAATAAGTATAAACAAGAGCCTGTCTACATACCATTCCTTGGTATAATCAGGTCTTATCACTCTGAGAGTGAACAGTTTATGAACAAAACACTTTAATTTCAGAGTTTAGTTAGTTAGAAGAAGCCCAGCTAAAAAATAAAATTATGGAACAGAAAACTGGTTCTGTTTTACCTCAAACTAGGACAGAATTAAAATAATATCTAATGGGGAGTTCTTGTTAGGGAATATATATTTCAGGTCTTTTTATTATTCTGCAACGTATACTATCAGACACACAATTCAAAATATTTTCTTAGATTATGGGAGCAAACAGTGGGCAAAATGAAATTTACTGTCACTAACTTCAATATATTGGGGTTTTCTCCTTCAATTCAGAATGAAGCCAGATTCTGAAATGTCAAAATCCTTTGCAAATGGGAACTTCTCTCCGCACAGCTCTTTTTAAGCCCTTTACAGGCAAAATGAAAGCTGCTTAGTACGTTTGTATGCCAAGTAAAGATAGCCTCTTTTTGTGCTCATAACCAAGCCAGAAAAACAAGTGAATGACCTTTTAGTCACTCAGTTTACAACTGACTCCTCCAAGTAGAATTAACTTTGGGATATCCTGAAGGCAGGATGATTAGGAAAGAAAAGTTTGTATGAAAGCCATTCTAGAAATACCAGTAATACTTTTTTGCATCTTGGCTAAACACAATCTTTCAGTTCCCTCCTGCAAATTATCCAAGGGAAAGCATTCTGCTGTGTTTATATCCTGCCTCCCATTTCTCTGACCTTACTCATTTTGAAGTACAGAGCGCATTCCATTCTTCAGACATATGGGAAAATCATCGAGTTTTTCTTTTATATATGGGGTCTCCCTTTCCATTAAAGGTCAATAGGGATATATGCAGGTCACTTCTATTCCATTTAGGAAATTGTTGCTAATGTCTTTTCTCAAGACTTTTATGACAGTCAGCATTACTACTACTGCTATCAAGAAAGCAGTTGGCATTCATGAGATTCATGAGATTATTCATGAGATTAACCAGATCTTATAGTCAGTATAAGAATAAAGCAGTGATAACATTAGATTTTTCTCTGCTTATTTCACTGAATTTCACTGAAATTTATTTCTGGAAGTGGGTTTTGTTTCATTAAATAAACAAACCCCCAAACCTAAGCTTCTTTATTTAGGCATAGCTTGTAATGACATAAAGCTAAAGCAGCCCAGCCCTTTTGTCCATACCATTTGAAGTCCTAACCTGGTAGCTCAGAATGAATTCAATAGAGAAGAATGAAACGATTGAGGTAGATGGCACTAATTTGCTGCCTCCTCATTCCTGTCAACTTGAATACCTTTGTGCTTCATCTTCTCATACATGACTTGCAAGGCAATTGCTTTAGTGGAAGCTCTCTGTTCTGGTCTGCATTCTATTTTACTGTGGTATTTGTAATTGTTCTGGTATTTGATTTCTATTAAAATATGTCTCAGTCCTCCCTTCTCATATAACTGTCTTCCAGTGATCAAGTCTGCAACCATGAAGAAATGAAATCTATCAGTAGTCTACCTGTCTATTTCAATCTGTTCACTCCTCAGTAATTGTTTCTGTAGGCATTTCTTGCACTTCCACTCAGCTCTCCAGGCACTCACTCTCCAGGCACTAAGAAGAGTAGAAATACAGGCAAAGTAACAAGAGAAACTCTTCCATTTCCTGCTGGAAGCAGAATTAAATTCTTCAAGATAAGTTCCTCAAAATAAGTGTTCTTCTTTTGTAATGAAAGATGGTCTAGATACTGTTTTGCAGGTTCCTTTTATAATAATACAGCTTGGTTGGGGTTCTTTCATTTATTTGTGGTTTATTTTAGTTCTGCATTCTCAGTACATTCTTCATCATTTTTCTGTGAGCAGGTGGCTGAAGGTAACCAGGGAACCTCCATTCTAGCTGCAGGGGCCACCGATTCCTGTAGAAACAAGTCACATGCAGCAGCTCTGCCCAGGACTCCCTCCAGTAGATCCTGCCCCAGTAGACACCACTGTTGCTACAACTGCTTTTTATACAGATCCTTCCTCGGACGGCAGGAGGTAGTTTAACAGTCCCACTGTCCACACCTCTGGAAAGCCCTGGGGAGAGTCAGAGTAGCACACTCTCATCACCACCGATCTCGGTTTTCCAAATGGAACCAGAGACTGATAGGCAACTCACAGGGTTCAAATAAATGCCATTATTCCTAAATCTCTCCTATCTATTTTTATGTAGGAGGCCTGGAAGCAGTTTTACTGCCCCTCCCTCTCCATGTTCCATATTCTATAGGTGGTTTTCTTTATAAGTAGCCCTTAGTACTCAGGTACCGTCCTGCTCTGGCTGGGGAAAAGGCCGTGCTGGCACAGGGGTCTTGTCCGCTGGTCTCTTTTCCTAAAGCTACTGACTGGTGATTCTCACTAGCTTTCTGGCAAGCTAGATGCGATGAAAGTACCAGTCTGAAAACTGTGTAGTCGTATTAGCGTGGCACCGTGCCGTCGCTAAAATTTCTCATCAACAGGCAGGACATACTGTGCTAACTCAGCCAGATAACTTCCAGACCACAGCTGGCTTCCCTCCAGCCCTTCCCGAGTATGGGCACAGCAGGGCTGTACCTGTCTCCTCCCACACACACAGGCATAGCCTTCGCAGCCTCCTTCTGTTTTTGGCTCTTTTGGATTTTGTATTTTTTTGTCTGCCAAAGCTCGATGGCAGGTTATGTTTGGATTGCACCCAGTGTTGATGTGAATTGCTTATACCATATCCCAGCTGCTCTGTTGGGAAAACAAAGCATGCAAAATTAATAAAGGCAACTAAAAGCCGTGATTTTATCAGTCCTGAGAATCCTACTACTTGTGTGAAATAAAGTCTATGTAAATATCGATTTTTATATAGCAAAATACTTTTTAACAACCCATTATTATGTAAAGTTATGAACTTTTCTGATCCCCTATGACAAAGAGATCACTCCATGGCTAAACAGATTAGCCTTGTCCATCTGTGCAATTATGGATCATAAAATACACTTGTGCAGTTTACTGGAAAGAAAATGAATACAATAATTCAGCAACAGTCTGCATTCAGACCCCCGTTCAGGCAGCATCACCTGTTCAATAAAGGAAAGACTATGCTGACATCCAGTGACTGCAAAGTGTTTTGCTAAGTCAGGACTCGAGGAGTTAAGAGCACTACTCTCATTCCCTGGATGTAAAATTTAACTGTCAGCCAGGAAATTAGATTATCTTTTCTGAGAGAAAGGCCAGCAGAAGCATGCGTAAGCATCCGTCAACTCATACATCTTTACTTCTGTTTGCTTTTGCAGACAAGAACACACCCTTTTCTATTTCCTCTAGTATCAACATTGCCAGAGGCTTAGAAAGCTGAGCTGCTGCCACCCTCGCTCCCCAATACAACCATTTACTGGACTGTATCCTTCATTTGTATTTCCTTTTAGAAAGGAACTGGCAAAATGTCTCCTTTCGTGTGTTATTTTAAATAATGTGGGGGTTTTGTGTTCTGTTTTTAAACCATTTACTCCTGCCTGTAGACCCCGTTTTATCTCTGAGGGACCTATGGCCCTCCTTTGATGACTCTCCACCAGCGGGCTGTCGTGCAACCAGCAGCACAAGGTCGTGCCGCTCCTTCTCTCTGCGTCCTTACTGATTTGAGGACTTCTGGCAACTGCAGCTGCTGGGGACCAGCCCTGGCATAGCAGAGAGAGCAGCTGTGCCAAGCGTGGCAGCCAGCAGGTTTCAGTCACCTTAGAGGAACGGATTAGGAGGGAGCTTTATTTTAACGGGAGATGCAGCTTCTGCTTTAAGTAGGGAAAATATAAGGGGGTTTTGTGGCTGTTTGGCTTGTGCCTTTTTGCAAGTTGCTTGTAACTGAAGACAGAAAGGTACTCAAGCAAGGTTAAATTCTTTAAGAAACTTAAAAAGGGCCAAGCCAACATCAGTTTAAAAAGTATGAGGCTCCTGCATGGCATTGATAGTTGTGATAACTTGGGATGGCTAATCATGTCTACACACAAATGCACTGTGATGTGTCTGACCGTTTCTGCTGTAAAGAGACAAATCTTCACTTTTTTGTGTGTGTTTGTGCCGATCAGAATAGACGGTGCCTTGGTGCTTTCCCGTGATGGCTCAAAAATGCAGCCACATGATTTATGCAGATCTCTTTTCCTAGAGGAGCATCCCTTGCCTGGTTTTGTCTCTGCTAAACAGTTGATACAGCAGAAATGACAAACATCACCATACATAGATGCTCTGCTCTGGCTGTAAGCACCCCATCTATACCCGATGTTAGGCGTGTGCTTTTCCACCCCAGGGAACAAATGGCCTCTCAGTAAGACAATGGCATTTCCATGATACATGTGCTCAGAAGAATAATGAGGCTTGAAGTATTTCCTTGTCTGCTCCACACACCATCATACAGGGGTCAGTAAATGGGGTGAGCTAAAGGGTCCTGCCTGTTTATGCTCCACTTCCAGTCACTAAATTTAACTCTGCTGCCCAGGGCATCAGCCACTTCAGCTGAGCTGGTGAGGGTTTGGGGCAGATGATTTTTCGTTTGGATTCACAAGGCACATGGGACAGTGTTGTGAAAAAGCAACTGCGCACTGTCCTTTCCTCAAGACACTGGTTGAAACTGTGGTTTGTCTTACATCGCGGGGCGGTTCTGTATAAGCTGTGCAAATGCAAGACCTTTTGATGCTGAGTAGCAGGTTTTGCTTTTACCTGTGAACCAAAATCATCTCCTTTAGAAGGTAAGATTGATACTAATCAAGAGCAAGGCATTAACTTTTCAAGTAGGAACTTCATAGCCTTTGGGGAGACACCAGAGTCTTTTTTAACCTCTGATTCACTACTTAGAGATCTCAGCTAGAAGGATGTGAGCCTGAGAAGGAGACAACATCTACCAGCGACAAGCTTAACAGCAGCAGGTTTTGCAATACCCCTCTGTACTACAATGGTCTGGTGCAACTCCCAGACCCCAGTTCTGCAACCGCTATTGTGAGGGAGAAGGGCTTGCTTATTGACTGGGAGAAAGTGAAGGAAGAAAGATGCCACCGGTGTCCTGGAGCAATGTTGAGCAGGTGTCTCAAGTGTTTGAAATGTGGGGCCTAAAGTGATATATGATGCTGGGAGTCAAAGAGTTTCTTTTATTAGTATTAGCAGCACAGAATCATAGAATCATCTAGGTTGGATGGGACCTTTAAGATCATTGAGTCCAACCACCAATCTAGTACTGCCAAAACCACTGCTAAACCATGTCCCTAAGCACCACGTCTACCCCCCTTTTAAATACCTCCAGGGACAGGCAGTGCAAGAGGAGAGGGAAGAGACAAAATAAAGCCGAACATACTACTGAGTGCCTTGGGTGGACTGCTTGTGCCAGGCAGGGGACACCCTACAAGGGACAAACCCGCTTGCACAAGGCAAACCTTAGCAGCTGCTTGGTTTGGGGTGAAATAGACAGGCATAGGGTTACCCGCACAGGTGAGGTGGTCACGATAAAGAAAGAAACCCTCAGGTCTAAGTACTCGTTTATATATAAACGACCGAGCTTTGGAATATATATGGTTGCTGAAGATGAAAACGCACTGCAGAGTCAGGAAACTAGAAGGCAAATGAAAATAAATGTATTACTTCCTTTTTCAAGAAGCAACACGGAATTTTCCTATCCGTTTTCAGGTGCCCTGGCTGCGGGATTTCTTGACATTTGCTGTTTGGCACCAGAAATACCTTGGCGTCTTCGGGGCGGGCAGCCCGCAGCGCCGCAGGGCAGCACCGCCGCACGCCCACCCGGGACGGCCCCGGCTATGCCGGGCCACTCGGAGGGCCTCGGGCCGCCGCTCCGGAGCGGAAGAGGCCACCGGGGCGACAGGTGGGTCGGCCGGGAGGGCGGGCAGCGCCGGCTCAACGAGTGGCTCTTCCCTCCCCGGCCCCGCCGCCGAGCCGCCGCCGCCCCCTCAGC